>OY288274.1:73263609-73896109 GCA_958450335.1 Hibiscus tridactylites | reverse complement strand
TCAGTGTTCTCTACTTCCTCTTAACTTTCCATTTTCTCTGAAAAAAAAAAAACCAAAAGAGAAGAAAAAGCTGTGTCAACAATGGCGACACCTAAAGAACACATAGAGTTGATAAGGAAAACAAAGTTCTCAATCGGAGGCGAACCCAACCCGCTAACCGAAGACCTTCACCAAGCTGTGCGAAACTTGTCCGCCGAGCTTTACACTAAAGATGTCCATTTCCTAATGGAACTTATTCAGGTCTTTTTCCCTTTCGTTTTTCTTGCTTTCACTGTTTTTCATGTAAATAATGATGCTGTTGAGATTTTGGTCCTTGTTGCTGTTTGTTAAGTTGGTAATGGAGGAAAGTTTGTGTGATGATATTGCAGAACGCTGAGGACAATGAGTATTCGGGAGGGGTGGATCCATCGCTGGAGTTTGTGATAACATCCCGGGACATTACGGCGACCGGAGCTCCGGCGACGCTGCTGATTGTCAACAACGAGAAGGGTTTTTCTTCCAAAAACATAGACTCCATTTGCAGTGTTGGCCGTTCTACCAAGAAAGGCAACCGGAGACGTGGTTATATTGTGTGTGAGTGTGTGAATTGTGTGTGTGAGTGTGTGTGTGTGTGTGAACTGTTTGTGTGAATTTTGTTGCAGGAATTGGGTTCAAAAGTGTCTTTTTGATCAGTTCCCAGCCTTACATATTCAGCAATGGCTACCAGATACGTTTCAATGAAGCCCCTTGCCCCCACTGTGGTCTCCGCTACATTGTTCCCGAGTGGATTGATGAGAATCCAACACTTGATGAGATCAGAAAGGTTTATGGTTCGAACTCTGCGCTTCCGACCACGGTCATTGTGCTGCCCTTGGTTGGCTCTAATCCGCTTAAAGCGGAAGGCTACATCGAGTTGGGGGAAGAGTACTTGCATTCTAGTACTTTTGCTGGTCAGTTCACTCCTGGAGAGAAGCTCTTGAAGTTTCTAGAATCACATGTTGCTGCATTGGACATTCCTTCTTTGTGTCCACCGAATGCTGCGATTCCTGCCTTCTCTTCGCCTCTAACAAAGGAAAACACTTTCTTGCTGCTGGATTGGATTCGGGAGCTGCGAAGACGAAGAACGCCAATGCCAGAAAAGTTCCTCACAAGCATAAAAAGTGGATCCTGGCTGAGAGTCACCATAAATGGCTCTTCAGCCTACAAACAACCGGCTGAATCATTCTTTTATTCCTCCTCTTGGGGAGATATTTTGCAGAATGGATCAGTGTTTGTTGATATTCCGCTAATCGATAAGAGCTTTTATGGAGAAAGAATAAGTACTTATAGGGAGGAGCTGCAAACAATTGGAGTCATGTTCGAGTATGATGAAGCATGTAAATTCATCGGAGACCATCTCATGAGACTCGCATCCTCATCGACTTTAAGTAAAGATCGTGTGCTTTCCATACTTGGTCTGATCAAATATTTGAGGACAAAATACCTCCCTCCTGATGAATTTATCTGCAGTATCAAAGAAGGAAGGTGGCTGAAGACGTCTCGTGGTTACAGATCACCGGTTGGAGCTGTTCTGTATGACGACGAATGGAAAACTGCCAAACAATTATGTGATGTCCCCTTCATCGATCAAGCATTCTACGGGGATGAAATCCTTAGCTTCAAAGCCGAACTCGGACTGCTTGGTGTTATAGTTGGCTTCAGTAGATGTTATCAGCTTGTTGTTGATAACTTGAAACAATCTTCACAGTTGATGTCTTGGAAAGCTGATGCTTTTATTTTATCGCTGGAATGCATGCGCTATGCAAAATCGCCCGACAGGCTTGTTTCAACACTTAGAAGTGCAAATTGCTTGAAGACAAGTCTTGGTTTCAAACCTCCACCTGAATGCTTTCTGTTGGATCAACCGTGGGGCTGTCTTCTAGAGGTTTTCAGTTGTTTCCCGATAATCGAACATTCGTACTATGGAGTTAACTTCTCCTGCTACAGAAATGAGTTGAAGAGATTGGGATCCGTGGTCGATTTTGAGGTAGCAGTCAAATCTTTTATCAGCATTTTCAGGCAACGGGCTTCGGTATCATCTTTTACTAAAGACAATGTCTTCTCGTTCCTATCATGCTATAGACAGCTGAAGGGAACTCCCTATAAGTTTCCCTCCGAGTTGGTGAATTGCATGAATGAAGTGAAGTGGTTGCGGACTCGACTTTGTGATTTCAGGTCTCCGAAAGAGTGCATCCTCTTCGGTCCAGAATGGGAATCCATTGCTTCAATTTCTCTCCTTCCTTTCATAGATGATAACTACTATGGAAAGGACATTTATAAGTATAGTCATGAGTTGAAGCGCATCGGAGTGGTTGTTGAATTCGAAAGTGGTGTGAAATTCGTGCCGCCTTGTCTTTGTTTGCCCCGAAGAACCGACAGTATAACTCCCGGAAGTGTGCTTTCATTGCTAAAATGCTTGAAGATTTTGTGTAAAGACAATCCCTTCTCAGAAGAAATTCTTAGGAACGTTTCGAAAGACTGGTTGAAAACCTATGTTGGTTATGCGAGTCCGGGTGATTGCTTATTGTTTGATAAGAAATCCGAGTTAAAACCAACAGATGGGCCATTCATAGATGAAGAGTTTTATGGTTCCGAGATTAGTACTTATAAAGAAGTGCTACGTTCCATTGGTGTTACAGTTGATGCTAAGAAGCAAAGCACACTGCTAGCCCGCCACCTTGGTATGCATTCGGATTTTGCCACAATCATTCGAATATATAATTTCTTGGCAAAAGCGGAACCGTTGCCTGATAATGTTGCTAAACGGTTAATCTGGATTCCTGATGGAAATCAGCATGGAAGGTGGGTAGAACCTGATGAATGTGTTCTACATGATAAAGATGGTCTCTTTGGGTTGCAGTTCAATGTTCTTGAGAAACACTATAAGAACAAAGTCCCACTGCATTTCTTCTCTGGTGCATTCGGCGTCAGATCAAATCCTTCACTTGATGATTATTGTAATCTCTGGAAAGGTTGGGAAACTTCGGGGCATCGATTGTCGCATGACGAATGTTGTGCATTCTGGAGGTTTGTCATGCATCATATGTGTTCTAAGACGGTGCAAATGCTTTCAGAAAGTTTGGGGAAAGTTCCTGTGGATTCAGGTTCGGATGGGATTATGTTGTATGACAAAAGTGATGTGTTTATAGCTGATGATCTTCGACTGAGAGAACTTTTTGTGCAATCTTCTTCTCGTCGTCTGTTTGTCTGGTATCCTCAGCCAAGCTTACCTTTCTTGCCTCAGACTAGGCTGTTTGATTTGTACATGAAAATCGGAGTTCGAGTGATTTCTCAGTCTGTACAGAAGAAAGAGTTGTCCATTACAAATGGCCTTGAACTTAAGCAGATCAAGCTTGGAGATGCTATGATTGGAAAAGGGCTGCTCCGAATTATTCTTGGCTTTTTAGCATGTTCTTCAATGAAATTGGAAGCTGAAAAAAGGCATGCAGCTGTTCAGTCCCTTCTCAATCTCACTGTCCTTGAGACTTCGGAACCGGTTGCAGTTGCATATACTTTGTTATTGTCTTCAGGTGAAACCCATGAAGTTCGAGCAAGTCGAATGGTGCGTTGGGACAGAGAGTGCTCCAAGTTTTTCATTCAGAAGATGGACGTGTCTGCCGGGCAAAAGGATCAGCTTGAATATGCTACTTATTTCTCTGAAACTGTTGCTGAAGGACTACTGTGGGAAAAGGAAGATCAGATTAGTTCGCTCTCCGAGCTAATCAAGCTGGCTTTTTTACTGAAATTTGACGAAGATGCTGTCGATTTCTTGATGAAATCGAAGAATCTGGAGGTGTATGCCGAGGACGAGGAATTCCTCTCTGCTTCTTTTCCCGGTGAACAGTAAGGTATGAGCTATTATACTTAATATTTCATAAGGTGTTTAGAAACATAGCTTGTGAAGCATATGCTAGTATGTGTGAACTTTAATGTTTTGATGCCAGCAGTATGAACTGGTTTGGATTGCTATACTTATCATCTATATATGAATGGTTTTATTTACTTTTTGGCCTCTAATTCTATTAATTCGATACCTAAACTACTATTTCCTTCCAATTTTCCCCAACAATTAGCGGTAACATGTCACATGTCATGTTCTTATTGATAGTTTCTTTTTCAAATACGAGACAAAACACCAGTGAGCTAGACAGCTGATTGTACAATATCAATATATCATGACAGTAAGTAGTAACTACTCTGCTTGCTTTCAACACTGTCTGCTGCATGCACAAGAAGAAACCTCACTGATATCACTGCTCGAGCTCGAAGAAGATGACTCAGCTGTTATGCCATCATTTTCTCCCATGAAATCAAACAATTTTGGCTCAATCTTGTGAACCATTGCCCTAGGTTGTTTTACTTTATTATTATTATTACAAAAACTCTGCATAATTCCCTCTTCATCACTACTTTTCCTAGTTTTCTTCAAAAACACATGGCACAGAACCCACTTTTCCATCTCATGGTCTAAATAGTTCTGCAGAAATGTCAAATTAAAATCATTAGAGGTTAACGATATGAACACCGAGTGCAAGTACGAGACATGAATATTTCAAGAAAAATGAAGATTCGGGACAATGCGGATAGTGCTATATGTAGACTTGCCTGGATTATTGAGTTGTTTGCATGTAGGGAGTTGAAATCATTGTTTGATATAGTGACCAGACGATACTCATGCATGATCCAATCTGTTCTGGTCCCATGTGGAGGCTTCCCCATGTGGAAAACTAGGGTTTTTCTCACCCCTGCTACTTGATTTCTCCTTGATATGATTTGCTTATCCGAACCGGTTGCCTTCCAATATCCGGATGCACTTGCTCGGTTAATCCGGTTCCCGGTTCTATACTTGGCTTCCTTCATGCTAAAAAAATATCTGTCTTCCTCCAATGCACCTACAAAACAAGCATAGAAGATTAACTAAAAGGTTGGGAGCTCATATCAGTGATTCCTTATTGGTATGCATACCAGTATAGAAACTAAAGTAATTCTAACTCGAATATAAGTATCGGTTCGACACAAATATGTTTAATAACTCTCCATAGATAATGCATACAAAAGTGTTACCAGGCAATTCCCAAGGATCAAAATTGCAGACATTGAGGTCAGGGATGATCGAAGCAGGCAAAGGGTACGAAAAGACTTTGCATTTCAAGTACCGAAACACCAGCTCTTCATCGGTCGGCTGGAACCGGAACCCCGGCGGCAACTTTTTCAGTCCATTCAGCAGCAGATTGTTCATATCCTTTTTAAGTAAGTTGATACCCTGAATTTTCCCTTCTGCTGCAGGATGAGAGGTAACAAAACATATATATACATACATATGTATATAAGGGTCTAGAAAGTTACTTAATGTGCAAGTTTCAAACTAGACAATGCGATAGTGCTATGTTTCTTTATTTTGGTATATTTTTTAAATCAATCCCTCCATTTTCTCTTGTTTATAAGTGGTCTTCAGTCAGTCAAAGCTTTCATCTACCTTTTTGTTGTAAATAAGAACTTATCTCATCATTTTATTTTAGCTTTTCAACTTTTGTGTGGTGGCCAAATTTGAATTATGAACAAATCTGCTACCTGTTTTAATTATTTTAATATCAATGTGATTTCAAAAGTTAAAAATAATTCCAAGAAAGTTGTTTGAAAGTAATAAACATAAATAAATTATCCATAAATTTATTTAAAAAATTATTTGGTATTCATTTGTTTTAAAAAAAATATTTGATACATTATCAGCAAAAATATAAACTCTACAAACAAAATTAAAAGGGTAAACTACAATAGAGGTCACTCAATTATGGGTAAAATTACATTTGAATCATTCAATTATGATTAAAGTTACATTTGGGTCACTCCATTAATAAAGGTTACACTTGACTCACTCAATTATGAGTAAGGTTACATTTGGGTCACCCTTCATATTTTAAAAAATACATCAACTTAGTCATTTTTCTTCCAAATCACTTGTATACCATCGTTAACACTAGAGTACTTCATTTGAAATCATTAATTAATCTAATACACAAATTGATAATGTATTTTTTTTAAATATGAAGGGAGACCCAAATGTAACATTACCCAGAATTGAGTGATCCAAGTGTAACTTTTAATAATTGGGTGACTCAAATATAACTTTTAATAATTAGGTGACTCAAATATAACCTTACCTATAATTGAGTGATCTCTATTATAGTTTGCCCTTAAAATATTACCATGTGTATTTAAATTTTAAGTTATATTTAATTAAATAAAAAAATCGACACATGAACATGTTTAATTTCGTTTATGAAGTTAAAGAATTTACCTATCAATGTTTGAACGGTAAAATTTTGATACAAATTTTAGATAAGTCTATATATTTGTATTATAAAATTTAAATCTTAAATTCATAATCTTAACCCTAAAAAATTAAACCTTAAACTTTAAACACTATTCCCTAAACTCTAAACACTAATCTTAAATTCTAAACCCTACAACCTAAACACCTAAACTTTAAACCCTAAATTAAAACCATAACCCCTAAAACTAAAAGTCATATATAAACTAAAGTTGACACGAACCATGTATCAAAAATTTTTATATGTTCGAATGGATAATCCTAAACAGATATTGTGTAAAAACATGATGTTTTAAGGATTTTTTTTTGGAAAATTTCATGTCGTAGGTTTGAAAATTAGTTTAGATTGAAAATTTTAAACCAACAAAAAGCTATGCTTTTTTTGGATTTCAAAAGAAAAGGAATAAAAAATGAATGCTTTTAATTCTTCCATGAAAGAGACAATGGAGTTTTGTGCTTTTCTTCACAACGAAGAAGTTATCTTTGCCCTTTCCACGCAATGTTGATTCGGAAATCAGAAAACCCACCTCCTAAATTTAGTATTTTATATTACATTATTAATATTTAATATTTTAATAAAATGTGTATAATAATCGAACTTCAGTTTATTGGTTAATTAATTCAAATAAAATATTAAAAACACGTATTAATACTAAACATAACGACAACAAACGTAGGTTGGGTACAAGTCCAGCCTGTCGGGTTTTTGGCCCACTTGAACTCGACCCGAAAATAATTACCCTAAACCCAAACCTGACCCGAATGTATTCTTTAAAAAACTCGACCCAACCTGAAAATAAATACACCAAACCTGACCCCGACCGTCCTATAGAAAAAATAATTTTAGAGACTAAATTGTAAATTAAAATTGAATTTTAAGGACCTAATTATAAAAATATTAAGAGGGATTATTATTATAAATCTCCCTAAAAATTTAGGAGGAGATTACATAATTAGTCCCTGGTCGGGTCTAATATTTCTTACCCTAAACTCGAACCTAACTTCACTCTTAATAAAACAATATATGACTGAACCCGATTTTGTTATTAAAAAGTCCGACCCGATCAGGCCATGTCGGGTCGGAACCTGATCAGATCGGGTAAAATGTCCATCCCTAATCAAAAGTTACATGCATATTATATTTTAGTACTTCGTAAAGTTCAATCGAATTAAAATAAAACAATAAAGCATATTTTTTAAAGGAAAATATTTTATGCACAATATTATTTTTCAAAAGCGGGTCAAATTTAAGATTTATATGTTTTGTTTAGGGTTAAAGGGTTTAGATTGTATGATTTAAAAATTAAGGCTTATGGTTAGAATTTAGAATTTAAAATTTAAGGGTTAAGTTTTAAAATTTTAAATTTAATAATTTAGATTTTAGATTTTAATTTTTATGGTGAAGGAGTATTTTTTTTTTTGCACGCATGAAATAATAACCCTTTCTAAAAATATATAAAAACTATGACATGTTAACAATTCTATAGATAGTCATTGAATTAGATGATCACATGTCATCACAAAATTTTAAAATTAAACTTATTTTGAATGATGTATAATCATTTGATTTATTAATGGTGAATAAAATAATATATCATCAATGCATTAAATACGCACCATTAATATTAGAGTAAAAATCTCCTGCCCCCTAACCATGTCTCCTTCTATGCCTCACGCCTAAAAATACTTCAAAATTAAATCTTGTCCCATAACCCTAATTTTCATATCCTAAATCCCAAACCTCAAACCCTAAAAAAATACACCCTACCTCTAATTCCCTACACCCTAACCCTAAGCCCCAACCTTAAACTTCAAACCCTAAACCCTAAACCTACTATTTTAAAATGGGGGCACAAATGGAGGCATACTTTGGGGGCAGATAATTTCCATCCTTAATATTAATAGAATAAACAAAACATATTGATTTACATCACGAATCATTATTTTTAGTTATTTTGAAAATTTTCTATATGAATATACTTAATCTCGTATTAACTTCTGATTTATGGATGCGGTGAAAGTTACATTCACTTATCATATGTTGATGGCCATGAACACAATAATTTTCTTTCAATGAATCGACTGAACAAGAATCAGTATATACCCACAAAAAAGAAGTTACAAGTTGAGCTAATTGATCTGGCGGCTAAAGATGATTATCTTAATCTATTTTATATAGATTCAAATCTCGACATAAAAATATAACACCTCGCTATTTAATAAAAAAATTACAAGTTTAAGTCACTTTTTACAATAGTTTAGAGGGAATAAGAATATTCATATACCCAAAGTTTTCAGCACCAATTAAGCATTGAATCCAATATTTAAGGACAAAGGCTTAGTTTGACATTGTTTTTAAAAAGTACGGTTAGAAAAATGATTTTAAAAGTATTGTAGAAAAATAATTTTGAAAAACTGGGTTTAAGATTTTAGTATTTGTTATTATTGTCAGAAAATGATTTTGAAAAGATAAAATGTTTATTTTAGACATCATGTTATAAAATTTAAAATATATTAATTTAATTATATTTAAATTTATTAATATTATAACATATGAAATAGATCAATTTAAAATTATAAAACAAAATTTATTTTATATTAAAATATTTTTAAAATAATATATAAAACATGAATTATTTTTTAGAAAAATATAGATTTTAAGTATGTAAATTATTTTATAAATATTTTAAAACCAGAGAAAAATGTCACTGTTTGCTGAAGTTTTAATGAGGGGTAATTTAGACTTTTTTATTTTAAATATGATTCTTAAACCCAAAAAGCTATAAATTGTAGATTTTCAGATTGAGTTTATAATCCTAAAAAATTACATTACTTGTCATTGATTTTGCTTAGAAAGTGAGTTTGAGCTTTTATATGATCAACCAAAAACATGCCCTAAATCTAATTTGGTCCAATTCACACAAAAACTAAGAGAAATGGGCCTAATGGTCAACTACTGTTGAAATTTTATAAAGCAATCAGAACTAAAAGAAAAACAGAGGTCCCACCGGGAGTCGAACCCAGGTCGCTGGATTCAAAGTCCAGAGTGCTAACCACTACACCATGGAACCTAATGAAGATCCATATCTTTTGTTGTGTTTTTAATACTTGTTGTAAAGCTCCTTTCCACTAATAAATATGACCCCACAATTCGTGTAGTTTTAATTAGATATGAGTATTCGATTGAGCTAAGTCAAAAAAAAATTATGTTAGTTGAGTTAAAAATTCATATTTAACTTTATTTAAAAAAAAAATTCGAGTTGAGTTTATGAAATTCAAGTCAGATCGAGTTGTTCAAATTATCCTTAAAATTTAATTGTAAATATTTATTGTTATGGCACTGATTGGTTTAAATTTAAACAAATTTATATAATCGTATACAATATATATATATATATATATATATATATATATATATTCATATTTTTGTTTCACATGTGCGAATAAAATTTGTAATATTGTTTAATAAACTAAATACCATCTAAAATTATATAATGTAATTATAATATTTATTATTAAGGAGAAATTTCAAGAGAAATATTGTTAGGAGTATAAAGGAGTCAAAAAAATTGTTGAAAAGAAATAGTTTATAAAAAGATGCAGTTGAAAGATTAAATTAAATAAAATACAAAGTTAAAAAACTAAATTATAAAGAGCTTCAAAAGAGTCCTCTTGGATGTATCCACAATATTTATTAGAATATATATATATATATATATATATATATATATATATATATATATATATATATATATATATATATATATATATATATATATTCTCGTATGTTTTATGTATGATTTAATTCTCTCTTTTATGTACAATAAATTAACGGTTGTATTTTGATACATAAACTGCGTAATTTTTTTACACAATTTTTTTTATAAAATTTAAAACCTAAATCTCAAAACCTTAAACCCTACACTGTAAATTCTAACTATAAACTTTAAATTCTACACTTTACACACTAAACCATAATCTAAAATCTTAAGATTAAAAGGCTTCTGTAATTATGTATTAAAGTATTTTTCATAAATTAATAAAGTTAATTAATTCACCTAACATTTCAGCTGAAAGATCTAAAAACATTAAATTAAAGAGTTTTTCTGGTTAACCCTATCCAAAAAATTAAAGTAATTCGCCTAATTGAGTGACCTTCATTTTACTTTATCCTGATATCCTCTTAGAGACCCATTGACCCTTTGAAACAAAACATGAAAGTTGACTACAAAATACCAAATACTTTCTTCATTCGAAATATATATAGTTGAAAACCGTCACACGTTTAAGATTTTGTCAAATTTCAAATTGATAGGGACATAAAAATAATTATACACATTTAGCGGTAAAAAATAAAGCATAATAATTGTATTTTTCTTGATAAAATACATATTATTTTATAATTCTTGTTTAGAATTTGTTCAAAAAAATTTGTGGCTTTTTGTTCTTTTCCTTGCAAACTATGATTTTATTAAAATCATATAAAGAATACATGGTTAAACCTCGTTAAAAACCCTCTAAATTTAGATGGAAAAAGAGTACTCAACAAGATTCATTAAGCGAAGAAACACAACAGAAAAGACAAATATGGCATAATACAAAAGACGCAAAAGTAAACTAGTGGATAACTTGGAAGCACGAAGCTCGACTAATGCCATTTTTAGCTAACGCATCAGCAAGAGAATTTACCTCACGAAAAACATGATGAAACTCAACAAAATGAATAATACCACATGCCCCCATCAATCATCCGGAAACACTGTGACATCCTCTATGACCGTCGCTCCCAATGTAATACCCAATAAATAGTAACTGAGGAATCAAACTCGATAATAACAGCATGATCACCACACCACCGAGAACGTAAAAGAAGTGACAAGGCATGAGCAATCGCTTGAAGCTCAGCCACATTTGAATCAAGAACGCCAAGGGAGCCAAAAGCATCGCGAAGCACACCCCCACAGTCGGTAGGTCCTGGTTTACCAACGGCTAAACCGTCCACATTAAACTTGAGGACTTTTTCTCAGAACCACCCATGAGGAAACGTCTACGACTGCGATCCAACTTCTTAATAATCTCCTTTGGCACAACAAAAACCGACATATAGTATAATGGCAAAGAGGCTAGCACTGTATTCACCAATACCAAATGCGCGACAAAAGACATCGAAGATCCTTTCCAACCAGCCAACCGTTGGGAAAAGCGTTGTATAATAGGCTTCCACACACTTTGACATCAAGGATTAACCCCGATAGAGATGCCAAGATAAATAAAAGGGAGAACCCGACACTCACAACCCAGCACCTGCGCCATTTCCAACTTGATCGAATCCGCCATACTGAAAACAAGTGAGTATACGCTTTAATTGAACAACCTCTTCCACTTGTCCACGTAGAAAAATAACAATGTCATCCGTAAATTGTAAATGCGTAAGCGTTACATTCCGAGCAACCTTCACACCATGAATTAAACCATGATTCTCTCTGTTCTGAAGGAGCTGATGTAACGCTTCCGTAGCCAAAAGAAACAGTGTCATCCAATTCCTGAGAAAATCTAAGAGCTTGCGCAACTTCAAAACTATGCTGCCACTAAATCGCCACTCTAGTGGAGCCTTGAATATTAAATCTGAAGAGGTGCATTTTCCATCTAAAACCTGAGGGTGTATTTCATAAAAAATGAATTTTGATATCTAACTTCATTATTTGAAAAAAAGGATTAAAAATACTAATATCCGTTGATATTAGGGCTGAACATGCTAAACCGAAATCAAACTGAACTGAAGTGTTTCAACGGTTTATGGTTCACAATTTTAAAAATCATAATTAACCGAATTATATTTGATTTTTTTTAATTTATAATTAATTTTAAATATTTTATAATGTAAAAACATGTGTTTTATACTTAAAAATGGTGAAATTTTAAAATGTTATATATAAATTATTAATTACTTTTATTTATTTAAAATTATTTTTAAAAAATATTTATAAAAATACTTTAAATTTTACTAAATAATACTTAAAAGGCATCAAATAAAATTATCTTGGTCAAAATAAAATATAAAGTCTCCAAATTTAAGGTTGATGTGTTTTAAAAAACAAAGGGTGATTATTCTCCTAAATTCCTAAATTCTGAACTCCTAACCCTAACCTTTTTACGTTTTTACTTTTAATTAAATTTCGAAACCCTAAAATTAAAATATTTGTAAGAACTTTTTTTAATCGGCACTGTATTTAATATAAATCATTTAAAAAAATATAATATTGGGTCCAAATATTAGAATAAAAATCTTTTGCCCCTTTTCGGTACCTCTTTCTATTCCCAATACTAAAAAATTAAATTTCAAGCCCTAACTCTAAATTTTAAATCCTAAACCCTACGCCTATACCCTAAAAAATACATCATACCCTAAATTCTAAACCTAATTTTTAGTCTAGGCATATATATGAGCACCGAAAAGGGGTAGAGAATTTTTATCCCAAATATCATCCAAATTTGCACTATCCATATTACGTTTGATTATGAGTTCTAGACTCACTAGGAACACTCACATTTCTTCTCCTAAAGTTATTTTCTCTTCCACTCTAGGTAAGATTATGATTAGATTTAAATTTTGTCAAAAAAATATTATTCGAATAAAATTGGGTTCCAACATTTTTAACCTGGCATAATAATAACACGAGATAATTAAATGACATCATTTTTTGAGGAAAAAAAAATAAAGAAAAGAAAAACCATGGAAACTTTCAGCCATCACTTGCTACTAGCTAAGAAAAGTCATTGGTATTTCTTGGACTTCAAATCCAGCAATATTGACTCATGTACTGCACACTTTTCTTTCCATCATCTTTGTTTAAATAATACAACTATAAACCGCCCTCTTTGCTTCAAACATCTTCAAAAATCTATCGTTAATTACTTCGAGTTTGTTGTAAATACGTACATAACGAATGTTATTGTAATTAATTGTGGTAAATATCGACAATGAAATAAAAGACAGCTTAAACTTGTTTAAAATCTATCTCAGCCACCATGTTTCCCGGTGGCTGGAATCATCGAAAGAACAATATTTGAAAATAATGACTTCCATGCCGGAAACTAGTTGTCGGGGAGTTAAAGAGCTGCGGCAAATAGGACAGGTCGATCGCCGGTACCCGACCCATCTGTCCAAGCAAACTTTATGGAAAAGATGGTCGCATCTCAACTCTCGAATCTCATCATCCTCATCGATCTTGCATAGACAAATAGCACATTCGACATCATCGTCACTCGAGTCATGCTTGCAGCTGTGATCGCGGCTCCCGAGCTTGAAATCATCGCCGGCAACGGTTGAAGGTATTTGATAAGGGAACAGAGAGAAACGGAGCAAGAAATTCCACGCCATCCAAGAGTCGAGACGACAGAAAGCAGGGAAATGAAGTGCTTCCCTAGCTTATCGGTCGTCATCATCGAACGCTCGAAAGCGAACGTTGAAACAAACATTTTTTTATATAACCACTGGTATTTAACTCACTGAGGAACTACTATCACTCTCGATCGTAGATCCCGAGCACTTAACCTTCAAGAACGACGAGAAAGATAGAGATAGAGATAGAGAGAGCGGGTGAGATTTTGGGTTCCAATATTGTGTTATTTATAGAGTATTGTGTTCAGAAATGGAATGTGGTAATTTGGTGCTGAATTAATTTATCCCATTCAAAAGGAAGACTTTTTAATAAAATATAGCAGACAAAGAAGACATTACTATTTTATATTGTATTTAAAACATTACAACCATGTGCTGGTTTTTAAAGTAAATTTTATTGACAGTCCAAAGTTTGATTATTTGTTAAAAGAATTGAGAGATTAAGTTAAAAGGGTTTACGTCACCAACAGCTTATTTAAACTTCTGGTAGGGGTGAGTAAAATTCGACTAAACTCGAAAAAACAAAATAAATTGAGGTAAAAATATTCGACTAAACTTTCGGTAGGGGTGAGTAAAATTCGACTAAACTTTCAGTAGGGGTTTACGTCTCTCAATTTTTTTATTGATATATACATACCGATATATAAAAATATGAAGAAATATTGCCACATATGAAAAAAATAAATGAATAAATATATATGCATATCTTATATGATTAGAGAAAACCAATTAAATTGGAATCAAACCGTACTAGAACATAATAAATAATTACAATTAAATTTTTATTGGAACTCAAAAACTCGACTCGAATTTCTTCAACTCGAATAGACTAGAAAAATTTTCAAATGAAAGTTCGAATGATAAAATTAGACTCGTCAACTCGAATAACTTAAAATTTTTTGACTCGACTCGATCGAACACTCACCCCTACTTGTTTGGATTACGACACTACGTACTGTTTGAATATTAGAATTTGCAATTTTTAATCATTAATTTTTGAAATTCTAAGTGAATAATTTATTTATTTAAACAATGTATATAAATGTATTGTTATAATGTTGTATTCATGTGATTTCTAATGAAACTTACGTATTGTTATTCAAAGTCTTTGAAAGTGGTATTTTATAGAGTAATCTAATATCATATTTTCAGTATTCTTTTTGTTTTAACATAGTTTCTTTAGATTGATGCAACTTTAACTTGGTATTTTATCCTCTTTACTTTTTGTTAGGGATGGGCATTTTACCCGACCCGACTTGATCGGGTCAGATTTTTTCATAGAAAATGTGGGCTGGGGTCGAGTCGAATTTTTTTAAAGGGTAACGTCGGGTCGGGTCAGGTTTATGGTGGAAAAAAATTGACCCGACCCGACCCAGGACTAATAGTGTAATTTTCTCTTAAATTTTTTTAGGAATATTCACAATAATGCTCGCTCTTTATATATATTTTTACAATGAGTCATTAAAATTACTTTTATTTTATAATTAGGTCCCTAAAATTTAGTTTTTTTTTACAATTAGGTCCCTAAAATTTATTTTTTACAATTAAGTCCTTAAAATTTATTATTTTTTAATAGATCGGTTCGGGTCGGGTCAGTCGGGTTTTTTCAAGTATGAGGTCGGGTCGAGTCTGGATTTAAAGTATATACTTTTCTGGGTTTTTATGTTTGAATCCTTCATAAAATGTGGTATTGATGAATCTTTACAAAGGTTTTTTAACTTGCAAAATTTGTGTTGCAGGCCAACATGATGTGTCTTTAGTTCGTAAGCAGTGGTTTTTGTAGCGTTTTAACGAGATAATATCAGACTTAATTGGGTTGTAAATTTGAATAACTCACTCATACTTACAGATTACGTTGTTCGAATCTGTATCATTTAGGAGAAATAATATCATTTTTTACTATTGAGATTACTCATTGTGTTCGTAAATAGTAGTTTTTAGTTGTTTTATTTAAAAATTATAAAAAAAAATATATATATTTTTTTATTATAATGTTAATTATCGTTTTAAAGTGAGATATTTAAATTATTTTTTAATTAAGTTGGTACTCACGTAACTCGAGATATCAACTCATATAGATTTTATAATAATTATATATTACAGTTGTAAATATATAAATTAAGATATAAGTAAATTAATTATTACGAAGCTTTCGTAATTATAGTTTATTTAACTTTAAGGGTTATGTTTTAATACACGGTTGTTTAAAAAAAATTAAAAATAATAATAAGATTTAAAAGAAAATTACACGATCTTTCTATAAAATTTAAAACCTAAATTCTAAAATCTAGCACTTTAAAACTTAAACCTTAAACCTTAAACTCTACATTCTAACCATAAACTTTAAATTTTACACCATACACCCTAAATTATAACCTAAAACTCTAAACCCTAAAATTAAAATGTTCACACATGCTTGTATATCAAAGTATTTTTCTTAACTTTAATTTTAAAAACTACTTAAATATAACTTCAATTATAAATTTTTTTAATAATTATAAAGTTTTACAGCCTAAATAACTTCAATTACAATTTTAAATAATATCTGTAAATAAGTGATTGAATTGAAACATTTAAAATTCTTTGGACATGGTTCGATAATTGAAATTAGTGGTTAAGTTATATTTATACTAGTAATGACAATGGATTAATCCACGTTGATTAAATAGAGTTTACAAACGGGTCATTCGGATCGGATTCAGTTTGAGTCATTTTAGTTCGGGTCAGGTTCAGTTTTAGCCGCATTCGGTTTTGGTTTAGTTCAGGTCGGGTTCGGTTTTAATTTGGGTCTATAGTTATTCGGGTCGGGTATCAGTCTGTTGAGTTGATCGAACACTTGCAAATGGCCAAGAGGGGGATGAATTGGCAATTAAAATTTTGTTGAAGAGAAAGATTGAAAATAAAAATGACACAAGGGGTTATAGTGGTTCAAGTTCTCCAAATGAACTCTACATCCACTACCTTAGCTCCAACTAAGGATTTTCAAACAATTCACTAATTGAATTCGTCCCCTTTTCTTGGATGAGGAGGAAACCTTACAATTTCGATTAAGCTTTCTACCCAAAGCTTAATCCACTCAAATACAAAGAAGAATTTGGTAAACTCAAATGTTTTCTCTCAAAGGATATTTGTCTACCCAATTACAATTTGAACAACCCCAAACTCACAATACAATTTGACAAATTTAAAGACAAAGAGTTGGGTACAAGAATATGACTTTGAATAGCTCAAGGGTTTAGAATTTTTGCTTTGATGATGCTTGAATGTTCAATAGTTGTTGCTTGGTCAAATGAAGCTTGTTTTTATACCCTTGCATTGATTTCTAGCCGTTTGGGTAGTTGGGATCATCAATAGAGCCGTTGTGGACATTTTTCCCGCATTAAATGCAGCTATGCAGCCTACCGTATCGGTACTCAGGAAGGGCGTATCGATACCTGCATCAAAGAGGAAAGAGCCGTTGTGCCTGAAAACAGGGCGTATCGATACGCATAGAGGGCGTACCGGTACGCTTTTAAGGGGCGTATCGATACGGAGGGTAGTATCGATACGGTCCAAAGTCACTGGAATCCCAAGTTATGTTTGTATAAAAAGTGTATCGATACGCATACCAAGCGTATCGGTACGGTATAACTACCTTTTGAAAATTGGGAAACCAACCAACTGACAAGTAACAGTCAAATAATTAAATGCCCGGATTTTTCAAAGATATGCTTAGCGTATCGATACGGTTGCTAGGCGTATCGGTACGGTTTCATGAAAAACATTTTCCCAGATGAACATCGTATCGATACGTTTGTATGGCGTATCGGTACGGTTTCATGAAAACAGTTGCCCAGATGCATATCGTATCGATACGGTTTCAGGGCGTATCAGTACGGTATGTTCAATAAAATTACAGTGACAAATTAGGGTATCGATACGCTGAGGGTATCGATACTCCTGGGCGTTTTTGCATACTTAGGCTTGAAAATCATAGAAAAAGACTTAGGGAATTATATATGTTTGAGAGTCAGTCTTTAAATATAATTTTGTTCACAAATACTTGTCAATTGTGAGACTTTAAAGAGTACTTAAAAATTTATTGTTTTGCAAATTGGTCCTTAAGTTTATGTGTTATATCAAAATCAATTTCGGTTTTACAATCTCCCCTTTTTGATATAACAAAACCATAAATAAATTTTTAAGTTTTTGAAACTTTGAAAAGCTTTCTCCCCCTTACTTTAAGATAGATTTTCAAAACAAAAATATTTTGACTCTATGATCCTTCTCCCCCTTTTTGTTAGATCAAAATGGAATACAAGGATAATAACAATATAAAGCAACAATAATTCATTAAACTAAAAGCAAGCAAAGAGTTCAAATTTATAAACTTCAAAATAAACATAAAGGTTCAAATGCATAAATGTCAAAGCAACCATCATAATCCAAACTCTTAAAATCCTAAAAACATAGATAATAGGCATAAACTTCAAGTTCTAAAAACGAAAATGCAATAATAATAAAAGACTAAATGGCCTAAGATGAAATGCATGATCTACTCGTCCCCTTCGTCATTATGATCTTCCTCGTCATCTTCTTCTTCATCTTCTTGAGATGGTTGATTCTTTCGGTTTTGATTGATCCAAGCACCATGGAAGGCGGTAAGAGAGATGTCCATGGAGTCTTGGCGAGCGACCATGATATCTATCTTCTTGTCCATGCCTTGAATGCGATCCTCTAAGGATGTGAAACGAGTATCCATCGCGGTGAACTTCTCATTGAGGAAGGTCATGAGAGTATCTATGAAGGAGGAATCAAGAGGGGCACAGTGAGAACTCGAAGAAGCACGGGAGGTACCGACCGGATCAACGGGCGGAGGATCTTGAGGATTGCGAACCCACTCATTATCAACATAAGTGAAACCGGAGCGAGCTAGGGAACGCTCATCAATAGGTATGCCAAGGGTTTCGGGAAAATCATGTGAACAATCAATGCCAAGGGAATGAAATAAACAACTCAAAGTCGTGGAGTAGTAAAAGGATGAGACTAGTTTGGTGTGACGGTTTTGAACTAAGAAGACAAGGTCGGCAAACATGATTTGACACAAATTTGGACGTTTACCTTCTCTAAAACACTTAAGCCAAAAATCATCCGTTTGACGAACAGTTGAATATTTCCCACCCGATGGACGAAGAAACCAAGAAAAAAGAAGGTGAAGGATACGGTCATGAGCATTTAAAACTTTTGCGGGACCTAAATAACCCGTACCCAAAGAATGTTCATCATCAATAACAACATCTTCAAAACCAAAGACATTGCATAAAACTTTTTGATCAATTTGAAAGCGTTTGCCCATAACGAAGGATTCAATAGCAATGACATGCTCCCTAGGTTCATTATGTATACATACGACATTAGAAAAGAACACAATGACTAGGTTCCTATATAGGATAGGAGGAATATTTAAAAAGCTTAAGAATTTCCATTGCTTAATCAAAGGTAGGTATTGAAACTTGAAACGAGCAGAATTTAAAAAAGGGATAGACACAACACGCTCTTCCCTAAGGTTCATTCCTAGAAATAGTTTATATCGTTCCCTATCAAGAGGTTCGGGAAGACTTAATTGGATGATATAAGGAAGGTTAGGTGTAGGATTACCCTCGACATCCTCATTAGGATTGGAAGAAGAACGATGACGCTTAGTGCCTTTTTTCGGTGCCATAATCCTGAAAATTCATCAAAAAGAATTCGAATATGTATGCAATTAACATCCTATTTGATCCAATAAATTCTAATAATTCAAGGTAATTTGTTAAAAAGAATTTTAAAATTAAAGAGATATTCACAAAACAAAACAAAAAAAACAGTTTAAAAAATATCGAATATAAAATATATTCGAATAAAAAAATTTTAATTTTTGAAATTTTTTTGTGAAAAAGATGAAACCCATAACAATTAAACAAGATTTGTACAAAAATTCAGTTGAAACATCAATTAAAAACAAACGAAAATTAAAAAAAAAAGAAAAGAGAAATTTTATACCTTGAATCTTAGAATGGATGAAAGAGGGGATGTGAATGCACAAGATTTGATGCCCAAGGTTTGCCTTGATGTGTAGAGCAAAACCCTCAAGAAATTTTGAAGATTGATGGTAAAATTTGAAGTATTGAGGGGGTTTATATAGGTTTTGCGGCTAGGGTTTTTGGAGAGAAAAAGGGTTTTTGTGTTTTAAAGAATTTTAACCTATACAACCCTAAATAGCCTCTCCGTCGAGGCCGTATCGATACGCTATACACGCGTATCGATACCCATTAACTCTAATTTTATATTCGTCTTTACTACCGTATCGATACGTGGGTCCGTATCGGTACGCTTGGCTTTGACTATTTCCCTTGACTTGTACCGTATCGATACGAGGGGTCGTATCGATACTTGTTCATCTGCAAAAATTCCCAGAAACCACCCGTATCGATACGCCTATTCCGTATCAATACACCATTACCAGTTTCTGCAGTTTTGACAGATTTAAGTGCAAAAATCCAATTTGAAACGTCCCTAAATGCATATACATGTCATATGGACAAGTTTTAATGGCTAAACTTAGTATATACTCCCCCTAGCAACATGCATAGAAGAAAAAATAACAAAATTAACACAAGCATGAATCACAAACAATTTCAAGCAAATTTTGACATTTTGGACCAAAAAAGTGTCAAGAAAGGCTAGCTAAACCTAACTCTCTCCTAAGGGTCCAAAAGCGCTCTTTATCTAAAGGTTTTGTAAATATGTCCGCTAATTGGTTCAAGGTGTCTACAAACTCTATAACAACATCATTTTTCAAAACATGATCTCTAATGAAATGATGTCTAATTTCTATGTGTTTAGTTCTAGAGTGTTGGATGGGATTCTTAGTGAGACAAATGGCACTAGTATTGTCACACCTAAGGGGTATGGTTTCTATTTTAACACCATAATCTAAGAGTTGTTGCTTCATCCAAAGGACTTGAGCACAACAACTCCCTAAGGATATGTACTCCGCTTCGGTGGTAGATAAGGCTACACTATTTTGTTTCTTAGAGAACCAAGATACGAGCATACTACCTAAGAATTGGCATGTCCCGGAAGTACTTTTCCTATCTATCTTACATCCCCCATAATCCGCATCCGAAAAAGCATGAAGGCTAAAGGAAGAATCCTTAGGATACCAAAGGCCTAAAGTAGGTGTGTCTCTAAGGTATCTAAAAATTCTCTTAATGGCAACTAAGTGTGATTCTCCAGGACTAGCTTGAAACCTAGCACACAAGCAAACGCTAAACATAATATCCAGTCTACTTGCGGTAAGGTAAAGCAAAGAACCTATCATGGATCTATAAAGCTTAGAATCAACACACTTACCTCCTTCATCTTTGTCAAGCTTTATGGAAGAACTCATAGGAGTGGCTTGAGGTTTTGCATTCTCCAAGCCAAACTTCTTGAGCATATCATTCACGTACTTAGCTTGATTTATGAAGGTGCCATTCTTCCTTTGCTTGATTTGGAGTCCCAAAAAGAATGAGAGCTCCCCCATCATGCTCATCTCGAACTCACCTTGCATTAGCTTAGAAAACTCCTTGCAATAACACTCATTAGTAGAACCAAAAATAATATCATCAACATAAATTTGAACTACTAAGATGTCATTGTTATATCTTTTTATGAAGAGTGTTGTATCCACCTTTCCTTTTTCAAAACCCTTTTCAATTAAGAAATTTGAGAGTCTCTCATACCAAGCTCTAGGAGCTTGTTTTAAGCCATAGAGAGCTTTTGTAAGTTTAAATACATGGTTTGGAAATTTTGAATCCTCAAAACCCGGTGGTTGTTCAACATACACCTCTTCATTTATAAAACCATTTAAAAAGGCACTTTTCACATCCATTTGAAAAAGCTTGAAATCATGATAACATGCAAATGCAAGTAACATTCTAATAGCTTCCATCCTAGCTACGGGAGCATAAGTCTCATCAAAATCAATTCCCTCTTCTTGTGTATAACCTTGAGCAACAAGCCTAGCCTTGTTTCTCACTATATTACCACTTTCATCTAATTTATTCCTAAAAACCCATTTTGTTCCTATAGTAGATTGATCATCAGGCCTTTCAACTAATGTCCAAACTTTACTCCTCTCAAATTGATTTAATTCCTTTTGCATGGCCAAAATCCAAAAGTCATCTTTTAAAGCTTCTTTAATATTTTTAGGCTCAATGCATGAAATAAATGCAACATGATTCATTAATTTGAGAGAGGATCTAGTAGTTACCCCCTTGGATGGATCACCCAAGATTTCACCACCTTTGACATAGTTTAACTCCATTGGGTAAGACACCTCCTTTTCCTCAAGAGCCAAGTCCTTCAAGGCTTCAAGAGGTGGATCTTGTGAGTCCTCTTCTTTGGTTGGAATCTCATCCACCTTTGAAGTTTGTCCTCCATCAATGGCATCAATGATTCCTACATCATCATCATCACAAGATTCCTTCCTCGGAAGGAGGTTATCATCGAGAACAACATGTATTGACTCTTCAACAACTAGAGTTCTTTTATTAAATACACGATAGGCTTTAGAGTTTAAAGAGTACCCTAAGAAAATAGCTTCATCACTATTAGCATCAAATTTGCCTAAGTTTTCTTTACCATTATTCAAAACAAAACACTTGCAACCAAAAGGGTGAAAATAGCTAATGTTAGGCTTCTTAGATTTTAAAATCTCATAAGGTGTTTTCTTCAAAATTGGCCTAATCATTACTCGATTTATAATATAGCAAGCGGTATTTGTGGCTTCCGCCCAAAAATATTTAGGTAAATTATTTTCGCAAAGCATGGTTCTAGCCATTTCTTCTAAAGTTTGATTTTTCCTCTCAACTACCCCATTTTGTTGAGGAGTGCGAGGTGCGGAAAAATTTTGGCTAATCCCATTTTCATTTAAAAACTCATCGAAACCTAGATTTTGAAATTCGGTTCCATGATCACTTCTAATGTGAGAAATTTTAAGTTCAAGATCATTTTGAGTTATTTTTGAAAATGTGATGAATTTTTCTAAAGCCTCATCCTTTGTACTTAAGAATAGAACCCAAGTATATCTAGAGTAGTCATCTACAAGTACAAAAGCATATGATTTTCCACCCAAGCTTATTGTTCTAATTGGCCCAAAGAGATCCATATGAATCAATTGTAAACATATGCTAGTAGAGACATCATTTATGGATTTAAAAGAACTTCTATGTTGTTTACCCTTTGAACATGCATCACAAATTTTATCATTTGAAAATTTAAGTTTGGGTAAACCTCTAACTAGATTAAGGGAAATTAATTTCTCTAAGACACTCATGCTAGCATGTCCTAATTTTCTATGCCAAAGCCATGAGTCATGTTCATCATGTGCAACTAAGCACGTATGGGATGAATGAATGTCATCTAAATGCACCATGTAAATATTGCCTATTCTATGTCCTATGAGCATTATTTGATTTGTTTTAATGTTTACAATTTTGCAACCACTTTTATCAAATAAAACATTAAAACCCCTATCACATAATTGACTAATGCTCAACAAATTATGTTTAAGACCGTTGACATACAAAACATTTTCAATGAAAATAGAAGAGTGATTACCAATGGAGCCTATTCCTTCAATGTGGCCTTTGGAGTTGTCACCGAAAGTTACTACTCCACCACTCTTAGGCTTTAGTTCCACAAATCTACTCTTGTCACCGGTCATGTGTCTTGAGCATCCACTATCAAGGTACCAAGAATTTTTGCTTGAAGCTTTAGCATTGTAGCAATGCTCCCCCTAAAAACAAAGAAATTAGGCCTTGGTTTTTGGTACCCAAATCATTTTGGGTCCATGAGTGTTAGCCTTCAACAATTTGGTTCCCTTAGGAATCCAAGAAGCAATAGCATTCAAATCATTAGAAATAATGAGTTCTTTAGGAACCCAAACACTCCTAACTCTATGACTTCTAGCTTGCTTATAAAAATTTCTTTGTTTAGGTACAAAATGTTTTCTTTTTACATATTGGGATTTAGAATAATTTCCTTTTCAAAATTATTTTTCCCAATAGCAATAGATGTTTTAAGATTATCCACTTCCTTTGTGTGATAATCTTGAAAATCGGAAAGAAGTTTTTAAAGTTCAAGATTTTTAGTTTTAAGATCATTTGAAAGATTAACTAAAAACAAAACCTTCTTTTCCAATTCGAAGTTAGTTTTTGAAAATGTCTCATTTTGAATTTTTAAATCGGAAATTGTTTTCTTGTTTTTCAAAATGGACTCTTTGTATTTTCCTACTAACTCATCATACACTTCTTGCAATTCATCATAAGCATCTTGAAGTTCCTCAATAGAAAAATCGAAATTGGATGAGTTAGAGTTTACCTTAGGTTCATCATCGATGGCCATGAGACATAGGTTGGCCACTTCCTCCTCTTCCTCGGAAGACTCATCGTCACTCCAACTAGCAATTTGTGCTTTGAGCTTGTTCTTCTTCCCAAAGCTTTTCTTTTTCACTTGAGGACACTCGGAACGAATGTGACCCGGTTTCTTGCATTCATAGCAAGTTATTTGGTCCTTCTCATCTTCCTTGCTTTTACTCTTGAAGTCTCCCTTTCTAATGAATTTTCTTCCACGATTTGACTTCATAAACCGAGTAAAGCGCTTGGCCAACATAGCCATCTCCTCATATTCATCCTCACTAGAATCGCTTTCTTGTTGTGAAGCCTTTAGTGCGATTCCAACTTTCTTCTTCTCAACTTCCTTCTTCTCCACTATCTTCTTCTCTTTTTCTCTTCCCTTACTCATAATCTCATGTGTGAGTAGAGATCCAACAAGGGCATCTAGCTTGAGAGTCTTCAAATCTCTAGCTTCAATAATGGCCGTTCTCTTGCCATCCCATGATTCCGGAAGAGAATACAACAACTTTCTCATTAGTTTGTCTTCGGGAATGATTTCACCGAAACCCTTCAAACCGTTGACAATAACCGAGAACCGATCAAACATCTTGGAGACACTTTCTTCGGGATCCATCTTGAAGTTCTCGTAGCTTAGATTGAGTAGCCCAATCTTTGTCTCCTTGACATCACTAGTTCCCTCGTATGTTGTCTCGAGGGTGTCCCAAACCTCCTTGGCATTTTCGATTGAAGACACCTTGGAGTAGATATCCGGACCAAGTGCACAAAATATTACATGAAGAGCTTTGTCATTCACTTGCATCCTTCTTCTTTCATCATCGGTCATTTCAGCCTTGATCTTTGGGATGAGCCTTTCTCCATCTCTCCTCATGGGAATGTATGGACCTTCTTCAACTACATCCCACACCATATAGTCGGTAGACTTGATGAAGAGCCTCATCCTATTCTTCCAATAAGGATAGTTATCCCCATTGAAGAATGATGGCTTGGTGGTGGATAGGGACTCATAGTTGGAGGTGGATGCCATTGCTTGACTTGTTGTTGATCAAACTCTCCAAGAATCGACTCAAGAGGGTTGTAATCCTTCCAATGAGTGTAGCTCTGATACCAATTGTTGAGTTGATCGAACACTTGTAAATGGCCAAGAGGGGGGTGAATTGGCAATTAAAATTTTGTTGAAGAGAAAGATTGAAAATAAAATGACACAAGGGGTTATAGTGGTTCAAGTTCTCCAAATGAACTCTACATCCACTACCTTAGCTCCCACTAAGGATTTTCAAACAATTCACTAATTGAATTCGTCCCCTTTTCTTGGATGAGGAGGAAACCTTACAATTTCGATTAAGCTTTCTACCCAAAGCTTAATCCACTCAAATACAAAGAAGAATTTGGTAAACTCAAATGTTTCCTCTCAAAGGATATTTGTCTACCCAATTACAATTTGAACAACCCCAAACTCACAATACAATTTGACAAATTTAAAGACAAAGAGTTGGGTACAAGAATATGACTTTGAATAGCTCAAGGGTTTGGAATTTTTGCTTTGATGATGCTTGAATGTTCAATAGTTGTTGCTTGGTCAAATGAAGCTTGTTTTTATACCCTTGCATTGATTTCTAGCCGTTTGGGTAGTTGGGATCATCAATAGAGCCGTTGTGGACATTTTTCCCGCATTAAATGCAGCTCTGCAGCCTACCGTATCGGTACTCGGGAAGGGCGTATCGATACCTGCATCAAAGAGGAAAGAGCCGTTGTGCCTGAAAACAGGGCGTATCGATACGCATAGAGGGCGTACCAGTACGTTTTTAAGGGGCGTATCGATACGAAGGGTAGTATCGATACAGTCCAAAGTCACTGGAATCCCAAGTTATGTTTGTATAAAAAGTGTATCGAAACGCATACCAAGCGTATCGATACGGTATAACTACCTTTTGAAAATTAGGAAACCAACCAACTGACAAGTAACAGTCAAATAATTAAATGCCCGGATTTTTCAAAGATATGCTTAGCGTATCGATACGGTTGCTAGGCGTATCGGTACGGTTTCATGAAAAACATTTTCCCAGATGAACATCGTATCGATACGTCTGTATGGCGTATCGGTACGGTTTCATGAAAACAGTTGCCCAGATGCATATCGTATTCGATACTGTTTCAGGGCGTATCGGTACAGTATGTTCAATAAAATTACAATGACAAATTAGGGTATCGATACGCTGAGGGTATCAATACTCCTGGGTGTTTTTGCATACTTAGGCTTGAAAATCATAGAAAAAGACTTAGGGAATTATATATGTTTGAGAGCCAGTCTTTAAATATAATTTTGTTCACAAATACTTGTCAATTGTGAGACTTTAAAGAGTACTTAAAAATTTATTGTTTTGCAAATTGGTCCTTAAGTTTATGTGTTATATCAAAATCAATTTCGGTTTTACACAGTCTATGTCGGGTCACATCGGTTCAGTTGATTTCGGGTAGGGTATTTTCGAGTCAATTGATTTCGGGTCGAGTCAAGATTGGTTAAATAGGAGACCAATATGTTTTAGTCGAATTTTCATGTCGGGTCAGTTTTTTAAACCCATATATGGCTTTATAAATCCAATATATTTAACCTTTTTTTTTGAGGTAAAGAGCGAACACCATGAACCTCGTTAAAAAACCTCCCTAAGCCTAATGGAGGAAAAAGAGTGTTCATGGAATTCATTACATCCGAAAGGAACAATAAGATCAAAACAACAAAGAGCATAAGCTCACATCCACTTAAGTAACCCAATCATCATGTAGTAACGTAGCAATTTCCATAGGTGGATCAAGGAACCTATGATACGCCATCGGTAAATCGCAAGCCACCCGAACAAGTTTATCCGCGACCAAATTCGCCTCACGACGAACCCACGAGAAGCGAACCTCTCAATTCTTCGAAAGCATATCCACCAGAGAGCCACGAAGTGATGACGGAAATTCTAAGTGGTTCCCTGAGGCTAGCCCATTATAGACCTCTTTATTATCCGTCTCAATCACAATATGAGTATAGCCAAGAGACCAAGCCGTCGCAAGCCCTTCATATACCGCCCAAAGCTCAGCCTCAAAAACTGAGCACACCCCAATTTTCTTAGCAAAACCAAAACGCCAACCCAAAGAATTATCACGTCCAACCCCACCACAAGAAGCGAAACTCGTCGTTACCTTTCGTGCTCCGTCAACATTGACCTTCACCCAACCCGTCGGAGGCTTCAACCACCTCATAGCCGTCCCCCGTACCCCTGTCACAGCCGTGTGCTGAACCTCATACGCAGCAGCCCAAGCTGCCTCCTTGCACAGCTGTGTCGCGCGCTGCAGCAGGCTTCCCGAGCAACCAGCATCGGGATCAAATATCGCCTTGTTCCGCCGGCACCACACTTCCCAAAGAATAGCACCAAACAATAAGTCCCAATTAGCCAAATTCTTAGGATACATGTTCGGATCAGTCAAATTCTGAACTAACCAAATATTGATATCAATTGAGAAAAATTGTTGGATTTTATCCGCCTTAATGACTCGCATCCAAGCTTCCCTAACCTCAAAGCAATCCCACAGGGCGTGTGAAATATCCTCCACCGCAGCACCACAAACCGTGCAGCTCGGGTCATCCGCTATATGTCGACGAACTCGCTCAACATTAGTCATAATACGCCCATGACCAATCTGCCATAGGAACATCCGCACTCTTGGAGATCCTTGAAACTTTGCAATGATACTCCACATTCGATCCTCATGTGTGATATCATGGCCTAACCGAAGGCGATAGGCCGACTTCACAGTGAAGCGTCGGTTATCCTCAAGTGACCAACCTGGTCGGTCCGGTACTCCAACAATTGTAGGAGGCTTAACCGCCTCAATTCCCCAAATGACCTGCATCAGCAACAAGGAAGCAAAAACATCCCATCGCCAACACCCATCATCCCCAACCATACTGCTAACAGGGGTGTCAAACGCTGCATCAAACGCCCCATCGTTCCTATAAGCACGCATTGGACCAAAATTCGCCACCCATGCATCATCCCAGAAGTCGACAGATTGCCCATCACCAATGTTCTAAACTATACTTTTGCGCACATTGTAACACCCGAGTTTGGGGGTCGGGTGAAAATAATATTAAAATAATGGTCCGGTTTCGGTTTTAAAATTTAAAATAATAAAATATTATTTTGGGCTTCATATATTCGAAACAAACATTTATGTTGGACTAAAATTATTTTGGGAATCAAATCCCATGGATTTTAGGATAAATGAGATTGCCATCTCATTAATGGCAAGATTGTAAATACGTGAACTTTCAAATTAAAACCCCTCTTTTATATTAAAAGTTACTTTTATTTCATCTTCATCTTCTTCATTTCTTCTTTTCACGTCAAAATGCCCTTTCCCCTCCAAATCACTATTTCATCATCTCCTTTGATTTTCGTTGGTGATTTTTGAAAGGTAAATGCATTTTTGGGTTGTCCTCTTTTCCCTCTACAAGATGATACCTCTAGATTTCAATATTGTTCATGTTTTTGAAATTTGAAGTTTTAAAGATTTTGATTAAAGATGCTACCTTTATGGTCTCTAACTAAAGATTTTGATTTGTTATCGATGTGTGGGTTGTTTACTAACTAAGAGGTCCAATATATGTAAAATTTAAAGAGTTTTATATGGATTTTCGGATTTGGGTTTTGAGGGGTTCTTGGAAGGGTTTTAGAGTTAGTTGTGGGTGTGTTTGATGTTAGAAATTGGGGGCTGATGGTTATACTATGTTTGGGTAGTGTTTTGAGCATGTTTAAGAGTGCTTTGGATGACTACATTGCTGATTTTTGATGGGTTTTTGTGGAAGTACGAAAATGAGAATTTGAAGAATGAACTTGGCTTTGAATTATGAGAATTGTAGTGGATTTGTGTGTTGGTGTTAAACCTTGGGTTTGTGGCTGATTTTGGGGCTAATGTAATGTTTTTTAATGGTTAGGAGCAAGAGGAAACAATGGAGAAGCTTCGGGCTCGAATACGGACTTGGATGCTTGGTAGGCTAGTCGGCTTGTGCTAAATGGAGTGGTCGGTGAGTGGTTACTGTTTTTAAATGGTTTTTAAATATTGGTTGCCTAATCTCAAGCTTAGTTTAGGAAACTGTTGGTTGAACTCCTAATTACTTGTTATGCCTCTTATTTATTTGTGTTTATGGTAGTTATGTATATTGTGTTATACATGTTGTTGAGGCATGGTCTGATGCATTGTTATGCACGTGGTTTGGATTGTTAATTGTGCATCATAGTGATCATGGTGAGTACGTGCTAAGCACGGAAGTTGATATGAAATGATGTGTGAAAAGGTTATGGATTGTGTTTAATATTGGCACTAGTATGCTTGGGTACAATAATCGATCATTAGGATGTTTAGTGTGCACACGAGAGTCAAAGTCGTGCGTGGCCTTTGTGGCGTTAAGCCATCAAGGAGGAGTACAGTGATGTAATATTCCACCAGAAATGTTTATATTATACGCGATGATGAGTGGAATCACATCCGTAGGGCATGTGATGATGAGTGGAATCCCATCCATGCAAGGTCCGGTGATTAGTGTAATCCCACCGAGGTAATGTTATTGTTGAGTGTAATCCGCGTATTCGAGTCATAGCTAGGTGCCAATATGATATGAAATGTGATTCCAATATGAATTGATATATGATGTTGTTAATACATTGTTATATGTATCTTTGTGTGTTAGACTTATGAGTCGTTGATCATGGCATAGAGTTGATTATATGTTCATGCATCATGTATATTTTGGCTCTTGTGGATCGGAGGTAAGATCATGCATTCTATCTTGGTAGTTGCTCGTGCTTGGACCCTGCATTGTCGAGGTTTGTTTTATGAGCTTACCCTCACTAAGCTTTTATGCTTACGCTCCTTTTTGTTCGACAATGCAGATCAGTAGCTTGTGGGTGACAAGGGCAAGGAAAGACCTCCAAGTGTCGCTTTTGGTTAGCTCAAGTATGAACTTTAAATTGAAAGATTGTAATTAGTCAAGCAATGGGATAGGTGTTGTTAATTTGAGCTTTGATGTATGTTGATGTTGGTTTGGCTTTTGGATGCTTGTTTAAATTGTAAACCTTGTTTATGATGCATGTCATGAATGCCTATATGTTTTGTTTCTAAGGCATGAATCTTAAATGCAAAGTATGCTCTCTTTATGGTAAATGTATGAATCCTTTATATGCATGATTCTTGTTCTTTTCGAATGTCTTGTATGTTGATATCTTGGTTGTTAAAGGTTGTATGTAACCCCCTCGTCCCGGTCCGGACGTTTGACCGGTCCGAGTAGGCTACACGGGGAAAACCGATGTGAAACCCGTTAAGGTCCCACCTCGGTTAGCAACCCTAGAAAATTCCTTTTATTTATATCTTGTCTATATGCATTATTAAGTCCCACGTGAAACACGACAGAGGAAACGCAAACAACATAACAACAACCATCCGAAACAACACTTTAAAACAGCCCATTTATCCTTTTTAAGCAGGTCGTATCGGAACGCCCTTTGGGTGTTTTGAAACGCCATGACTTGGTCAACTGGCCAAAGTCAACATGTTGAGTCCGTTTCGAAACAGGGGTGACCCGTATCGAAATGAGGTCACCAGTCAACTTCTCGTGGTCAACGATACGAAGACCGTTCCGAAACGCTAAGGCCCGTTTCGATATATCAATTTATCGTCAAATTCTCAGATTTCCAGTGGCAAAATCGCCTCGAAACGTTCCTTAGGCGTATCGAAACGCCTGGCTAAAAACAAAGGGGTCGTATCGGAACGGGGTCGACCGTTTCGAAACGCCCTCTGTCAGCAGATTGGTTTTAGCTGGTTTTAAGGTACAAGGATGCCCCAAAACCCCACTAAAGCCTCTCACAACACACAAGCACAAACCTAAGGCAAGACCACACTTCTACAAACATGTTTAACACACAACAAGCATATGAGAACCAAACATTAAAGGAACCAACAACAACAACATGTTAATCATACATAGCATTGAAGGTTCATGCTTCACAAGGCAAACACTTGAGCATTAAAGATAGGCATCCAACACAAGGTCATACATTCACCACAATGGAGCATATATAGCTTTTAAGGTTACATGCCTGAGCCAACAAAACATATAAGCATTCAAGACATGCAACAAAAACGAGGTTTGCAAATCAAACAAGGCATCCAAAAGCCAAACCAACATTAACATACAACAAAGCATTCATATCAACAACACCTATTCCATTGCTTGACTATTACAATCTACAATTTAAAGATTATACTTGAGCTAACCAAAAGCAACCCTTGGAGACCTTTCCTTGCCCTTGCCACCCACAAGCTACTGATCTGCATTGTCGAACAAAAAGGAGCGTAAGCATAAAAGCTTAGTGAGGGTAAGCTCATAAAACAAACCTTCGACAATGCAGGGTCCAAGCACGAGCAAGAATCAAGATAGAATGCATGGTCTTACCTCCGATCCTCAAGAGCCAAAATAAAAGATGATGCATGAACATAATATCCAAACCATGTCATGCTCAACAAGTCCATATCTACAACATATAGAAACACATATAACCACATATGAGCAACATAATCCACAATCCGTATTGGCACCTAGCTATGACTCGAATACGCGGATAACCGTTGGAACTCACTTCCAACAACACAACCATTACCTGACAGTGGGATTACACTCATCACCGTTCACGCGGAGGGGATTCCACTCATCCTCACGCCTCATTTCACGCGGAGGGGATTCTACTCATCCTCACGCCCGTCGATGGGATTCCACTCATCACCGACTAATATATATAAGAAGATTTCCGGGTGAACCCGTACTCCATCTTGATGACTACCATCATCAAGACCACGCGCGCATTTTGACTCACGTGTGCACACTAAACATCCTAATGATCGGTCATTTGTACCCCAAGCATACTAGTGTCAATACTACACATTTCATTAATCTTTCACAATATCATTTCATAACAACTTTCGTGCTTAGCACGTACTCACCATGACTCACCGTCATGCACAAACCACATTTCCATGCCTAGCATGTACTCACCATGATCCTCGGATCATACCATCACCTCATAATATCATTTCACATGTCAACACCACATGCAGTGGCGGATCCAGAAACTTTTTTGAGGGTGGGCACAAATTAAAATATTTTTTAGGATGGGTACAAATCATAAAAATCTCAAAATTTCAGGGTGGGCACAAGTCATAAAATTTAAGGACTAATTCATAAAAATTATGAAAATTGAAGCCAAATGTGTAAGGTTTGAAAAATTCAGGGTGGGCACAGGCCCACCCAAGGAACCATATACATCTGCCACTGACCACATGTATATCATTAACACAATATCACATCATATTTCATGCATATGTATATCTCCATCATGTTTATCATCAACATGCATATAACAATACATCAAACATACCTCAACATACATGTATACAACATATACATAACCAACACCATCACAATTTAACACGAGGCATAAACAACCATTAAAGAGTGCAACCAAAGTCTCTAGTCAAAGCTTGGGATTAGGCTACCACTCTAATCCCAACTCTAGGTGGGTTTACCAAGCTCATCCTAGGTTCACATGCTTGAACCAAATACTCAAAACCATTTTAAAAAAATATTTAACCACTCACCGACCACTCCATTAGCACAAGCCGACAAGCCAACCAAGCATCTAAGTTTCCGGATCCGAGCCCGAAGCTTCCCCATTGATTTCCCTTGCTTCTAACCATTCAAAAACAATATATTAACCTCAAAATCAGTCACAAACCCAAAGTTTAACACCAACACACAAATCTACTACAATTCTCACAATTCAAAGCCAAGTTCAATCTTCAATATCCCATTTTCGTACTTCCACAAAGACCCATCAAAAACAGCAATGTAGTCACCCAAAACACTCTTAAACATGTTCAAACCACTACCCAACCATAGTATAACCATCAACCCTTCATTTCCCCCACATAGACACCTCAAAAACTCCCATTTTCCACTCCCAAAAATCCCTTACAGCAGTAAGCTACGGGAATCCATTCGAACCAACACTATAACTTTTCAAAAATCATCAAATAACATCCAAAGACACCTACCCAATGTTACTATAACATCAGCCCATCAATTTTTCACAAAACCATCCCAAAAACACAAATTTTGACACTTTAAATATACCCCTAAAAACCCATTTCGGGATTCACCATAAAACCTTGCAAAAATCGGATATGTTGGACCTTATATGTAGTAAACAACTCACATAACATTAATAAATCAAAAGCTTTAGTTAAAGCTAACAAATATAGCATTTTTAACTCAAAATCTCAAAACCCTAAAATGCAAACTAGTGAGCTTTAATGAAAACATTTTACATGGGGAGAAAGAGGGAGATGAGGACAACTCAAAAGTTCCATTACCTTTTAAAAATCATCAAGGATGGAGGATGGAGGAGGTGAAATAGGAACTTCAATGGTGGGAGGGGTTTCACGTTGGTTTTTGTTTGAGAGGTAGAAGATGACACAAATTTGGGTGTTTTGAAATTAAAGGGTTTTTATTTTACAAGGCCACATATTTACGAAACTGCCATTAATAAAATGGCTATTGGGTTTTGGTTTAAAAATGGGGTCCAACACCTTTGTTTTATTTGCAAACTAAACCCGAACTATTATTTTATTTATTTAAATTATAAAATCGAACCCGATATAATATTAAAACATTATTTTTCACCTGACCCCCAAACCCCGGGTGTTACATTGTATGTATGTTGATTGTGGCTAGGGGAGTCGTAAATCGCATCTAGAGTCGAGTCTTAAGTCATTTTGCTGCAAATCTGGGTATTGCAGTGCAGGGCGTATCGATACGCCTGAGGGCCGTATCGATACGGTCCTACACTTTGGGACTCAAATTTGGCCTATCGTATCGATACGCCAAATCTTTTCTAGAATTATGAGTTTTTGACGAGTTTTTGGCGTATCGATACGGGCTATAGGTGTATCGATACGGTCTAATATCGTTGACCGCGAGATGTTGACCGAGGAGGGCGTATCGGTCCAATACCCCACGACAGTTGTACATGTATCCATTGACACCATCCGAGGTAAATAACTTGCTAAAGAAATCCGTAGCTTGTTGCTTAAGAGCCTCCTGATCTGATACCCACACTCCACGCTCATTTTTTAAGGACATAACAGAATTCCGTTTCCTTCGTCCATTGGCAATGGCGTGATAGTATCTAGTATTTCGATCGCCACTTTTAATCCACTCGCACCGCGCCTTCTGACGCCAATCACTTTCCTCCAAAGCAATGATCTCATCCAACTCCCGCTTGAGGTTCTTCTCAAGCTCACACACGAATATGAATAACAGCGGCCCAAAGCTCTGTCAATACCACGAAGACGTGCAAGGATTTCACGTTTCCTCTTGCACAAGGACCCAAAATTCGGACCACTCCACTGCGTTAGAGCACTTTGCAAACGTTCAATATTCTCCATATAGGTTAGGGACGGATTCCATTGTTGCTCGATGAAACTAGCGAAAAGGTTTCTCACCATCCACAAGAGTGAACGGATTCGTGCACAGCAAAATTGGCCGATGGTCAGAGCCAATACGGTCAAGGTGATGAAACAATGAATCCGGGAACACATCGGCCCATTTCGAATTGACTAAGTAGCGATACAGTCTCTCAAACAGTGACCCCCCGAGACCAAGTAAAGCGAGGCCCTCTGAACTCAACATCCAACAAGCCTCCATCAAAAACAAAGTTCTGGAAGTCCCTACTCACAAAGGCTCGGCCTCCCACACCCCCACGACGGTTATCCATATGTAAAATAGAGTTAAAGTCGCCACCAAGGACACAAGGATGAGTCGTGCCAGGATTAAGAGCAATCAATTGATCCCACAGATAGCGTCTATACTGAATGTTAGGACTCGCATAAATGATGGTCCAGAAAACAGAACACGACAACAAATTCCCTTGCAACACCACATATATAAACTGATTCGACACTGAACAAATCTGCACATTTAAAACGCCATTCCAGAGAAGCCAGATACCTCTACAAAAGCCTTGCGCCTCAACCCGAAAAGAATGCTGAAAGCCCAAATAACGTATAATACTATCAGCTCTGTCACCACTAACCCTTGTTTCTATTAAGGCAACCACTAATGAACGTGAGGAAGCAACTATCCTACACAAATGATCACGAAAAGAGGAGCTCGCAGCTCCTTGAATATTCCATGTGATAAAATTAATCATCATAAAATAACAAAAGAAAGAGGACCAACCTAATCCTCCACCATCGAGGTAGACACCCCTGCACTACCATCATCTCTATCAAGAACTCTATCCATAGGCGAATCCACTCGTACATTGCTAGTCCCAGCTGTTTTGTTAACATCCGAACATCCCATATCCTGAACTACAGCAGCAGTCGTCCCCAACTGTGGAGGATCCGGCAATAGCACATCCAAGCGAGCGGAAGCCGACTGCACCCAATCCGACAATAGAGGCATTACTGGTAAGTGATCCGATTTTTTCTTGCCATGAGTTTGTGGCTTACCTAAGCCTTTACTGCTCTTTTGAACTCCTTGAAACCGAAACTTAGAGCCCTCTTTGTTTGACGAAAAAACCTTCCGACCATCATTAAGGATCGAGATCGCCACGTGACTTGAGTCCCCATCCTTTGATTCATGCTCAATAACCGACAGAACCTTGCATGTGACAACTGGGGAAATTCTCATTGGCAAGTGGTCCACTGGTTTCACCACGTTAAGATCGCTTTGAGGGGTCTTCTCTGTCGTGCGAGCTCTCCCCTTACTCGGACCCGTACTACCCTCAGCAGAAGCCACTTGCTTCTCTTTAATTTTATCAGCAACATTCGGAGATTTTGCCACGTTCTCGTCTCGACTTTAGGCATATGACGCCATCCCTACCCCCCATCATTCTCCAAATCACGTAACAAATAGAAATTCGAAGCCAATGGTTCTTTCCCGCCACTTTTTGCAACAGAGCCAGATCTATATGGTTTCCGCGGCCTCCTTTTTCTCCTATCTACGACCATCCAAGGACCATAGAATTCCGATATTTCTTGTTGTTGTTCTTGTTGTATTACTTCCTTATCCACTCCCTCCGATACCACCACTTTAGACGTGCACGATTCCATAGTATGCCCATAGATCCCACAATGAAAACAGATTTGACTGAGACCTTCATACTCTAATCTTTGCACAAAATTATCAATACCAATACAAGGCAAAAGTGGCTTAGACAAATCAACCACAACGGCTAAATGAGTGAACTTACCCCTTTCACCTGCAACAGTATTATAGTCCACTTTGATAACCCGTCCAATGACATCAGCGATCCGACGAAATAAGCTTTTTGTATAGTATCGAAAACGTAGTCCCGGAAGTCTCACCCACACCACAACCTGCGATGGATAAGCCTTATCCGTAGAGAAATCTCTGCTCCAAGGTTGAACCGTGAGATAATTGCCAAAGAGAATCCACGACCCATCAGTTAAAACACGCACGTAATCTTCCTCCTTTTCAAGTTTCACCAAAAAATACTCATTCTCAAGATCAACTAGCTGAAATCTGCCAACCAATTTCCATAAAGCCTGGATACGGTTCTAGAGAACTCTATAGCTTATAGTTCGACCAAGGAGGCGAACAATCAAAGCTTTTTCCATGCTGCGATCAATCAAGTCATGAACACGTTCAGAGAAACAAATCACCGGATAAGGACCATTCTCTTTAATAATCACATCATCGTCTCTTACTTCAATCTCACTACCCGTAAAACCCGATGTCTTCAATCCTGTGTTTCCCACTGCACCAGTAAGGACGTTGGCGTAAGATGATGCTCCCCCAACAGCTGTAGCACCAAGGTTAGTTTTGATCCCTTCCGTCATAGGAATTCCACCAGCCGGGCTTACCTCCTCAAAGGTAGGGTTTTGCATGATATTCATAACCTCGTGGTCGTTCCCGGGGCACGCCCCTTCTCCAGACGCAGTACCCAACTTCACTCCAGCCACAGCCGTCTCCTTAAATCGCTTGCCATCACGTTGCGCGATAAGCGATGATGGCGACACCGGTCGTTCCAAAGCTCCCGCAGACGAAAGAACCAGAAACGACGCCCCATCTCCAAACATAGGCGATACCCCCATGATCTCCAGGTTATCCTTCCGTCCATCTCCTGGCGGCCGGCCGCCGGAATCCGAGAAAGCCGCCGCCCCTGACGCAGACCCACGTGGCACGTTAGGGTTTTGGTTTTCATTGTTCCCCGGAAAAGTAGGAGGAAACAAGAACATTCTATTTTTCGAAGACTAATATATTTAACTTTTTTGTGAGTTGTACGACGATTCACATCAAATCTTTCATTATTTCTTTTGATATAATTTCTTTATTTCATGTTGCCTTCGGTTCGGGTTACTTTTGGTTCGGATGAAATTAATTCGGTTGAAAATTGGTTCGGGTCTGTTATGTTCGATTGAAAATCGAATTGGGTCCATATCGGTTCAACTAAAAAACTGAGTCAATTTTAATTCGATCGATTTGTTTTTAGATTTCGAATCATCTTGTTCGAGTCAATATCGAATAAAATCAGTTCGGGTCTCGGATCAATTTGTGACCTCCAGTTGATTATGCCACCTCACCATCAAAAATATTTATTTTAATTTTGATGATATATATATAGGGTTAGGATCAACTTACATTAGGTAAAACTTAGTTACATTGGGTAAAACTCAATTACTTTTAATTTTGCACCCCACTATTTTCAAGGGCAAGTGCAATCCACGTCATCAACAATGTATTCATGTAAACGCCACGTATGCATTCCCAACTTAACCACTAATTTCAATTATTGAGGCTAATTGGTTTGAATATTCCCTTTTGGGAATTTAATGGGAAAAGTAACCCCCAAAGTTTGATATTAAAAAAAATACCCCTTTCATGTCATGTAGGACAAATTCGCGTCCTGGGAAAAGCGAATTCCAAATTCGTGTTGCACAGAACGCGAATTCTTGTGCCATGTCAGTCAAAACAAAATTCGCGTCCTGCAAGACGCGAATTCAAAAATATTTACCCCAAAATATCGCAGTAAATTGGGAGTAAATTCGGACGGTTGGGGAACCGAATTTGCGTTCTACATAACACGAATTTGATTTATTATACGGAATTCGCGTTCTGTAGGACGCGAATTCGATTTGAATTCCCTCCCTCCAGAACGCGTTTTCTCTATAAATTGGGGGAAATCAGGAGAGAATTTTCACCCCTGAAAATTCTCTCCCAAATTTGAGTAGAACGCGAATTCGAATCGAGTGCGATAATGGCGGGTTTGCTGAGGTTAGATGAAGGACACGTATGCAATTATCGTCAAAATAATGTAAGTTTTTTTTTATTTTTTACTTTAATTCGAATATGTAAATTTAATTTAGTGTTGCCGGCATGATTTGAATATGTAAATAGTATTTATTTTTAGAGTAAAAAAATTAGTGAAATTCGAATATGTCTTTAGATTTTATTTTTAGACTAAGAAAATTAGTTAAATTGGAATATATCTTTGGTATTTACTTATAGACTAAAAAATAGTTAATTTTAGACATAAAAAATAATGTTGATTCGAATATATCGTTAGTATTTAATTATAGACTAAAAATAGTTAATTTTAAACATAAAAAATAATGTTGATTTGAATATATCGTTAGTATTTAATTGTAGAATAGTGAACATTTGGACTCCTTTTTAGTATTTAATTTTAGACATAAAAATAGTGTACATTCGAATATGTGTTTACTATTTTATTGTACACTATAAAAAATTGTGACATTCAAATTTGTGATTATTAATTTATGTGCATCTTTAATTATTTGTAGAATGGAGAAGAACGTCAGTTTGAGGTTTATATAACTCGGATGATGACGGCCCCGGATTCTCGTCTAGCCGATTACATAGCCCAAGCCAGATTTGGGTATGTGTCGAGGATTGTTGGAGGAGGTGCGAAATTAGATGTTGATTTAATCAACGCGCTTGTGGAGAGGTGGAGGTGAGAGACACATACCTTTCACTTACCATGTGGTGAGGCGACCATCACATTAGAAGATGTGTCGCATATTCTTGGCCTGCCTGTAGATGGGGAGGCTATAACCGGTGCCGCCAGTGACGATTGGGAGGGTTTGTGTCTGGAGTTGTTAGGGGAACAGCCAGAAAAACTACAGGGCGGATGTGTGAATCTGCGGTGGTTGCGTGAGAAATTCTCTAATTTACCAAGTGACGCCAATGAAGATGTTAAGAAGGTAAAAAAAATAATTTTTTGTTAGTAGTAATGAAATTATAAAATTATTATATTTTAATATTTTTTTCATATTGTAGGCATATGCTCGGGCGTATATATTACAGATCATTGGGGGAATATTGGTGGCCGACAAAACTCGCAACAAAGTTCACATGTTGTGGTTGCGGCACTTGCGGGATTTCAAAGATGCCGGTAAATTAAGTTGGGGTTCGAAAGTACTTGCATTTCTATATAGAGAGTTGTGCAGGGCCGCGAGTGTTGATAGACACGACATCGGAGGATGTCTTTTACTGCTTCAGGCTTGGGCGTGGTTTAGAATGTCATTTTTACGCCCTGAGTTGTCCGCGCCAGTTGCCTATGCCTATCCACAATGTTTGCGGTAAGGAACATAATCTTAACTAAATTTTATTTAAAAATTGGTTATTTTCCTAATATATTTTTTAAAAAATATTAAAGTTATATTTTGATGTTATGTAGGTGGTTTCATGCTTTAAGTCATGTTGGGCTTCCTACTATGATGCATTCTATTAGGCAACATATTGACAAGAAATCTGCAAATGAGGTCAATATTTTAATTTTTATATTAAGTTTAAGTTTAATATGAATATAGTTTAGTTTACTTATTTTTAATCATTTCTATATTTAATTTACAGTTTTTGTGGACCCCGTACTCGGATTCGGAGATCAACGAGTGTTTGCCTATTTTTTCGCCTGAGACGGTGTCCGCTTGGACGGCCGTGGTACCTCTCATCTAGTACGCTATAGTTGAGTGGCATCCGGCCGATCACGTCCAACGCCAGTTCGGTCGAAACACTGTACGGGCAATGGGAGCTATCATACAACGATCTGCGATTATGGCTTCAAGTTATGCATGAATACAATCTAGGGACAATTGTGGAATTGGAGACTGTTCCGAAGTACTACAACGATCGTGTTGTACCAGGGGAGGTCGAATTTCATCACCTTTTCTGGATGTTCCCCCAATGCATAAAGGCTTTCCGTCACTGCAAACCTATGCTCCAGATCGACGGTACATTTTTATATGGCAGGTACACGCATATCTTACTAATTGCAGTTGCCCAGGATGGCAACAGAAAATGTATCCCAATTGCTTTTGCGATTGTTGAAAAGGAAAATATCCCTTCTTGGGAGTTTTTCCTTTACAACCTCCGCAAGTAAGTCCTGCGTCGGGTTTTGCGTACACGTGAAGATGGCATCGCTATTATTTCAGATAGAGGCGTAGGGATTTGGGGAGCAATTCAACGTTTGGGAGATTCATGGAAACCCCCATATATACATCACAGGTATTGTTTGTGGCATATAGCAGCAAACTACTATCAAAGGTTCAAGAACGAGGATGAACGTATAATGGTTCTCCGTATGGGTATGCAACCATTCCATTTTGTTATTTTACGTCCACCATTTTCATATTATTACCAATTACCTATTGCATGTCTTATTCAATAGGCAACGCACACCGGGTTAATCAAGTTGAAAGGCTACTAGAGGAGTTGCAATTAAGGAATCCACACGAGTATAACTATCTTATGGATATCCCAAAGGAAAAATGGTTGTAATGTTATGACGGGGGTCGTCGATACGGCCATATGACAACAAACTTGGCTGAGGCGATCAATTCGTCTCTTAAGGGAACGTGCCATTTACCTATCACGTCCGTTGTCAAAGCAACATATTACCGATTGGCAACCCTTTTCGCAACCCTCGGGAAACAAGCAATGAACTGGATGGCAGGTGGCCACATATTTCATCCAGATCTCGCCGACAAAATCCAAGCATCCATTGCGCATGCAAACTCGATGGGTGCGCTGTGCTTCTCTCGTCGGGAACACATGTTTGAGGTCACGTAATTTTCCCAACCGCTGCAAGGAATAACACAATACACCTACGTGGTTGATTTGCAAAAAAGAACGTGCGGTTGCGGAGAGTTCCAGACGTTCAAGTTCCCGTGTTCGCATGCTTTCGCAGCATGTGCATCGGTTCATTTTGATGCAACGACACTCATTGATTCGGTCTACAGGCTCGAAACCATTTTCAAGGTTTACCGAAACGAGTTCCCTCCGATCGGAAATGCACGTGACCGTCATATAATCAACAACGAACCAAAGATATGCCCAGATCCCTCCCTGCGACGAAAGAAAAAAGGCCGACCAAAATCAACGAGGATTCACTGTGCCGAGGATATGGTTCCTCGAGAAAAGACTGGACAACCTAAGCGGTGCAGTAAATGTGAGAACATTGGACATGATATTAGGAAATGCCCTCTTAGGACCGGCCCCCGAATTAACTAGATCAACCATTGTGTACTCTTTTCTGCTTTGTGAACTTGTATTATCTGCTAATATAATAAATCTTATGGGTACTCTTTTCCCCCTACATAGGTTTAGAGGGGGTTTTAACGAGGCCCTTTAACTTTAAAAAAACATGCCTATGGACACATTTTTGCTTCGAAAATGTTACTTTGATAGCATTTTTAACACAATTTTCTCACATTTTCGGACACCGTCTTCCTCTGAACTTTAGCACCACTATAAAATTAAGCTGCAAATCTTTGTCTCCAAACTTAGGAAAAACCAAAAAAAATGTCGAAACACACCGTAAAATATCTTAGGATGTTGTATATGCTCGTATCTTAGGATGTCGAAACACGCCGTAAAATTAAGCTGTAAATCTTTGTCTCCATTTGCAGGCAATTTTCAAACATCTTAGGATGTTGTATACGCTCGTATCTTCACACCATCTTAAAGATATGTTTCAGTACGACACCGTTATAGTTCAAAAATTGTAATGGGGTCCCCAGATAACCCGTTATTCGATCACAAATATAGCTACCTAATCATTTTTTATTGGTTTGAATGCATCTTCCTCCTGAATTTCTCGTGCGGGGCTGTAATAAAACGTTGAATTCGCGTCTTGCAAGACGCGAATTTTGTTTTGACTGACACGGCACATGAATTCGCGTTCTGTGCAACGCGAATTTGGAATTTGCTTTTCTCAGGACGCGAATTTGTCCTACATGGAATGAAAGAGGGTATTTTTGCGAATATCAAACTTTAGGGTTTACTTTTCCCATTAAATTCTCAAAAGGGGATATTCAAACCAATTAGCCATTGAACCATATCCAAAGAATTTTAAATCTTTCAATTTAATCGCTTATTTATTTTGAGATATTATTTAAAAATTGTAGTTTAAGTTATTTAAGTTTTGAAAATATATATTTATTAAAAACATAAATACCCTTAAATAACTATATTTGTTGTTTTAATGAATTTTGGTGTTTAAAATTGCATAAATACCCTTATTTAAAATCGCAATTTAAGCTTTTAAGTTTTAAAATAAGTTTTTTTCCACAAATACTCTTATATAAATGAAAGGGTAAAAGTATAAAAAAGGTCATTAAACTATTCCAAAAATATAAAATGGTCACCGAATATTCAAAAATTACATAATGGATATTAAATTTTAAATTTTATTAAAAATGGTCTCTAAGTTGTTGAGGAAATGATGTGATAGTTACGGAATTTTGTATAATAACACATTTAATCTCTATATTTACGCATTAGGTTTAATCCAAACGAAATATGTCTATAGTTTATCTGTTTATTTATATCGTGTAATTTACATTCTACATCACCGAACTTAACATTTATTTTCATTTACATCACAAACATTTAATTTAATCAAATTACATAATTCAACTTTTATTATTTATAAATTAAGTCACTTGTAATGAAACTATTAAATAAATAGGAAAAAAATTGAAATCGACACTTTTATTTAATATATTTTAACGCATCATCAATAAATAATGTTTAATCAGTAATTTAAATGTATTTTTGTTAGTATTTATAAGAAATTTAGTTATTTTTCCTTCAAAAATTTATTTAAATGAAATGTTCAAAAAATTCTTACAAAAAATTATTAAATGATCAATTAAACATTATTTGATGATAATACGTGAAAATTGTGTTAAATAAAAATGTCAATTTCAATTTTTTTCATTAAAATTATTTAATAATTTCAATAAGAGTTGAATAATGTAATGATTAAATTAAACATTTATGATGTAAACAAAAATGAATGTTAAGTGCAGTAATTAAAAAATATATTACCCATTTATATGTACATAATGTTTTAATTTTGTCTCGTTATCTTCTATCATTTCCTTTCTTTTGTAATTACTCTATTTTCCTTTTTGTTTTCTATTTTTTTCATGTCACTTCAGTAATCTATTCATTTCATCACCTAATCCATTAACTAATCTATTCCCAAATGATTAAAAGCTAATTTAAATTAGGGTTGTTCATTGTAGGTACGTTTAGTTTAAACGGTTAATTAACCTTTATATCGATTATTAACTGTATCTTAATCGTGGTAAGTACCAACAATGAAATAAAAGACAACTTGAACTTGTTTAAAATCTATCTCAGCCACCATGTTTCCCGGTGGCTGGAATCATCGAAAGAACAATATTTGAAAATAATGACTTCCATGCCGGAAACTAGTTGTCGGGGAGTTAAAGAGCTGCGGCAAATAGGACAGGTCGATCGCCGGTACCCGACCCATCTGTCCAAGCAAACTTTATGGAAAAGATGGTCGCATCTCAACTCTCGAATCTCATCATCCTCATCGATCTTGCATAGACAAATAGCACATTCGACATCATCGTCACTCGAGTCATGCTTGCAGCTGTGATCGCGGCTCCCGAGCTTGAAATCATCGCCGGCAACGGTTGAAGGTATTTGATAAGGGAACAGAGAGAAACGGAGCAAGAAATTCCACGCCATGCAAGAGTCGAGACGACAGAAAGCAGGGAAATGAAGTGCTTCCCTAGCTTATCGGTCGTCATCATCGAACGCTCGAAAGCGAACGTTGAAACAAACATTTTTTTATATAACCACTGGTATTTAACTCACTGAGGAACTACTATCACTCTCGATCGTAGATCCCGAGCACTTAACCTTCAAGAACGACGAGAAAGATAGAGATAGAGATAGAGAGAGCGGGTGAGATTTTGGGTTCCAATATTGTGTTATTTATAGAGTATTGTGTTCAGAAATGGAATGTGGTAATTTGGTGCTGAATTAATTTATCCCATTCAAGAGGAAGACTTTTTAATAAAAAATAGCAGACAAAGAAGACATTACTATTTTATATTGTATTTAAGACATTACAACCATGTGCTGGTTTTTAAAGTAAATTTTATTGACAGTCCAAAGTTTGATTATTTGTTAAAAGTTTGATTATTTGTTAAAATAATGTGGGAGATAAATAAATATATATGCATATATTATATGATTAGAGAAAGTCATTTAAATTAGAATCAAACCGTATTATAGCATGATAAATAATTATAATTAAATTTTTATAGGAACTCGAAAACTCGATTCGACTCGAATTTCTTCAACTCGAATCGACTCGAAAATTTTTCAAATGAAAGTTCAAATAATAAAATTAGACTCGTCAGCTCGAATAACTCGAAATTTTTTAACTCGACTCGATCGAACCCTACTCGTTTGGATTACGACACTTACGTACTGTTTGAATATTAGAATTTGCAATTTTTAATCATTAATTTTTGAAATTCTAAGTGAATAATTTATTTATTTATTTAAACAATGTATATAAATTTATTGTTATAATGTTGTATTCATGTGATTTCTAATGAAACTTACGTATTGTTATTCAAAGTCTTTGAAAGTGGTATTTTATAGAGTAATCTAATATCATATTTTTCAGTATTCTTTTTGTTTTAACATAGTTTCTTTAGATTGATGCAACTTTAACTTGGTATTTTATCCTCTTTTCTTTTCTGGGTTTTTATGTTTGAATCCTTCATAAAGTGTGGTATTGATGGACCTTTTCAAAGGTTTTTGTAGCGTTTTAAATCTTAATCGGGGCTTAGCAAAAAAAAATTTTAGTTCGGTTGTAAATTTGAATAACTCACTCATACTTACATACTACATTGTATGAATCTGTATCATTTAAGAGAAACAACATCATTCTTTATTATTGAGATCACTCATTGTGTTCGTAAATAGTGGTTTTTAGTTGTTTTATTTAAAAATTATAAATATATATATATATATAATTTTTTATTATAATGTTAATTATCGTTTTAAAGTGAGATATTTAAATTATTTTCTAATTAAGTTGATGCTCACGTAACTCGAGATATCAACTCATATAGATTTTATAATAATTATATATTATAGTTGTAAATATATAAATTAAGATAAAAGTAAATAAACTATTACGAAGCTTTCATAATTATAGTTTATTTAACTTGGGTTATTTTTCTATACACGGTTGTTTAAAAAATTAAAAAAATAATAAGATTTTTAAAAAATTACACGACTCTTTTATAAAATTTAAAACCTAATTTCCAAACTCTAGCACTTTAAAACTTAAACTTTAAACCCTAAACTCTAAATTCTAACCATAAACCTTAAATTTTACACCATACACCCTAAACTATAACCTAAAACCCTAAACCCTAAAATTAAAATGTTCACACATACTTGTATATCAAAGTATTTTTCCAAACTTTAATTTTAAAAACTACTTAAATATAACTTCAATTATAAAGTTTTAAAGCCTAAATAACTTCAATTACAATTTTAAATAATATCTGTAAATAAGTGATTGAATTGAAACATTTAAAATTCTTTGGACATGGTTCAATAATTGAATTTAGTGGTTAAGTTATATTTATACAAGTAATGACAATGGATTAAATAGAGGTGACAAACGGGTCATTTGGATCAGATTCGGTTTGGGTCATTTTAGTTCGGGTCAGGTTCGGTTTTGACCGCATTCGATTTTAGTTTAGTTCTGGTCAGGTCGTATCTGGGTTGATTTTAATTTGGGTCTATAGTTATTCGGGTCGGGTATCAGTTCATGTCGGGTCACATTGGTTCGGTTGATTCCGAGTAGGTATTTTCGAGTTGATTGATTTTGGGTTGGGTCAAGATTGGTTAAATAGGAGATCAATATGTTTTAGTCGGGTTTTTATGTCGGGTCAATTTTTTAAACCCATATATGGCTTTATAAAGTCAATATATTTAACTTTTTTGTGAGTTGTACATCAAATCTTTCATTATCGGAGAGTTGAACTCAATGAAATTTTATGTTGTTCGTTTTGCAAAGATTTTCCAGAAACTGTGAACCACTTGATTCTACACTGCAATGTGGTTTGGCAGACCTGGAAAAGATGGTTCGAACTATGGTCCCTCCAACTCAAAAGCGTTGTTCCCCGAAGGGCAAGTGGGTTGCTCCGAAGACGGGGTTCTTAAAATTCAATGTCGATGCGGCAATTTTAGGAAAAGAAAGATTTGCGGGAATCGGTGGAATCCTGAGGAACAATGCAGGCAACAAACTAGCAGCTTTCTCCAAGTTTATAGGAGGATCCGATCCTACACATGCTAAGCTGTTAAGCATGCTGGAGGCTTGCAAGGTTTTCGAGGTGTCGTGCTGGTGCAAAACTCATTCACTCATATTAGAGTCTGATTGTGAGCTGGCCACCGACTGGATTAGAAATCCACATGGAGCACCAGAAGTTTTCGCTTCCCTTGTGAAAAGGGGGATAAAATGAAAGGCAGGTTCTAGGACTTATATAATGCTAGTGGTTGGGTGCGTACGTAAACTATAAGAGGTCAGACAGTTGACAGAGTAGAAGGGTAAAGGTAGTATGCTTTGCGAGTGTATTGCTGGGAGCAGGTTTGATGTAAGGGCGTGTTAGAGTCAGGGTACTCAGGACTTACCATGTGTGTATAACCTCGAACATATATGTTTCGCACTCCTTTTTCTCTATTTAGGATTAGGGACGTTTTTTAACGAGGCAAACATATATGTTTTTCCTATTCAACCATTAATTTCAAAAAATAATGTTTAATGAGTAATTTAAATATATTTTTGTTAGTATTTATAAGAAATTTAGTTATATTTCCTTCGAAAAAATCATTTAAATGAAACGTTCAAAAGAATTCTTACAGGAAATTATTAAAATAATCAATTAAACATTATTTGATGATGATACGTGAAATTGTGTTAAATAAAAATGTCAATTTCAATTTTATTTTCATTAAAATTATTTAATAATTTCAATAAGAGTTGAATGATGTAATGATTAAATTAAAGATTTGTGATGTAAAAAAATGAATGTTAAGTACAGTAATTAAAAAATATATTACCCATTTATATGTACATAATGTTTTGATTTTGTCTTGTTATCTTCTATCATTTCCTTTCTTTTGTAATTACTCTTTTTCCCTTTTTATTTTCTATTTTTTTCATGTCACTTCAGTAATCTAGTCATTTTATCATCTACTCCATTAACTAATCTATACCCAAATTATTAAAAGGTAATTTAAATTAGGGTTGTTTAGGGTAGGTACGTTTAGTTTAAACGGTTGATTAATCGTTATAACGATTATTAACTGTATCTTAATCGTTAAGAAATAGTTAACCATTTTTTAACGGTTCAGTTACATGTTAATCTATTACTTATTATAATTTTTTTTAAATGTCTGAATCCGAATTCTCTTTTTTTGATAAAACATAATTCTTGTATTGGTTTCCTCTAATTCTTTTAATAAGTTTTGTGGGGTGTTTTCGGGTGTGTACAATAAATTCGATCATTCTCGTGACGAAGACAAGTCAGAGGAAGTGAATAAAGTTGTATTGTCTCATCTCATTCCCTTGTAAAGTGAGTGAAGTAGTAAATAATATCTCATTTTGATTAAATTGTTCTCATCAACAAACTCCACTTAGAAGAAAAGCAAACCTAAAACAAAACTCCATCCATTAGAGAAGCTTGTCATTTTCATCAACCCTAAATATATTCTCTCCCGCCGCTCTCTAACCCTCCCTTTCTTATACATGTAACATCTTCAAGTTATCCTCGATGGAGAAGTTTTTTTTCTTTTTTTATATATAGTATATGTATATTTTATAGTTTATATTTGAGATTCGTGGCTCTCATTTTTTATAATATTGTCTTTAAAGTTTAAATTTGAATTATTTCCTTAAAAGAATAATGTCTCTTGTTATTACACTCGATACTTGTTGATAGAGAAATTTGTTTTATAATAAATGAATAATTTTTTACATGTATAATATAATATTTAGGGAACTACTGCAATGGTCACTTATGTTTTCTCTCAGTACAGTTTTGGTCACCGATTTTTAAATTCGACCGATAAGGTCACTTACGTTTTCGATCTGTAAACTTCTGGTCACTTGAAGTTAAGTGTTGTTAAATGTGTGACGTGGTTGTTAAAGGGAAATTTGTATAATTACACATTTAGTCTCTATTAATTACCTATCATATCAATTTGATCCTAATTTTAATTTCATTAAATAAATTAATCACTCAATTAGGTGTAGACATGTGTCATCACCTTATTGGAGGAATTTAATTATTTATTAAATTAAATTTTTTTTTTTTTTGAAATTTATTAAATTAAAATTAAGATCAAATTGATATAATAGGTAATTAATAAGGACCAAATGTGTAATTATATAAATTTCTTTTTAACACTCATGTCACCCATTTAACGACATTTAACTTCGAGTGACCAGAAATTTACAGATCAATAACGTAAGCGATCTTATCAGTCGATGTAACACCCAAGAAAATGAAAATGATGAAAAATGAATGAAAGGTGGGAGAGTGTTTTCTGGGGGTTTCAAACTTGTGACCCAAGTGTAATAAGCCATTGTCTTATCCATTTGGGCTAAAGCCATCTCTGGTTTTATTTTACCTTGGTTTTTATAAAATTTTTTATGTTTCAGTATACTTAATAATAAGTGATAATCACACCCCCACCTGCCACAATCAATATACCATTTGAATCTGAAAAGAGTTTAGATATGAAATATCAAACCTCTCACCTAACCCACATTCCCCTTTCTTTGATCGAACCCCAGCGAGCCCCCACCATCGTGTCGTGTCTGTCACCGTCAGTTTCGCCTTGTTCGTCGTCACGTTCTGAACCCAACGTCGTTAGCCATGCGCCTATTTGTGTCGTCGTTCGTCGTGAGAGATGATTTGAATCTGGCATGAAATACCACTCGACCTCCACTATTATCTGCGAATTTCGACCGTCTCCGTTATCCTTTAGTCGCATGGTCGCTGGATCCGAGCTCTCCGTGTTGAGATGAACAAACCCAAGTGGCCAATCGACCGTTCGTCGTCGTTAAGGGCCTCGTCGAAGCTACGCCATTTCTAACCATTTTCTCGTCGTTTTGGTAAGATCGATAAGAATTCCGGTTTGATTTCGGTTATTAGTTGAAAAGGTTGTTTTGGGAAGTTATTTTCGTTCTTTTTTCAGCCAAAATGAGGCATATGATGTCTCTGGCGAACACTTTGATGAGCTTCCGATGGCCTGAATATCAGGGCTAAGTAAACCGGTTCAGGATATGGCCCAAGGGCCTAAGCCGGTCTAAACCAGATAAACCGGTTTGAGCCTAACCAAACCAAGCCCATTATCGTCCAAGCCCGATCTAAGATATCCAACCCGGTCCGACCCGTTTGACCCGATCCGAGTTCGACTCGTTTGACCGAGTCAACCCGTCTGAGTCAACTTAGTGAGTTGGCTCGCCCGAGTCAACCTAGTTGACCGATGACATCATCATTGACTTTGATTTGACACGTTGACTGTTGACCAAAAAGTAAAATTTTCTGAAAACCCCAATTTTATATTTTTTGACATCCTATGTCTGTTTTTGAAGTCTGTTTCGCGAAATTCTAACCCAAAAGCCTCCAAATCTGACCTTGAACCTGAGAATATATGTGTTTAAATTTTCAGTTTAAGAGTTGTGATCAAGCTAAGGATTGATTACAGATTATGTTTAATTGACGGTATTCACATATCATTGTATTCGAGAGGTAGAGGACGTCGAATTCGGGTTCGAGAGTGATCGAATGGAGTATCATGGATCGACCGATGTAGCTCGGAGCCGAGGTAATACATTACTACCTCATGTATGCTTTATGAAACAAATTGGTATCCGGTAAATGCTTGCATGATCATGATTAGTTCTGTTAATGTCTATTCGATTACAGAAAAATGATAGTAAACCGAATAAGACTGAAATTCTTAGTTACGAAGATGGGTGACTTGTAAGAACTTTTGAGATCCAAGAATATTTGATAAGATTATTATACCTTAATCTAGTATGTCTGTTAATGATCTCGCTTCTAAAATAAAAAGTTAAAAATGACAGAAATGCCCTTGAGGTACAAGAATGACTAAAATACCCTTGACAATGAAAGCGATCTAGAATTTTACATTAGATCTGGTAAAACAATTAATCCGTCTGAAAAATTTGGAGTACTTGGATAGTTGTGGTAACAAGAATTAAACCTTCGAGATTATAAAGTACTTGAATTTTCTTGAATTCTGAATAAATCTCCGAAGATAAATTTACGGGAAACTATTTGTAAGTCTGGATTAATCAAGTGGCATAAAATACTGAATTGATTGAGATGACTAAAAAGGATTGGGAATATGGATAAGGTTGAACTGATCGGAATGATCGTAATGACCAAAAACACTAAAGTATCCCCGAGCACCTAAATTTCTAAATTAAACGGAATGATGGGTAAACTCTCGAGTTCTAAAATGGATGAATTGTGTGGATGTACCGAAAGTACCTAAATAACTGAAACACCATCGAGTACTTAAATTATCGAAATACCTACGTGACTTGAGATAGGTGGAAGTTTGGAAAATCCTAAAATTTCTGATAAATCACAAATGACTATAACACCCCTATAAGTCTGAAGCATGACTTATGTAAATAAGTCATTCTTAATATTGTTACAATAATGAAAAAATAATGCACAAATACATGTTCAACAATTCGAGGTTCGGTCCAGAATAATTTGGAAATGTGACATGTTCAACTATACCACATAGCTAGAACTAAAAATTGAACACGTGTGAGGTGCCTTTCCAATGCTTGAAAAGTAACGCATAGACGAGACGTGTTTAATGGAATGGACTTGGAAGCCTGGCAAACAGATTTGACCCTAAAAGTTAAAATAACTAGAATTCCATTTTGAGCTAAATTAACTGGAGCTCTCTTGATATAATCGGAATCTTGATTGATGTTGGTCTACAGGAGTTCCCAAAACATATCCTGGTATATCTAAATTTCTTGCATGGTCATGATATATCAAAAATTTTAAATGATCTTGAGTTATAATTCCTAAATACCTAGATGAAGTCGATATTTATCGAATTCCTTCGAATAATGTGTTTGATTCTAAAATTAGTATAGAAGGGACTATAGTCCAATGTCTCATTTCTCTGACTATCAAAGACCTTTGAGTGATAAATTAGACCGTCTAGTGTGTACCGTATATACATAACTAACCTCTCTGATCAAAAATTAAGTCTATCCATTTTGATCACAAGTGATCATGTTATCTAAAGTAAAAACATGACCTCTTGTTCATGATGTTTGATACATGTATACTCGATTCATGGGTACTCATACTCCGATTCCACTGATTAAACATCGGTATGCACTTTGATTCTTGACATACTGCTACTAATTTTTGATATAAAAGTTACTGCTCGAGACTGTTTTATTGGGGGTACTACTGAGATAACATAAGAAGTTTCTTATAAGTACATGTGCGCACAAACGTTCTGCTAGACTCTTATCCTTATGTTAGGCGTTCTGCTAGACTCTTACGCCTTATGTTAGGCTCTAATGCCTTCTGTTAGGCTCTTACGCCTTATAGGACCTAAAGTAACCGCTTAGATTAGTACTTTCGTCCATTGGACCGCGTATAACGCATGTATAGATGTAGTTATTAAAATTGCATACCGGAGTTCATGTGGAGGGTAGTAAGCTGATATCAAAAAAAATTTGCCTCCTCCTTTGTCTCTGTCAAAATTCTTCAGTTGTCTGAAACTTTCTATCTTTCTCAATTTACGACTGTTGGGACACACCAAATCTCATATCCCAATTACTGTAAAATATATCTTCTTTCTGAATCTTCTAGATTGTAGGATGTCAGATTGATACTCAGAAGTTCAAGTATTGACTAACCATGATGCTATGATCGATATTTTAGTTTTATGGTTTGCCTTATATTTCCATGTGTTTACAACACCATTTGGTAGTTTTGTATTATTGAGCTTCTCCAAGCTAATGTTGTTTTTACTATCGCATGTTCTAAAAGATTGAACATGGTCAACTATCAACATATATATGAGAGTTCCATCGGTACTGCTTACGTAGTACGGTACATGTGTAATTAGGAGGCATGTATGTTACGTCTTGTTTTACATTTGATTCTGAAACTTATTTTATAATATGTATTTATGAACATTGTTCTGTTAAATGAATAATTTTTGAACTTATAATTTAAATTCAGAACTTGTTTTATAATTTTAAGTGATTTGATAAATTGTTTATCTGAATTTTGATATGGGTCGCTCCAACGACCCTAATGTGGCCTCCTAGATTTAGGTGTAACGCTTAAGCGGGTCCAAGTGATTATAGTCGAATTTAAAAAACAATGACCAAAACTGTACCGGGAAAAAACATAAGTGATCATTGCAGTAGTTTACCATAATCTTTATTCTACAAATAAGTTAAGCACGTACGTTATTAATGTATTAAAAATAAAACTAATATATTTTGGGTAAAGTGTATAAATGGTCACTAAACTATCCCTAAAATATGAAATGGTCACTAAACTTTTAAAAATTATATAATGGTCATTAAAGTTTAGTTTTTATTACAAAACGGTAATTGGGCCGTTAACTATTGTTAACCGGGAGACACGGTAGTTATAAAATTTTGTATAATAACATATTTAATCCGCAGTATTTACACATTCAATCAATTTAGACATCAATAATGAGGGTTAAATTAGGAATAAATTGATTAAATGTGTCAACATGGAGGATTAAATATTATATTATTTAAACTTCTATAACTGTCACGTTACCAAATTAACGACAATTAACGGCTCAATGATTATTTTGTAATAAAAACTAAAATTTAATGCCTATTATGTAACATTTGAAAGTTTGATGACCATTTTATATTTTTAAAGATAGTTTAATGACCATTTGTGTACTTTATCCTATATTTGTATACAAGTTATATCTATCTAATATAAAGATTGTATGTCCCCTTTCTCTCTTTAGCATCTGCAATGTTTTTCTTTATTTTTATCTTTATGTAGTCGCACAATACCAGTTTTAATATTAATTGTCGTCTACCAACAATATTTTTTATTTCGTTCTTTAACTTTTAGTTTTTAAATTAGATAACTTTGTTTTGTGCTATATTTTTCTCTACCTTTTGACAAAATTTTTTTCTTTTAACCGATCACTTGGTTGTTTCTTTTTTCATTTGTTTTTCATTAGAATTGGATTTGACGTCGTCACGATTGATCAAGATGACACTCTTTTGATTATCTTGTTGATCTCCATGTTTACAGTCACTGCTTTTGTTTACGATTGAGTTGTGCTAATCATTGTGTTGTTAACGTACCTTATTATTATAATATGTATTTTTAATGTTGTTTGTTATTGGTTTTTATCTTTCATCGTCAAGCTTTAGTGATGTTTATATCTATTCTATTTCGGGCCTTTGAATTAGGGTTTTTACCTTTTCTTTGTATGATCTTGTTTATGATATGTTCAAATCAAATTTATTTACATGAGTTGTAAACTCTAATTATATTTTTAATTTTTTTATATTTTAATAAACTAGCTTACTCTGTACTCATACGAAAAATATAACAATTGTATCTTATGTTCTATTCGTCTATATTATTATATTAAAACCTCGTGTGGATTAAAAGTTTTTAATCATTAAAAATTTCATAAGTTCAATTATCATGCAACTTTTAGGTTTCTAAATTATTAAAAAGTAAAAATTAACAATTATTGATTCTTATAGTAAGAATCTCATGTTATCGACTTATCGGTTCGAAGGCACCACCTCCGAAAGAGTTTGAGAATATCAAACTTATTTTCTTAAAAAAATTATAGAGATTTAAATTAAAATTTTCAAAAATTATAAAGGTTTAATTTGTATTTTTTTCAAATAATTTAAGATCTAATTTAAGCATAGACTAAATGAATTTTTTAAAAATTACCAGAGAGAACTTAATTAAAATATTTAAAATTATTGAAACTTAATAAGTATTTCTGAAAAGATTAAAGGATAAATTAAAACTTTTAAAATAATTATGGGGTTTTTCATATCAAACGTAGATGCACTAAACAAACAAAAGTCTTATAAAATTAAGCATGTCCAGTGTTATATAAACACTTCGTATCTGACACTCAAACCCGAGTCCAACTAACATATATTGACATAGAGCTATAACAAAAATTTCAAAATTAACCTAAACCGATGCATCAGCGTGGTATATATGTATAATATTGGTGTGAAATCCAGTGTTCTAATCTATATCACTAACCTATTCTTGCTTTGGAGTCATGTACAGGTTAAGCTCAGGTGCTTTAATCTTTTACGAATTAAGAACAGACGACACGAGAGACCGAAAGCGGGTAGAGGAAGGTGTTGGCATACTGAAACGAGAGTGTCCCGCCATTTATCAACGACTTGCCGTCGTTGACGAGGCAGTCATTGTAGCGAAGGCGTCTGAACGTTTTGGGGTTGATAAGCCGAGCGGAGCTGAACCAGCCACAATTCAAGTGAATTCCCGAGATGTCGCAGCCGGTGACACAGACGTTCATGATCTCGACGGTGTAGGTCGGAATGCCGCTGGGGAGTGGCGAAGTTGCTCCCTGGTTGATCACTATGTCGGCCTTGCTACACTTCTCACCTCGAATTCGATCCGGTTCCTTCACTGTTGTTCATATATACAAAAACCAATTGAATAAAATGAAAATACAAGGGGCTTATTTAAGTAAAGCTGTAAAATTTAGGGATTCTTCTAGCAATTTAAGGCACATTAAAGCAATCAAAACTGGTCAACTTTTTTCTTTACACCAATAAACAGCACAAAAAGTAAAGTGAAAAAACCCACCAACCAAACCAATAAGGGGAAACATTTACTGTCAAAACACACTTTTTTAGGAGGGTGATTTCACACTTTACAGGAATTGCAGACCAAATTTAAACCAATAAGGAGACACTAATGGCAGCAAATTGCTTTAAAGTTTGAATTTTTCCAATATCATCACTTATATTAGATTAATCTAGATCGAATACTACACAAATTTCTCTATTCAAAACACCATAACTTTAGTCAGCCCGACCCGACCCGATGCGATGATCATCCCTAACAAAAACCCAGAATGAAAGATTTCGTTTTTTGTAACTTACCAGGAAGAAGCTTGCGGTGTGGAGTGGAAAGTGTGCTGTTTTCTTGTTTGATTCTCAGCTCCATCAGTTTCGACCCGAATGAACCACACTGATCTGCGATTAAAAATCGCAGAAACCAATGAAAATTAGTGTTTGTGGAAGATAAAGAGACAAAAAGGGAAGATGATGGAAAATAAAGCACCTGGGAAAAGCACGACGAGGAGGAGGAATAATACGCCGATGGAAACCGAGGACAGTGCCAAAACGAAACGCCCATTCATCGGTGAAAGCAACGCCGTGTACTCGGAAAACCCAAACTCAAAAACGTCAACGAGTCGCGGAACTCTAAACGGGCGAGTTAGCCTTTAAAACGCCATTGAAAAAGGGTTTCAGATTACTGGGAAAATCTGCATAAAAAGAACAACGGAGGGGAAGACTTATAACTTATATAAAAAGAAAACCTAGCAACAAAAGTAGGGTTCACGAGCTCAACTCTAGGCTCCGAAACAGTAAAACCAAAACGACGGCGATTCGTGCCAGAAACCTCTCTATAAAGTATAAACAAAAAAGTTTTTCATTTCAAATTTCGAAAGTGCTGAAAAGGGAAACTTTCTCGAGAAAAGGCGAAAGAAGTGTTTGAGAAGAAGAAGAAAAGAATTGACTCTCAAAGCGCAAAGAAATGAAAAAGAAAGGGAAATGGTCGACAAAGCAGGGATTTACAGTACATAAAAGATGGAACAGCTGTGCAGAGACCATAGCAGATAGAAATTGCATGAAAAACAATAATGATAAAGATAATCCATTTATTTCCCCTTTGGAAATTATTATACTTTTGAAAAGACAATATTTGCAGAAGAAGATCATGGAGGACAGAAATGACAAAACAGCAAAAATCCCAAAAGAGTCGTTCGCATTTATTGAACTGAAATCCAAATTTTGACTAGAATAAAAAAAACCCCATTTTTGGTTTCATTCTTCGCATTACCTTGGAGACTGGAGATAGAGTAAAGGATCGATCCCGGAGTACAATCAACTAAGAAAAGCGTGCGTTTTAGGGTTTCTTGGTTTTGTTTTTATAGCTTGAGAATCGAGCTGAACCAGTGAGGAAGAAGAAGAAGACAAGGGAAAAAGCAGCGGGTAAATTATGTTTTATATAGTTACAAAAAAAATATTTTAAAATTTTGTTAGAAGTGCACGTGGCGTTTTTGAATGGAAAAAGTGATTAGATCAAAAGTGTGGACAAAGTCACGTGCGGCCGAACACATAATTTATTAAGCGTTTAGACTTTAGATAGCTCACACGCGCAGGAAGATGGTAAGAAGTGGGGCGATAAAGATTTTAATTGAAATTTTAAAAATTTTTACTTGATTTTACAAGAATTTTTTTTATTAAATAAAAAATATTATATTTCAGCGCCTCAATTTTACAAGGAAATTTAATTTGATTTGAACTATAATTTAATAAAATTAGCTTATTAAAAAAATTAAATAAAGTTTAAATAATTCAGAAATTTTTAATAGTTAGTCGATCGATTTTTAAGTTTGAGTCTCTCTCAACTCTGATTGATATAGATATATCACATATGAAAATACATGAATAAATATATATGTGTATATTATATACAGTTGTAAGCAGTCGTTTTTTTTAATTTGAACCAATTACTATCATAGGATTATAGGTATTTACAATTAAATTTAAACAACTCTACTCGATTCAAAAAATTCAAATAATATTTAAGTTATAAAATATAGCTCATTAACTCGACTAGTTCAAATACATTTACTTAACTCGATCAAATACTTGCCCCTAGAACCTAGCAAAAATAGTCAAGCTCAAGAGGAGCCTAATCTTTGTGGAAATTTGTATTACGCCCCATAATGTTTTTAGAAATTTTGATTAGGCCCCTTAATTTTGTTGGAAATTCTCGTGAAGTCTTAAAATTTTGAATATTTTAAATTAAGCCCTCTCAAAATTGTTTAAAATTTTCATTAAGCCTCCTAAAGTTTTTGAAAATTTTAACTAAACATTCAAAATTTTAAAATAATTTCTCATTAAGATCCTCAAGATTTTCAAAATTTTTGACTAAACCTCCAAATTTTTAAAAAATTTGATTAGCCCTCCAAAAATTTTAGAAATTATAATTCAGTCCCCACCCCCAAACTATCCCAAAAAGATCCGAATGGGAATGCATTATATATATTAGGATCCTTCTATCCACCAAAGTTGTTCACCCAACAGCTCACATTATATATAGAGAGAGAATTAAGATCAACTTACACAATGTAAAACTCTTTAAGTTTTACATGTTTTCTGAATCGTTAGATGGGAGGAATTGATGACTCGGATTAACTCATTAATCTTTTTTATCAAGTGATAATCTTTACATATTTACTGTTAATCTCATCCATTCGTTTCACTCATTCAACGGTCAAAAAACGTGTAAAACTAAAAAAAATTTACAATGTATAAACGGATCATATCTTATATATATATATATAGAGAGAGAGAGTAATAAAAGGGTCTCCATCACTATATCTTTTATGGGGACCATGCAATGGGAAAAAGTAGTGAGAAAAAGTGTTGTTATTTTCCAGCCATCCTATAGAGCTAGAGAGAGAAAAGAGGGTTTTGCTTTACTTTTCTATGTTTCTGGTTGATTTGGTTGAGAGAGAGAGAGAGAGATTGTGTCATGAATTGCCTAGTAATAGGGGGTGATGTCCTGGACCCGAATGCCACACTGGACGGAGAAACATGCCTGAGTCCCGATGCCACTGTCACTGCCACTGCTCGCTGCTGTTACCCTCTAGGTTCTAAGCCTCGCCCGTTACTTATGAACAGCCTTTACCATATCAAATAAACAATGCTATTTCTTTTGTATTTTTGCATGTTTATTGTAGGACATTTAAGACGAGGGAAAGAGCCACTAGTTAGAAGTGCACGTGGAATTTTTTAATGGAAAAAGTGATGATGAAAAGGTTGATTAGATTAAAAGTAGGGTGTAAACTAGCCGAATCGAGTTTAAGTTTGACTTGAGTTTGAGCATACAAACCTCAATTCGACTCGTTAAAAATTTAAGTCGAACTCGAATTTGAGCTCAAGCCGAGTCCAATCAAATTTAATATTAATCGAACTTTGATCAAGTCGGGTTCAAGTAGCTCGCGGTTGTCTCATTTAATTTACAACCCTCTTAATAATAAATTATTATTATTATTATTATTATTATTATTATTATTATTATTATCAATCAACTTGCATGATTTTATTGTGCATGGAATCATGCAAAAGAAATATTTTTATGTCACTCATTAAAAACCATTACACATGAAAATATAAAGAAAGTTAAACTAAAAATTAAACTAACATAACATAACAACCAAAACACATGACCTACAATTTAGTTTACTTTAGTTTTAAAAATTAAAAAATAGTTTATTATATTTTTTAGTAGCTTACGAGTTTTTTTGAGTCGGGTATCAAGTAATTCAAGTCGAGTATAATCAAATAAAACATTGACCGAATTAAACTCAAATAACTCGCGATCTAACTCGTCTCATTTACAACTAACCCTAATCAAAAGTGCGGACAAAGTCACGCGCGGTCGAACACAAAATTTATTAAGTGTTTATATAGTTCACGCGCGCCTTTAAGAATGAGAATATATATATATATGTGGCTCCATCTATTCACCAATCAGTTTAGTGTGAGTATTTAACCGAGCCAAATAAAAAGATTTGAGTTAGTTGAATTTAAAAATATATATTTTATATTTCTTTTTCAAATTGAGTTAATATAATGTCTATTCAAATTTAATTATAAATAAATTTTTATAATCATATGTTATATATATAGAAGAAGTTAAGGACTCAACAAGAACTTGAAAACAAATCTACTAATTACTAGAAGTTGTTCATCAATCAATTAATGTGAGTATCTGACCGAATCGAATAAAAAAGTTCAAGTTAATTAAGTTAACGGGTCATATTCTATAACTCAATTTTTATTTGATATTTTTTTCGAGTTGATTTATGAAATTCGATTCGAGTTATTCTAGTTTCTGTTTAATTAATTGCAGGGCTAACTACTGAAATAATCACTTATATTTCCCCTCAGTACAGAGTTGGTCACCGATTTTAAAAAAATGATCAGTAAGGTCACTTACGTTTTTGGGAGTAAACTTTTGGTCACTCAGCCGTATGTTGTCGTTAAATATTGACGGCTTGCTGACATGGCATCGAAAAAATAAGAGTAAACTACTGCAATGACCATTAAAGTTTATCCCAAGTGCATTTCTGCTCTCTAATTCTAAAAAATAAACATTATAGTCACTACTAAAAAGGTTTCTTTATAATTTCACCCTTGAATTTTTTAAAATTAACTTTTCAACCATAAAACTTTACAATCAATTAGTACAATAATATTATAAAGGCTTAAATAAAAAATAGGTGCCCAAAATATACCCTTTTTAAATTTTAGGTGCCCAAATTGCTTCTATTTAATAACTAAACTTTCAAATTGCTCCTATTTTTTCACTCTAAATTATTTTATTATTATTATAACATGACATGTCATTTTTTATTATTGTTAAATTAAAAAAATTAAAAATAAAATAAAATCAATTTTATTATTATTAACTTTAAAATATTTAAAAAAATATTACTTCTTAAAATAATTTAAGTGCTTAAAGTATTTTTTTGTAAAAATAAGTGCCCAAAGTTTCTATAGTTACAATTTTAGGTGTCCGATTGTTAGATGAGAATTAAAAAAATTGTCAACCAATCAGTGCTTGACACGTGACATTAATTTAATTTTTTTATTTTTTAATAAAAAAATATTCAGATTTTCAAATTTTTATAAATTAGTTATTTAATATAAAAAATGCATTGGTGCATTAGTATTAATTAAATTAAGAATTTCTTTAACATTTAATAAGAAAACAATTAATAAGTATATTATTTTGTTTATTTAATAATATCATTTATTTAATTTTTAAAACCTCTAAACCATAATATCATAAAATCTTAAACTTTAAACCATGATAACCCTAAACCCTAACCCTAAACACTAAAACTAAACTTTAAACCATAAACTCTAATACCCATAAACCATAAACTCTAAAAATCATAAATTCTAAAATTAAATTATAAACACTAAACTCTAAACACCTAAACCATGACTTTTAAAAGCCCTAAATCCTTAAACAACTCAATGTAAGAATTGATATTGTTAAAAGAGTTAAATAATTAAAGAGACCATCTTAAATAAAATTCTTATTAAATTAAATATTTTTTTATTAAAGATAACAATAGAATCTTTTATTTAATTAATGTTATTAGATAGCCCTCTATTCTTCTGTTTTCAAAAATAGCGCCGCTCTCCTGGTGCTCCAAGGTATTTTCTTTTTTCATCTAAATTTCTTAACTCTTAATTCCCAATTAGAATCTATCTGCTTGTTGATTGTTGTTTTGTGCATGGATTTGGCTTAATTCCCAATTAGAATCTATCTGCATGTTGATTGTTGTTTTGTGCATGGATTTGGCTTAATTCCCAATTAGAATCTATTGTTTTTGTTGGGCTTGAATTCATTCTTAGGGTTTGATTCATTCTCTCTTTTGTTTTTAATTACGATGACAGATGCCTAAACTCGACCCTATTTTAGCTGATATACTTTGGACACTTACTGATTTCATATCCGACGATGAGAACTATGAATTTGTTCGAAGTTTTAAGTGTGAGAGGGAACTTTATCGTGCTTCTTATCAATCAAAACAGATGTTTTTAACTTCACTTTTCATTGATTTCGATACATACGGTGCTGTTAAGTGTGCAGCTGTCCTATTAGCTGGACAAACAGGTCTCGATGTAGACATTAATGATCTTAATCCAGACCTTGGATCAAATCCACTGCTTTTTTCATTCCGTTCTCCCGAGTTAGTCGACTTATATATTTGCAGTGGAGCTCGGACGGACATCAGACAGGATGGCATGTTGCCTTTAAACCATGCTCTTTGGAACATGAGGTATTGGTTTGGAATGTTTTGTTACTTGGTGAATTGCTCTATGGATCTATTACATATAGAATCAGGGATTGGAACTAGTGTATTAATAATTCGTTTTCATTTATGTTTATTTGTTGCAGTTGTACGTATGAAAATGTCGATTGGTCTTCAAAACGATCTATCTGCCTGGTGATTGTTCTTTTGTTCTTAGATTTGGTCAGTAATTATCTCTTAACTCTATTGCATTTTTAGATATATCCTAGATTTCTATGATTGTTATTAGTTTGTTTATCTTGAACCAATGTCAGGAACGATTGGATTCTATTAGGCTGCTTTTTGAGTACACAAAAGAGGTTGAAAAAGAAGTACATCACTATGTGGTGGGCGGAAAACGTTTTGAGACAACTGCCTTGTTAATGGTAGGCCGAGAAAAGATTACATCGCCATATTTTTTCAAAGATTTTACTTCGAGTGGGAGCATGTCCCTTCACCAATTGGTATTGTTGGAGCTGGGGAATAAGTTGGAAACAATGAATTCTATGTTACACTTGATTGAAGTTGTTCAAAGTGTTGGTCCTGAAATTGACCAATATCGTCAAGACATACCCGAGGTGTGTTTCCCTCGATGCTTCTGTTTCTCTTATTAAATGGCATGGCATCTTGTAAGTTCAAAAGACTATGTCTTGATCTTTTTGTTTTCAAGACTTGTATTTAATGAGTGTGGTTTAACATCATTTCTACTTTTCCCTTACAATCTTGTTCATGGCCTAAGAGTAATTTGAACATATTATCGTTTTCTACTTTTGGTTTAAGTTTCTTTGTCTTTTGTGTAACTTGTTGCCGATAATCATTTACAGGAAGAATTGGCTACAAAAGTGGCATGCCTGTTTATCAAGAAAGGATTTGTGGAATGGGAAGACTTGAAAAGGTTTGAAAGTTTGCTTCTTCAATTTTACGATTCGGATTCAGTTGAGACATTGCCGACACCCCATCAGAGCTTTCTGAAACTATTAGGTAATTGTTTTATTTGTTGCTTTAATTGTTTTAAAGAAAACAATATGCAAGATGCCACTAAAGGCCTAGTTTTTTTGTTTTAATGTAGAAAGTAAATTACATGGCGAAAACGAAGGCAGTGAGTTGGAAAGCAAAGATGTGGCGGAAGAAAAATAAACGGTATTGTCTGATCAAATGGTATCCTTCCTATCTTGTTTATATTGCCTGTTGCGTCCCCATTTTGGAGAACAGGTTTTTTTTAATAATTCTAGGGTACCATTGGAATTTCAATTGATGCAGCAATAAGCTCCGGTTCTTAATTATATCATTTGGGCGCTGGCATGGAAGCCAAAAAATCTTTTTTTATTTAATTTTATCCTCTTCGTTCAAGTTAGGATTTTCATTTATTTTCAGTAGGTGTCGATATTCACTACTCTGCAACGTGTTTTGCGGCCACCTAGATACCAATCAACTCGTCTTATAGTCCTTTATCACCTTTTGAGTTTAGTTTTTTTTAATATCTCTTTAAAAACTCAAGAAAAATATATAAAAGCCTCACGGGGGGTTATTCGAAAATTCAAACGGTGAGAAATATTTTTTCGAGAAGACGAATAACATATTTGAATGAGTTTTATGAAAAATCACTCCAAGCAGAAGAAAGAGGTGTGAAATGTGAATATTTTGACATTGATCTTGCCACAAATAACGACCGGTTAAGGCTGGTAGTGGCGGCCAAAAGGTTCAATGCCTAAAAATATGACCGTTTTGGCGAAATTGGTTCTTTTTATCAATTTCAAATTAGTTTATGTTGATAGCAGACATCCACAAAGGTGCCTTTGTGACCAAATAGATTAGGTATTTCGAAAATTCATTTCAGAAAATCGTCAAATCACCTTAAAATGTCTCTAGAAAGATGGGAGATGTGTATCGACACAAAATGGAACTTTTTTTTTTGCTCAAATTGAGATTTTACCTCTTGGTGAATAAAGATTCTCTATGGCGCAAATTAGGGGCGATTATTTTCTGATATCAGATCCGATTTGATTCAAAATTTTGAATCACCTAAATAATAATCTGTATTATATCCGAAAAAATTTGATATTCAAAAATTTGGATATCTGAATTTTCGGATCAGATATAGGAATATCTGAAATTTATGACTTTATTTGATTATTTTTTTTAATTTGACGGTCCTATCCATGAAAAATTTAGGTTTTTAAATATACCAATCAACAAATTATTGAATATAACAATTTTTGTATTCATGGAAATTTTAATTTTTCATATATAACAAGTAAAAATATCGAATATAACAATATACATACCTATAAAAAAATTAATTTTTCAGATATCGGATATCCGATCCGAATGTGAAATAAATATTCGTATCCAGTCCAAATTATCCGAAAAATAAAAAATAGATCTGATATTCGAATCGAATTGGATCAACAGATAATCGAATCTGATCAATTGAATCGAATAATCAGATTTTCAACAAAAAAAAAACCCTTACGCGATTTATCCATCAATATAATAAAAAAATCATCCAACTAAATTGTTTTCTAAGGGCTAATATGGATGGTTTCCTTCCTATCTTGTTTACATTGTCAAATGTTGCATCCCCATTTTGGAGAACATGTTTTATAATAATTCTAGGGTAAATTACATCAAACAAATTTTAGGGGTTTCACTCATTTTCAGTTATAGTCGAAATCACTACTGTGCGACGTTTTTTGCGGCCACCCTAGATACCAATCAACTCGTCTTATAGTCTTATATCACCTTTTGAGTTTAAATTTTTTTAAAATCTCTTTAAAACTCAATATATATATGTGTGCGCGTGTGTAAAGGCCTCACTATTTTGGGGGGTTTTGTTCGAAAATCCAAACAGTACGAAGCTTTCTTTCTAAAAGACGAACAACATATTTGAGCAGGTTTCGTGGAAAACCAATTCGAGCAAAGAAAGAAGAGTGAAACGTGAACATTTTGATATCGATCTTGTCACAAATGGCAATCTGTTACGAGCGACATTTGTCTGTCAGTGGCGGCCGAAAGGATTAGTTGTTTTCTGATTTTTTTTTTAAATATAAACTATATATACATATTAAATCATTAATTATCAATTTGTTAATATTTTTTTAAAAAAATTAACAGAACTAGTTAAATTATTATTTTCCAAAAGAAATCTTACGTGCATTACTCATCAAAATAATAATAAAATCACCCAAATAAATTGTTTTCGAAGGGCTAACATGGTTTCCTACCTATCTTGTTCACATTGTCACATGTTGCATCATTTTGGAGAACAAATTTTGTAATAATTCTAGGTAAATTACATCAAACAAATTTTATGGTTTTACTTTTTTTTACCATTGGATTTTCAATTGCTGCAAATTTAGCAATAAACTTCGATTCTTAATTATTTTACTAAACCGTTAACTCGATGTTTAGGAAGTAGCATGGAAGCCAAAAATAAGTTATAAATTCATTAATTATTGAGTCAGTTGAACTTTTATTAGGTTTAAGTATTATCTAAGGAAATTATAAAATATGTGCTCAAATTTGGAATTTAGTCAGATTATCAATATGATTTAATTTAATATATCTATTTTTTTCACTTAAATTTGAATAAATTTATTCATTTTGAGTCACATTTCATTTCATTCAATTTAATTTGAGAAAAAATAAATTAATTTTATTTGTTAAAATAAGATTTGCCTATTAAATTACTAACTTATTCTTTTCATTTGATACGATTCGATTCGATTCGACTCGATGATGATTTATTTATCTGTTTATGGCCAAAATTCTGAACGTAGAAAGGTCCAACAAGCCCATAACTTTGTACCACTGGCCCAAACATAGGCCGTGTTCTTATATAAAACCCTAAATTTTCGAGTTTTCTTCCCGATTAGGGTTTTGTTTCGCTGTTTCCACTCAACAACGAAAAGCTCGGGGAAAGCTTCAGGAGGTTCCAGAATGGTATTTTTAAGATTAAACGTTGTATTTAATTTAATTGGTTGTTTAGAACATTAGAAACTTATTCTGAATAATGTGGTGAATAGTTATTTCATTGAAAGATTAGTTCAAATCTTTGTTTAGCTTGTAGAAACCAATGGTTGTGTTGATCAATAAGATTTGAAGTAATTGTGGAAGCATGTAGCCATTTGCAGTAATTTGCCATTTTTTAATGCCGAGATATTCTAATTTGAAAATTTGTTAGTATTTGATGTTTTAAGAATTCTGTAGTGGCTTTTGTGATATATGTTTGATTGTTTGAACCAAGTTATGATTGGATGTGTTTATTCGAAAGGGTTTTGGTTTGCTTTGTGTTTTTAATTAGTTTGTTGTTAAATGCAGGCCCCGAAGAGAGGTGGAAAGGTAGCCGTGCCGGCCAAGAAGAAACAAGTAATTTCCGGTTTTTGTTGCTTTCTGATTCGAACCAATTTCTCGAATAATTTGATTGTGGTCTCACTATTTGTTTATTCTTTTTTTTCATTTTGGGTACTAGGAGAAGGTTGTCAATCCTTTGTTTGAGAAGCGTCCAAAGCAGTTCGGTATTGGAGGGGCTTTACCTCCAAAGAAGGATTTGCATCGGTTTCTGAAGTGGCCTAAGGTTGTTCGTATTCAAAGGAAAAAGAGGATCCTTAAGCAGAGGTTGAAAGTCCCACCAGCACTGAACCAGTTCACAAAGACTCTTGATAAGAACCTGGGTATGTTATAAAATCATCACTTCATTTTACATATCACATTCTCAAGTTTTAGTTTGATTGAATTACGATTTCTTCAAATTAAATGCATTAATACTGAAATGCTTGTTTCATTTCTGTTAAATCTATTCATGTAAGCCTGAGACTGCTTCTGCTCTTGTTGGTATTGTTCATTCTTCGTTTTAATTGCCTCTTCCATCCCATGTTTTATTCCTTTCCACCTGTCTTACCGCAAAGTTTCTTTTCTGTTTATAATGATTAATCGTGAATTTGAGTTTATACATTGGTTATTTCCCGGCATGATGCAGCAACAAGTCTCTTCAAGTTGCTTCTCAAGTACAGGCCGGAGGATAAGGCAGCCAAGAAGGAACGTCTCCTGAAAAAGGCCCAGGCTGAGGCTGAAGGAAAAGCTCCTGAATCAAAGAAACCGATTGTTGTAAAATACGGACTTAACCATGTTACCTACCTTATTGAGCAGGTTGCCCTTTTGTTTCATCTGTTTATCTGCTGTGGCTCCATGCATTCTGTTCATCGCAAAGTTATAAAGAATGATGATATTTATTTTGTGCTATGTCCTCTACAGAACAAGGCACAACTTGTTGTTATTGCTCATGATGTCGATCCCATAGAATTGGTAGTATGGCTCCCCGCATTGTGCAGAAAGATGGAGGTCCCCTACTGCATTGTCAAGGGAAAATCACGTTTGGGATCGGTAATTGCCTTCTGCATTTTTCTTATTTTCTTCCGTTTATAAAGTTAAAGTGAGTAGATTACATATTCAAGTTAATACTACTACGGCAGATTGTACACAAGAAAACTGCTTCCGTCTTATGCTTGACCACTGTTAAGAACGAAGATAAGTTGGACTTCAGCAAAATCCTCGAGGCCATCAAGGTAAAATTCCACCACACCTGCAATATTTTCCAAATTCCAATTAGTATCTGTTCAAGTTATACATAAGGATTTAAACCGTCCATCCTGGACTTTTTTCCTGGTCTGACTTGACACTCAAATATCTCCAACCACGAAATATCCACCATAAACCCATGCTGTCCCACCCCAAAATAACTTTTTAACTAATGTACCAGGCAAACTTTAACGACAAGTATGATGAATACCGAAAGAAGTGGGGAGGTGGCATCATGGGCTCGAAGTCACAGGCCAGAACCAAGGCGAAGGAGAAGCTTCTTGCGAAAGAAGCGGCGCAGAGGATGACTTAGAAATACCATAGTTTCTCCCAGAGGTAGCTTTATTTTTCTTGGTTGATTAAGTGGCCCTGACTAGTCACTTGTTTTCCCAGAAATGTTCTACTTGTACTCTATTCTCTTCTTATCAGAAATAGTGTGCTTTTGAGTAAGTTTTCTCCCTTATTACTAAAATTTGGTTCAGATACGATATTTTATTGTCGAGTTAATGCATCGCACGCCCCCGAATTATGATCTTTCATTTTAAATAGATTCCTAAACATAGAATGATGGTTGTAATTTGGGAATGAAATTGGAATGAGAGCCATAATTTATGGATGAAATTGAAATGTTCAAAAGTTTGAGGACTATTTTAGAATTTGAGCTATTACTTAGGATGAAATTGGAACATTTGAAAGATTAAGAACTAATTTAGACACTTGTTATGCAATTATTTCTTTATTAACTAAAATTTCTGAAGAATAAGAGTTGAAAACTAGAGCAGTAAAGACTAAAACCGTCTACTCTAAATTCTAATCAGTGAATTAATGAAGCTTTTCTTAAATGGAAAAAAACTGTTATTATAAAGACTATTATTTCATATATTAACGATAAAATTATTTTAGTTTTTATATGTATGATTAAAAATCCATAGATGTCAAACGTCAGAAAGATACTTAACCTATATCTATATGGATTAATATCCTATACACTCGCGGTGGAAATTTTTTGTTTCCACAAGCGCCTCAATTATAGGGTTTAGGGTTAGGGTTTAGGGCTTAGAGTTTAGGGGTTTTAGTGTAAAGGTTTAGAATTTAGGGTTCATGTTTAGGGTTAGAATTTAGGGTTTAGGGTTAGGGTTTAGTTTTAGGGTAATATGGGTAGGGATTTATGTTTTAACCTATAAACCCTAAATTTTAACCCTAAACTCAAAATTCTATCAACAATCTCTAAATTCAAAACTACCTCACTTATACCCCTAGATTTTAAACCCTAAACGGAGTCCATAACCCCTAAAATTAAGACGCTTGTGTAAAAAAGTTTCCACAAGCGCTTGTGTATAGAACAATTACCCTATATATATAGGATAAATTTTCTATACACAGGCGGTGGAAACTGAAAGTTTCCACAAGCGCCTTAATTCTAGGATATATGTAGTTAGTTTAGGGTATAGGGTTTAGGGGTTTAGGTGTGGAGGGTTAGAATTTAGGGATAGTTCTTTCAATTTAAGGTTTAGGGTTATAATTTAGGGTTTATAGGTTAAAACCTAAATCCTCACCATATTACCCTAAAAACTAAACCCTAACCTATAAACCCTAAATTATAACCCTAAACCTTAAATTGAAACAACTATCCCTAAATTCTAAACCCCTACACCTAAACCCCTAAACCCTAAACCCTAAACTAACTATCTAAACCCTAAAACTAAGGCGCTTGTGGAAACTTAAAGTTTCCACCGCCAGTGTATAGGATATTAATCCATATATATATGGGTAATTGTTCTATACACAAGCGCTTGTGGAAATTTTTTTACACAAGCGCCTTAGTTTTAGGGGTTAGGGACTTCGTTTAGGGTTTAAAATTTAGGGTATAAGTGTAGTAGTTTTGAATTTAAGGATTGTTGATAGAATTTTGGGTTTAGGGTTAAAATTCAGGGTTTATAGGTTAAAACCTAAATCCCCACCCATATTACCCTAAAACTAAACCCTAAATTTTAACCATAATTCCTAAATTCTAAACATGAACCCTAAATTCTAAACCTTTACACTAAAACCCCTAAACTCTAAACCCTAAAACTAACCCTAAACCCTATAATTGAGGCGCTTGTGGAAATAAAAACTTTCCACCGCCAGTGTATAGGATATTAATCCTATATATATATATATATATATATATATATATATATATATATATATATATATATATATTAGTTTGGTGCTTAACATTTTTTGGGATCATTTTGGTGTCTAACGTTTTATTTCGTAACTCAAATCAAGTTTTTTGTGACATAAGTTAAAAAATTTCGATAATCCAATAAAAACATGACATGTGAATATATTTTAGTATTTTCTTTTTTACTTTTTAATAATAAAAAATCTTTAATTTTATAACAAATAAACCCAAAAATTTTAATTTCATTAAATCCTTAAATTCTTCTACTTTCACGAACGATTCAATTATTACTGATCACTCTTGCCTTCGTCGGACTTCACGACTATGGGTGGCAATAGGGCGGGTCGGGGATAGTTTTGTATTACCCACTCCGTCCGTAACACTTGCGGTTTCGGTGAATCCCCATTAAACATTTCGGGTATATTTTTTTCATCCTCATACCCATCTCTTATGGATCCTCACGGTTTTCGATCCCCGTACCCAAAATAAATAAAATATATTAAAATAAATATTCAATATTAAATCTCTAAAATTACAAACATAAATGATAAATTTAATTTTACCAACAAAAACAAATCATTTTAAAATTATAAAACATGACTAAAATATTAACTAATGAAACATGATATCATCCACTACATTTAAAAGAAACATGTAACTAATAATCTACAATTTCAAATTATCATCCGTTTGTTCTAAAATGAACTAGATTCGATAATCTTTCAAACCGTATAAATTACTTCTGCAAATTTTACTTGTACAATTTTTATGGCGAATTTCTGAAGTCATTGTTATTGTTGTTTTTGAAAACAGTCTGCAATATTTTCTTATGACCTTTGCTCAATCAAAAATTAATAAGCCCTAATATATAACTCGAAATCAAGAACTATTTACTTTAAACGAATTTAGACTTTCGTATGATTATAGAAATATAAGGCTCACTTCCTAATTCATCCTGTAGAATATTTTGTGATTTTTCAAAGTCACTGGTAAAATTGTTTTCTAAAAAATATGTTGCCAAATAAAATTTACAGAGAGGAGATTAGAATTTTATTAAAAATGGGTAAATTACCCTTATGACCATCTAAATTTGTAAATATATTGAGATCACTGCGGATATTTTTCGGGGATCCCTACGGTGATTTATACGGGTACGGTTCGGTTATCCCTAAGATTCAGATATAACAATCTTTGCCCCCATTCCCATTTGAGTTTTGGTGATAAAATTTTCTCGTCCCATTCCCGTGGGGTGAAGAAATCAGTTATTTCTCATACCCGTCGATTCGGATCCCCCATAATTTTTGGTTATTCCCACCCGATTGCCACTCCTACCCACGACTGAAAACTCTATCATCAAGTCATTAAAAACTAGCGAATAAACCATTGATTACTCTGTCGACGAACATCCAACAATAAAAAAAAAAATCGATTGAATTTTTGATAGACGATTAGAGGGTGGGGATGCTGAACGATAAGGTACGCGGTGTTGGGTGGTGAACGATAAACCATCGTCGTGTGGGGGACGTCGGACGACGAATGACATGTGATTTGAGGGTTTAATTTAAAGAAATTAAAACTTTAATATTTTTAAGAAATTTATATTTTTAAAAAAATTTAGAAATTAAATAAATAAAAAGGCACGCTATATGTCATGTTATAGTTAGAAGACGGTATTTTTTAACGGTCATTGACAGAAAAAAATTTAATTTAAATTACAAAAAAAAACATTAAATACTAAAGTGACTTGGAAAAAAATTAGGAACCAAACTAAAAAAAAAGTTATAAATTAGACACCTTTATAACCGTTAAGCCTAATCTTATCATTAATGTATTGTATGGTGTTTAAAACTCTAAATTTCGATATCAACTAGGATTTTGGTAATGAAAAGGAACATCACTTTCGTTTTAAAAGACATTAACTCTCAAATTTGGTCCTAGATAATCCTTCCCCCACTTTTATCATAAAACGAAACTCGAATTTTGATGGGGAAATGAAGATAATTATAATTTTAAGTAAATATCAAGATTAGATCTTTATAAAATAATATAAATATTTTTGACCACTCAGTTAATTAATTAATTTTTTAACTGTGATTATTCGTACAATTGTATTTGTATCTAGGCTTAACCGTCAAATAAGTGCTCAAACTATGCCCTTTTAACCGTTATAATATCAACAACCTTTAAAAAATTCTGTCAACCAATGAAAACATGACAATGTGACATGTTTTTTTTTTGTTTTTTTTTTATTTCTTAATTTCTTTAGAAATTCGAGTATCTTTAAAAATCCCTAAGTTTTAAATTCTTTTCAATCAAATTCCCAAATCACCTCTCCCTCACCGTCCGGCATTCCTCACACGTCGGTGGTTCACCGTTCACCGCCCAAGTGTTGGTGTTGGGTACCTCGTCGTTTGACATTCCCCACCCTCTAATCGTCGATCGAAACCTAATCGACCTATTTTTTCTTCATTGTTGGGTGTTCGTCGGCGGTAAAATCGACAGTTCATTCGTCAATTTTTTACGACGAGATGATGGGGCTTTCGGTAGATAAAGTCTAATGAAGATAATAATGGCCGATCGTGGTTCAGAGTGGAGGAATTTAGGGACTTAGAGTTAGGGTTGGAGTTTTTTTTAGAGAAATTAAAGATTGTTGGGTTAATTAATATATTTTATTATTTTATTTTTCTATTTTTCAAATTTTAATTTCAGAAAATGATAAAAACATGCCACGTGTTCCAATTTCATTGGATAACGAAAAAATAACATATGTCACGAAAAAATTTTAAACGAGTCACGAAATAAAACGTTAGACACCTATTTGTTCCCAAAAAATAGTTTTGGCACTTAATGAAAAAATATATATAGTTTGAATACTTATTTAACGGTTAAGCCTTGTATCTATTTAATAGGTAAATAAAAATAATTATAAAATAATGATGGCCGCAGTCTCAACTACAAATATAAATGAGTTGAGTTTGAGTGAGTAGTTAATAAGTTCACAACCAACCAACTTAATTTATACAATTGGATTAACAAATTTCTTTCACATTTAACACTTCCATTAATATTACACATCATTTAATTTTTTAGACTATATAGGTTGTTTTATTTTATTTTTTTCAAAAATACTTAATTCTTTAATTAAAAAATAACCAATATCAAATTCGATTAATCTGTATGAATTTTATAAACTTTCAAGTTGAACTAAAAAAATTATGTTTGTTTGTTTAATAAAAGATGAGCTTTGATTTTCTCGGTCAATCTCAAGTTTTATTTGTGTTCAAGTTTAAATTATAAATGATTTTTTACATTAATTTAAATAATAAAAAATTAAAAAATATATTAGAAAAACATAAATAAAGTTCGTGAATTTTTTAATCATACATTAAAAAAATTAAATTAAATTTACTTGATAATTGCAATTATTCAAATTTAATCCACAATAATCAAAGTAAAACGCCGTACGAGGATTTTTTTTGTAAGTCGTAACAGTGTAGATTATAGTGTCGGCTGAAACAAAGGCAGAAAGGTCATTTTCATACATAAATAATGAAATAAATATATTTCATATTTAATTATTAAAGCCAAAAAGACAACCACATGATTTTACCTTTCAAGGGACCCATCATCATTTAAATTTCAAATTAATCACTACAAGTTTATTAGGAAAATACAAAAAAAAAGTTACTTTTAAAATTAAAAGGAAATTACATATAGAAATTTCAAGTTAAAGAAAATAAAAAAATAACTTTTAAAATTTCATCCAATTTTTGTGTTAATAATAATAATTTTATTTATTTATTTATTATTATTTATTTATAAATCAAATCACCATCACCATCACCAAAATAATAAAATTAACTCTCAATTGTAAAATTGTTCTTTGGTCCTGAAAATTGTAAAATTATTTTTTTTATAAAAACAAATAATTAAAATATATCATCTTTTTCATCTAGTTACCTAAAATAGTTTTTTTGATAAAAACAAGTACTTAAATATATTATTATTATTCAAGTATTTAAAGTACTTTTAAACCAATATCACATGTCAACTTTTAGAAAACTAAATGAAAAAATGATATACTATAGGTATTTATTTAAAAAAAATACTTTAGAAACTAAGATGAAGAAGATAGTAACTTTATGTACTTATTTTGATTAAAAATATTTAACTGAAAAGTGTAATATATTTTAAGTATTTATTTGTGATATAAACTTGATATATATAACAAAAATTATTATTACATAATTTTTGTAATAAAAAAATAGAAAAGAAGAAAACTTGGTTTTAAAAAGTTAGGAGAAAACTCTGTACTTTCCAAGTTTTCTCTTTGTGTTTTGTAGAAGAAACAAGTTGAAAGCAACAAACAGGCTGTCCCCTTTCTTCCCTTCTCCCCCAACATCATTTCATATTTCAAACAACCTCTAAATATACATATATATATATTTATATAATTATACATAAAAGATATTGAACCAAAGCTGTTTTAGGTCAAACCCATTTCCCTTTCATACAATTTTTCCTGCTGTTTTTCTGGTGTTTTTTAGCTGCTTTAATTGTGTTTTAATAGAGTTCATGATGTCAGTGTTTCAATGGCTTGAAAACAGAAAACAACTCTTCTTGTTTGTCTGCAACTGTAACTGTAAGTACCCTTTTGCTTCCAATGTTTTTGGAATTGTGTTTTGTTTGTTTCACCCTTGGATCTTGATCTATGTTACTTGAATTCGGATACTAAATTATGTCTGGTTTTTTAAAAGTTCCTTTTTTTTAATGCTTAGATTGACTTTTTTTTATTATATAATTGTTGAAAAGTTTCCTGTTAGGTGAGCATTAAGAGTTGAAAGTGGAGGATTTTTTAATTCTATGGAGTGGAACTTGAAAGCTACTTCATGGGATTTGAGTGATTTTGTTGAGGAAACTGTAACAAACACATATGAACTCAATGGCAATGGATCAAGTGGGGAATTCGGAGTCGATTTGAAGCTTGGTCGAGTGGGAAATTCAGGGGAAATACCGTCGAGTTCGAAGAAGGCTCGACCGAATAATATCGGGACTTGTCTGGTTTCGTGTCTCGTCGATGGATGCGATTCGGACCTTAGTAAGTGTAAGGACTACCATAGGCGCCATAAGGTGTGTGAGCTCCACTCTAAGTCTGCAGAAGTTATGATCAATGGCCTAAGGCAACGTTTTTGTCAACAATGCAGCAGGTGATTACGAGTACTTGAACTTTTCGCAGGATAATTTAAACCGATTCGATTCGAATGAGTGTAGACACTTGTTTTTTTAATCAATAACTCAATGGTAATGGCTGAGTTTATGTGGGATGAAGTTTGGTGTTGTTTTCTTGTTGTGTAGGTATGATTTCTGGTATTTCAGTTCCATCTGTTTTCGAGGTTGGACCTTAGCTGTTTCCCGACTTCCTCGACGGTTACTTTGCTGTTTTTTTGTAGGTTTCACTCACTGGAGGAGTTCGATGATGGGAAGAGAAGCTGCAGGACACGTCTCGACAGGCATAACCGGAGGCGAAGGAAGCCTCAACCAGATCCCCTCTCACGTTCTCGAAGCTATTTCTCCAATTACCTAGGTCAGGTTATGGCTATGATGCTTGAATGAACTCGATTTTCGGCGCTGTTAACGATGAGTGAATTCGTGCACTTGTTTTATATGTAATAATCTTGTTTGAATCAATTCAAATTCCACATTTCAGGTTCCCAGATGTTGCCATTCTCTAGTTTGCAAGTGTATCCATCCACTGCTGTGGTGAAAGCTACTTGGCCTGGAGTAAACGACTCCATGATCGAATCTAGGTGTCTTAACCCGCACTCGCCTGCAAAACAAAGCCTTGTTCTTGGATCATCTTCGAGTAACTACAGAGAAGGTAAGCAATGCACGTTCCTACACGGGGAGGATCAAACACCTGCGAAAGCTTCCGTTTGCCAGCCGGTTCTCGGGGCTGTTGCGCCTTTCTTGGAAGGCAATGTGAGCTGCCATAGTATGTTGTGTGACAGGTTAACAACTCAAGTTCAGGATTCGGATTGTGCTCTCTCTCTTCTGTCATCTCCACTGTCGCATACATCTGGGATCGGTTCACGTAACATGGTGCAGCCTCAGCCATTCCCCTTGGTGCAATCCTTGGGTCCGAGCCTGCAAAACTATGTTATAGAGCCAATGGGTTCGGTTATAGCCAATGCCAGCGAGACTACCACGGTCCCCGGCTCAGGAATGTTTCACATGGATTCTGGTGAATCATCTGGAAGTGAAGCCCCTCAAACTCTTCCCTTTCGTTGGCAGTAGGATATTCGAAACCTTTAGCCCTCAAACTCTTCCCTTTCATTGACAATAGAATAAATCTGTGTTCTTTCGTTGAACGAGTGCTATTAATTCAGAGATGTTGAGATTCGAATATCAAATCAATCGAATGTCGTTCTTAAAACGATATTCCATTTCATTAGAATGCACAATAACAAGAGTTTTCTTTTCAACAGCCAACGTGATCAGATACATGGATAAACAACAGAAAGGCTTGTTTTATGTGTTATTTGGCAGCTTATTTCCCTGCAAAGGAAAACTGCAGTAAACTGAAAAATGACAACAAAAAAGCAATCAAATACTAATTCCCAGGGACTTGAACTTCTCAACTTCCAAATATGATGTTGAGTATGGAAGGAACTCTGAGAAATGTTCTTTGCTAAGATATCATTAATTGCTACAGCGACTTTAGGGATTTCTAACGTTTCTTCGTGGGTTAGAACTCGAACAAACCTAGCCGGATTTCCTGCCCAAAGCTCACCAGTTGGGATTCTCCTACCTGGAGGAACTACGGAACCGGCTTCAAGGATAGAGTGAGTCTCCACCAGGGAGCCTTCCATAAGAACAAAATGCTGTCCGATAATGCACTCTGGTTCGATTGTGCATGATCTCAAGAGACTGTACGCACCGATTGTCACAAACCTCTCTATTGATGTCTCTGCCGGGAGCCCTGTAATATTGGGGGGAGGGGGGGGTCATTTCAAATAAAATAGTCCGTAATCAAATATAGTAGTCGCATGATGTTGCCAAAGAGGTCCAGAAATTGTTTTATATGAATCATTTTTACAATAAAAGATGAATGAAATCTCAAGTCACACTAATGAGGTTGACTTGCAACCAAGCAAGTGATTGCAGGTTCCGAGAGCCACACTCGAAAATAGTGGTAGCAAAAGATGAGCAAGACAAGATTAAAAAACGAACCAGTTCTAGCCAGTGAACCCATGTCTAGGTGAAAAAAACAAGGGCACTTTCAGAAATACATGTAGCAGCACAAGCAAGAGCAAGTTGCAAATATCAGAACCCTACAAATATAATAAAAGTGCCTGTGAAGAACAAGGAATCTTTGAAAGTTCACACAAACTTTTTTTTAAGTTAATAACACCATTATTATAAAAGCGCCCTCCTACATACAATGTGGGTGAATAATCTCACTAAAGCTAGATCTAAAGCAAGAAATCCCTCCCTCGACTTCCAACACCGGTCATTTGGAGTTCAGTAGCTGCTATGGGGTGGTACCGTATTAAGGCACATATTCTAGAATCTGGATAAAAGATGATATGATAGCTTCTGTCTCTCTATCCATCCACTAGAAAAGGTGAAGAAAATGAAAACTGCCCTCCTGGTTCCCCTGGCTTTCCCCTAACTAATCTAGACTGACCAGCGGGTCGCACAACTGACTTTGGTGGGTGAGTCTCCCAGAATTTTCTGTATACACAAAAAGGCCTCGAACTCGAGACTTGTTTAAGCGATACCAAGCTGCTTGCCACTTGGACCGACCCCGTTGGTAAAATGAAAACTCTATTGAATGGTAATCTTGAAGAGTTGGGGAATGGGGTCAGAAATTTATATATCTAAGTTTGATAGATTCTGTGTCATTATTTATCCACATTTTGTACTAAGCATATCATCTTGTGATATTCCACAACAAAGAACATTAAAAAAGAACCATGTTCACAGCATAGATTGATCATTGCAATTCACTAGCCTCGTTTGTCTAGAATAAACACAGTTTTCTTGGCATCAACATTTACATTTTTAACAATTACCAAAACTGCAGTAAAAACTACAACATTTTTTAATCCAATCTATCATATTATTGTTGATTCTGGAAGTATCATGAGAAAAATGAGGCTAGAGCTCAAAAATGAAAGCTTAATTCAAATTCTTCTGCATCTGACAGCAAGGCTCATAAACAAAGAACAAAATATTTTATAAAATTCTGTTTCCTTTGCTCAATTTCCAGCTGCACTAGACATATTATAACAAGATTGATTTCATGAGAGGTGAAAGGTTTACCGGTAGGTGAGGACCAAGCGGCGTGAATAACACAGCGTTCCTGCACATTGTAGCAGAATCCAACGGTGATCTTGTTGAGATCGCCACGTAGGACGCAACCGAGGCTCCGTCGTTGACGGTTACTTGACCGGACAAGACAACGTTAGGTGCCACGTAAGCCTCGACGGCGACCTTCGGTAACCACTGGCCGAGAGGAATTATCTTCCTTTGGCCCCTGTAGTCCCAATTCACTCGGGCAGACGACAGCGATATCACTTTAGCCGCCTCCGCGCCGCCGCCGCCGCTTCTGGATATGCGAGCTGCCATAGATGTCGCCATTTCTGGTGTAATGTAGAGAGAGAGAAAGCTGAACAAGAGTGACAATGGTGGAGAGAAATTTGAAAAGGGCTAAAGGAGAATAGCCCAGCCCAAAACAAATTCTTTTTCTGGGCTTTCATGTCAGCCCAGAAACTTTCAATAAGCAGAAAGGATTATAGAATTTTTCAATGCCTTAATACATATTTTAGCCCTTTAACTATATCTGTTTTTCATTTTGGCACCTAATATTTTTCCACTTTGTATTTACACTATCATTCCGTCCCGGTTTACCCCCCCCCCCCCCAAAAAAAAAAGCCACTCGATAAGAACATGACATGTAGCACGTTCTGATTGTACATCATAAAATGGGACAAATCGATAATTTAAGTACCAAAATTTAATAAAAATATGTACTAAAATATAAAATACTATCTACTTAGGGACTAAATTATGCATAAAATCTTTTCAAAGTAAACTTGCGGATTATTATTATTATTATTATTATTATTATTATTATTATTATTATTATTATTATTATTATTATTATTATTATTATTATTATGTTCTCCTCCCAATTTCTAAGGCAAAACCCTAAGTCATTCAGACCGTCTCGTGTCGCACATATGATTTTGGTGGTTGAATCTCTCAGCGAGAATTTTCTGTATACACACCGCCTCAAACTCCATTGCTTAAGTGATATCAAGTTGCTTACAAGGTACCAACCTTATTGATAAATTATTAAAATCACTTATCTACACCTATAAATAAAAGGGGTAAACTGTACTTGGGATCATCCAACTATGGGAAAGTTTTGTTGTCATCCAATTATAAAAGTTTCTTTTGGGTCACATGTATATTCGTAAAAAAATTTGAGTAGTCTCTAGAATTTGTTATAGTTTAAACGATTAATTTTGATTCTATTCGAATATGTATTACTTGTAACTTTAAATATATATATATACCAAAAATAGCATACTAAAAATATAAAAAAATCATATATTTACAAAATTATATTCTCATGTCATATTCATATTCAAATGTGTCGATGATAATATTTTAATAAAAATACAGAATCATAGTTCTTGTACATCATGTGATAACTCAATAAATAGTTTAATAAGAATACAGAATAGAATCACTAAAATATAAACAAGGCCAATTCATTAGGAAACAAAATAAAACATAAAAAGCCAGGCTAAACAATAGCAGCATGGCTCGTGTCACTGTCCGCACGTGGGACCCTATAGCGGCGGCGGCGGCCGATGCATATATCCAAATCACAGTGGTAGGTCTGTATCGTTAAGGAGATCTTCTCCAACGATCCTGTAGTATTCCAATTCATGCACAAATGCTTTAGAAATTGGCAAACAATTCCATTTATTCATGCACCATGGGCTAGTGATTTAAATTACGGTTACAATCGTATTTTTAATGCTAGTGTTTTATCAAATAGGTGTTATTGCGGTTATTATAAACGATTATTTTCTACGAATAACGGTTTATTTGATTATTGATGATTAATTATTACCTTTGCTGGAGAATTCCGCTAGGAATTTCACCCCTTGAGCTGCTGTTCCCGTCATCTAACTCTTTCAACTTAACCCTCAAAATTCACAGTAAAAATGATTAACTTTCGTTCGAAACTTAATGTTTTCGAGCTAAATACGAACAAAAATGTATCGAATAATAATCCATTAGTCTTACTCTTTTCTGGAGGTGAGTGTTCTCCTCCTGCAATTGTTTGTGCTGCATTGAAACACAAGTTATCATTAGTTCTAATATGATTTCAAAGGACCGGGCGATCAAAAGCATGTTCCGACTTCCAGGAAATTCCTTACCTTTCTCTTCAGCAAGGTGGCATGATCCGAAACAATGCGTCTCTGTTTAATACAGAAAATTCATATCAATAATCGATGTATGTATATATGTATGTATTTATGTTCGATATGTGTAGAACATATAAAACTAGATTCCGTTGAAAAAAATGAATACTCGTATCTGATACTTACTCGAACACGACTAACACGGAATTAGTATATAGGCATACCTTTCTTGAGCGGACACGTTCGACGCCTACTTTCAACTGGCGCTCGAGCTGTTTCAGCTCTCTCATGCCTAATGCCAAGATGTCTTCTCCAGATAAGTGCCTGCAAGAACACGAAAACATTTGATATTTGGAAAAACATGGACTATATATATATATATATATATATATGAGTTAAGATCAACTTACACAATGTAAAATTTTTAAGTTTTACACGTTTTCTGGATCGTTAGATGGGGGAATGGATGGCTCAGATTAACTCATTACTCTCTTTTATTTACTGTTAATCTCATCCATTCGTTTCACTCATCCAACAGTAAAAAAAATATGTAAAATTTAAAGAATTTTATACTGTGTAAATGGATCCTATCTCTATATATGTGTATTGCGGCTACAATTGTACACACTTTTGTCTAGCTTCCAAGGTGTTTATGGATCTCTTTAACTCTTCAATCTCGCTTCTCCAAAACTGTGAACATCAAGAAAGTCAAAATCTGTTTTTAACTCATTAATTATATGATCAAAATAGAGTTTTAAGAAATGGACTTGGCATGCAATAGTTTGAAGAACAAATTGAAGAGATTCAGATTCGAGCAACTTGTCTGCATAGTGTGTATACGTTTTTAAAGGACTAAGAGTAAAGAATATATACTATAATATAATCTCACTATAACGATAAAAAATAAAATGAAAATTAAAACCATCTATGTTGGCCGGCCTTTCACGTTTTATATTGTACCTATCATATATTTATATAGCAACATATTTAAACACGAGTATGAACACGGCCATTCAAATATGGGTATAAATCTTTTGTCTTCTAATCATGTTTCTTTTTATGTCTCACACTAAAAATTATTTAAAATTAAATTTTAAACTTTAATCTTAATTTTTACATCTAAACCCTAAACCTTACACCCTAAAAATAGACCATACTCCTAATTCTCTAAACCCTAACAACAACCCTTAACCTTAAACCTTAAATTCTAAACCCTAAACCGACTATTTAAAAGTGGGGCATAAAGGGACATGATAGAGGCAGACGATTTCCATCCTTCGAATACATAAAAAAATTTAAAAAATTGAGAATACTGAAACATGTATACGAATTCAACATTCACCTCAAATTACACTGAGATTTAACATATATAAAGTTTTCAGAAGACACAATGCATGATTTGCTCATATTTACCATATGAGAAATAAATCTGGAAAAAAAGAAAGAAATTTCAGAGTTATATGCACGATCAAATGTAGGACTTTGTGTTACGGAACAACCATAGAAATAAATTTAAAAATAAATTTTTAATAAAAAAATACATAAATTATATATGAATTTTAAATTTTGAAGGGAGCTTCAGCCTTCTTCGGTCCATCCCTGTTCGTATGTAGTTTATACTTGAACTCTCTTCAGTTTTCTTTTCATATGCATTAAATACTGGAAAAAATAAAATCTTGACAAGAAATCATCAAACAATACCTCCATGGTTCTAAATTGAGGATTACTTGAATCAGGCAACCCTACTTCTCTTCTATACTTTGCAACAGTCCTATCCATGCTGCAGAAATTAAAATTATACTCAGATCAAAGAAAATGCATGAGTTACATACATCGTAATAAACGCAACGCGATCGAAAACACATCGATAAGTAAATAGGAGAAGTGAACATACTCATGGCTGGCAAACTGGTAAAGTTTTCCAGAAGAAGAGAAGATAAGCAAGGCAAGTTCAGCATCACAGAGAATGGAGAGCTCAAAAGCTTTCTTGAGAAGCCCATTTCTTCTCTTTGAGAAGGTAACTTGCCTGTTTGTTGGGTTCTCAATTCTTTTCAACTCAACCTTTCCTCTCCCCATCTCCTTTGTAGGCACCTAAATCAAGTAAAAGAATTGATGCCTAAACTTGAATGTTTAGCCAAATTTATAAAGGAAAAGGGTGTTGATTATGAAAGATGAAGACATGTTTGGCATTGCATGCAAAAGGATGGAGCTTAGCATCATCCAATTAGAGCATAGGTGTGGAGAGTACGTTGTCATTGGATTTGTGGGTGTCTGCGTTTCTGAGTCAGGCAAAAACGACACGACCCCACTACTCAATTGCCTTTTTTCACAATTCTAAATATTTCTCCATTTCCTCGTACAATGGGGACCCCATCACCACCGAAAAGGAACTTAAAAAAAGAAAAAGTAGAGATGGTGTTTTATCGACCAACTTTAATTTTAGAGTTTAGTGACTTAATTTAGGGTGTAGCAGGGGCGGAGCTAAGAATTTATTTAAAGGGTGTCATTTTTTCGAACGGTATTAAAAAGAAATAAATTATTTATAAAGGGGTGTCATTTTATTTGTAATAGGGTGTCAATTTTATATATTTTTTATATACAAATTATAAAGAAAAATATAATTTCTAAAAAAAATTGGGGTGTCAACCGACACCCCACTAATCAATGTAGCTCCGCCCATGGGGTGTAGGCTTTAAAGGTTTGATTTAACAATTTAGATTTTAAGGATTGTGAATAGAATTTAGAGTTTAGGGTTAGAATATAGGGTTTATATGTTAAAACCTAAACCCTCAATGTATTACACTAAAACCTTAACTTTTAAACCCTAAACTCTAAACCTTAAACTAAGTCCATAAACCTTAAAACTAAGTCGCTTGTGGAAGCTAAAAGTTTTCACCCTAATGCATTGAATATAAATCATATATTACATATAAGAGTTCACAGATCTTAACATAAAACTTTGTGTTACTCCCACATCTATCCCACTCTTTGTATGTTAACATTCATCATAAGTGGAGAAAAAAATATATAGCATACCAAACTCGAAATGAAATAAGCATAATGAAAGAACAAGGAACAAAAAAAAATGACTCTAATACTATTTATACTAATAATCTTATATTATTATTCAATTGATAAGAATTTGTGTAGATCTGCATACCTAAAGTAAAATTTACACAAATTTTTACCCAGATGATAAGAATTGATCTAATGACACAAATTCTTACTTAAATATTAAGAAATTTAATTTTACTTAAATTATTACCCGTCCTACATAAATTATTACTAAAATTATAAAAATTTATGTAGCGACTCATTTTAGCCTCACTCTAAGCTGTTTCACCCTAGAATTTTTCTTATTCGACACGTATGAATCATGGTACAATCAAATGATTGTGGTGAAGCCAAGGAGAGGCCAACACGTGTTGTGAAAAGCGAATGATTGAAAAGGATGAATTGGAATGGGGATTGAGGGTTCCTTTTTTTGCTCCTATGAAACGAAAGTTGAATAGTGAAGATGATGATGATGTCCTTTTTGACATGAAAAGTTGGAGAAACAGGGAAGGTGACGATTGCAGCTTTTAGGGACCGGGGAAGACAGGTGTCGAGGTATGTTTTGGTGACCCAATGCCACAAATCTAGGGAATCTTAGGAAGTTTATTCTTGGAAAATATAATTTATTTTTTATTATATCGATTTTATCGCATGTAACTACTACAAACCTGGTTAAAAAACACCTTAAATTTTAAATGAAATAAAAAGAGTACATATGATAGTAGTAGTTACATAAACCGTCCAGAGCGCACAAGCCCACAAAACGATGATTAAAACAAAGAAAACAAATCACCTATGAGCAAACCAACTCACCATGCCCTTAGTCACACATATCCTCATGAACAAGTGGTAAAATCGATATCAGTAGTCTATCATAGCGAACTATCTCCGAATGGTCAGCATTCGCAAGCTTAGCAAGCACATCAGCCACTTTGTTATCATTATGGGAATATGATTCAAACGTACCACCCAACTATGGCGTTATAACTTTTGCAAGTGATATGCAAGAGAGAAGTCCCCATCGATGAAGTGTCAAGCCTCAATATAACATGGCGAAAACCGTATTACCAAGCACCCAACAAACCAAGGTAAGCACCCCAAAGTTCACCCAAAATATTACATAATATTTTTTTAAAATTTAAAATTATAAGCCCTAAATCATAAATTATAAACTCTACAACTCTAAACCTCTAAATTAACTAACACACCCAAAACTTTAAATTTAACAAGTTTATGTAAATTAAAATTTACATTTGTTCCTGATAAATAACCTACATAAATTCGTAATTGTTGAATCATTCAAATCAAAGATATTGTAAATCAAGTTAGATCATACTTATGAAATCGAAAGCATGGTTTAAGAAAATACAATTTCTTTTAGATTTTTATAAAAATCTCCCTCATCGGCAAAGCCCAAAATGAGTTATTATTCGAGAAATAAGTAGACTTGTGACGGAAAATGGTACATGGCCAATGAAGGGGAGGAAGGAAGGTGGCCGTGAGATAATCCACCATCCAATAATCGACAAACAATAGAGGAATCTTAGATTCTCAATCAGTCAAAAAAGAAGAAAAGAGAAGAGAAAAAAATTATAAATGAAGGAATATAAAAAAAAAATTAAGCGTAAAATAAGTGCTTAAATTATGTCTTTTTTTAGTTAGGTGCCCAAATTATTTTTCAGGCTAAGTTGGGACCTAAAATTTTATTTCGTGACTTATTTAAGGTTCATCGTTAATTTTTTTCCGTTAAAGGACACATGTCACCTCCAGAAAAATTTAAAATTGTATTAAAAATAAATAAAATTATTTAATTTTCAAAAAATCTCTAAATTTTCCAGATTTTATAAAACAACCCCATATTCTAAAATCTCTAAACTCAAAATCTAAATTCTAATTTGGACTGATTTCGTCGTCGATTGCCACACCACCGCCCACCAAATCGGTCGTCAGACCATCACGACCGTTTCCCCCCACCACCCCGTCGTCGGAAATCAATCGACGTTGTGCAAATCGACGAAATTGACGAATGGTTCTTTCGAACGATTCGCGACGAACGTCGGCAAGAGGGGCGATGAACGGCGTGTGGGTTGTTTGGGGAGGGGAGGGCGCTTCATTCTGTCGCCGGTGGCGGGAGTGGTCGAATTTGGGTCGATTCCGTCGTCAATTGCCACACCACCGCCCACCAAATCGCTCGTCAAACCATCACGACCATTTTCCCCACCACCCCGTCGCCGGAAATCAATCGACGTTGTGCAAATCGACGAAATTAACGAATGATTCTTTCGAACGATTCACGAAGAACGGCGACAAGAGGGGCGATGAACGGCATGTGGGTTGTTTGGGGAGGGGAGGGCGCTTCATTCTGTCGCCGGTGGCGGGAGTGGTCGAATTTGGGTCGATTCCGTCGTCAATTGCCACACCACCGCCCACCAAATCGCTCGTCAAACCATCACGACCATTTTCCCCACCACCCCGTCGCCGGAAATCAATCGACGTTGTGCAAATCGACGAAATTAACGAATGATTCTTTCGAACGATTCACGAAGAACGGCGACAAGAGGGGCGATGAACGGCATGTGGGTTGTTTGGCGAGGGGAGGGCGCTTCATTCTGTCGCCGGTGGCGGGAGTGGTCGAATTTGGGTCGATTCCGTCGTCAATTGCCACACCACCGCCCACCAAATCGCTCGTCAAACCATCACGACCATTTTCCCCACCACCCCGTCGCCGGAAATCAATCGACGTTGTGCAAATCGACGAAATTAACGAATGATTCTTTCGAACGATTCACGAAGAACGGCGGCAAGAGGGGCGATGAACGGCGTGTGGGTTGTTTGGCGAGGGGAGGGCGCTTCATTCTGTCGCCGGTGGCGGGAGTGGTCGAATTTGGGTCGATTCCGTCGTCAATTGCCACACCACCGCCCACCAAATCGCTCGTCAAACCATCACGACCATTTTCCCCACCACCCCGTCGCCGGAAATCAATCGACGTTGTGCAAATCGACGAAATTAACGAATGATTCTTTCGAACGATTCACGAAGAACGGCGGCAAGAGGGACGCCGAACGGCGTGTGAGTTGTTTGGCGAGGGGAGGGCGCTTCATTTCGTCGCCGGCAACGCGACCTCCGGTGGCAGGAGTGGTCGAATTTGGGGGGTTAAGAATTTGGAGATTATTTTGGGAATGTTTGAAACTTTCATGATACATTTTTATTTTCTTTTATTAATTTTATTTATTTTTAATATAATTTTAGATTTTTGTGGAGGTGACACGTGTCCTTTAACGGAAAAAATTAATGGTGAACCTTAAATGACTCATAGAATGAAACTTTAAGCCCTAATTTAGCTCGAAAAATAATTTAAACACCTAACTGATAAAAAAGGCATAGTTTAGACACCTATTTAACGGTTAAGCAAAATAATAATAAAGAAATGTGGAGAGGAAAGTGATATGGAGGTAAAAGAGGATTATCACTTCCTCTTAAATTCATTTCTTATTGAAGCTTTCTTTCTTAAGGCTAAGCCCAACTCTCAAACTATAATTTTTAACTGTTATTCTACTATGGAAGACTAACACTAACATGCCCAACCCAAGTTGTTTTTTTAGGGATTATTTTTCATCATCGTATTCGTTTTATAATTTAATTTTAGAATTGTTTTTTTAATAATGTCATTTTAAGGATTTGTTTTTAAAAATATAATATCGTACAATAAACTTATAATCAGTTGATCTAGTAGAATAGAACGTTAAATTTTAATCTTAAGTAAAATTAAAATTCTAATATTGTGAATGAAAATAAACTAAATTGAAAAAGTTGGCCCATTAATCTAAATTAATCAATTAATGACTGGATATTAGTGGTTATAAGATTATTATCCTATACATTAGGAATGAACAACAAAATTTCCACTTAAATTATAAGGTTTAAAATTAGAGTTTTAAGATTAAGATTTTAAATTTTAGATTAAAAATAGGAAAATACTTTGATGCACAAGCTGTGTAAACTTTAGTTTACACAAGCCCTTTAATTTTAGGGTTTAGGGTTTTATGTTAGGGTTTAGGGGTTTAGTATGTAGGGTATATAATTTAAGGTTTATGGTTAGAATTTAGAGTTTAGGGCTTAATGTTTAGGGTTTAGGTTGCTAGGGTTTGTGATTTAGATTTTAAATTTTATAAAAGGATTGTGTAAAAAAAATTTACACAGGTGCATCAAAATAAAACCCTTAAAAATATACATGCATGTTTGTGTAAAAAAAATTTACACAAACAGTGTAACAAATATTGACCCATGTATAAATACACAATTTAGTTTATTTTAAGGATTTATATCCAAAACACTAGTACTAAAGTTTCCACAAATACTTTAATTTTAAATTTTAAAGACTTAGTTTAATTTTAAAGACTTAGTTTAGAGTGTATAATTTAGGAGTTTGGGTGTATGTGTTTAAAATTTAAATGTGATAGTTAAAATTTAAGATTTAAAGTTAACATTTGGGGCTTAAAGTTTTTACAATAATATGTTAGAAAGATTTAGATTTTAACATTCAAAGACAAAACAAAAAGATACAAAAAAATCAACATCTTAGATCCTAGATTGCCTTGGAAAAAGGGTGTAAATAAATGAAAATTGCAGTTCTGATTGGATTCGCATCTTTTTCAATTACATCGGAAAATCATTTTAACAGATGAAGCAAAAACACAAGAAAAACAACATAAATGAAAAGAAACAACAAAGGGTTTACAAAATGAAACATCATTGGGAAGCATAGATATGAACTCCGATGGCAATACAGAAGATGGTAATGAGACCAAAGTAGATAATAGCATGAACAACAATGGAAGCTCCACTGGTGTGCATGTTCCCGAACTCCACCACCTTGTTCCGACCGGGTATTTGAAACAACAGCCCCGGACACAGCAAAACGAACAGCACCGTCGCTACTAAGACAGGACCCCAATCTGCCATTTTCCCCGCCGATGTTCTTGCCGGAGAGAAGAAAGGATGAAGAGATGGAGAGAACAAGTGTGCGGTGTGAGAGTAAAGGAGTCGGTGGGTAGATAGACGACGAAATGGGAGGTGGTTTGCATTAATTATGGATCCTTCTCGGTTGTCGTGATGGCTTGACACGACAAACGAGTACTACACGTGAGAGCGGTTTCCTCTGTTTGATTTTTTTCTAATTTTCCAACGGCTGGGATCATCTTGGGAGTATTCAATCGAGTTAAATCAAATTATGTGATTATATTTTGGGTAAATTATGTAAATGGTCTTCGACTATGACTCGATTTTTTTGTTAAGTCTCATGACTGTGATAAGTTATAAATAGGTCTCTGACTAATTGTCATTAACAAATAAGTACAATTTCGTTAAAAATAAACGACTGATGACATGGTAGTTTAATAAAAGCTGTATAATAACAAATTTAACCCTTAACCTTTACGTTCTATTTTAATTTATTCCTAACTTTAAAATTTTAATTCTCAAATGTTTAGATAATACAACATTTTAGTCTATTAAAACTTAAATTTCGTCTTATTCTTTCCTAAAAACAAAAGGTATGCATCTCTTGTTGTGGTAGCTTATCATAGATGACTACCGTAAACATCAATGGAGGTTTTGATTCTCTAACAATTTTTTACTGCTCATATAAATGGGGTTGTAGATGGTTATCGTTAACATAAATGTAAGTTTATTTTTTTTAGAAGAAAAGAAGATGAAGTTTAGGATTTAAGGGACTAAAAATTGTAATATTTAAATATTGAGAGATAGAATTTTAAATTTAGGATTAAATTAAAATAAAATGTAAAAGTTGATTGTTAAATATATTATTATATAGATTTTATTAACTGTCACTTCTCTAGTCATATGACTTAACAAAGAATTGGGTCATAATCGGAGATCATTTATGTAGTTTACATTAATGAGGTTGTAGATGGTTACCATTAACATAAATGTAGGTTTGTTTTTTAGAAGGGAAGAAGATGAAGTTTAGGATTTAAGAGAGTAAAATATTGTAATATTTAAATATAGAGAGATGAAATTTTAAATTTAGGATCAAATTAAAATAAAATGTAAAAGTTGATGGTTAAATATATTATTATATAAATTTTATTAACTGCCACTTCATCAATTGTTTATTTTTTAACAGAATTGGATCGATTTGTTAGTTGAGATTAGTCGGGGGACTTATTTGTAACTTCTCATAGTCATAGGACTCAACAAAAAATTGGGTCATAGACGGGGACTATTTATGTAGTTTATCCTTATAATTTTTGGTTTAACTATCGATGTTCGATTCATTAAGCGAATAATTTAGATCAGATTTTACAGAGGTCTAATCTGAGACAACCATTCCAATCCAGTTTTCTCTATTCACAATGTCAGGATTTGAACTTCTAACATAGCTTAAGGGATCCAACAACTAATCTCACTAGACACAATGCCTGAATAACTCGAATTTCCCATGTTATTTTTTGACAATGACAACCGAGTTTTATTAAAAACCATGGAACATATCACAAATAAAACACATACAAAAAGGAGATTAATGAGTACTAGTCAACCCGGATTTATTAAATAAGTTTTAAAATTTTATTTTATTTAGAACCCAACAAGTGTCTCAGTGGAAAAGCGGACGATGTTCATCCTAGGAGACACATGTTTAAATCGCTTCACATACAAGGTGTATGCTCATTATCAAAGCCTCAAAGAGATAAAAATGTGTATAAACAAATAATACATTGTAATCACCTTTGCACTATTAAAAAAATAAATTTTACCCTTATAAATTATTTGTGAATATTGCTCAAATCTGTTTTGATTAAATCCCATGATATGATATGTAGATATTTTTTATTAGGTTACATAAATATCTCGTTTTGAATCAATCTCAAGTTTTTATTTAAATATACAGCTGATCCTTTTAATTTACTCAAAATTTGAGTTATTATTCGCTATCAATCATAAATTAACAAAATTTTTATTTAAAATTTTTAACTGCTGCCGTCGTTATCATATTAACAAAAGTTAAATTTATATAATTCAACTTCTGTTAATAGAGATATAATCAGTTTATACTATATAAAACTTGAAAAATTTACACTTTTTTAAACCTTTAAATAAAAGTTAACGAATAATTGAAATTAACGGTAGAAAATATAAAAATTATCACACTTTTTCGTCGAACCGTTAGTCATAAAGTATAAAATCAAACTCAGATTTTTTATTATTTAAATTCAAATCAACTTGATTACAACTTCCACATATTCTGAAAATAAATAAACTGAAAATGATTAAATATCACAATTTAATCTGAAACTCCAATAAATTTCATTTTTTATAGTTAACATTACTTGGATTTTTCAATTACAAGAAAGGGTAAACTTTTACAAAATGCATGCAAAAGAAGAAGCTAACAACACTTTAATTTGCATCAACATACATAATTGAATCAACAAGACAAATCATAAACTAAACCATTGAATTAACATAATTAAATTTTAATATGTAACTTTGTTTCGATTAAGTTCACGAGTCGTAGATAAACGCACTCAAACCAACCCCGACCTCTGTCGCCGAGTTTAGTCAGCGTAGATGCGGATGCCGACGGCCAAAATGAGGATAGTGAAGAGGACAAAGAAGAGGAGAGTGTGGATCACAATGGCTTTGCCATTGGTCTGGAAGTTACCGAATTCGAACGTTCGACTGTTCCCCGGAAGCTGGAAGAGGAGGCCGGGGGAGAGCAGTATGAAGAGCAACAGCCCTATAACAATTGGTGCCCAATCCTTCATTGCTACCACTTTCAGACTGATATATGCTTCTTCTTCTTTTTGCTGCAAACTCTCTCAGTCAAAACAACAAACACTTTGAATGCTTTCATACATCAGTATAAGCTTATATAATCATGGAGGAAAAAAAGAAAAAAGGTGAAATTCAAAGAGTATTGTATGAGTTTCGTGTTATTATATAAGACAAAATGTTTATGTACTGTCATTGAAAATTTTGAGTTTAATTTAGGCTTTAAAAGGTTCGGTTTAGTTTAGTTTTTCGGGTTTAAGACTAAAATTTAAATGTAGATATCATATTTTAAGATTTAAAGTTTTAGGGTTAGAGATTTAAATTTAAATTTTTAAAATAAAATTACACATGTTTGCGAGATTTTTTTATTATCAGTGCATTAAAGAATAACAAACCAATATTTTTTATTTACATTTATATTTGATTCGGATAACATAGATTATGCTAACCATGTACTTTTATGGTGAGATTCTTTTCTTTCAATAAAAGCATGATAGTATGGCATCGAATACCATTTGGTTGAATGCTTGAGAATTTATTTATTTTTATTTTATTATTAATTTTCATAGTTGAGTTTGAGAATCTTCGTTAGGACAAAATTGTGAAGCATAAGTCCAGGGACGGGCGCATGACTTTATGTTAGTGGAAGTGAGCTTATAAAATTTTAAAGGGAGAAAATAGATTTTTAATGAAAAATACATAAAAAATTTAAATCATATTCGATTTTTAAAATTTCAAGGGGAAAAAAATTTTCAATTAAAATTACAATTTTATTTTAAATTATATTAAAATTTCAAAATTTTAAGTAGACGATCCACCTCAACAAAGGTCCCTTTCTTCGGTCCAAAGAAATGTGAATGTTGACAAAAGAAAGCAAACCCATTGGGTTAAGCATCTCTAAGCTAAGGGGAGCACCAGTCGAGGGATCTCATTGAAAATCAACCAATATCTCAATTGATGTAAAATAATAATATTTTAAAGGGTAAAATATACAAATCATCACTGAACTATTTTCTTACTCTTATTTTGGTCACTCAACTTTGAAAGTTTTCAATTTAATAACTGAAATTTGCACATCAAAGTTTTTCATCACTCTCCGTTAAATTACTAACAAAGTGATGTCATGGCATTTTAAATCAGATTTTCCCTACTTGTTTGACTTTTCAACTTTTCTAATTCTCACTTATTTTCTATTTTTTATTTTCTCCACTTGTTTTACTAACAAAAGCTAGTGAACTGAATTCTTAAAAAGCTTAGGAACTGAGTTCCCATAAAACACCTGAACATATTGTTCGGCTAAAATTCCAGCAGTGATTTTGAGTTGTATCTTTTCAATTTTGTATCTGCATAAAATATTGTTTAGGTGCAAATATAAATAATCTATAAAAACCGATATTAACATTTTTTGTGTGCAAATATCAATTATCTTTAAAAACTGATGTTATCGATTTGCAGCATCGCATCTTAAATATTCGCTATAATGTATCAAGTGACAACCACCATCCTGTCATTATTCTGTTAGTAATTTGATGGAGGAGTGATAAAAAAATTCGATATATAAAGTTAAGTTATCAAATTGAAAGGTTTTAAACTTGAGTGACTAAAATAGGAGTGAAAAGATAGTTCAATGATGATATGTGCATTTTACCCTATTTTAAATTACCTTTTACTTTTATTTCTTAACTATTTTTTCTATGATTACATTTAAAAATATAATATTATCATTTAATTTAGTTATATAACTTAGTTAATAAATTTTGAAATTTATATTTCTATAATATTATTATTATTTTATCATCAATAAATAATGTTTTATTGGAAAGCAAAGCACAAAGTGAAGTGCCAATAGGCAATAACAAGGGTCCGAAAAAAATGCAACAATAAAGGGCAAGTGTTGAAATAAATATTTTGATATAATAATTTTAGAGAAAAAATATTTTTGAATTTATTCAAATATTGTAAAAATAATTTAAAGTCCATAAAACTTGAAAAATATGTTTAAAAATGTTTTCTAAGTGTTTTAACTCATTCCTCAACTTAAAACATTTTTATAAAGTCAAAACTACTTAATTCTTGAAATTTAGAGAGCAAAGTTCCAAACTTTAGCAGAAGTTTCCATACTATGATAAGGAAGTTTCCATACTTCTGCAAAGTTTCTAAACTTCTGATTCCATATATTTTTCAAGTTCTGAAACTATAGAATAAGTTTTGAAATTTTGGGGTCTTGCGGTCAAATTTTCAAATTCGACTTAAAGTGTTTCGAATTTTTTTGAGTAGTTTCGAAACTTATGTGCATGTGTGCATTGAATGATCTGTTGTAAAATTTTCCAACGGCTCCAAACCTCCTCCAATGGTTATAAACGGCTAGAGTCATATTCCATACTATAAAAGAAGGCTTGGGATACTTGAAGAACATAAGGATGGACATCCAAGCTTAAAGATCAAGAGAGTGGAGTTTTTAATTGTTTGTTTCTTTGTAATTTCTTGTAAATATTTAGTCTAATCCTAGTGAGCCAAAATGTGTAAACACTCACCTAGAGAGTTATTAAGTTTACATTGTCAAGACCTCGGAATTGGGGGATAGGTTCTAGTTGAGCCTTAGAAAAACTATTGATGGTTCTATCTTAGCCCGTGAAAAGATAAGTTATAAAGGTTATCTTTTTGTCCTATAAAAAGAAAGAATTCACTAGTGTGAATGCTAAGGTAGTGGATGTAGACCTTGGTTGAGAAGGTCGAATCACTCTAAAATCGATCGAGAAGGTTGAGAAGGTAGTCGAATTGTCTATCTTTTCTTTCGATTTTTGCTCCCAAATTCAAAAGAGATCTTTACACCTTTCATTAGCGATATACGATTGAAGATATTCGAGCTCATTAGTAAGCACCATTGTACCTTTACAAATTCACGGCAAGGCCAACGAAAAAATAAACATCAAATGAACCCATCACGCAACAAAACATGCATATACCAACAACAATTTCGTTATTAGTCATGAATTGCTCGAAACCATGATGATCTATCTACTCCTTTCGCGAGGGCATCATCCAAACTATTCACTTTCACGATAAATATAACAGAAGCAAACACAATGTAGACGATGACACACTTCAACAATCTTTTGAGACTATTCTTAAATAAAATTGTCAAGAACGTCTCGAACTATAAGTGCACCAAGAGACTATCACGCTTGAATCGAATTCAACAATTAAACTTAAATCCGAAACACCCAAACTTAAACCAACCATGAGTTCAAGAGCATGAACAATTGCTCACAACTTTGCCTCATTTGACTCCAGCATACCAAGAGGCCCGAAAAATAACGCAAGGACCTTAATAGTCCAATGTCGTAGCACTCATCCACATCTTGTCAGGCCTGGTTTACCACGAGCAGAGCCCTCGACATTAAACTTTAAGACATTCACCAGAAGAGGGCTCCAATGAACTCCCACTCGACCACCATCCAAAGTCACCCTAAGCAAACATTCCCAAGGACAATCCTACCAATGCAACTTCAAAATCAAATCAACTTTCCTAGACACCTTCATCAAATACAACGAGTGAAGCTTAGAAAAAAGAAGAAGAAAAAACTCCACCATGGGTAATGTTTTAGCATTGAACACAACGTCATTACATGTCAATCATAAAAACCATAACACTGACACATAACAAGACAACCATCACCGACACATAAATCCGGCAAAGGAGCAATGAAAACCTTGAAGCAAAAAATCCCGCAATGATAAATAAAAACACTCAACGCTTCATTTGTGTCATCCATCATAAATAGAAACACTCCACACATTATTTGTGTCATTCATCATTTGAGTAATTAAGATATTTACTTTAAAACTCTCTGTATTAGTCTTCATTTGTATTTTATAACGAAGGTTTAAAAAGTTGTTTTTTAGTGTGAACCAAAAAATTGGAAGATAAATGAAAATCATTTGAACGAATTACTGATTTTTTACAAAATATTGAAAATGTTATAATTCTTCAGATGAACCTTAAAGAAAATGAAATACAATATTTTATTTGATTTAACTTTTTAAAGATCGAATAATTTGTAATACAAAGAAAAAGATGAGGTGTGGGATTTGTAGACATAAAGAAGAGGACGAGGGGAAGAAAAAGAGAAGAGCAAATTTGAGCTTGCAAAGAAGAGAGCAACATTAGAGAAATTCTAAGGAAATACGGACTAATATACAGTTAAGAAACGGTGTTATTGGAAATATTATAAGATAAATAACAAAATAGGTAAAGCGCTACCGGATATGTTGATATAAAATAATGTATCCGGTAAAAAATATGAAAAATATTAAAAAAAAACTGGTAACCGACAAACTTAAGTTATCGGTAGGTATCGACACAAATATAACAAAATAAGTAAAATTACTTATTTTGTTGATAAGAGTATCAACATATTAGGTAGCGTCTATTATGTTATTAAAGTTTAAGCTAATGGGGCATTGGAAATCTCACGATAACAAAATCGGTAAAATTACTTATTTTGTTGATAAGAGTATCATTATATTCGATAGCGCTTTACCTATTTTGTTATTAAAGTTTAGCTGATGGGGCCTTGGAAATCTGACGATAACAAAATCGATAAAATTACTTATTTTGTTGACAAGAGTATAAACATATTCGGTGGCGCCTAATTTGTTATTAAGTTTAAGCTGATGGGGCCTTGGAAATCCGACGATAACAAAATAGGTAAAATTACCTATTTTGTTGATAAGGGTATCAACATATCTAGTAAATTACTTATTTTAAGATGATGGGGCATTGGAAAGTATCTATACTTTTGAGTAAATTACTTATTTTGTTGATACTTTCGAAAGTATCTATACTTTTTTAAAAGTACAAATACTTTTTGTTGATACTTTTTAATAGTATCGATACTTTCGAGCCACATTGCAACTGATTACATTGTTTTTTAAAAAAATATTGATACTTTTTGTTGTTATTTTTTTTTGAAAAGTCGAAATGGGCCTCATTAAAAAACCCTTCCTAGTAAAGGGGAAAAGAGTGCCCTCTACATTATTTATTCATATAAACATATGTCCATAATACAAACGTTTCGCAACAACATTAGAAAATACCCTAAGTTACAACATAAATTACCCCTACCCGATGCCTTCTTTTGCAAGGCCATCGGCCTCAACATTGCAGATTCTCGGAATCCATCGCACACATAAACCGAACTTCCTTATTTTCTCTTGGACTTCACGAACCATCTCACGAGCTGGGGTCGGGGGATTAATCTCATTCAGACACCATTCCACTAGCAGCTTACAATCCGATTCAGCAATTAACCTAAAGGTTCGAGCCCACACTGATTTATAGAATAGATTGACCCCATGATAAAGAGCAATTAGCTCCACCAAGGCAGGTGGATCAGGACCGATAGCAACTGAAAACTGAAAGAGAGTGGATCCATCGACGCTCCTCAACAACCCACCAATCCCTGCTTTCTCCCCATCGGTAGTGATGGCTCCATCCGTATTCAGTTTACAGAACCCATCCGGAGGAGGAATCCAAGACCGTAGAGCCGGTCGGATCAAACTAGGAGCCGACCACGATGAAGCCAAAGAGATGTCTTGCAAAAGAGAGTCGAATGGAATAGGACAAGCAGGGAATTTCGCTTTATACCAGGAGGCCAGCCTTAATCGAATCAGATGTTTTAGTTGGAGCCAATCCATTGATTTCCTGTTAAAAACTATATCATTCCTCATCAGCCAAATCGACCAGGTAATCGCAAACGGAACCATTCCCATCCATTCATTCTTACTTCGAGTACTCCAATCCGCCCAAAGCTCAAACAAGATTCTCGGATCATTTGGCAGTACGACAGAAATCTTAGCTAGATCGCAGAAACGAGTCCATAATTTCCAAACTCCAAGGCAATTTATAAATAGGTGAGCAACAGATTCATTATCAACATTACATAAAGGGCAAGAGAGATTTACCAGGTTATTGACCCGTCGTTTATGTAATTTCGTCTTCACCGGCAGTCTTCCCCAACACAAGGACCAAGCAAAAATTTCAATTTTAGGAGGCGCAAGACCAACCCAAATACATCTCTTCCAGAAAGGATCTTCCGGGCCAATTTCCCGATATGTTTTCCGCATAGATTTCACCGAGAATAGACCTTCACTGGATCGGAGCCAAATCACACCATCATCAGAGGAGGAATTGGATTTGAATCCAGTAAGCAATTCCATCAGTTCATTCCATTGGCATTTCTCCCAATCGAAGCACTCTCTCCTAAGCCGTATATTCCAAGACCACGTAATACCATGCTTAGTGCCAAACTCACATATAGTCCCAACTTTGTTCAAAGCTAATGCGAAGATCCGAGGGAATTTCTCTTTAAGAGGAGCGTTGCCAATCCAAATATCCTGCCAAAACTTGGCCTTTTCACCACTGCCAATTTTCATCTTCAAATTGTTCCGGAATGTGGACCCAAATCCATCATCCATGAGAAAATTCTTGATGATACCAAACCAGCACCAAGACGAGTCTTTTGACCGATGAGGACCCGGAATAATTCTTGAATCCGCCCCTGGAATTCTTATGTCAATAATCCTTCTCCATAGACTTCCAAACTCATTACCGTATCTAGCCACCCACTTGCACATGAGAGATCTATTGAGAATATTTAAATCGTTGATACCTAAGCCCCCTTGATTGATTGGGCAGCAAATTTGCTTCCAATTAATCCAGTGTATTTTCGATTTTTCATCACTGTCACCCCAAAAAAACGCTGACATAATTCTATTTAGACGGGCATCTATCGAAGAGGGCATCTTAAATAAGGATAAAAAATACACAGGCAAACAGCTTAAAACTGATTTGATCAGAGTCAGGCGGCCCCCAGTGGATAGAAACTTCGCCGACCAACCATTTAGCTTGCAATGAAACTTCTTAACTACTGGCTCCCATATTAACGCAGAATTCATGTTCGCCCCCAAAGGTAGTCCGAGATAGTCCGTAGGGAAATTTCCAACAGTACAACCAATCGTTGCCGCCCACTGTTGAACTAAGACCTCATTGAGGTTGATGCCGAATATCCTGCTTTTCTTCAAATTGAGTTTCAAACCGGAGGCTAGCTCGAACACCCTTAGGACTCGTTTCACATTACATACATGATCCATCTTTCCTTCGCAGAAGATCAGAAGATCGTCCGCGAATTGTAGATGTGACACTTCGATCTCACTATTGGAATTCCTCAACACCACACCCGAGAATATCTTGAGATCTACAGCCTTCTTTATCATCAAACTCAACGCCTCTCCCACCAAATTGAATAGCAACGGAGACAAGGAGCATCCTTGCCTCAATCCTTTTGAGATCTTGAAGGCTTCAGTAGGAGATCCGTTTACTAATACTGATATTGTAGCCGATGAGATGCACTTTAGCATCCATTTACACCAACGACTCCCGAAACCCATTTCTTTTAGGACCAAATTGAGAAAGGACCAGCTTACCGAATCGTAAGCTTTCTGGAAATCAATTTTAAAAGCTATTCCAGCCTTTTTTGACTTCGAAGCATAGTCTATGACTTCATTGGCGATAAGGCTGCAATCCAAGATTTGCCTACCTTTTATAAATGCAAATTGCGACTCCCCAACAAGTAAATCCATGAATACACTTAAACGACGAGCCAAAACTTTCGAGAGAAGCTTGTAAAGACCACCTACCAAACTTATCGGCCGGAACTCATCCAATGACTCCGGATTTTTCACCTTAGGGATTAAGGTGATAAAAGAGTGATTAACTCCATCCTCCCAGCGCTTCCCATTATAGAAATCTTCAAAGAATGACATTATAAGTAATTTACTTAAAAAGTATATATACTTTTTTTAAAAGTATCAATACTTTCAAGCCATGTTGCAACCGGTTACACTATTTTTTAAAAAAAGTATCGATACTTTTAGAAAAGTATAAATATTTTCGAAAATATCAACAAAATAAGTAATTTACTCAAAAATATCAACAAAATAAGTAATTTACTTAAAAAGTATATATACTTTTCAAGTCTCGTCAGTTTAAAATAAGTAATTTACTGGATATGTTGATACTCTTATCAACAAAATAAGTAATTTTACTTATTTTGTTATGTTTAACCGGTCACGCCGTATATTAACCGTCACATAGCAGAACTACCCAGCAACATTGTTTTATTAGAAAACAACTTCTTCATGTGACGCATGAAATGTGATTTAACCGTTGGATCATCGAGCAGCATCTCCATGTAGAATCAATCGTATGATTCGTTTTTTAATTCATGTACGGCTTGGTACCCTAAGGCGGATATGTTCGCATTGCTTGGTGAATTGCCAGATATCAATATGATTACATATTAGCAATTTATAAATATGTTATTTTATTACTTTTTGTAATAAAATATGCTATTTTATTTTCTTGATGATATCATGTATAAAAATATTAAGGAAAATATTTTTTTTTGCAATTTATGGTCCATGTTTAGGACTTGTAGCTCTCTTTCACAACAATGTCGTTATTAAGATTCAAATTAGAATTTTTCTCCTAAGAATGTAATGTGTCTTGTTATTGTACCCAACAATTGTTGGTTAGCATAAACACTATTTTACCAGTATTCTAATTATTAAAATATATGGGTACCTTTGCAAGGTTTGAACCCTAATTATGTATAAAAAAAAGACAGTTTATGTTCTAGGAAAATGGATAGTGGTGTGTTTGATAAAAAAAAAATGGAGGGCGGTAGGGTTGAACATTTATTTGAGTTAAAAAAAGTCACATTAGTTGAGTTTACGTGTTTTATTTTACTACTCAAACTTTAGTTAAAATAAAATATTATTTGAATTCATAATATTTTAATTTGAAGTATTGTATCTTTAGCATACTCGTTATCAGGGACGGAGCCAAAAATTTATTTAAGAGGTGCCATTTTTTCAATGTTATTTAAGGAGGGTTAATTATTTATAAAGGGGTGTCATTTTATTCATAAAATAGGTGTCATTTTATTCATAAAATAGGTGTCATTTTATTCATAAAAGATGTGTCATTTGTCTATATTTTTAATTTTTTATAAACAAATTATATAAAAAAAATAAGTTTCTAAAAAATTTTAGAGTGTCATGAGACACTGCATTCAAAGGGTGGCTCCGCCCATGCTCGTTATGACGTAAATTAAGATGTCCCATTAATTATTAATTAGTCCAGTTTGAATCTTTAAGTAAAATTAAAAAATTGATTACAGAGTTGTGAATAAAACAAATTAGATTAAGTGATTTGTCTTATAATAAATTTCTATAATATTCGATTTAAATTAATTGACTAATAAATTAGATATTGATAAAGGGAAAATATCACGGCGGTATAAACGAAAATTTTTCACAAGTGCCTTAGTTTTAGGGTTTATGGACTCGATTTATGGTTTAAGGGTATAGGTTTAAGTGTACGTGTTTAGAATTTAGGGTTTATGGTTAGAATTTAGGGTTTAAGTTTAAGGTAATATGGTTAGGGATTTAGATTTTAACATATAAACCCTAAATTCTAACCTTGAAACATAAATTCTAACGACACCCCCTAAATTTAAAACATGTACACTTAAAACCCTAAACACTAGATCTTAAACAAAATCTCTAAACCCTAAAACGAAAACACTTGTAAAAACCAATAATTACCTATTAATAAATATAAAAAAATAAAAAATAAAAAGCTAAAGTGCCCGAAGCCTAAGGACAAAAAATTGATTCTTTTTTGTGTCCTGGCATTAAAAAGTCAAATTCTAAATTATATGCTCGAAAAAATACATCATGCATACAATATTTTAAACACTAATATTAAATTTTAAATTTTAAATCTAATTTATAAATAAAAATACCGAAAAAGAGAAACACTCAATCGGCTGGTGGGTGGTTTAGGTCTTCAATTGTCTCACTTTAAAGCCTGATTTTGGGGCATGTGATGTGGTGGGATTTTTTTTTTTAATTTAAGTTCCGTTTAGGTCGTTTTCATGGACCGACATCAAAATACAGTGATTCCCAGCTTCCTTATTCTCCAAGTCAAGTATTCAATAACAAAGCATACTTTATTGAGCACGAGAAGGTTCCTCTTTACTGGATTTTCTAATATTATTAAAAAAAATAATTATTAATCTAAGATATGAACCTTTGAATGAACATATAAAATTTGACATCAAAATATATAAAAAATTTATAATTCATTTTAAATGAAAAATATTTTTATTATTAAAATAACAATTCAGAATTGTCTAAAATCAAAACTATTTGACACATCTATTTATGTGAATGATGACAATAGTTCAACTTTACATATGGTTTCAATTAAGATTTAAAAGTAATATAAATTTAATCAATCATGTTTGTAGTGTAATGATAAATGATATCATTTAAGTTTTGGTTAGTATTAATATTCCAAGTCTCAAATTTGATGTGAATAGCTGTAAATGAGACGAGATAGATCGCAAGCTACTTGAGCTTAATTCATTTAAAGTTATGTCAATATTTAATTCGACTGAAATCGATTCGAGCTTGAACTTGGCTTGAGTTTTTAATGAGTTGAGTAAAGCTACTCGATACCTGACTCAAAAAGCTCGCGAACTTCGTGAAAAATATAATATATTAAATTTTTAAATTTAAAATCTAAACTCCTAAACCTAAAATCCTAAAACATAAACTCTAAACACAAGTTCTAAATTTTAAATCCAAAACCTAAACTTAAACCTCTAAACTCTAAACTAACATCATAAAACCTAAAATTAACAAGCTTGTGTATCAAAGTTTTTTTTCTTAATAGGGCTTTTGATGAGACGAGACAGACTGCGGGTTACTCGAGTCCGACTCAGTCAAAGCTCAGTCAACACTCGACTCGATTGAACTTGACTCAAGCTCGAACTTGACTTGAGTTCTTAACGAGCTGAGTCAAACTCAGATTATTCAAGCTCGTTATAAACTACTCGAACTCGACTCAAGCTCGAGTTCTTAACGAGCTGAGTCAAACTCAAATTATTCTAACTCGTTAAAAACTACTCAAATTTGAACTCGGCTCAAATTCTTAACAAGCGAGTCTAGCTTAACATTACTCAAGTTCGACTCGACTCGTTTACTCCCCTAGCAGTGATAAAACATCGGTTACATAAAAATTCTGATATTACTCGACAGTGAAGAATGGTGTAAGATTATAAAATGCATCACGTGCATTACACTTGGAGTGTTATAGTCCCTAATCTATTCTTAATCTTGGACTTTTTACATCTTAATTAGGATTAATTAATTAATGGATGGTAACCCGCCAAAACTTGGCCAAGTTTTCCCATCATTTCATGTTCCCTTAGTGGAAATGTCATTGTCATCACCGTATAAAGCCCAAAATGATTCAACATGAATTTTGCCCTAATAATGTGTGGTGATAATTATGATAAAAAAATGTGTGGTGATAATTATTCTATGAAATGTGGTTTTGATTTTTTTTTTATTTTGGGTAAACCACAACAGAGGTCACTTAGTTATGGGTAAAGTTACATTTAGGTCACCCAATTATTAAAAGTTACATTTGTGTCACTCAATTATGGGTGAGGTTACTTTGCGTCACTCAATTATTAAAGGTTACATTTGGGTCACTCAATTAAGGGTAAGGTTACGTTTGGGTCACTCAATTAAGGGTAAGGTTACGTTTGGGTCACCCTTCATATTTAAAAAATATATCAATTTAGTCATTTTTTCTTCTGAATTACTTTTATACCCTCATTGACATTAGAGTACTCCATTTAAAATCATTAATTAATATAGTACACAGATTGATATATATATATATATATGAATGGTAATCTAAATGTAACATTACCCATAATTAAGTGATCCAAATGTAACCTTTAATAAATGGGTGACCCAAATGTAACCTTACCCAATTGAGTGACCCAAATGTAACTTTTAATAATTGGGTGACCTAAATGTAACCTTACTCATAACTGAGTGACCTCCGTTGTAGTTTACCCTTTTATTTTATTTTACGATATAGAGATGATTTTACAATGTTGTAGATAGGGGTGAGAATTGGGTATGGAATATCCGAAAATTGTGGGGATCCAAACTGACGGGATGAGGAATAACTGAAACCTTCACCCACGGGGATGGGGATGAGGAAACTTTTATCACCGAAGCTCAAATGGGGATGGGGAAAGTTTTATCACCGAAGCTCAAATGGGGATGGGGACGTGGATTGTTATATCCGAATTGTGGGGATAACCGAACCGTAACTGTATAAATAGTTGTGAGGATCCCCGAAAAATATCCACAAGGATCCCTTATATTTTACAAATTTTTAAAAATATATAAAATTAACTCTCTATACTTGCCTATCTTATTATCAATATATTTGTGTCTTTTTTTAAAACATTATTAAGTTTGGGTGACCTCTCTAATAATTTACCATTTTTTGTTATATATATATATATATATATATATCAATTTTTGTCGTTTATTTTACACAAAAACTTAGTTCCCTTCAACCATATGTTTAAGTGTATTGAGTATATGACATGTAAATTGAAATCGACCATATATTTTGGTTAGTATAATAGTAAATTTTGTTTAACTTTTGGGGATAGAGATTTTCCGAAAACTGTGAGAATCCGATGAGTATGAGGACGGAAAATTCACCGAAGCATGTAACGAGAATTACCCGAAACCGTACTCACAAGTGTTGAGAACGGAGTGAGAAATATAAAACCGTCTCTGAATCGACCGATTCCCACCCCTATTACGTCCAGTAATTTTTTATTCCAAAAAAAAAATCTCTAAATTATTCTGGATTGTATAGCAACTTCTAAAAGTGTGAAAAAAATACGACTTCTATGAACATTGTTCAAACATGCTACTACACGAAATAAGATCTCATCATCTATATTTTATAAAATAAAAAAATCAAATATTATTATCTGATCAAAATATTCTTCATAAATTGAATAAACTGATCAAATATATTGAGCCGATTTTATTATTATAACAGAAATAACGGAATCAAATTTCTTATTTGACCAACCTAATATAACCCATTGAACCAAATAAACAGAATTGATAGTAATATATTTTTTTCTAAAAAAAGTTGAGACTAATTTATAAAATAAAACATTTATATCGTAAAAATAAATAGTTATATGCATTAATTTCTTATTTAAATTTATTACTTCGAAATTTTATTCAGTTAGTTTAGTTTAGATTTCGAAAATCCAAACTAAACCGAATGAGTCGGAGACCGTGTGAACACAAGAAAGAATCTTTATTATGAATTTATTATAGGATAAATATTCTATACACATTCGGTTGAAACTGAAAGTTTCCACAAGCGCCTTAGTTTTAGGGTATAGTGATTTAGTTTAAGGTATAAAGTTTAGGGGTTTAAGTGTAGAGGTTTAGAATTTAGGGATAGCTGATTAAATTTAAGGTTTAAGATTATAATTTAGGATTTATAAGTTAAAATCTAAATACTCACCATATTAACCTAAAAACTAAATCCTAACTTATAAACCCTAAACCTTAAATTTAAATAACTATCCCTAAATTCTAAACCGCTATACCTAAACCCCTAAAGCATATATCCTAAACTAAGTTCATATACCCTATTAAGGCGTTTGTGGAAACTTTTTTACATATGAGTAATTATTCTATACACAAGCGCTTGTGGAAACTTTTTTACATATGCACATTGATTTTAGGGGTTAGAGACTTTGTTTAAGATTTAAAGTTTAGAGGTTTAAGTGTATTAATTTTAAATTTAGGGTTTGTTGATAGAATTTCGGGCTTAGGATTAAAATTTAAGGTTAATAGGTTAACCTAAATCCCTACTCATATTACCTTAAAACTTAAATCTTAACCTTAAACTCTAATTTTTAACCATAAACCTTAAATTTTAAACTTATACACTAAAACCACTAAACTTTAAATCTTCAACTAAAACCCTAAAATCATAAAATTAAGTCGCTTACAAAAATAAAAAAAGTTTTCACGCTGTATACAGTAAAACAGAACTGAAAATCCAACTCATTTACCCACTTAACCTTCTAATTAACTCATAAAACAACACATTCACTTTCCTTTTCCTTTTCTGTGGGTCTGTCTTCTCTTTTCTCCACACAGAAAAAAAAATCAAAAAGCAAAAGACACCGATTCTGTGCAATTATGCATTGAATTCCCACTCAAGTTTTCACTTTTCTTATGATTGATTTGGTTTTCATTTCCTGAAGTTCTTGGATTCCTGGAAACCAATCCACTGAGTTACCAAGAAAATCTACCATTTTTTTCCTGTTGCAGGCTTCAATGGGAGGATCCAAAACCAAGCTGCCAACTTCATTTTCCTTCGTTTTCTCGCTGTTTCTCACCGTTTCTTGTCTTTTTACACCAATGGGAGCTCAGCAGCAATCGCCGATTAAGACCATAGTGGTGCTGGTGATGGAAAACAGATCCTTTGATCACATGCTCGGCTGGATGAAGAAACAAATCAACCCTTCAATCAATGGCGTCACCGGATCCGAATGCAACCCGGTTTCAACCAAAAACCCGAACCAACAATCCATCTGCTTCACCGACGGTGCCGAGTTCGTGGATCCGGATCCGGGTCACTCTTTCGAAGCTGTGGAGCAACAGGTGTTTGGATCTTCCACCATTCCTTCCATGGCCGGTTTTGTAGAACAAGCATTGTCCATGTCACAGAATCTCTCCGAGACTGTAATGAAAGGGTTTAAACCCGAGTCGGTACCGGTTTACGCTACTCTAGTGAAAGAATTCGCAGTGTTCGACCGGTGGTTCTCTTCGATCCCCGGTCCAACACAGCCGAATAGACTGTTCGTCTATTCGGCCACTTCCCATGGCTCGACCAGCCATGTGAAGAAACAGTTGGCTCATGGCTACCCGCAGAAAACAATCTTCGAATCACTCCATGAGAACGGTAAGAACTTTGGGGTTTATTTCATGAACATACCCACAACGTTGTTCTATAGGAACCTGAGGAAACTCAAGTATGTTTTCAAGTTCCATCAGTATAATTTAAAGTTCAAGAAAGATGCAAGGGAAGGGAAGCTTCCGAGCTTGACGGTGATCGAGCCGAGGTATTTCGATCTCAAGGGATTGCCTGCCAACGACGACCATCCGTCCCATGATGTTGCTAATGGTCAGAAGCTTGTGAAGGAGGTGTACGAGACATTGAGGGCGAGCCCTCAATGGAACCAGACACTCTTGGTGATTACTTATGATGAACATGGTGGATTCTATGACCATGTCAAGACTCCTTATGTTAATGTCCCCAACCCGGATGGAAACACTGGCCCTGCACCCTCTTTCTTCAAGTTTGATCGGCTCGGTGTTCGTGTGCCGACGATTATGGTCTCTCCTTGGATCAAGAAAGGCACTGGTAAGTCCAATTTTCACCATCAAACTTTAGTTCACTTTGTTCTTCAAGATCTCTAGGGGAATGGACTTCTAGCTTGGATGTCACTTAGAAATGTAGCTCGAATAGGCGGTCCGGTTTCTGTAACATTAAAAAGAGCAACAAAATGAATCAATTGTGAACAATTCAAATGAATTAGGATTTACTTGATTGATTTTCCTACTAATCAATCCCCTAATTGGCTGCTGAATTGTGTGTGGTGTTGTGTTGCAGTGATTAGTGGTCCAAAGGGACCTTTCCCGAACTCCGAATACGAGCACTCGTCGATACCAGCAACGATAAAGAAAATGTTCAATCTGTCTTCCAACTTCTTGACTCACAGAGATGCTTGGGCTGGCACTTTCGAACACGTTGTCGGAGAGTTAACCTCTCCCAGAACTGATTGTCCAGGTAACTTTCCGACTAATCGGACACCAACTTACACGGACTTAGGCATGCATGATAGATGTGAATATGTGTTTGATATGCAGAGATATTACCAGAAGTAGCACCACTGAGGATGACGGAAGCAAAAGAGAATGCGGGTCTATCCGAATTTCAGAGCGAGGTTGTTCAGCTAGCCTCTGTTCTCAACGGCGACCACTTCTTGAGCAGTTTTGCCAACAAGGCGAGCATGAAGATGAGCGTAAAAGAAGCTCACGAGTACGTCAAAGGCGCAGTTTCGAGGTTTATAAGAGCAAGCAAAGAGGCCATAAAGTTGGGAGCTGATGAATCCGCCATTGTTGATATGAGATCATCGCTTACAACTCGATCTTCTTCGATCCACAACTAGTTTTAGAAATGTCTAGTAATATATATGCATACTGTAATCGTTTATTTATATAAAATTTGAAATGTTGACAGTGGAACTCATCGCTTACAAGTTACAACTCGATCTTCTTCAAGGATTGAGATTCGAAATCGAACAGCACCGGATTATGAGCATTACACTGCAAAATACCTTTCTGAGATTCAATTTCTCAATCTCTGCTCCATTTTCACTAATCTTCGCAGTTGGAAATTTGAAAAAACGAACAGCAGAAACAATTCCTTGAGCTAATCCAAACACGTCCGTGCGAATGAAAATCTACAGAACAAATTAAAAAATCAAATAATAAAATAAAGAAAATCGGTTAAAAGAAGAAGCGTCGACAGCAGGGTTCGAACCTGCGCGGGCAATGCCCAACAGATTTCAAGTCTGTCTCCTTAACCACTCGGACATATCGACGAATTGATGGCGAGTTCTTTGGTAGTTTTTGAAAATTTAAAAACGCAGCGAGGCACAGCGCGAAGAGAAGCAACGGAGTTGTTTTACTTCAAGCGAGCCTCACGAGAGTACAATTGCCGCCACCGCCTCCAGTCCCACTCGTTTCTAAGTGACGACCGATGTTACCACCGGGCACCGGCTGCCGGATCATCGTTGCTTAAAACAGATCTGTTGTGCAGAGAATGTAAAATGAACGCACAAACAACAAAAGTTATAAATAAAAAAAATGTCGTCGACAGCAGGGTTCGAACCTGCGCGGGCAGTGCCCAAGAGATTTCAAGTCTGTCTCCTTAACCACTCGGACATATCGACATCACCTTGAAAGAAAATTGCTTATTAATTTATAAAAAGTATATAATTTATTCTCCATTAAAAACTTTTTTGTGGCATTCTAATATGGGAAAATATATCATACAACAAGTGGAATTTTTTTCCACAAACGGATTTAATTTAAGGTTTATAGTGTAGGATTAAGGTTTCATTTTAACTTTTCTAATATTCTATTTCGTTTTATATTCAAGATTTGTTGTTTAAAGTGTAATATAAATTAGGGAAAAGTGACCATTTAACTATTGCTCACGACCTGTTTTGTCCACTCAACTAAAAAATTTAAAACTTGACCACCCAACTATTTAAATAGACATATTCTGACCATCAGTCATTAAAAGCTAACAGAAAGGTGACGTGGCTATTAAAGCAAAATTTGTATAATTATACATTTTGGTCCTTGTTAGTTACCAATTATACCAATTTAGTCCTAATTTTAATTTAAATAAATAAAATTAATCAATCATTCTGATGTCAACTTTCTGTTAGCTTTTAACGGACGGTGGTCAAAATAGGTCTATTTAAATAGGACTAAATTAGGACGGTGGTCAAAATAGGTCTATTTAAATAGGACTAAATTAGGACGATGGTCAAAATATGACTATTTTATTTATTTAAATAAGTCTATTTAAATAGGACTAAATTAGGACAGTGGTCAAAATAGCTTTTAACGGACGGTGGTCAAAATTAATTTAAATAATAAAAATTAGGACTAAATTGATATAAAAGGTAACTAACAAGTAACAATGACCAAATGTGTAATTATACAAATTTCACTTTAACGGCCACATCAACTTTCTGTTAGCTTTTAACGGACGGTGATAAAAATAGGTATATTTAAATAGTTAGATGGTCAAATTTTGAAATTTTTAATTGGATGGTCAAAACATGTCGCGGGCAATAATTGGGTGGTGAGTCAGATAGTTTTCCTATAAACCATAAAATTTATGATTATAAAAATTAGGATAAAATTGTGTGGTGGTTCTTTTTTGACCATTTAAATAAAAAATTTATTACTAGAAAAATATATTACTAAAATGGTTTTATTTAATTCATTAATCACCCATTATTAACCTAATTATTGAGGTGAGATTTATGTGAATTGATATAATTATAAATTTAGCTTTTATTATTAACGTATTATGTTAATTTGGTCATATTTTTATCTTGTTCTATAATTAATTGAATGACGAGACATATCAACATCTCACTTAGTGATGGTGTATTATTAACTCTAATACTATTTTGTGACTAAATTAGACAATGATATATGTTACCGCCTTATTGGAGGTGGTGTATCGTTGGGGGATTTAATAATATTGACTAGAAAATAAAATTTTATTAAGGATGATAATTAAATTGATAGCATCTTAAAAATTGGACGATTTTACAAATAGAGTACGCATTTATTATTTGTGTCAAACGTAAAAAAAATACTTTCTATATTTTAAAGGGCTTCAAATTAAAGGCTTTTGAATTTTAAAAAATAATTAATTAAGCTTTTAATTTTTTGTACTCAATTAAGTCTTCGTACAAATAAATTGAATCAATTAAGTTATTTAATCAATTTTTTCTTGAGATATTACTGCCACATGAAGCACCATGATTCTAGTGACATTTACATACTTTCTAGAAAACTTTTTTTATAATTTTATAAGTTTTTTAAATGTTAGAACTTTTAAAGAATTTCTAAATAAAATTAAAAAATATATATGAAAATGCTAAATGACAACATTGTAACACGACATGTCGCATTATTTGGTGTAAAAAATTATTAAATTTAACAGTCAGCATTGGTCAAATTGATGAATTAATAAAATTCTAGTGTATAAAAATTTAATTTGGTGCAAAAAAATGACTCAATTGATTTTTTTTAAATTTAAGGGCTTGTCATACCTTTAAGTCAAATTTTAATAATATGTAATTGAGAAAGAAGTGTTTAGTTTATGAGTAGTTTTTAATATACATGTAACTTTTTTTTACAAATATACACGTTTACTTTTGGAAACTAAAATATAGATCTTTAACTTAAAACTCTAAAACATAAATTTTAAATTTTAATTTAAAACCCTAATATAAATTGTCAAACTATAAAATAAAAAACAGATGTATTAAATAATTCTAAAATATAATTTTTGTATGTGATGATATTAAATAATCGCGTTATATTTTAATACATGAATTGCGTAAAGAAAAACGTATCTATATTTAAGATTATAATTTAAATCTCAATTCACAATCGATGAATTTTAAAGGTATAAAGTAAAAAATGTCTCTAACGTCTAACTAAATAGTCATTTTAGCCATTATCTTTTTTGAGCCAATTAACCTCAATATTTTATTTTGGGTAAAAATAGCTCACCCAAGGATAAAAACTTTTAGTCAACTGACGATAAACAATTTGAAATGACTGGACAGAATGACACATCAAAAGAAAAAAATATATTTTTTGACCAATATGTCATTATGTAAAGTCATCATATTTCTTTATATGACACTGCTATCGCAGTATGCACTGACATATAAGTTTGTCGCACCATTTCAAGTTGTTTATTATTAGTTGACTAACAATTTTTATCCGCAGAAGACTAATTTTGACCCAAAATGAAACGTTGAGTTAGATTTATTTAAAAAATAGAGGCTAAAATAATTATTCAATCAAAAGTTAGAAATATTTTTTAACATTATGTCAATTTTAAATTTTAAATCTTAAACATTAAATAATACTTATAAATCATAAATTCAAAACCGTACAATGTATATCGACCGATACGGTCAGAACCGGTGCGAACCGACTCTCAGGTAAAAAAAAAAACTACCGGAAATATAGCGGGAAAAAAAAGTAGTGGCGGGCTTTCTCGACTTTTCGCTCTTCGTCTTCTACTTATTTCTTCCCCCTTTTTTTTTAGTTTTAGTTTTCACTTGGGGAAAAAAAATTGGGGGGAGGGTTTTTGTGAAGGCCAATGGAGGGCTCCTCTTCTCAGCACTTAGAGTACGATAAACCGCCTTCCGGCGCTTCCAAGTTCCTCTTCAACCTTCCCTCTCGCGGCCACCTCTCCTCCACCGTCATCTCCTCCAATCCGGTTGCGTTTTTCATTCCTTTATTTATTTAATTCCTTTGTAATTTCATTTTAATTCTTGATCTTTCTGTTGAAGTAAAGTAGTTTTACTGAATTCAGACTGAAAAATGAAGTAATTTTGATATTAGCTTAGGTTTCGTATGCCTTTTTCAGTGATAAGAAAAAATTATTGTTCTAATTCTAGGTTTTAGGGTGTCTTGATTAATGTGTCAAATGTGAGTACATTTATGTAGGATGGATGGTTTGGTGGGGTTTTGCAGTGTGAAATTTCACTTGGAAACTATAGATAAAATTGTTATTTGGGTTAATGGCGATTCTTTACTAGTAGAATGCTATGTTTTCATGCAGAATCAAGATTTGTATATAGAGATCTATTTTGAAGTGTGGTCTCTTTGGGTTTGGGATTACAGTTTTGAGCTGCCCTTTGTTGAGCTATTTTAGGGGGACTTGTTTTCAACTTGGAATGATTTCATGTATTTTTGGCTACCAAACAATTCACTGACCAAATACAATCTCATGTTAGCCTGTTTTCTAAGAATGTTTCCATTTGCACATATCTTTTTTTAATGTAGCATAGCCTTTATTCCTTCACTTTTGATTCTTCATGCCGTGTGTTAAGTAATGCGGGTTCAGGATGTAGCCAGTTACACCCTGGGATTCTTATGCTTTGCAGTGATTTAGGATTTTGGACATGTTATGGTCTTTGTTTCTTAGTGTACTCTGCTCCGCTCTTCAAAATCGAGCCATTTCCATTTGTTTTGTATTGCAATAGGGCCTAGATACTTCTCAAATAATAGCCTTTTTAATTATCTGTCTGTATTCCTATTTCCTATACCATTTTCTTTTCCAATTACCTTAATTGTATCTTGCCACACCAAGATGTCACGTAATCAGGATGCTGGAAAATTGTAACCATTTGGCTTCTTTCCTCTCCCCTACTTTGTTTTCCTTGTTTAAGCGAGCATCCAATTCATGAACCAGCCTATTCAGCAGCCATCTTTTGGCAACTTTTTAAGTATTCCCTTCAATTTCTTTCAAGGAGTCTCCCTGCAACATATAAAAAACGTAAAATCTATATTTCAATTCCATTCATATGATACACATTTCTTATAGGATACGAGCTAAGAAGAGCTTCTCATTTGGTTAAAGAATGAATCAGCTTAGTAAAAGGGAAAGTTGGTGGTTGCCTAGCTTGAATTATTTCAGTCACCTACTTAACTAATATAGTCCTTTCTATTAAGGTGCTTTAGTTCTTGGCATATTTTCCTCCTCTTTTGTATATTGACCTGATTATTATTTTTAGTCTTTTCACTGACTAATCTGTTCCTTGTATCAAGGGCATATCATTTTCTACAAAAATGTTGCTTATATTGCAATTTTTTGCAGGGGGGGATGCGAGTTTATATTTGTGAGCACAACACTTCTCCACCAGGTGGCTGTAAACTTCAACTTCTTAAGGACTTCCAATATATTTGGGAGTTTGCATATAATTTTTATTTTAATTTGAATATTTAAATATATGCATGACGCCATGACCATTCCACTCAATCTCTGCCTTTTCCACTTAAGAACCATTAATTACTGCTGTTAATGCTACTACTTCTATTTTAATGTCATATGCCTCTATTTAGATGCCCCCCTAAAGTTCGGAAATTTGATTCAGTAAATGTCTTATTGATGTCTGCAAAACCTGTTTTGGGGAAGCTCTAGGCAGCCTTCTGCCAACGTGCACTGTAGTTTCTGTAAGAGATGCTCAAGTTAGGATTTCATTATTGAAAAATTATCTTGTAAGTTTGACTACTCTTAATTGCATTCGGGTTCCTAGTTTACCTTGGCTGTGATTATTTCCACCATTTTTTAACAGGTTACTTTTATAGTTTCACTAAGCCAAATTCATAATCAACATGTACTGTTGATGCACCTATTTAGTGAAAATAGTTAGCAGAAAACTGATAAACTCATTGCAAATTTAAGGCAGGGAACACACTGCAACAGTTTGGGTACTTTCGAAGCATATATGGAATTGATAATGTATTTAAAGGATATTAATTTGACGCCCTAAATCTTTCTTCTCAGCTGTAACTTAAATCTCATAACTATTTGATTGTATAAAAATATCATCAGTGATGAATGTTGATTAAATTTCCATTTTGTTTTATTTTTATTTTATAATTGTCTTGTTTATAATTTTAATATCCATTCATTCTGCGGGCTATCTTGTTTATTCTCAAGATCTCCATTTGAAGAAATAGTTTTGAGATTTTTCTTATTCACAAGTTTTCTCTTCTAAATCTAGAGAGCCAGCACATAAAGACAAACCAACAGAACATACTTATTCGATCACTTATGCTTAATGGCAAGAATGGTGATTCGAGTTCGAAGGGTGTGAAAGCTGCAGTTGAGGGTCCTAGAAAGAGGTATTGATTTTTTTATCTTTTATGGGTGAATGATGTTTAACGTCTTGTCTTGTTCAATGTCTTGTTACCATTTATTGTGCGTGTGTATAAACCCTCATTTGGGACATCAATATGTATACATGAACTTTTGTAACTTTGTTCATCCTGCTGTTTGTATGAAAATGCATGGATGACATGCATTGGCATCGTATTGCATCCGATTATACCAGATGCCTAAGGTAGATTGTTTGATGCTTGCCAATCTCTTTCCTGCAGGGCTTCCGAAAGAATCATGGATAACAGGGCTTCAGCAAAGAAAGCCAATACACAAGGTACTTCTCGACCGGGTCAGTCAATAGATGTTTTGTACAAGTCCTTATGTGTGTATTCATGTGCATGGTTCCATATATGGGGTCAACATATTAGAGTGTCACTACAGTCATTTGTAGCTGGGTTTTTTTTTCTACAATTGGATTTATGAGATTTCTTCAATTAGGAAGTATCCAAATATGATATTCTGGATTACTTCTCTGGTTAGAGTTGAACTTCATTTTCTCTGATTGATTTCTAGTGGTGATATAAATAAAGCCATTCCATTTTAACCGAACCACTTTATTGTCCTTCAGGATCAGTATGATTTATCTTGTAAAATTGTCTCAATTATTCACGGCTTTATTATTCAGAGAAATATTATCTTGAGTTCAACAAACGACTTTAAAACTTGCAGAGGGATCAAGCAGTCGTGCGACTGAGAAGGACTACCATGGTTTAACCGTAGAGAGGTTCCGTGCCCTTCTGAAGGAAAGAGGACTCTCTCCCAAGGGAAAGAAGGTATGTTCTCTTGAAAGTTTTCTTGGATGCCGTTTTTGGAAGTCTTCTTTTAATTCCTCTGGGTGGTTGGCTATATTTAATGATCCAAGATTAGACACGTTCTTGGATATGAGTATGGTGATATGAGTCGCTAAATACCCCCCCCCCCTAATACGTGGATAGAATCGAACATGGTTATGTCTGAATAACATAGAACATATTTCGTTGCATGCTTAGCTAATTACTCGTAAATTCCGGGCCTATTTAATGATCCATTGAACTGTGCAGGATGAACTGATTGCCCGCTTGAAGAGTGTGAATGGTTCATCTTAGAAGATGGACTGATGCTGCCAGCTCTTGCAATGAATATGTATGCGAGCAAGAAGAGGTAAGAGAAGTAGGCGACCATATGTTCCCAAAATGGAGGATTTTGCTTAAAATTAGGGTTTTCTGGAAAAAATAAGAATGAATGCAGCACAGTAATTGTAAAACCATTTCTTTTGGTCAATGTCGTCTCCGAGTTTTGAACTCTAGTTCAATATGTCACCCAATACACCCAATACTTGTTTAACTAAGGCAATTTTCATGTAATGTCAATAAAATCTCCACTGGTGGTGAAAGAAAACGATGACAAATTAGATATTTTTGTCTTGTATGGAGTCACACATTACATCTAGATAAAAAGATCTAATTAACTACGACATTGGCAATGGCTGTTGATTGGGTAAGTGGACGGTGCAAGGTCCCATCAACATCCGAGAAAACTAGTGCGTGGTAACGACGGAGCCGACGGTCACTCTCTGATTGGATCCTCCCTATCTATATCTCCTTGGAGACGTCTCTAATCAACTACGACTCCTCTTTTTTATTTCGGCTACAAACAAAAAAACACTACGGCTCATGATTGGCTGGAATTCGGAGCCACGCAGTGATTTCGGTACGGATAACGAGAGGTGTGGGTTGATTGAAATTTACTTAACATTTAAGTATTTGATTAAGTAGATTTAGAGTAGGAATCGGGTGGGTCGAGGACGGTTTTATATTTTTTATTTCTCTCAATATTTGTGGTTATGATTTTAGAGAATTTTATTAAATGTTTTGGGATATTCTTACGTTTCAATATTTATGTCTCTATGCTCAAAAATTTTAAACAACACGGTTTTATATTTAATTCTCATGCCCAAAAATATTAAACAAAATTACTATTTTGTTGACTAAAAAAGATGATCAATTTAATTTAAAATATAAAGTTAAATTAATAATATTGTAGTTAGAATTTTTATTAAGATATATATTAGGGGTACATAAATAAATAAATATATATTTTTAAATAAATTACATCTCTATATATTTTTTGGATTCCTATTGTTATTTATACATTTACGGTTTGGTTATCTCCACGGTTGGGATATAGTAGTCTTTGTCTCCATCCTCATTTGAGCTTTGGTGATAAAATTTTTCTATCTCTGTCTCCGTAGGTAGAGATTTCAATTATTTCACATACCTGTTGGTTCGAATTTCCACAATTTTTAGATATTTCTCACTTAATTTTCACCGATGAGTAAATTTCACAAATTAATTGAATGATAAATTAGTTGAAAATATAAAAAAAATAATAAATATCATACGTCGTTAGTTATCTTAATAGAATCATTTGTATTAAAAATTTTAAATATATATATATATATATAACTAAATGAAAATTAAATTAGAATATCTTTCGAATGATTAGATGTAATTTTTAATAAGTTGGAATATCTTTCGAACAAGAAACTAAATCGGAGTATTTAACACGTGTGGATAAAGCGATGCAGTAATTCCGGTGATTGAAAGAGTGATGCCAGCGTTTATTTAAACGGACAAATATGTTAATGTCTAGATCTACCGGGGTCCCACAGTTCGGAAACTATAAAAAAAAACCACGTGCTTTTTAACTCCCACGTGCTCTTTGTAAATTTTCGGCTCAAAAATTAGCACGTACGCTATTATTAACGCTATCAACGTCTCGTTAGTTAAATATTAATAGAACTCTGGTACGGAACTACAATCACAGTAGCCGTGAGAGGGATTGTGTATCTTAAATTTTTTATTTAATGAAAATTATATTCTCAATAATTTTTTAAAGGGAAAACTACACCGGTGGTCTCCAAACTATGTTTTTCGGCAAAATCGTTTCTTTTGTTACATAGTTTTCCTGTTTTGGTCTCCGGCGTTAAATAGCTAACTATTTTGCTGACGTGGCATTTTTTTAAGAGGAGAGAGAAATGATTAAAAAATATTTAAAAAATGTCACGTCAGCAAAACCGTTAGGTATTTAACGTCGGGGGACCAAAACAGGAGAACTATGTAACAGAAGGGACGCTTTTTTCGAAAAACATAGTTTGGGGACCAAAACAGGAGAACGATAATAGTTTAGGGACCACCGGTGTAGTTTTCCCTTTTTTAAAATACATGTACATTTAATGGTTCATGTTTAAGACTCGTGACTCTCTTCTTTAACATTATTTTTCTCAAGGATTGAACTTGAGTTTTCTCATTAAGAAAATAATGTGTTTTGCCATTGCATTTAACTCTCGTCCAATAATTTGAATATTTCAAAAAATAAATTTCATTCCTCTCAGATTTTGAATTAAATACTTATTAAATTTTATTAATTTTAAATTTAGATGACTTTATTTCTTATATTATCCAATCTTAACCATGTCCCTGCTTAAACTTTATGAGTTATATTTTGATACATAAATTATGTAAAAAAAATTACAACCCTTCTATAAAATTTAAAATCTAATTTTCAAACCCTAGCATCCTAAAACCTAAACCCTAAACTCTAAATTCTAAACATAATCATTAAATTATACACCATACACACTAAACTTATAAACCATAAACCCTAATCTAAAACCCTAAAATTGAAATGCTTATATAAACTTTAATTTACATAATCTTGTGTATCAAAGTATTTTTCAAACTTTATTATCATTTATCTTTGATAAGGTTTTGAGTTTTCATATATAAGTTGAGACTTGAGAGATAAATCCTCTATCCAAGCTTTACCCAATGTTTGAGAAAATTTGAATTATATCTTCCAATTTTTTTAAAATTTTTAATTAAATCCTTCAAATTTGTTAAAAATTCTCATAAAATCTAAATATTTTAAAATATTTTTAATTAAACCTCTTCGAAATTGTTAAGAATTTCCATAAAGTCTTTTTTTTGAAATTTTAATTGGACCTTCAATTTAAAAAAAAAAACTCATCAGGTCCCTCAAATTTTTAATTTTTTTTATTAAACTTCTATACAATTTGATTAAACCACCTAAATTACCACACCAAATTCCGTCCCCATTCTTTAGGTAATATACAAACAATTATCAAAAAGAAAAAAAATGACGGGATTTCAACAATAAAACATGTTTATTAAATGTCAATAGTACAAAATTGTTTTGTTGTGTGGCATGAAGATAAGTTTGCCGAACAAAACCTCTTTAATAAATTCAATATTTTGGGGGGAAATTGTAAAATCAAAACTTGAATAATTTGGGTGTACATTTCAACCGACTTCTAATATCAAATTAAAGAATTGGATTCCTCTTGCTTTTTAAGTTTTGTTCAATGAGGATGAATATTTTTTAAATTAAATAGTTAATCTATAAATTAAGAAAATAATTATAAATTTTAATTAAAAAATTCTATCGTTTCTCAATTCCACCATTCGCACAAAGTAAAATCTTAATGTTTTTTTTAAAGCTGAGGTAATTATAAGTAATACTTGTTTTAAATATATACTCCTAATCATTTGACAATGTATGCTCAATCACCCTGTTGTAGCTACTGGTGCTCAAACTCATAAGCTCTAGAAACAACAATTATTCCCTTAACCACTGAGTTAAATTGGTTCGTGTAGTAAAACTTTAATGTTGAATAGATAGATTGATAAATAGTTGTAAGGAAACAGAAAAAAAAACAATACAAAAATTAATTTTTCTTATGAATATTACAAAAAAGTACACATTATTCATTATATTTTGTAAAATCTAATGTCAAATCTATGAAAAAACGAAAAGGTTGAAAGAATTTTGGTTAGGCTATTTACTCTGAGTGATTGATTTGCCTGATCCAAATCAATACCTTCCGAACAAACATGTTTAAAACGTGCACATACATACATATTATATGCAGTTTTTTAGTATTTCTATTTTTTTGGCACATAAGTTTTTTTATTTTTTAAAAAGAATAAAGCTAAAGCCGTTAATAAATTTTTAGTTTGATGGATGAACACAAGGTTTTTTTTATTAAGTTGAAATGTATTACATTTGAAACCTATATAAGGTGAGATAATATGAGTATTTTTAACCATTCGGTTAATAGTGGTTCTCGACGGGCACACAATTTTATATTAATGATACAAACATTCGAAAATATATTAGAGATTTAAGGGTGCAAAATCATAAAATTTTAGAGATTTAAAATATACCTTCATCAGAAAATACTTCTACTATATTAGAATTTAAAATTTACAAGGAACATGACCACACTCTTCACTAGGGGTGTGCAAAAAAATCTGAGTTGACCGGTCTATTTACCCGTTGACTCGATCCGTGTTTTTTTATTTTTTAGATAATTCAAATCGGATATTTAAAAATTACGGATCGAATACGAATAGTCATTTCGCATTCAGACCGGATATCTGATTATCCAAAATCCGAAAATTCAAAATTTTTTATATATGAATTTTGTTATATTCGATATTTTTACTTGTTATATATAAAAATTGAAATTTCCATGGATACAAATCTTGTTATATTTAATGATTGTTGATTTGTTATATTCGAAAATTTCATAGATAAGACTCTAATTTAAAAAAAATCAAGTCATAAATTCGAATATCCAAATATTCGATATCAGAAAAACTGGATGTTTGATTTTTTTAAATCAAATATGAATCGTTAAATTACCGATCCGAAATGCACACACTTGCCTAACACCCCTTAGTTCATCTTTCTTTCCATTTTTTTCTTCGCAGTTTATTGTAATCAAAGCATTTTATATAACAAATGTATATTTTTGAAAAATAAATTAACAATATTTATAGGTTGTGTAGAAAGATATTTGTATACAAATTCATTACTAATACATTCGGGTTTTCAGTAATGTTTCTTTAGTTTTTTTATTTTTTTTATTTTTTTTTAATATGGATTATATTCAACAGCGAAAGGAATACAAATGACTCATACATTTTACAATAAAAATACAGTGCTGAAAAAAACAACAAAAATATAAAGGTGTGAAAGACGTTGAACATACCAAACCTAACTCAGAAGAAATCTTTTGAAATAAAAATCCAAAAAAACTATACTTTGCTTTGAGTGCTCTTTGAATATAGAAAAAATTCTTCCGCTACTTGATATTGGCATGTCGGCACAACCACCAAAGGGAATCATAACCTGTATAGAACGGCCTCCTTCGTTGAAAAGCGCTCGTTGATACTCGTCACTCGAACGCGTAACTGTCAAAAGACAAACTACTGTCATGAAGACAGACAATAACTACTAAAAAGCAGACGAAAGAACTGCCACCAAGCAGACAAAAGAACTGCTATAAAAACATATTTGAATAAGAATTCGACAAAGTAGATGAAAAACAAGAAAAAAAAACTTGAAAAAACGAAACATTCATCGAAAAAGATGAATTTTATTTATGTACAGATCCAGTAGAACGGCCTAAGGCCGTCGGCGGCAAAGAAAAACAATGAAAAAAAAATTTGAAAAAATTTGGTAACTGTCTCAGAGAAAATAGAGAAGTGGACTTTAGTTATTTTATTTAAATATTACTATGGTATAAAAGTATGAAATACGAAAATATTCTTATAATAATATCTATTGTACTGTATAAAATTTTTAGCCATTTTTAAATGAATTGAAAATTGAATTAACTTGCAGAATCAAATCAATTAGAAGTTATATGGTATAAGCAAACCTTTTTAATCACATTTTATTTATAAATTTCATTTTTATCCCTTTAAACTAATATTATGAATCGATATTTTATAAATTCATTTAAATAAGTATCTTTAAAATATGTCATATTCATGAACTCAATGGGTGGCTCCAACGAAAAAATAATTATATTTTTTTAGGAGACTCGAGTTCAAGCACATGTGTATATAAGGTGTGTGTATTTCAATAATTTAAGAAAAATATAAACAAATACTACCGTGCAATGCATCATTGAATTTTTTTCAACTTAATTAGATAAATCATAATTATAAACCTTACAATCTAAACCCCTAAAACTAAACATAAACCTTAATTTTAATAAAACTTATGTAAACTAAAATTAAATGTTCAATACTCCAATAATTTGTATGATGAAAAACACCATATAACTTCAACATCTTTTTGATTCAAAAACATGCTATTTATTTACCCCCATTATATAACCAATTTGCTCACAATTATATAAATTAAATGTTGCTTCTTTCTACAAATCAATTCGCCCAAAGGAAACCATGTGATGGGACCATTTGTCCCATTTCATATCAAACCCTAAACTCAAGTTAACTAACTTTACCTCTTTTGGTCGGTCTCCACTCTCAAGGTCGAAATCACGTATTAATTGATGGATAAAAACTCTCTCTTTTTTTTCGATGTCTCTTTCTATGTCCTAATAGTAAAAAATTAAATTTTAAGCAATAATGTTAAATTCTAAATCCTAACCCCTACACCTTAAATCATAAAAAATACACTATATCATAAATTCTTTAAACCCTAAACTTAATTTTTAGTGTGGTGGCATAAATAAGGTCACTAGAAAAGGGCAGAGGATATCTATTCTTAATTGAGAAAGGTTGTTATTGTTTAATAAAAAAAGAGTTATTATATCATACACTAGTAACGGAATTTTTTCCGCAAGCATACAAAATTAGTCTTAAAAGTTAAAATACAAATTCTTAACCTTAAATTCTAACTCATAAAACTTAAGTACTTAAACTCTAATCTTAAATTAAACTCGCTTGTAGAAAAGTTTCTTTTCCAGTGCCCGTGTATAAAACATTTTTTCATAATATTTTAGGTCATTTTTAATTCAAATATTAAAATAAGACTTTTTTTTCTGAATAATAAGCTATTGTACCTCTAAATATTTGATCATAGCTCCGTCCCAATCAACTCTCGTTCTCTATATAAAGAAACCTTCATATTGTGCCCCATGAAACAACCCTAAGCCACTTCTCTAGCTTTCATCTCATCATATCAACAAAACAATTACATATATATATATATAGTTTCCTTTTTTTAATTCTTGTATAATCTGCAGCCATGGTTATCTGTTTCTTATTGGGGTTTACAATCGGGTTTTTCGTATTCTGCAAATTCATTTCATCTTTCATGCAAGGATTTTTGCACTCTTTTTTGGCCAAGAACTCGTTTTTAGCTTCCAATGGGGGACCTCCTTCTTATCCGGTTCTTGGTTGTCTGATCTCCTTTTACAAGAACCGCCGCCGTTTGCTGGATTGGTACACCGATCTTTTGTCGGAGTCGCCTCGCCAGACCATCGTGGTGAGGCGGCTCGGTGCACGGCGTACGGTCGTCACTGCTAACCCGGCTAATATCGAACACATACTTAGGACCAACTTCAACAACTTCCCTAAAGGGAAGCCTTTCACTGAGATCCTCGGCGATCTCCTCGGTTGTGGGATATTTAACGTCGACGGGGAGCTGTGGAGCACTCAACGGAAGCTCGCCAGCCATGAGTTTAGCACCAAGTCTTTGAGAGAGTTCGTGATGAAAACGCTGCAAGAAGAAGTCGACGGTCGGCTGGTTCCGTTGCTTGAATCGGCGATGGAAGCCGAGGAAGTTCTGGATTTGCAGGATGTGTTTAGGAGATTCGCGTTCGACAGTGTGTGTAAAGTGTCATTGGGTTACGATCCTTGTTGCTTGGATCTTTCGAAACCGGTGCCGCCACTCGTTAAGGCGTTTGATACGGCGTCGGAGATATCCGCCATGCGAGGAATGGCGCCGGTGTTCGTGGTGTGGAAGTTAAAGAGAGCGTTTAACGTCGGATCAGAGAAGGAACTCAAGGAAGCGATCGAGCTCGTTCACGGCTGTGTTGTGGAGATCATTCGGAATAAAAAGACGGCTCTCGAAGAAACGAAAGCCAAAAGCGGCGTTTTCTCCGTCGGCGGCGGCGGTGATGATCTCCTGTCGAGGCTGTTATCAGCTGGCCACGAAGAGGAAGTCGTGAGGGATATGGTGATCAGCTTCATAATGGCCGGAAGAGACACCACTTCCTCCGCCATGACGTGGCTGTTTTGGCTGCTTTCCAAGCATGAAAACGCCGAGAAAATGATGGTGAAAGAAGTGGAATCGGTGCTTAACAATGGCGGAAACGGATTCGATTTCGAAACGTTGAAGGAAATGAATTGCGTTAAAGCCTGCATTTGCGAGTCGATGAGGCTTTACCCTCCGGTAGCATGGGACTCCAAGCACGCTTTAAACGACGACGTTCTCCCCGACGGAACTTCCGTCGGGAAAGGAGATAGGGTAACGTATTTCCCCTACGGAATGGGGAGGATGGAGGCGCTGTGGGGGAAGGACTGGTTCCAGTTTAAACCGGACCGGTGGTTCCAGGAAAACGGGTTGCTAAAGCCAGTCAGCCCTTTCAAGTTCCCGGTGTTTCAGGCCGGTCCAAGAGTTTGCCTTGGGAAAGAAATGGCGTTCATTCAGATGAAGTACGTGGTGGCTTCTATAGTGAAACGGTTCGAGATCAGAGCGGTGAACGGGGATCCGCCGGTTTTTGTTCCTCTCTTGACCGGTCATATGGCCGGCGGTCTCAATGTCACGGTGAAGAGAAGGGAACTGAAATAGTGAAACAAAGCGTAAAACTTCGATCAACGTTATATTAATATTTTCTATTCTCGTCTAGCAATCATGTGGTGTAGCAATTTGGTCAAAAAAAAATCATGTGGTGTAGCAATGGACAAGTTGTTTCCCTCTTATTATGAAATATTCGATTTAATTTATAATCTTATTAACTCTGACTCGAATAAATTTTAAATAAAGATTGAGTCATAAAATGCGACTTGAATAACTCGAAATTTTTAAAAATTGATTAATTTTTAAGTTCAAGTTGAGTCATTCAACTGTGTATGATATGTGTATATCACATATAATATATATGTATGTGTATGTGTGAATGTTGTATACTGTTATAAAAATCGTCTGAATTAGAACTTGATGATAATCAATGTGAAATAGTGACGATCGATTTTAGACAATTTACCTCTTTTGGATAGGGCAAAAAAACACGGTACGTATGTGATTATTTTTAGATAATAAAAGAATAGAAATATTAAAAAAGACGATGAAAAATGAGTTTGAAGGTTGCAAAAGTACCCTTTTCCATTCTAACATGCACAAGTATTTATGTTAATAATGAGCCGCATGTAATTTCTCTAATAGTTAGTGTCAGTTTTAAGGTTGATGATTATTAATAGATTGGCAAATGGCACGGTAGATAGGCTCGATTGTCATATAATAAATTTTACGAGTAAATTAAGTTGACTTGATAACGGTCATGTCGAGAAACTAGCTCTTAACAACAGTCATATCAATAGACTGTAGTTAAGCAAAGGACATAATGAGATTACCTTTGAATGAGCATTGGGCATTTCAGGAAAATCTAAAGGCTTCGAGGGCTCTATATGACGAGGAGTGATGAGAGAAGAGTTACAGAGCAATTAATATTATAATATTATAAATTTTTATAATTAAACTTAAATAAGAAAATAGACTGAAAAAATTCAAATAAATCTGAGTAATAAAATATGACTAATTCAATTTTCACTCAGCTCGATTTAATACTTACCTCATTTATGATTTATAGTTATTGTGTCATCATTTAAACTTTTTTAAAAGCCTTAAAATTATTTTTTTTGAAAAATTGTTTTTAGACTTATTCTTTATTATTTTTAGTCTCTAAAAATAATTTCGAGTCAAAAATACTTGCAAAGCAAAAAAAGACTTAACCGTATTTTTGTACTCGACACACACCCAAATCAAAGTTCAGATCGGAGTAAAGTTGGAAATTAAACCTTCAACCTTCTCATTATTATGGTATGAATACCTAATATGATATAATCTACGTATACTAAGAAAATCTAAAATATTTATACGTATTTAACTGTTTATACATATTTATATACTAACAACATTAAAAAAAACAAATGGACTTTGGAAGCTTCGGCAAAGATGCGGGATATTTCCCTTTTAAGATTTTGACCTACTTCCCGTGTTATGTTTTGAAACTATATACGCGTGGACTTTAGCTTATAGTAGATATAGTTCCATTTATATAGGTCAACAAAAAATTGAAATGTAATATAATATGATATAGGAAAATTATTCAAATATAGATGTTGTGTTGTTTATAGTTTTGTCCCGTACAAGCTTTTCTATTTTAAGGTCTGAAAATTAAATTTTTAAATGAAAATTTTAGATGTTAATTCTTTTTTATTAATGACATTTAGATTCAAATGAATTTAAAAAAATAAATCACAAATACAACGCATCTGAATAAAAGAGAAAAATATGGACTAATTAAGTTTACTAAAAGTTCATACAAAAGAACATGAAAACCAACGGTTCAAAAGAAAAGCGAACACTTTCATTATGAATGACGTCCATCGGCAAAGGACCTAAAAATTTCGATCAATCTTTTTTGTCTCAATCCAGACGAGACACTTAACAAGGTGAAAAAAAAGAGCGATGAGCAAACCAAACTATCATGTATATTGCTCCTCTATCCAGTTCTGATTATATCGACAAACAACCATCAAAAGAAATCAAGCTTTATATGACCATTGACTATTAACAAACTCAAATTAAAAAACAAGATCAGTGAGGATATTTGTACAAACACTAAACAATCGTAAAGATATGTGAAACCATGACAATGGCATATGAAGCGTAACCATGCCAATGACATAGGAATCATATCACAAAATAAAAAAAAAAAAACGTATCATAAAGGCAGAGAAAAAGTGTGCCACAAGAGTAAAATTTCAAAAAAAAAAAACTAAAAACATAACAACTAAAAGCAAGAGAAATAATGAACAAAAAATTACTTTATTGTAGAGAAATGTGCATAAACATACATGCTTATGTAATTTTTTTCGCTTAATATGTCCAAAAATTACTCTAATTATATTTTCTTCTTGTTAGTTTTCTTTTACCGGTGATAGATGTTTTGGTTGAGAGAAACAATTTATCATTAACGAAAATAAAAGAAGATTAGAGTTTAGAAAAATACGAAATATAAAATATTAAATACCTTCTACAATTTGAAATAATGTGATTATTTTTATTAATATAAGGACCGAATTGATGCATCCAATCGTAAAGACACTAACTTAAATCAATCCTCGTAATAGAAACTTTAAATTAATCTATTAACTAGTAGGACTAATTTGAAAATATCCCCACAATTGAAATACCTACTTTCACCTATAAAATATGTATGGACTAGTTGCGTTGAATTTGAAAACATGGAAACGCGGGAGACCAGACTTTCCTTCCAACATGGTCTCCACCCCGCGTTTTTCCCACTTCTAAACGGAAAACTATTCAAACAAAGTGAACCGCCGTACAACTTGGATTCGAATTCGAACTCGATTTTAAACCTAAATATCAATTATCGATAAGTGTTCGACATGAATATGTTTAATTTTTAAAAATATTTTGAATACTATATATTTATATTCATGTACATATACATGTTCAATACGAACGGTTTAGGAGAAACGAATACTCAAAATATAAAATCCGAATTATACGATAACAATGTCATGTAATCAAAAGAAGAACACTCAAGAACAAATCGATGATATATGGAATCATTGCATCATCAACTTGAATTCATCGAAGCTGATAACACCATCGCCATTGATATCGAATTCCTTGATCATCGCCTTGCATTCATCGATGGTCTTGAACTCGCCGAGTCTGCTCAGCATTTTCTTGAGTTCAATGGGCGTAATGAACCCGTTTCCGTCGGCATCGTACAGCTCGAAAGCTTCCTTCAAATCCTTCATCTTCTCTTCTTCCCCGCCTTCCTCCATCAACCCTATGAAATCCTCCAAGTCCAGTAATCCGTCGCCGTTCGAATCCAACGATTCGATCGCGACTTCGGCTTCGTATACCTTCAGTTCCCCGCCCATTAACGCTAATCTATGGCTCAACTCCGACGCCGAGATTTTCCCATCTCCATCTCTGTCGAAGTAACGGAGAACGCGTTCGTATTGTTCGCTTCTCATCATGTTTTTTTCCCGAGAAAATTAACAGAAACTTTCGGGGATTCTTGGAAAATATGCAGAGAGACGAAGGGATTGAAAACTGGGTTGGATTTGCTGAAATGGGTGATGGAAAGTCGAGTTTTTATATAGATGAGATGAACTGGGACTTTGCCTATGATATTACCGAGAAAGTTCTGGGAATTTTCGAAACTTTCCGGGAAAGTTTTCAAAATGAGGAAGAAGATGAAGAAGAAGAAGATGAAAACAAATTTGAACTTGGTTGAATGATTGAATTTCTGGGTGTTTTTTTCTAATATAAATAGAATCTTTGAAGGAAACAAGGACGAACTCTAACTTAAAAAGTTTTTTAATGGTCAAAACCAAGTTTTCTTTTGTTTTTAACCAAACAAGAAAATAGTTCGTTCAAATGTTATTTTTTAAATAAATTTGTGATGCTGGGTATTTTAAGACAAATTTAGTTCAGGTTATTGTTTTAATAATAATTTTATTCAAAATTTCACAATAAAAAGTTATAAAAGAATTACAAGTTTAGTTAAATTCAACTATATTAAAAACTAGCCGCCTATCTTTTCTCTGTGTTCTTTTTATATTTCCTTTTTATTTTGGACTGTTCGTGTTTTCCTTCCTCTTTTCTTTATTCTGTATTTGTCATCTCGTGTTTTTATTTTTATATTTGAATTATATTATTTTGTGTTGTTTAATTTTAGTTTTTTTATTATAGAAATAGTTTTTCAAGTTTGAATTTGACGTTACTTCTCCCGTAGGCATTTGTTATATTATTGTTCTATTCATACTGTAGGCACTTGGATTAATATTTTTATATTGATAGGCGCCCATAATTACGAAAGATATGTCACAGTTAAATTGTAATAATGTAACTTGATAATTTGACATTATTTTTAAATCTATTTTTATATTAGTCTTGATTGTGCTTATTCTTCAACGTCAACAACGTTTTTTGTTATATTTATCGGCATTTTTAGATGAGGTTTTAACCCTTTACTTCTGTGATCTTATTTTATTTTCGAACGTTTAGTTTGTGCACTTTAATAATTTTAAGAAAAATGACCAATTAATATGATGAATTAACTCTAATTTTTATATGCTATTATTTTATTATATTTCCTCTTTATCCAACAAAATTAATTATTATTGTTAATTAAAGAGTTATAAAAATGTATACAGATCAGAATTAAAATAATTATAATATCTATTTTTACAAAAAAGTTCGACATTTTATCTTAATATCTAATTTCTAAAAAGATCAAGAAGTGAAATGGATCTTATTTTTGTTTTTTTGTAAATAAGTTTATATTTTTATTAATCAATCTGAATAAGTTTATGTAAATTTAATGACCACTTGGAAGAAATAATGATTCTCAAATTTAGCAATAAACTAATGGAAGACGAAAATGCGCATCTAATGCATATATGTGGTCAAATAATAAATTAATGGTGTTTAATATAAGAGGAAATTGAAGTTAAAATTGTGATTATATAATAATAATAATAATAATAATAATTTTGATAAATTTCGAATTTTACTTGTTATGTACCATGACGCCATACCAGCGTCATCTAGCCAATAAAATGATGTAAACTGAATGTGAGGCCAGCAATTGGGCGTGTACCGGTCTTATCCATGCTCAATATTTATCTACACCAAATGTTTGAACCTACTCGAACATGTGTACAAAACAAAATTATAAAAATGTCGTGCTTTATGTTACATAATAAATAATTGGTCCAAACTAATAATTAATTGGTCTAGTGAAATGAGACCTTAGATCCTTCAAGTGATGTCAATAGTTTGAATCCTGACGTTGTGAATGGAAGAAAATAAATTGGGAGGGTTACCTGTCATAATGAGCATATACAATACTTAATTTGTATTAGTCAATCAATATATCGAATAATAGTGATTAAACAAAAAAACTCAAAATATCAACAGAATTACTGTATAAGACTATAATAACTAGTAAATAAACCAATTTAATAATTAATATGAATTTTTTAGAGATCAAACAATGCAGTCTCGAACTTTTTGGAATCCTCAACGAAAACACAAAAAATAACATTTATAAAAGGTTTAATACACCTTCCCCTAAATTATATATGTTTTTTAAATTTATTTTCTAAAATTTATTTTGATTACTTTTGTTCCCTAACGTTTTGCGTCGTTACTTATATTGTCCTTACCATTAAAAAAAATATGTAATTGACCAACCAGAACATGCCACATCTTCTAATTATTTTATTTTTTTTAATTTTTAATTTAATATATTAAAATATTTACTAAATTAATTTTATTTTACCAAAATATCTTCACTTCTTTCTCCAAACCCCACCCCTCTTTCCCTTCACCCATCCCCTCCGTTCACCAAACAATTCTGATAGTCTCACGATAACCGAAACGATGGTCGCTAGTATGCGTTTGGCTCGTCTCGGTTTAAGGAACACAAAGATAGATATGAGTTGTTTTAATGCGTTTTTCTTTTAAAAGATGTTCAATCTTTGTTGTAAATCTGTTCTTCATTCTCTATTGTTTATTCAACAACAACAAATTCATATTTCATGTTTTAGTCCCAAAAAATTTGTTCTGAAAATAACTCGTTGTTGAAATCGACATATAATTCCTTGACACAAAAGCTGAAATCATTTATATTCTCCATTGTGCAACTTGGATTGAACTCATACTTGTATGGTGTTGGTGTGATAGTTGAAGGATTAGATATCAAGCCAACAACATAATGATTCTTTTCATCTCCTCTGAACTCGTTGTTGAGTTCTTTCAAAATCTGAATTTGAAATTGGAACTTGAAAACAAACATAGGCAACTCAGTCTTTTCGTTGAACACTTCACCTTCTTCCTCTTTTTCTTTCTTTTTCGTCTTTTTCTGTTTCCTCTTCAATTTAATTGTTTGATTAAAATTTTTTAGGATAAACTACACAAATCATCACTCAACTTTGCGCCCAGACCTATTTTGGTCATTCAACTTTTAATTTGTGCAAATAATTCATTCAACTTTGTACATTGAACAAATTTGGTCACTCATCCATTTTTTCCGTTAACTTTCTGTTGACGTGGATTAATTTAATAGTTTTCATCCACGTAAGAATTAATTAATTTAAAATGTTTTTTATATAAAATGGTGGTTGGATTTAAATCGCGTAACCATAATTTGGTAGACTCAACTGAAGAAAAAACTAAAAAGGGCTTGAATAAAAAGAAAAAGTCAGGAAAAAAATATATGAACTAAATGTTTAAGTTGAATGAGATTTCAATTTACAGTTGTGGTAAACCGACAGTGTTGAAGACATCATTGTCGGACGATAAATTAGGTAGGCGGTTTTTTATTGTAGTAATTATGGGAAAAGGTTGCGCAAATCTTGTAACTTTTTTCGATGGTATGAACCCCTAATTCATCCTCGTGCAAAAGTTTTTTTGGGTGGGAATGTTAAGAAAAATCAGGACAAATCACACGAGCAGAAAAAATAAGAAAATTTGGTAGATTATTGCACTAGTAGGTACTATTGTGATTACCTACATACTTTATGTATAGAAGTTGAAGATAGGGTTTTAATGGGTATTTTGTGTTTGAAAATTTTAACGTGAGTGGTCTGTTATGCATAATGTATGTAAGGCAAACTTTAAAAATTTATCAGTTTATCCTCTGTTGTTTATCAATGAATGAATGAAGTTAATTATTCTCATTTGTGTATTGAACTTATTAGCACATACAAAAGTAACTAAATTAGCAAATATAAAAGTGTCTGAATTTACAAAATGAGAATGATGGTCATATTTTGTTATCTAATGACATTTGAAGATTGATTTAGGGCATAAGACCGAGTTATTTTGTTATGTTATTATTGTCTTTAGGTTCATTTCAAAACATAACGGTTTTTATGATATATAAACTCAACTTATATTTTGTTATTACATTATCTATATGCTGATTCAACAATACTTTCAATTGTTATTACATTTACACTGATATACATTATTCTTAACTATAACCAACTAATTATGATTAACTTACATCGGTGTAAGTTCTACTAAATTACAACTAACTAACTATGATTAGCTCACACATGTGTAAGTTCTACTAAACTACAACTAACTAACTATGACTAACTTACACCGGTGTAGTTTTATTGAACTACAACTAACTAACTATGACTAACTTACATTGGTGTAAGTTTAATGAAACTTTATCTCATAAACACTGATAAGTAATGCATGTTACCAAAAGTAAACAAGTACAAATTTCACATCCTTACTTTCTATCACACCATAAGTAAATAAGTACAATAATCAATAATGCATATTACTCGATGTAAACAAGTACACTAATCAATAATACATATTACTCAATGTAAACAAGTACCTAATATGTTGTTCACCTCATTCTCATTTATATATTGTAACTTGAAGTAAAAGTAATTAAATTAGCAGTTTGTCATTTCTGGTTACAGAATTTGTAAAATAAAAATTGATGCCTAACTTGTATTAATATCGTATCTAAAATGAGAGAGTACAAAAGATGTTCAAACAACAATTTTTTATTTTTGGTAGGAATGTTCCCAACAAAACAATGTTAGGACTTATGACCACAATTGTTCCCAACAACCAAAAAATGAAAGACATGTAGAAATGTTCCCACATAGATAGCATGACACTTTCGCAAAGTGACATTTATAAAATGACACTAACAAAATGATCAAAAATGACACTTGAAAATATTGATTTAATGCTACTTCTTCTTTTTTTTATCTTGGCCTCTTTGGCAAAGCTTTTTTTGTTTGAGTCTAAGCTTGATTGACAGGGCTTTATTGAGAATTCATCCATCTGACAATCTTGACTAAGCCTTGTGTGTTTTAACTTCTTTGTGTGTTTTGACTTTCAGCTTGATCCAATACACACTAATAAGCAAGGTATATAACTCAAAATAAACAAGTACAAAGTTTACACCCTTATTTTCTAACACACCCTAATAAACAAGTACACTAATCATGTATAGAGCCAATGTAAACAAGTACACAAAGTAAGAAATTTAAAACCATAACTTTTTGCCACACTCTTAATAACTTGGTTTAAATTGATGCTCAAATCATGTCACACATTAAAACACAAGTTATTCAAGAAAATAAATGAGTTCTATTTTACAAAAAATTAAGTCCTAAAATTTAAATAGCCAACTCACAACCATTAAACCCTAATTTAATGTTTGAAAAACATTACTCAAAGGATTAAAGAACATAAAACTTAAAATATACACAATATCACACATTTGCCCAAAACATTCATTCTCAAATTGACGCCCAAACTAAAAAAGAATCGAAGAACTTATCATATGTCATACTTGCCATACCTCTCGAATGTAACACTCGTTTTTTTATACCTCCGATTTCGATTCTCAGAGTTATCTTCACACAAACCCAATAAACAAACCTAATGAAATTTTGATTTTTAAAGTTCTCTCCAACCAGAATGAAAAGTTTGAGTTTTTTATTTTCTCTGTTGTGTTTAGAGGTTAATGAAACGTTTTACTCACTCAACAAATCTTAATACACAGTTGTTTAAGCAAAATAAATTTTGACGTGTTTTATCACGTATTTTAATATTAATTAAAATTATTTATTTTTTCCATGTTATAACGATGTTAACAGAAAAATGGATGAGTGACTAAATTTGTTCAATGTGCAAAATTGAGTGAGTTATTTGCACAAATTGATAGTTGAATGACCAAAATAGTTCTAGCCTTAAAGTTGAGTGATAATTTTTGTAGTTTACCCAAAATTTTATTATATATTCAAGTCCTAAAATCATTAAAAACACATAAAAATAAAACACAAATTTGAATGTTTAAAACACATAGTGAAAATTTAAGTTTCACCTGGAGAAAAAATTTGCTTGAAATTAAACAGAGCAGAGATGCAAATCCAGAAAAATCTATAAAGATTGAAGTATTGAACATCTTTTGAAAGAGAAACACATTAAAACAACTCATATTCATCGCATTAAAAAGGGATTTCATCAAATATAAACAATCATTATATTCTTTTAATGAAAATGAGGACGGGAAAAACTCAAGGCAGAGACAAATCAAGTGTAAAATATTTTTTAATTTCGCCGTCCGTTCGCTCACTGCACCGCCACCATCTTTAAGTTTCTTGAGCCTAGGCGAGCCAAACCCATACCATTGGCCATCATTATGCTCACTGTAGGAACATCGTTTGGTGAATGGAAGGGATGAGGGAAAAAGACGAGGAGTAGGTTTTGAGGAAAGAGGTGGGGGTATTTTGATAAAATAAAATTAATTTAATAAATATTTTAATATATTAAATCGAAAATCAAGAAAATAAAATAATTAGGTGACGTGGCGTGTTCTGATTGGTCAAGACAAAAAAATTTTAACGGTAAAGAGTAATATAAGTAACGTTAAAAAATATTAGGGGACAAAATAATTAAAATAAACTTTAAGGAATAAGCTGAAAAAGCAGGTATAGTTTAGTGGAAAAGCAGGTATAGTTTAGTGGAAAAAGTGTATTAAGACCTTATAAAACGGAAATACAATTCATTACTTTGAAAGCAATAAGCCCAAAATAAACTATAATTGAAAGCAATAAGGACTGTATTGAACAAATGAAAAACCAACAAGGAATAATTGGAAGTTTTGAAAAAGAATTGCTGGCGGTATAAAAAAGCTTGAAAGCCTTAAACCCTAGCTCCACTTTCCATGTCCCCGTAGTCCCTCATTTTCCCTCGATTGTTTCTGAAGCCAAAAAGCTATCTTTTTTGGAGCCTTTCTTCAATGGCTCTTTACTTGTTGTTCGAGTCATCTTCTGGCTACGCGCTGTTCCATGCTCAGGGGCTGGACGAAATCGGCCAGAATACAGAGGCCGTTAGGAACTCGGTTTCGGATCTGAACCGGTTCGGGAAAGTGGTCCAACTCACTGCGTTCCAGCCTTTTGATTCCGCTCTTGATGGTCTCAATCAATGCAATTCTGTTTCCGAAGGTACCGAATCATTTTCCCTCTTCTCATTAGCTGTGTATCTGTTAGTGTTTCGTTTATGTGAGTTATTGTGTTTACTTGGTATGCTAGAAATTAAGGATTCCACCGCTTACATTTCATGTTAAAATTCGAACATTGATTGAAACTGTGCATAACTCATGTTTGAACATTACTTGTTGTTCCAATTGGGTTAACCATTGGCTTATGTTTGGTCGCATTTGGCAGGGCTTATGACCGATGAGTTGAGGAGTTTTCTGGAGCTGAATCTCCCGAAAGTTAAGGAAGGCAAGAAGTCAAAGTTCAGCTTGGGAGTTGCAGAGCCTAAGCTCGGTTCCCACATCTTCGAGACAACTAAGATCCCATGCCAAAGTGGGGAGTTTGTTCTCGAGCTTCTTCGTGGTGTGCGTTTGCATTTCGATAAGTTTATCAAGGACCTAAAGGTTTGCATATTTCATTATGTTTTTACAATACGGCTACGAGTATGTGTTTAACTCATTTGCTTTGTGTCTCTTCTTAAACATGGTAGTCTGGGGACTTAGAGAAAGCTCAGCTCGGTTTGGCTCACAGTTACAGCCGAGCAAAGGTTAAGTTCAATGTCAATCGAGTCGACAACATGGTTATTCAAGCAATTTTCCTTCTTGATACTCTTGACAAGGATATCAATTCCTTTTCCATGAGAGTGAGGTTTAATTTTTAATTTACCCGGACTTATCATTTTAGTTTAATACATGACCTTAATTAGTAAAGTTCTTTCTCGGGTGTGGATATTATCTAATAGTTATCCCCTGGTTGATTGCTTTCTGCAGGGAATGGTATTCTTGGCATTTCCCCGAGTTGGTAAAGATTGTCAACGATAATTATCTCTATGCTAGAGTTGCAAAGCTTATAGAGGACAAGTCAAAGTTGTCTGAAGAACATGTCCCTGCCTTAACTGAGATACTCGGGGACGAGGACAAGGCAAAAGAAATTGTAGAAGCTGGAAAAGCATCAATGGGTACGCCCCTTGTATTTATGTTACAGTTCAGCCTTTTTTTTTCTGCATACCCCTATTAACTATTTACCCTTTTTTCTGTCCTAATTGTTTTGCAGGACAGGATTTGACCCCGGTTGATTTGATTAATGTTCAGCTATTTGCTCAGAGGGTAATGGATCTTGCTGAGTACAGAAAGAATCTTTATGATTATCTAGTGACTAAGATGAACGACATTGCACCAAATTTGGCATCGCTGATCGGGGAAGTTGTTGGGGCCCGGTTGATCTCTCATGCTGGTAGTCTCACGAATTTGGCGAAGTGTCCCTCTTCCACCCTTCAGATTCTTGGTGCAGAGAAGGCCCTCTTCAGGTATTTTTACTTTTCATCTCGTTCTTATGATGTGGTGCGGTTGTGAAATGTTTGGAGTGCTGCACCTCTTGCTAAAACTTAGGCCTTCGTTGAATGGAAGCTTGATTTGTGTCTTTCTCAAGATCCTGAGTACCAATACTAGTGCATTTTTTGTTGACATTTTTCTCACCCGTAGTTTCACTCATTCCTTGCTGGCTTCAGGGCACTGAAAACGCGTGGTAATACACCCAAATATGGTCTAATTTTCCATTCATCTTTCATTGGTCGAGCATCTGCAAAAAATAAGGGCCGAATGGCACGCTACCTTGCAAACAAGTGTTCCATTGCTTCTCGTATAGATTGTTTTGCAGGTAACCCTTATTCTCCTTTCCTCATACACTGTATGTTTTCCCCTATAACCTGTTAAAATTCTCTTCTTGTGTTCAGAGGGGGGCAGCACTGTTTTTGGGGAGAAACTGCGGGAACAAGTGGAGGAACGACTTGAATTCTATGACAAGGGCGTTGCACCACGGAAAAACATCGATGTGATGAAGTCTGCGATTGAAAGTACTCAGAGCAAAGGTACACAAATCTATGTCTCTGTTTCCTTTCGCATGATTTCAATTACTTGGTTCCACATTTTAGGAGGATATTTTAATGAAGTACAGGAGGTGAGAATGCAACACTTTGCATTCGAGTCTTTGATCAGCCAATGAGCTCATCAGTTTCTATGGAGCTGACCATGCTGCATACCTATTTTCTGCCAGCGAGTCTTCGTCTCCGTTTGTCTATTGATTTACTGCAGTAACTCTGGGGTTTGGAGGAGATACCGATCATGTCTTTTTGCTATTTTTTTTATCAATCGCAATGTCTTATACAGATACGGAAATGGAAGAAGCACAACCCGATGAAGCTTCTGCAAAGAAAAGCAAGAAAAAGAAATCAAAAACCGAAGATGCTCCAGCTGCTGCTGCTACAAATGGGGGAGATGCTTCAGAGGATGCTAAATCGGAGAAGAAAAAGAAGAAAAAAGAGAAACGAAAGATGGAGCAGGAGATGGATCACGAAGAGGAGGAAAGAAATGGCGTAAACAAGGATGTTGCCGAGCAGGACGGAACAGCCAAGAAGAAGAAGAAGAAGAAGAGTAAAGATGAAGTAGCCACAGATGAAACTAAAAAGAAGAAGAAGAAGAAGGCCCATGAGTGAAATTAATCACTATTTGCTAAATTTCATCTAATGAAAAGCTAATGGTGTTCATTTTCAAGTTGTAGAAATAGATATTACTTTTTTTTCACTTTTTTATTTTCTGTTGAAACTTTCGTAATTTTGTTTATGAGTTTTCTATAAATTCAAGGATAATCTTAAAAGTGCCTTGCAATAACACTGCATCTATATGCATATAAGCAAGATTAGGTGTTTGAATTTTTATGTGTTGAAGGGAACAAACTAAATTGGTAGGAAATCATTCATATATATATAGCAATACAGAATTAATAAAAAATTGTAGCATGTTTTTTTGTAAGTTATAAGTGGCCTTAAATTGTAGGTCTAATTTTGTTCATTTGCGACCTAAGCATGATACTTGTTAACACTAATTATTGAATTTACTCCGATAAATATTTTGAGATTGAGAAAAAATTCATTAACCTAGTCGAGGTTGGGAATATCCGAAACCTGTGGGGATTTGAACTGATAGTACGAGGAATAACTGAAATCTTTACCTACGGGGATGGGGATGAGAAATATTTTATCACCGAAGTTCAAATGGGGATTGGGACGGAGATTGCTATATCCAAATTGTGGGGATTATCGAACTGTAAACGTATAAATAATGTGGAGATCCTCGAGAAATATCCACAAGAATCCCTGGTATTTTACACTTTTTAAAATATGTACTCTCATTTAGATGTATACATAACTATCTTATTATCAATATATTTGTATTTTTTTGTTTAAACCTTATTAAGTTTAGGTGACCTCTTTATTAATTTATTATTTTTTGTTAATTATATAATCTATTTATCTTTCTATTTCTGCCATTCATTTTACACAAAAACTTTGTTCCCCTTCAACTATATGTTTTGTATTGAGTATATGAAATGTAAATTGAAATTGACCATATATTTTAGTTAGTAAAATATTGTAAATTTTGTTTAACTTTTGAGATGAGGATTCTCTGAAAACCGCAGAGACCCGATGGGTATGAGGATGAGGAAAAAAAATTCACTGAAACATGTAACAAAGATTACCCGAAACCGTACCTTCAAGTGTTGAGGACGGAGTGGGGAATGCAAAACCATCCTTGAACCGACCGATTCCCACCTTTAAATGTCTACCTTTTTCAAACCCTAAACATTTATAAATTATATTTTAATACAATAATCTCTTTTCTTATTTAAATTATAGAATCTAAAATTTAAATCAATAACCCTAAAACCTTAAACTTAAAGCGTAATCCTAAATTTAATAGAATTGTAAAAACTAAAGTCAAGTTTATCTGAATACATACATATATAATCCCAATAACAACAATGGCCGCCAATGCTGAGGCTGCCGGAAAAGGTGAAGAGAAACCGTTGATAGGATGACCAATTTGGCAGATGATATTCTCCCATCACATTTCTTCAATGTCAGTTGAAATTTGATTTGATGTTATTCCATGCACCTGTTGCGGTTGAAAAAATGTTTTCCACCTGCAAGTACATGTTTTGTTTATGGTTTTATGTTTTAGAATTTATATTTCAGCGTTTATAATTTTAAAAGAATTTTTTACGAGCAAGTCCAATTATGACGTAGGTGTTTAATTAATGATTTTATGTTTAAAAGTTTATGTTTTAGGGTTTAGAGTTTAAAAAAGTTTTCCGCGAGCATGTCTAATTTAGGATGTATGTGTGTAGTTTATGGTTTAATGTTTTAAGGTTTATAATTTAGAGTTTAGAGATTAAAAACAATTTTTCACAAGCAAGTCCAATTTAAGATGCAGGTGCTTAGTGTGAGGTTTAATGTTTAAGAGATTATATTTTAGGGTTTAGAATTTAACAGTTAGAGTTCAAGAGACAAAATTTAAGATTTAGGCCCTGTTTGCGTTTGGCAACCCAAACGGGTTTTTTTAAGTACTTTCATTTATTTTTTAGTGTTTTTGGTTACTTTTAAAACTAGCTTTTTCATCCAAACTAGGGGTGGCAATCGGGTGGGGAATAACCGAAAACCGTGGGGATCCGAATCGATGGGCATGGGGAATAACCGAAATCCTTACCCATGGGGACGGGGATGGGGGAAGTTTTATAACCGGAGCTCAAATGGGGATGGGGACGGGGATTATTGTACCCGAACCGTGGGATAACCGAACCGTACCCGTATAAATCACCGTGGGGATCTGCAAGAATCCTCAAAAATATCCGTAGGGATCCTGATATTTTACAAAGTTTGATGGCCATAAGGGTAATTTACCTATGTTTCATCAAAAATCTATTCTCTCCTAAGCATGGCTGTCTAGAGTAAGTTTGAAAATTCTTTATAAATTCTATACAAATAATTAAAATGTTATTTATACATTGTTGTAAACATGATTTAGTCTAGTTTTGTTTAAAATACACGGTGATTGATTTATATATGTATTCTAAATTATATGAATATTTGAATGTTGAAAGGTCATAAAAATTTCGCAACATATTTCTTAAAAAGTTTTAGTAATGACTTAGAAAAATCACCAAAAATTCTACAAGTTAAATTAGGAAGTGAGCATTATATTTATATAATCAAACGAAAGTCTAGATTTGTTTAAAACAAACAGTTATTGATTTCGAGTTACATATTAGGAATTATTAATTTTTAAGTGAGCAAATGTTAGAAGAATAGGCAACAAATTGTTTCTAAAAACAACAATAACAGTGACTTTGAAAATTCACCATAAATCGTATGAGTAAAATTAGAAGAAGTAATTTATATGATTGGAAAAATGATCGAATCTAGTTTCTTTTAGAACAAACATACCATTATTTGAAACTATAAATTATTAATCACATATTTTCTTTTAAAGGTAGTTCAAGATGTCGTGTTTCAAACGATTAATATTTAAGTCATGTTTTATAGTTTTGAAATTATTTGTTTGTTGTTTGATAAAACTAAATTTATCTTTTATGTTTGTAATTTTGGAGATTTAATGTTGAGTATTTTTTTTATAAATTAATTTATATTTTTTGGGTATGGGGATTAACCGAAAACCGTAGGGATCCGTAAGTGACGGGTATGAGGACGAAAAAATCCCCGAAATGTTTAATGGGGATTCCCCAAAACCGTACCCGCAAGTGTTGGGGACGGAGTGGAGAATACAAAACCGTCCCCGATCCGCCCCGTTGCCACTCCTAATCCAAACCATAAAGCTAGATTTTATAGTTTCTTGGGTGGAAAAGCTAGTTTGAAAATAATATTACTTTTTTACTCTTATTATTTAATTATAATTTATTATACATTATGCATATATAATTGTAAAATAATATATATTTTATAATATTTATATTGATAATAAAATTATTTTATTTATAATTTATTTTATATTTATTATTATTTTGTAAGTGATATATCCATATATAATCTAAAATGTAGTTTATATTTTTCAAATTAAATTTTATAAAAAAATAAATTTTTTATTATAATTAAAATTGACTTATTTCATATATCATAACATTAATTAATTTGAACATCATTCAAGTTTACTTTTACCTTTCAATATCATGTCTAAAATAGACATTTTATCTCTTCAAAATCACTTTTTGACATAACCAGCTTTTCAAAACTTCTTTTCAATAGCTAGTTTGAAAACCATTTTTTTCACCGCGCTTTTTAAAAGCAATCGCAAACTAAACCTTAGAGTTTTAGAGTCATATGTTCGAATTTTAACTTTTTAAGTAAAACTAGACATGTTTGTGGAGTATTTTTTACACTACCAATGTACTCCTGTAATAATAATCTTATATTAATGTACTTATTGTTGGATATTCTCTCTTTTTTTAATTACCCGATGTTATATTTGTAATCACTAATTTTATTTGGGTTTTGACCCATCTATTTATAAATATTAAGTAAAGAAATAGAGATAAACTTTGTACAACTCGTTTGATTTCATGTATTTAGAGATTAACTTTAATACAACTCGTATGATTTAAAGTTTAGAATTTAGGATTCAAGTTGTATGATTTAAAATTTAAGATTGAAATAATAATTTAAAATTTAAATTTTGAAGAAAGATTATACAACATTTTTTTACACGAGTTATGTATCAAAATATAATTAAAAAAATTAATTACTTTTTAAGTTCTAAAAAAGTTATATTTCTTTAATAGAAAAAAATATTTACTTTCTAAGTTCTAAAAAAAAGTTATATTTAATCCGTAGTCACATGTATTTGGGCTTGTGTATGGTAGTTGAATTTATTAAAAAAATGAGTCGTATGCCATTCCTTAATTTAAAGCTTCTTAAAGCTAAATGTAGAATTGTCTTTTTTACCTCTTAACTTTATCAATTGTCATTTTAGATCCAAAGTTTTTTATTGTATATTTTGGGACCTTGAGCTTTTAATTTGTTTTTAAATTGACCTAAAAATGGTGTCAATTATTTTGTCCTTATTAAAATGTTGGTGTCAACTATTTTACTATCAATATTAATATTTCAGTAAAGATAAAATAATTAATTTTTTTTAGATTTTAAGTAAGAACACACCTCTCTAAGGATTATTTTTAATATTTATAAATTCAGCTATTTTAATATTTATAAAAGCTTGTATGTAATATAATTCAATATTATTTTTTGAGTTGTCAATTTTATGTGCAATTCTTGATTACAATTCTTGATTAATTATATACCAATATATTAAGAGCATTCGAAATTAAATAATTAAAAATAATATATTTTGCCAAACTTTGTGTCCATAACTAATCTTTTTAAAAAGTAAGATCAGCTTATTTATGAGCTAAAAATACCAAAACCAAAATCTCTAACATAATAAAATTTAAAAGAAAAATCATGAGAAAAATTTGAAGGTCTGAGCTGATTGGACGAGAGATCTCATGCCTCCTATTGGTCCCAATACAGTCAAAATCAACCCCACTGTAATGCATGCCTGCAAAGAAAAAATTAATTAATTTATTTCGAGAATAAGTGTCAAATACGAACAATAATTAAATTTTATAAAAAAATAAAAAATTTACCCAGTTGGTGAACCATGACAAGCTGAATCTTTTTGGTTTATAAAGTTTAAGCCATATGAAGCAAGGGATCTGCAATTTGATTAACAAAAACAAATAATTAAGACATAACACAAAATCATAATGTAATAATTTTTGTATTAAATTAGCATTAAATCACAATAATTGTAGCTTACATAGTATGATGTTGGGGCAAAACAAAATCCTCCGAAGAAACCAAGCAACCCACCAAAGAAAGGGAATGTTATTCCAACGAACATGGTGAATGCTGCATCAAGAGACAGAGTTAAAGGGCCAAAATCGATTTATTCGGAGGGTTTTTAGGTGTCGAGAACAGAGCGAAATGCATACTCACCAACGTATATGTTTCGTGAAGCGAATCGAAGCATCGTACTTGGCTTGAATTTCATTTGTTTAACTAGAAATGATTCGATCATGTCGAAAACCGGCATTGAAAAAACCTGCAATTCTTTAGGATATTAGGATATGAATGGATTAATATATCAGAAAACAGCAATGCCATGACAGTGGTGAAGGAATATTACTTGGTAACTTCCGATAACATGAACAACAACAAAGGCATTGGCAGCTACAATGAGTGACTTCGGTTTTTCTAATGAAAGAAGGATGTTGTCCTCGACTTGGTTTCCGAAAACCAAGTAACCGCAAAAGGCAACCGGAAAATAACACAATGCAACTATAATATAAGCCACGACCACCCCTTTCCACATCGGTTTTTTCGATGGTCTGTCCGGAGTCGATGGTATCGTTGCCTGTATCTCCAACACAACATTGTGTCCGGCAAAGGCAAAGGCAGTATCTCCCAATCCACCGAAGAAATCGAATACTATGTCCGTAGTTGAAGTGTGCCTTGGAGCGTAACTCACAGTCGGCTGGACACCTTTGTGAAGCGAGGTTCCCCAAGCAATCGTCGAGTAACTTGTTGCACAAACAAAGTCACACAAAAAAAGTTAGCTGATGAAAATGGGGAAAAGAGATAATCAAAAAACAAATGATTGAGAAATCACAACAAATTTTATTGCACACTCATATGAGTGCCTGCCTGCCCTCTTTGTCTCCGCTCACGACACAAACCGGCGAGATTCGTAAGAGTGTGGCAGAATCATACCCTAGAGACATCAAAGCAGCCAAAAAGGAGACGGCAGTAATCGAATTGAAACTGGGGAGATGGGAGAGAAAGAAGTGAACAGCTCCAAACATCATGATAAAATAAGTTCTCCGAATGTCTTTGCCATCCGGATAGACAGTGTCATAGATCTTCTTCAATGAATTCCCACCAGTAACCATGTAAATGATGCCGAGACCAACTTCACATGACAATTGCAGAGGCACCACAACCCAGAGCCCACACCTTTCACCAAATGCATGCTGCCCCAACTCGTGATACCGATCACATCGCTTCCCGGGAATGACCTCGTGCATCTCAACCATTTGCCATAGCGTATACAAAGTGATAATCCATGACAATACCATTATAGTAACTCCAGGACCCCTGTATATAAAACATTCTCAAGTCAATCAAAGCTAATATTAGTATGCATATAGATACATATGTAAACTCTTGACTGATTCAAGCATATCATCATTCTTTCATACATACATACATACATATGTTATTGCATTTCAGAAGTCAAAATCTCATGGCATAACCATATGATACATGCATATACATGTGTATATATTTCATGATACATAATCATAATACATACATATTCTCATGGAATTATCATATCTGAAAACTCTATAGAGCAATACTAGCACACTCTGTAACTTACCCGGGCATACCCGGATTTCAGCCCGGCATAGGCATACAACTCTGTATCAACATGTTCCAAATATAGTTATAGAAAAATAAAATCTTCAAGAAAAATTAAAGAAAAATTCAGCTAAACATAAAATCCTTGATATTTAATCCTCTTTCCTCACTTTCAAATGATTCCCAGGTTCATATTTTTTCATACATTTATTCAAACACGTACCAAACACAAACATTTCACTCCTTTTTTTCCAGTTTAAATCGATTTCTCCAGTAATTTTTCGGAAAAAAAAGAGATTGGAAACGAACCATCCGAGTTGAGACATAGCATAAGGGAGACCCAAAATACCGGCTCCGACCATGGCGGTGACGTTGTGAAAGGCGGAGTACCACCATTTGGCGTGCCGGGATTTGGTGATCGGGAGCCAGTCGTTCAAAGCTTCAGCCTTTGCCGCCGCTGATGCATCCTGCTGCTGCTTAGCAGTTTCAACCTCCATTGTTGAAGCTTTGGGTTGCTTGCGACAGAGGTTTCACTACGATTTAACTGGCCTTTGAGTTAAACAATCTTTGGATTCCAGTAAATAAAGCAAATAAAGATTACGAAAACTGAGCCGGGAAAGATCATATATTTATAGTGGGATTTCATGAAATACAAAGCGAGTTGATTTTGATAAAACCGCTAATCTTTCAGAGTTTGTTTCCTTTTCAAACTATATCTCTTTTAAAATTGAATTGTTTGTTTATTAATTATCATTTTTATTTAAATTTAATTATTTAAACATAAAAATATAATTAATTAAATTCGAATTCAATTATATAATAAAAAGAAATAATATATTATATAAGAATTTATCTAATATTCAATTAAAAAGACAATTTATCATTTTTTATACTCAAATTTATTTTAAGAATGTGTGTATTTGTATATTTATAATTTAGTAATTTCACCTAATAATAGCTGTTGCAAGTTTGATTAAGTCAACTTAATTTTTGAATTAAAATTAAGTGGATAACATTTAATATTTGTGGGAATTTAAAGTTGTTTCTTAAATAAGAAATTTAAATCTTAAAAGCAATAATGATCATTTATTGGATTAAATTTTTGAATTTGAATTACCTCTTGATTTGGTATATTTTTCAAAAACATACTTGATTTGTGCAAATACTCCTTTCATAAATGATTTTTATTGGAAATTATATATGCATATATAACAATTTATATTTTTTTATTAAAAGATAAAATTATTGTAAAATGTACATCAAATATGATTGAGTCCCAGTTCAATTAACATAATCGCTTTTACAACATATATATAAAGTTCATGTTTGATAAAAAAAAATTTGAGCTAAACTTAGAGGTTTGAAGTATTTTTAGAGGTTTGACCAGCCAAATCCGCTAATTAAAATGTCTGGTAAATAGAGGATTGTAATAGCGGATTGAAGTGAAAACTATCATTTAAAAAAAACTTCTTTTAAAAGCTTTTTGAGTTAGAGGTTTTTTTAAAAGAATGAGTTAGAGGTTTGGATAAAGGACTTATAAATACTATTTTGTCCTTGATAATTATTATAAAAAAATTCTCTAAATAACTTAAATTTGATTAACTAATAATTTTTTTTTAAAAAATTAGATAAATAAAAAATTAATATATAAATTAATAAATACATATAAATTTAATAATTGCTAAATTATATTCAAAATATAATTTCATAAATAAAAAATAATATATACTTCTAAACTTAATAATTATTAAAATTATATTAAAATGATAATTTTACAAATAAAAAAATAATGTGTATATCACCGTATATGCTCAGTAATGATATTAAAAAAATATTTTTTATAATTTAATTGATATTAATATATACAAAATGTTAATAACTAATAAACTATTCAAACAAGTATCGAATATAATCATGTCTTATATGTTATTTTGTTTGTTCAAATAATTAAACAACTATCAGCTATCAGTTAATTTTACCAAAAACTTTTATACAATCCGCTAGTTAAATCAGTTAATGCTATCAGCTACCCGCTATCAACTAATGTAATCCGCAATTCGCTAATTTCCAAACATGGCAAAAAAATGTATATGTTTAAACACATTACAATCGAGATCCGAGTAGTTTAATAAACATTATATTTAAACAAAACCGAATTGATGTACATAGTAAAATAAAATGTTATTTTGTCAATATAAGATTCCAAAGATAGCTATTTTAGAATAAGTAAGTTTTATAATCTCCGATTTTGTAAAATAAAGATAGGGTTGGGACTATTTCTAGAAATAATAATGAGGATTAGGGATTAATCTGTTTCTATAATATAGGGAACCAAATCAAATCCGATCTTTTTTTGGTTCAAAAAGAGAAAAGTACTCACATGATCACTTCGCTCACATTCAATGCATTTCCGACCTTTGATCTTTTCACATGTATTGAAGTTAACTTGTGAGGCATATACTACCTACATGAGCATGTAATAATTAATTTTATGTAAAATTCTTAGGAAAAAACTTTGATAAAGTTTACATAAGATTTTAAAGTTATTGGTTTAGGGGGTTTGTTTAGGGTTATTAGTTTATATTATATTTGTTTAAAGTTTAAAATTTAAGGTTAGAGTTTAAGATTTTAGATTTAAACAATAAACTTTAAACTCTAAATTTCAAACTATAACGCTAAATCATAAATTCTAAATCTTACGACCTAAACACATAAACTCTAAATTTGACAAGCACTCATAGTTTACACAAGTTTATGTTTTAATTTTTTCTCTAATTTATGTGTAAAAATATTACACAACCCTTCTTATTTAAATTATATCATAATCAAATCTCTATTTAAAAAAAAATATGATATAAAATCCTAAACCTCAAACACTATTCATAAATCATAAAATTTAAATCCTATATTCTAACCATTAAATCTTAAATTTAACAAGCTTGTGTATCAAAATTTTCCTTATTTATACGAATAAAAGTACGTTTTTAGAAAAAAATTAAATTGATTAAATATTTTATATTTTTATTTTGTTATTAGCTTGATGTTTAAATAATAACAAATTATTATTATTATTATTATTTGGTGAAAAAGATAAACCTTTGTTTCAGCACAATGAACTCAAGATTGTGAGCCCAACAAGTGTTTTAGTGAAAAAACGGATAATATTTATCTGATAAAACACAGGCTCAAATCACACTGTCTACAAGGTGTATGTGAATTGTCAAATAGTTAAAAATATCAGATACTACATTATAACCACCTTTAGACTATTAAATGAATGTAATTTTTTTTGGGCGAAAAAGATATCCTTTGTTTCAGCATAATGAACTCAAGATTGTTGTACAACAATTAAAATATGCTTAAGGGATAAGTAATAAAAACATTATTACTAATTAAAGGAAAGTTACTCTAATTTTGTCTTTTCGGTTTTACAAGATATTATCCTAAAATTTGTAAATTTACTAATTAAAATATGCTTAATTTACTAATTAAAGAAATAGAACCCTAAAATTTGTTTGATGTCATTTTCCTCACATAAATTTGTACTCCAAAATAGGATGCAACATGTGACAATGTAAACAAGATAGATAGGAAACCATGTTAGCCATTCGAAAACAATTTGTTTGGGTGATTTTTTTTATAATTTTGATGAATAATGCACGTAAGATTTCTTTTGAAAAATAATGATTAAACTAGTTCAGTTTAATTTTTTTAAAAAAAATTAAGGAAGCAATTAATCCAATGATTTAATACGTATATATAATTTATTTTAAAAAATCACGAACCAATTAATCCAATGATGTATATAGATTAAGATCTACTTATATTATATAAAACAAATTTAATTTTATATCAATGTAGGATCATTGGATAAGTAAATTAATGGTTGAGATTAAATCTTTATATTTGCGCCATAGAGAATCGAGGTAAAATCTCAATTTGAGCAAAAAAAAAAGTTTCATTTTGTGTCGATACGCTTCATGTTCTTCAACCACTATTTTCAATCTATTTGGTCACAAATGCCTTAGTGGATGGCTGCTATCTACATAAACTAATTTGAAATTGATAAAAATAACCAATTTTGCCAAAACGGTCTTATTTTCATGTGGCTACAGCCTACAGATATCAAAACGATGATATTTTGATACAAACTTTTTAATTTGTGTATTAATCTTGTCACTAAACTTTAAAAGGTATCTATTTATCACTAAACTTTAAAACGTATCTGTTTTAGGCATTGAACCTTTCGACCGCCACTAGCAGCCTATCGTTGTCCGTAACCGGTCATTACTTGTGGCAAGATCAGTATTAAAATATTCACAGTTCACACCTTTTTTTTCTGCTCGTAGTGATTTTCCATAAAACTCATTTAAATATATTATTCGTTTTCTCGAAATAACATTTCTCAAAATTTTTGAACAGACCCCCAAAATGGCGAGGCTTTTATATATTTTCTTAAGTTTTTAAAGAGATATTAAGAAAACTAAACTCAAAAGGTGATAAAGGACTATAAGACGAGTTAATTGGTATCTAGGTGGCCGCAAAACACGTATCATCGGATTGTTAGCGTCCAAATATTGTATCATCGAGTTGTTAACATATAATGACATAATTAAGAACAGGAGCTTATTGCTAAATTTGCATCAATTGAAATTCTAATGGTGAAGAGAAATAAAACCCTAAAATTTGTTTGATGTAATTTACGCTAGAATTATTATAAAAACTGTTCTCCAAAATGGGGACGCAACATTTGGCGATATAAATAAGATCGAAAGGATACCATGTTAGTCCTTAGAAAACAATTATTATAAATCGCGTAAGGTTTTTTTTTGGAAAATAATGATTTAACTAGTTTTGTTTAATTTTAAAAAATAATAAAGAAGCAATATATCGTTAATGGGTTCAAAACAACAATAATTTTAAAATCAGGCGAGACCCATAAGGAAATATAATTACTTATATTCTGTAATTTTTCTTTTTTTTTCTCTCTAATTTTTTACCAATACTTATTATCTTTTCACTGTCGACTATAATTTTTTTTGATTAATGGTCGACAATTAATTTTAATATTAATTATCAACCACTAAATTTATTATTTTTCTATTTTATTCACTTTGTATTTTAATAAGAATTTTTGTCTTCTATCCTTGAAACATGTTATTTTGTGATTCATTTCATCACTCCTTATAATATGATTTAACATACCCTAACAGTTGTTTGTTACTCGCATATAAATTTTAACAATGATAAATTCTAATTATAATTTTGTCGGTGGTCATGAAAAATTAAGTCTTCACTTAGTTGATGGTAGTTTGTCGATATAATCAGCCTTGGGTAACGAAATATTTTGCCTAGTAATTTAGGTTATAAGATGATTTAGTGTCATTATTCTCCTTCCTAAATGCGATATAATTATAATTCTAGGGTTTTAATAAAAATTCAGCCACTATTATGAAAAAAATCATGCGAGACCCAACAAATCCATTCTTTTGCTAATAGTCTTGTGGTGTTGGTCACACAATATCTTCCTCATCGTCACTACAAAGCCAGCCATCTAGTTTCCTTTTTCTTACCATGGCATCCGCCGCATCTTTGCTTTCCAACTCACTGTTTTCATTTTCGCCATGTAATTTACTTCCTATATTAAAACAAAAATTAGGCCGTTAGTGGCATCTTGCATATTGTTTTTTTTAACAATTAAAGCAACAAATAAAATAATTACCTAATAGTTTCAGAAAGTACTAATGGGGTGTCGGCAATGTCTCGACTGAAATCGATTCGTAAAATCGAAGAAGCAAAATTTCAAACCTTTTCAAGTCTTCACATTCCACAAATCCTTTCTTGATAAACAGGCATGCCACTTTTGTAGCCAATTCTTCCATGCTCAACTGTAAATGATTATCGGCAACAAAAGACAAAGAAACTTAAACCATAAGAAGAAAACGATAATATGTTGAAATTACTCTTAGGCCATGAACAAGATTGCAAGGGAAAAGTAGAAATGATGTTAAACCACACTCATTAAATACAAGTAGCAAAATATTCCAAACCAATCCCTCATGTTCGAAAGAGCAAAGTTTAAAGACAACACGCCCTTTTGTCTGATGTCCGTCCGAGCTCCATAAGTCGAGTAACACGGGAGAAGCGTATGTAAAAAACAGTGGGCTTGGATTAAGATGATTAATGTCTAGATGGAGACCTGTTTCTCCAGCTAATAGGGCAGTTGCACACTTAACAGCATCGAAATCAATGAAAAGTGAAGTTAAAAACATCTGTTTTGATTGATAAAGTTCCCTCTCACACTTAAAACTTCGAACAAATTCATAGTTCTCATCGTCGGATATGAAATCAGTAAGTGTCCAAAGTATATCAGCTAAAATAGAATCGAGTTTAGGCATCTGTCATCGTAATTAAAAACAAAAGAGAGAATGAATCAAACCCTAAGAATGAATTCAAGCCCAACAAAAACAATAGATTCTAATTGGGAATTAAGCCAAATCCATGCACAAAACAACAATCAACATGCAGATAGATTCTAATTGGGAATTAAAAGTTACACAATAAGCAGCCTAAGACATACACATTCCATTGTTGTAGTAATGGACTAAAAGATTTAGGTGCTAGGGGCTGGCGTTAAGAATTTATGTTTTAGATTTTATAGTCTAAATATCACGAGTTGTGTAAATTTTTGTGTACAGTTTATGTATCAAAATATAATTTATATATATATATATATAGGTTGATATTCACTTTCATAATGTAAAACTCAATTATTTTTATTTTTTATCGTTAGATGATGGTAATAAATGGTTAAAATTATTTCATATTTTTTCTGTAATAATCTTTACATTTTTACTGTTAATCTCAACTATATATTTACTTTAGTCTAATGGTCAAAAAATATAAAATTTTCCATTTTTATTGTAATTTGTTCGAGTTATTTATAATTAATATTTATTTTATTGAATTATTACATTACTACTTCTAATAATACATACATCCACCGCCTCCCGAGAATTTGCAAAAAGAAAAGAGACTAATATGAAACTACATGATCACAAGACTCTTGCCAAATGCAACTTTTTTGGTTGGATCTTCCAAAGTTAATGAATGCGGATATTTTTTTTGATAAATCTTAATCTTAATTTTAATTCTACGAAGAGGTTTTCCTGACAGATCTAGAACCCATGACCTAAAAAAATGAGAAAATAAAAATAAGCAAAATTTATTAGAATAATAAAAAAAATCAATACATATGCCGTGTAAACTTTAGTTTATACATACATGCCTTTTAGTTTTAATAGTTAGAATTTTAGTTTAGGGGTTTAAGTTGTAAAATATAGAATTTAAGGTATGGGTTTTAGGTTTAGTATTTAGTTTTTAGAATTAGGATTAATAATTTAAAATTTGAATTTTATAGTATAAATATGCAAGTATATGTAAAATTAATTTTATACAGTATGTATTTCAAAATTTTACACTTAGAATAAATAATTATATTTTTAAAGGGTAAAGTACACAGACGGTCACTAAATTATACCCAAAAAAATAAAATGGTAACCAAACTTTCAAAAATGACAAAATCGCAATTAAACTTAATGTTTTGTTACAAAATGGTAACAATGTCGTTAACCTCCGTTAAAGAAGTAACATGGCTGTTAATTTTTTTTTTGTATAACAACACATTTAGTCTTTCATAGTTACACATTCAATCAATCTAGTTATAATTCGAAAAAAATTAATAAATTTAACCCTAAAACCCTAAACACTAAACTCATACACTTTCATCTCTGGTTAGAGGCAGATCCACATTAAAATTGTGGAGTCAATTGACCCCACTTAATTTGTTGGGGTATGAGATTTTCAAGGAGTTAGATGGAATTTTTAAGAAGTTGGTATAAAAATTTCATAGGAAATATTAGAATTGACCCCACTTAATTTATAGTAGTATGAGAATCTTCATACTTCATACTCTACTCTGACCTCACTATATAAAAATTCTGGATCCACCACTGTCTTTAGTTGAGAGGGAAAATTACGAACCCAAACACAAATAATAAGATGGACATGTACTATAAAAAAAAGAAGACTTTTCCTATTTTCATATTTCCTCGTTATGAATGGATTTATATGCTAATGCATACATTTTGTTCCATTTTTATTATGGATGGACGTAAAATTTTATGTCAAATATAAATTTTTAAAAAATTATATTATAAATATAAAGGTATAAAATTATAAAAATATAAATATAAATTATCAATATAAAATATAAAAAATACATCAAATAGTACATAATTTTGAAGTTTTCGGTAGAGTCTTTATAGATTTAAGTGCATCCCAACATCTCTAAATCATCCATGAACCTCAAGGTCTTTCAAACCAAGACCCCTCTAACATTGGTTGACATATTTGACTCCGTTTCACCGTAGCTCTTTTAGCTGTTGAATTCGGACCTTTCCGGCTGGCTGAATGGACTTTTTTTTGGACTTCATTTTTAACTCGTATCTAGTATAATACTCATTAAAACGAAGTCATATTTGAGTCACTTAATTATATGTGAGATTATATTTGGACCACTTAATTATTGGTAATATGATCTGCAGAAACACTCGTTAGTACTGTTTGGACAAACAAAGCAAGTATAAAATTTTGATCAACCAGAACCGTGTCGTGGAAAAAACGCCACTGCCTTAGAAACTTATTTGTCTCGATATATGTAATCGCTATTACAGGCGAATCGCCCCCCAAAATTAACACGATCTCTTCGATAGCCGTACACCGAACTCGAAATAAACTAATGCTGAAAAAGATGAAGAGATAGTTGAGAGTTTTTGAGTGATTTCAGACTATTTTTCGCATACCTTTGAGGCTTGTAAACCTCACTATTTATAGGCTAAGTATGAGAAAAAAATTGTCCATTCCAACAAACCAGAATTTAAACATGGTTTAAAGCTTTTAATCTGCTGTTATAACAAGTGTTATAACTTTGTTATAATTTCTGCAATTAAGCTTGTAACTGATAGAAATAAACAGCTGAACCTGTAATTCTGTCTAGATATACTTAAAAGTTTGCAGATTAAAAATATGACCATTCAAATTTTAATTTCAGAATTTAAAACAGTTGTTATCCTCTGAAATTCAGAATACGAACTTACACTCATGCAACCTATAAATATTAATTCAAGCAGAGATATTCTTTCATAATTTTATTCTTTGAGAACAAATTCATAAATTTTTCTTCAAAAAGATAGTACGCGCAGACGTGTCATAGACATGTGGTACCACGACGGGCGACTGTGGCAACAACGCGAGAGATTAACCCTTGTTCTCTATCACTCAGCAATGGAAGTGAAAATGAAAGCTATAAACACCCTTCACATGTTAGTTTCCCCTTCAATGTGGGATATTCACCTTTTGCATTACTAACACTAATTATTACAAGTTATATTTGAGCCACTCAATTATAGGTAAGGTTACGTTTGGGTTACCATTCATATTTAAAAAAATACATCAATTTCATCATTTTTTCTTCCAAATCACATGTATACCCTTGTTAACGCTAGAGTGCTTCATTTGAAATTATTATTATTCTAATACATAAATTGATATATATTTTTTAAATATGAAAGGTGACCCAAATGTAACTTTACCCATAATTGACTGACCCAAGTGTGACTTCTAATAATTGGGTGACCTGAATGTAACCTTACCCATAATGAGTAACCTAAATATAATTTTTAATAATTAGATGATTCAAATATAACTTTATCCATAATTGAAGGACCTTCATTGTAGTTTACCCATGAAACTATTACTACATTTTAAGTCTTAATAATTCCAAAAAAAAAAACTCAGATCTTTTATACGTCGACGTATAATACGGGGAGGTTAGTTTCATTGACGTCAACAGTCCTAGCGCATTAGTTATGAAAACGGCGTCGTTTTGGTGAGCATTAGAACTACTTTTTAATCCGTTTCTGCACTTCGCGTTTCACGTATTGGTAGCTTTCTCCTCTTCTCCCTCTACACTGCAATGGCCACCGCCGTCATAGTTCCGGACCCTAAGAAGCTCCCGCGACCGGGTCGGGGCGGGTTTCAAGGCCACGGATTGACAGAAGAAGAGGCCCGAGTTCGGGCTATCGCCGAAATTGTGAACTCCATGGTGGAACTGTCACGGAAGAACCAAACTGTAGACCTCAACGCGATCAAATCCGCCGCGTGTAGGAAATACGGGCTCGCACGCGCCCCGAAGCTGGTGGAGATGATCGCTGCACTTCCTGAGTCGGACCGTGAGGCACTGCTTCCTAAACTCCGAGCCAAACCTGTCCGAACCGCCTCCGGAATCGCAGTGGTGGCGGTTATGTCGAAGCCGCATCGGTGCCCGCATATTGCGACTACGGGTAACATTTGTGTATATTGCCCCGGTGGACCGGACTCCGATTTCGAGTATAGTACTCAGTCGTATACTGGATATGAGCCAACTAGCATGCGAGCAATTCGAGCCAGGTAAGCCTTTTTTCCCCTTTTTGAAGTAATTAATTGGCTTAGTTTGAGGCTTTAGACTCGTTTGTTTCTGTTTTGATATTAGGAAACATTTCAAATATGAATATTAAGTTTTGAACCTTGTGTAATCAGTAGGAGCTGTCTGTTAGTTAGGTCGTGTTGGAATGCTAGGGGTGCATGAGGTTTAATCGAATCGAGTCAAGTTCAAACTGTGAGAAGCCTGAGCTTGACTTGAAATTTGAAGCTTGATTCCATTCCTATGCTTGTTTTCAAACTTGATTATTTGTGTTCGAGTTCAAGCTCGAATTGAAAATTTTCAATGCTAATTAAGAAAGCTTGATTAGGCTTGTGGATTACTTGATTCAGTCATTAGGATACTCAATTTGGCATGCTTGATAGCTTAAGCTTGACTTGATGATTACAGAGCCAAATTTGAGTTCTTTTTCAAATCGAACCCAAATAATTTGCAATTATAACTTTATAAGTGTCTCATTTACACCCTAAGGGTGAAAAGGCATTCTTTTGTTTACTCAAATTAGTTTTTGGCATATTGGTTAGCACCCGAACCAGCTTTAGAGAGCCAAATGTCATGCCAAATTTAGCTGCAGTGATGTTTCGTGATAGTTGACAAACAGAGAGAGAGAGAGAGAGAAGAGATTGTTGCATTGAATGCTGAGGAAAATTTGTTGAATACTGATTCCAGGTATAACCCATACGTCCAGGCAAGAAGCCGGATAGATCAGCTGAAGCGATTGGGTCATAGTGTTGATAAGGTGTTATTCTTCTCCATATTAAGTATTTGCTTTTGTTTTATGGCATTGAGTTCTATGGTATAGTTAGAGCTTGAACCTGACCTTTGGTGCTCTTAACATTATGGTTATGGGATTTGCAGGTTGAATTCATCTTGATGGGTGGTACTTTCATGTCACTGCCTGCAGATTACCGAGATTATTTTATTAGGAATCTTCATGATGCTTTATCAGGACATACTTCTGCCAGTGTCGAAGAGGCAGTTGCCTACTCCGAGCATAGTGCAGTGAAGTGCATTGGAATGACAATTGAGACGTAAGTTATCATGCAATTGCCTGCACATGTGTTTTCCCCGTGTTATGACTGGATTTAATCTTTTGAGAATTGTCGGTTTTAACTTATTTTCTAGGGATTCGGAATAATAGATTAGCGTTTTACTATGTCTTAGGTCCTTGTACTATTTCAAAATTTAAAATTTAGTCCATATACTTTATTTTTTTGAAATTGAGTCCCTGTATTATTTCTTATTTGAAAATCTTGGTCCTCCCTAACTTCTGATCAATTTTATTGTTAATTGTTGACTTGACAGCTATAGAAAATGGTAAAATAACTTTTCTAGTTTTCTACGTTTACAATTTTTGTGAAATTTAGTCCGTATCTCCCTTGTAATCACACACTATGCATGATGGATTTAAGTTTGACTTCTTGAGATTCTAATCTGCAGTAGGCCAGACTATTGTCTTGGCCCTCATTTGCGCCAAATGCTTTCTTATGGTTGTACAAGACTGGAGATTGGAGTCCAAAGCACATACGAGGATGTCGCTCATGACACTAATAGAGGACACACAGTTGCTGCAGTAGCTGATTGTTTTTGCTTGGCAAAGGATGCTGGTTTCAAGGTATATTAAATACCGCACTATACATATTATTTTCTAGAGAAAGAAGATTGTTAACTTTCCTCTAGTTATCTCTCTATATAAAAGAATCCACCGATCTCTTATTCTTCTTCATTGTTCTCTTTCCTACCTTTTGCTGTTAACATATAGCACAGTCATTGAGCAAAATCAAAAGATCGTTTGAATGATGAGTGGCATTGTCTAGCACGTTTTGTTGCAATGAATTGTGTGGCTTAATTATCAGTTTTTTCATTTTATGCATTTACAGTTTTTCTTTTTCAATCTTATCTTCTCCTCCTGAACTTTTTCATTGCTTCTCTGGAAGGTTGTTGCTCATATGATGCCTGATCTTCCTAATGTTGGCATTGAGAGAGACTTGGAAAGTTTTAAGGAGTTTTTTGAGAGCCCTTTATTTCGAGCTGATGGGCTTAAAATTTATCCCACCCTTGTAATCCGTGGAACTGGCCTATATGAGCTCTGGAAAACTGGCAGGTATACTTTCTTTAATTTATTGTTGGAGATTCCATCGGGTCTTTATTTTCCTTTGGATGTCTGGATCCTTTCAGGTTTAACAGGAAGCAGTAATTATAGTATATATTTTCAGGTATAGAAATTACCCACCTGAGCAGCTTGTAGATATTGTGGCAAGGATCTTGGCCATGGTTCCTCCTTGGACACGTGTTTATAGGGTCCAGCGGGATATTCCGATGCCTCTGGTTACTTCTGGGGTTGAGAAAGGAAATCTTCGAGAACTAGCTTTAGCACGTATGGATGACTTGGGCTTGAAGTGTCGAGATGTTCGAACACGTGAAGCTGGAATCCAGGTGAGGACACACAATGTTGCTACTCAGGAATGTGTTCATACGGAAAAGCATTAACCTTTCGGAAATGTAATGACATGTTTATTTGGATACAGGACATTCACCATAAAATTAAACCTGAAGAAGTTGAGCTTGTTCGACGTGATTATACAGCAAACGAAGGTTGGGAAACGTTTCTGTCTTATGAAGATACACGCCAGGTACTGCAAGGGCCCTCTCTTTCATGCCCTCTTGTTAACTGGCCTAATTGCAGCGTCTTTCCCATATGTGTATATTCATAAATCATAATATCATACATCTAGTTTGAATCTGTCTCCATCAATCTTCTTGATACAAAGTTGTCTGTGCTAAATCATAATATGCCTTCTTGATTTGGACACAGGATATTCTTGTTGGGCTGTTGCGGCTGCGAAAATGTGGCCGGAACACTACTTGCCCCGAACTAATGGGGAAATGTTCCATTGTCCGTGAACTTCATGTGTATGGGACCGCTGTTCCGGTGCACGGCAGGGATGCTGACAAGCTGCAACACCAGGTAAAGGTCAAATCTTTAGTACTAAAATACGACCTGAAAAGAATGGAGTCAAACCGAAGTCACCCTATTTCGAGGTGGATACATATCAAGTTTGACGAACGGCACACATGTTTATTTTCCCCGTATTTGCAGGGTTACGGTACACTGTTGATGGAAGAAGCTGAGCGGATCGCCAGAAGAGAGCATAGATCAACAAAAATAGCTGTGATATCCGGTGTAGGAACCCGGCATTACTATAGGAAATTAGGGTATGAGCTTGAAGGGCCTTACATGGTGAAATGTCTCGTTTGATGAGGCTAATCAGTTGAGATTAAATTTTTTAAAAAATAGTGTAAAATTCTAGCAACATATGCAAATCATAAATTTTGTTCAAATTGTTTGCCTGCATGTAGCCGTATTTGCATGCTCTCTATTCACAAGATTAATATTCGAATTCATGACATTGTTTAATGATTTAGTGTTTTATTCCATGTTCAACTGATAATTGGTTATTTTTTTAATAGTGATTATTGACATTTCAAGGATGCATATTGTTTAGATTTCCCTTTTTGTTTTCAAAAATAAAAGCAACGATAAGTTCTTAAATTGTCAAAATGAAAAATAGAAATACATAATAGTATTTAGTTTTGGTGGAATTTTTTACAAGCATGTCTAAATTTACCTTAGAAATTAAATTCCTAATCTTAAAATCTCAAAACTTAAATCTTATCTCCTAAGCACTAAGACCTGAATTTTAACCATAAGCTTAAATTCTAACCTCTAAACTAACCTCATAATCTTATACTGAACTCGCTTGTAAAAAGTTATTTTTATTATCGGTGCATAAAATATTTTTTTTTTGAAAGTTAAGGTGATTACAAGTAGTATCTGTTCTGAATATACTCTCAACCATTTGACAATGTATGCTCAATCACCCTGCTGCAGCTACTAGTGCTTGAACCCGTGACCTCTAGGAACAACAACCGTTCAATATATTTTGTTTAATAATTTTTTTGAACCCCTTAAAAATATTAGTTTTAGTGATTATAGATAATTTATGAATGTGTAGTGTTAAAAATAAATATAATATTAATAAATGATTAATTTTCTTCAAATAATAATGATACATGTATATTTGTTTACTAACAAATAACAATTAATTGATCTAGTGAGACGAGATATTAAATTTTTAAATAAGTTTAAGGGTTTGAATCCTAGGTTATAAAAGAGATGTCGACGGTTATTATTGTTAGGCTTAAATGAAAAATAAGTGTCCAAAGTATAATTTTTTAAACTTTAACTTCTAAAGTTTTTTTTTATAAAAATAGGTGCCTACAAATTTTAATTGTTATAATTTTAGGTGCCCATTCGTTTAAAAAAATCGTTACTCAATCAAAACGCGACACATGGTAAGAGTATTGATTTTTTTAAATTATTTTTTGAAAAAATAACTTTAAAATTTATTTTTTTAAATCCTAAAATTCTAAAAAAATATTCAAATCAGTTCCTAAATCCTTAAAAATAACAATACTCCAAATCTCTATATCATCACTGTTGTCGCCCCTAGCCACCGACCCCACCCTTTCGGTTGCTAGACTCAGCCGATCATTTTTTTTAACTTGCTGTCGACGGAAATCGGTAAACGGTGTGCCAATTAATCGGTTATTTCACATTTGACATTCTATGTTCGGCTGGCACACCGTTCGCCGATTTTCGACAACGACGAGTTGGGAAAAATGGTCGGTTGGGTCCGGCGACCGAATGTGTGAGGTCGGCGCCGGCGATCGGCGGTAACAACGGTGAAGATTTGGGGTTTTAGGATTTAGAGATTTTGGGACCATTTGAGATATTTTTAAAATTTTAAGATTTTTATGATAATTTTTAAACTATTAAAAATAAAAAATTAATTAAAAGAAATTATAAATTAAAACATGACGCATGTCTACTTTTTTATTGGCTAACAAATTTTGTTAACGACAGTTAATTACTATGCACTTAAATTATAACAGTTGAAACTTTAAGCACATATTTAAAAAAAAACACTTAAAAAACTTAAAAGTTAAAAAAAATAGACTTTCAACCCTTATTTTTTATTTAACTAAGCGAAATCACGTGGGATTTGTGGATCCATCAAAATTACAAGTGAAATAAACGTCCCCCCGCTCCCGTTACGATAAACAAACCATTTACTACTGGGAATTTGGGAGTTAAAGCCATAATTACAGCACACAACACCACAAGCAAAGCCGTTTCAACGTTGAGTGTTTAAGTGTGTTCGAACTTATATTCTCTTGTATATTATACTAACAATATACAGGCCCGGCCCTGGGCAACGACAGAAATGGCGCCCGCCCAGGGCCCACAACTTAAAAAAGTTACATGTTTATAATTTTATTTGAATTTTATTTGTTTTTAATAGTCTAATTTTTTAATATTTGTTATTAGGGCCCAATTTTTTTAATATTTGTTAATATTTTTTTTCAATATTTATTATTAGGAGCGTACTCTTAAAATTTAACTTTTTCTAATACTTGTTATTAGGGGCGCGTTTTTTTTAATATTTGTTATTTTGGGCATACTCTTAAAATTCATTTTTTTTCAATTATTGTTATTAGAGGCCCAAATTTTCAATACTTGTTATTATGGACCTACTCTTAAAATTATTAATTTTTCATTACTTGCTATTAGGGACATAGATTTAAGTAATAGTATGCAACCGCAACAACGACTGTTACATGACGATAGTGGTAGTGGCGGAGCTAGAATTTTTTTTTTTATAGTGAGGTCATGAGTGAAGTATGATGTATTGGGGATTTCTATACCACTAGAATAAGCATTGTTGACTGCATACTCCAATTTATATGCTACATCCGCTCATGGGTAGCGGCACCATCTAAAACTGCGTTACTTTGTAAATTTTATGTCCACAATAACATATGTTATTAAGAGATTTCACAACCACGATATTTGTAGTGACCGAAATAGCATCTATAATGTCCGCAACCACAATAAAACTTAACATGACTGTAAATACGACGACAATTGCAATTTAAATTTCTAATTTGGGGCCCATATTTTATATTCGCCCTGGGCCACAAAAAATTCCAGGACCGGCCCTGACAATATACCAACCGAGTTGAACTCAACCGACACTTTCGAAAATCTTTTCAATTAACGGTATATAAACTGAGGACTTTCATATTCAACACTCGTCTTGAATCTCAACAGCATAAACAAAAACAACGTGAATCCTTCCATTTGCGTGTGTTATGTATATATATATTACTCCATACAATTCCCAATAGGAGAAAATATGGAGAAACAAGTTATGTGTAGTTTGACAAGGGTAGGAAATGTATTATGTGGTGCCAGCATCTTTATCAGAAGATGCATCTTTAGGGTTCTTCGAGTTGGTCCTATCCCGAATCACATTTCTTTCATCATGGACGGAAACCGACAATGGGATAAGAAACAGAAGCAGTTGCACGCCGGCACCGCCCACGACGCCGGCTTTTGGGCACTCTTGGTTATGTTGCTGTACTGTTATGAGCTTGGGGTGAAATATGTCACTGCCTATGCTTTTAGCATTGACAATTTCAAGAGAAAACCGGAAGAAGTTCAGGCACTCATGGACTCGATGTTGCGAAATTTTGATCTCTTGAAGATGGTCGTCGAACTTTTTGCGGTACGGGTTCATTTTGCGGGGAATTTGGGACTCTTGAGCGATGAGCTTAGGGTTCTGGCCATGGAACTTGTGAAAGTCACTGCTGGATACTCGAATTTGGGGCTTACCATTTGTGTAGCATACACTTCTAGAGACGAGATCGTGCATGCCATTGAAGAATGTTGTGAACAAAAATGCGTTTGAGAAATCGACGACAATGATCGTGTGATAAAGTTGATGGACCTTGAGAAGAACATGTATATGGCAGTTACACTGGATCCCGACAATATAATCCGGACCGGAGGGGAAAACCGGCTAAGCAATTTCTTGCTGTGGCAGAGTGGTGGTAGCCATTTATGTACCGTGTTAGCACTTTAGCCGGAGATTGGGTTATGGAACTTGGTGCTTGCAATATTGAATTTTCAGAAACATAAACCCTACTTTGAGATGAAGAGGAAAGAAAAACAAGTGTAGTTTGGAAACCATGCAAATTGTTGTATTTCATTGTTAACTAAAAGTCAGATGCATTGCAATGTTAAATTCTTAATCCAAATATAAAATTTTAAGGATTATTTAAATCTTTACAATAAAAAAATATTTTCTTGGAAAATATCATTATATTATAAGAGCTTTCCTTTTGCAGGCTGAAGAGATGAGGTAGATGGACCTGAAACACACTTTCCTAGTTAAGTAATTCAGTCAATTCTGAGAAAATGTAGCATGTAATATAAAGTTCGGATGCATATCGGAATAGAAAATAAATCTAAAACCGGTCACGATAGGTCAGAATCAGATTTCGTATATAACAAGATCGGGTCAGGTTCAAGCAGCACAGAAATAACCCCGAGCTAAACCCGGCAATCCCTACGTAAGGAATCAACCGGACCAAGCTGCGATATTTGAGGCATGGTTTCAAGGGAAGTACAACACATCCCAAATTTTACTTGTATTAGTTCCTAAAATAACTTGAAACTGAGATAATTTACATATGGTTTCAGTTTGAGCTTTGTAGCACTACCAACACAACCATCATATATATATGGTTGAAACTGAGATAATTTACATATGGTTTCAGTTTGAGCTTTGTAGCACTACCAACACAACCATCATATATATATGTGTATATATAATGCCATCCTCTAAAAGAGCTTGTGGCGATGGAACAAGCGAAGAAAAGTTAAACAGACTAACAAAGTCTTACGAGTTCAAAAAGGAAAAGGAAAAGGAAAAATTTAGAATCCTTACTGATGTGAGATCTAAGAGCTAGGAAGCATTTTTGCTGAAAAATTAATTTTCGGTACCATTACTTCCGGCAACTCCGGTTTGCTCTAATGGTGCAGAATGGCTGAATGGTGGAGGCTGATCTAGTTCAGATTCTGCTATTGAAGGAGCTGCCTGCATCGAATGGTCAAATTTACAGGCTGGCCCGAACTTGCAAATGCCGTAGCGACTGTAGTTTGAGCAGATGCTTTGATCCTGGATTTGAAAATCAAATGTCTATCTCAATGGTGATACAACTCCGAAAATGCATTAAATAAGTGTTGAATGTGATTAGAAATGAGAATTTAATTGTAATCATTGCAAACACAAAACATTGAAGTAAATGCTAAAAGAATGAGCTATATTGTTGGGTTTAATCTAAGTCCCACACGGAGAAGATGCATTACAGAATCCGAAACAGATGCTATGTTTCTGTGTGCCTAACAGAACCTCAGGTTTTAATCACAGCCCGGTTTAACAATAAAGTACCAACTTCTAAGAGATGCAATTTTTTTTATTGATTTTCTATAAAGAACTTGTTTCGAGATAAGAAGGGAGTGCATTTCACTATCTAAGGTGAATTGCTTTTGTTTTTATTTTCCAGCTGCATAAAAAAGTGTTTTTTTAATCCCCTACCAAGTTCATATATGTTTGATAAAAATAATAGCCTAAAGGAGCACAAACTTACAGGTCTCAGTGGCAATCCCTTGTCGCTGAGAGCACATGGGGCCGGTTTTGCAGATCGACTTTTTGGATGATGATATTTGCAATTAGATCTAAACTTACAGTCCCCAGTTTTCATGAAGAAACTGCACTCGGGTTGGCCAGGCCGTACTGGGAATTCATCAACCACCATTTGTGGCTGATGTTGATTATAGACAGTGGTTTCAGTTGAGGGGTTGCTCATGACATATGCTGGGGTTGGATGCAAACTCCTTTCTGGTGGGGGATAAACAGGGGCCTGGACAAGGCAAACAAGATCAAGTCATTGTTCAGAACCATATTGGTTTTAAATTTGAAAAGAAGCAAGGCTGATTTCTAGGAGAAAATTATATGCAGAACCAGTTTCAATAACTATCAGGCAGTTTTAAACATGAGCTTCTTGAACTAATGCAGTGAAATAAATACGAGCTAAAAAAGTAACCCAACCAATGAATGTGTGTTATATGGAGCACAAAATCAAGGTAATAGGTGGAAAACATTCGATTCACCATTTTCATGCATCTATTAACACTATAATTGTAAAAGCAATTAATATGCCTTATCTGCCAACTTCAAACACTTTTCCATGGAAAAACAACATTAGATAGAACCCCACAAAGCAATCCATCATGCATGAACCAACGTCAAGGTTCTACTTAGTTCACTTTGGTAAAAGTCTCAGCATTTTTAACTCCGCTGAAGAATGAATATAACAGTGTTTTTGTAGTCTCCTATATATCGCCTGTATAAAACTCTGCCTACATGTTATGTGCATGTGTTTCAGAACTTTATCTAACGAGTGCTAGCCACTTCTTCAAGTTAGTTAAAAATTTAAAACACTATTTATAGTAATACTTTGGTATTAGATGCAGTAACTGACAGTTAATGTCGTGAACTCCAATGCATTGATAAATAAATTATTTCAAATAGTAACCTTAATGAGCCCCTTAATAAGGCAAATGTTTGTAAAACCCAAAGAATACAAACACGTCTAGAAACTAGTTTTAGCATCTGATCTTAAGAATTGAAAATATTCCATTAATGATCTAAATAGATGCTAAGATGAAGGTGAGGACCATGTAATGTTAAGATAAACTCAATAGATATGCCAAGGCAAACTTAATAGATGTCATAGACTATAATAACATAAACTAAAACAACATAGGAGCAATGATAGTACCTGATACCCGTTCCATTCTGGATTCGGAGGTGGAACAGTGTGAGTTGGTGAAAACATAATTGGCATATAGGGAACAGTATGAGGCTCATTCAATGCCCTTGGTGAGGACCAGGATGCCATACTCAATTGTGAACCGGCTTGTGATGAAACAGATCCACCATTACCATATGCTGCAGGTGGGTCACAAGCTCCAGCAGTGGTAGGATCCGGATGATTAAACCTGCAGTTGGTTCCATACTTGCAGGACCCATTACGCATGTAATAGGGGCATTCTCTCTCCCCCTGTATAGGATTTAAAACTTTCAAATTTCCAAAATGATTACTCCAAATAACCACTACAAAAAACCCCATGCAGTTTGGTTGATTGTCGAACAAATGCAAAAGAGAACCAGGACTTGAATTATGGAATCTGGCAAAAACAGAAGTGGTACCTGACGGATAGGGAGTCCCAGAAAGTTAAGAGAACCAGGACTTGAATTATGGAATCTGGCAAAAACAGAAGTGGTACCTGACGGATAGGGAGTCCCAGAAAGTTAAGCTCTAAAATCGGAGCCGCTGAAGATTTTGGCCTTGAGTGGTTGTATCTACAGGCCTTACCGAACTTACATCCGCCAGTTCTTAGGTAGTACTGCAAAAATCTCGAGCAACATTGTAACACAAAGAATGTCACTATCAACCTACACACACTTCTTATAGACATAGATGAAAATACACTGATGTTTTTTCCCTAGCATCCGAACAAACACTAAATATAAAATTCAGTCATTGAAAGAATGCTGACCTTGCATTCTGTCTGGCTTGGTTTCTCTGTTGATTGACCTGATTCATCATTTTCCTTGAATTTTTCCTGAACAGCCTACAAACATCATAAATTCAAAATACCCAGAATACAGAAAGTCAGCACGAAATCAATAGGTACACGTATGTAGCAAACAACCCAATCTTAAAATGAGATTTAAAAAAAAAAACATCTTTTAACAAATGCCATAGTAAAATAGCAACAAGTATTAAAATTTAATCAACAGAAAGCTAACAAAGCTCCCCTTCAGCTAAAGCAATAACATTTCTAGAACATACAGAGATGATATATAAAATGAAAGTTACAATAAGGTGAGAAAAAGACCTGGTTCTTCCTTCGAACAGGATGATTAAACTTGCAATTAGATCCAAATTTGCAAAGTCCAGTTTTCATATAATAAGCGCAATCCTCTGCGTCCGGTCTCACCGGATAATGCGACCTCACTTCTTCATACCTCTTCACGTTTTCACCATCATTCTCGTTCTCGTTTTTCTCCACATCATCTTCTTCGTCTCCGGCAGCGCCGGCATCACCATCCCAGTAACCATCGTCGCTTTTTCTCTCCCCGTTGTCATTCGTCTCACCAGCCTCCCCCTTCTCCTCTTCCTCTTCATTCTTCAAATCGAGGTCCTGCAACTGCTCTTCGAGATTGCTTTCTTGGTACCCGGTTTCCTCAGTCGCATGATTAAGATTAGATGGTGTCGGCGACTCGTCGGGATTCGGAGTCGGAACGGGATCGGGAGAGTTATGCCCTAAAGCATTAAGGGCGGAACCGGCGGGAGCAGTCGTGTCGGAGATCGAAGCTTCTTCAGATTGTGACATTGCAAATCCGCATTTCAAAACCCTAATTTCAGCAGAAGAAAATGGGAAAGAGATAGAGAGAGAAGAAACTAAAAAGATCAAAACTTTGTTATGGCGGAAATAGAAGCAAAAGAGAGTGTGAACACAAAGGCAGGGACGAGAGAAGAGTGTAAAATTTAATTAAATTAAAAATAGGGAAAACTACACCAGTCACCACCGAAGATATTGTGGATACCTATTTGAACCATCAAACTAAAAAAACGTCAATCACACCACCAAACTTATTAAATAACCTATTTTGACCACCGCCGTTAAAAAATTAACCATGGGTGACGGAAGTGCCACGTGGCAGTTAACATGACATTTTTAAAATTACATGTTTAGTCCCTGTTATTTACTTATTAAATCAATTTGATCCTAATTTTATTTCAAACTATAGCACTAAAAGCAGTTTAGTTCAATGGTTAAAATATGGGGTTTTATCCCCTTGGTCCCAAGTTCGAACCACCATAATGACATCTTCATTTTCTTCTTTAAATTTCCTTCAACCATGTGGTGACATGTCACCACCTAATTGGAGGAAAAAATATATTAAATATTAAACAAAATAAATTAAATTAATCCAATTGGGTGATGACACATGTCATAATTTGATTGGCTGATTAATTTTTATTTAATTAAAATAAAATTAGGATCAAATTGATTTAATAAGTAAATAACATGGACTAAACATGTAATTTTAAAAATGTCCTGTTAACTGCCACGTGGCACTTCCGTCACCCCTCTGTTAATTTTTTAACGGCGGTGGTCAAAATAGGTTGATTTAATAAGTTTTGTGGTGTGATTGACGTTTTTTTTAATTCGGTGGTTCAAATAGGTATCCTCAATATCTTCGGTGGTCACTGGTGTAATTTTCCCTTAAAAATATTAAAAATATAAGTACTTAATTTTATTTTGGTAAAATACACTAGAGATCAATTAGTTATAGTTTTAGTAACAAACATTTCATTTTTCTTCTAAAAGTAATAATTGAGTCACTCAATTATAACTTCAAGGACAAACATGTCACTCATCTTTTAAATGTAATAATTCAGTCACTTAATTATAAATTTTAGAACAAACATGTCACTCAATTAAAATTTTGTGACAAGCAAATTAATCTATTATTAAAATTGAAACAAGGGCATAGTATAATAAAAAAAGAGTGAAATACGAACATTTTGATATTAATCTTGTCATGAATGATGACGGTGATAGACAATAATTGGCCGGCAACGTCGGACAAAATGTTCAGTCGTAAAAATAAATCGTTTTAAAGTTTAACGACAAAAGAGATACACCCTTAAAATTTAGTGCCTAAAATAATAACATTTTAAACATTAATAGTCAGACTAAAACAGTATCGTTTTGACCACTTCATCACACCACTATCAAGTTATGGTATAATTAAAGCCAAAATTAATATTTTAGTGTTATAATTCAATAAATTAAAATTTCAACAATATAAATGATGCAACGCTTAAATTTTAGTGGTATCTAATATAATTTATCTGCATATTTTTTTTGTTCAGTTGCATTATTTTTGTATTTGTACGTTTTATACTATACATAAATGTACGTCGCTTGTAACGTGTACTTATTTACTTTTGCTTTTCTGAAAAGTGCTTTTTAAGTTTTAACTGTTATTTTGTCTGAAAATCGACACACTTTCTATATTTTAAAGACCCGTTTTACTTTACCTGTTCTTTAAAAATTAAATAAAAAGAAATATGATTCCAATAAAAGTATAACAAGTTCACTAAAAAAACATTTAAATTTGATGTGTAAGGGTTCACCCTTGTTGTCCCAATGGTAAAAAATGATCTAATTCATTCAGGTGATTTATATTCGAATATTAGTTTTACACGTTATGTGTGCCTTATTAAAAAGATTAAGAAAGTTGAAGAGATATTACTCTTATATTCAAAAATAATAATGTGCAAGGTTTTATTAAAACTTAATTAATCGACCGATCATCAAAATAAGTGAATATGTATTATTTGGTTTTTTAGGGCACTAAACCAAAAAAAGAGAGTATTGTTTGGTTTTTTATTTATTTTATTTTCTTTTAAAGTAGATTTTATTATTCTTTTGATATTTTTTATTGTTCTTCCGGTTTTTAGAACTTTGTCCTAATTAATTCAAATTGACTTGCGTCGCACACATGATTTTAGTGGGCGAGTCTCTCAGCGAGGATTGTAACCCCCTAGACTCGCCTATGCGTTAATACGGATCCTAAGAAGTCACATTAGGGTCACCGGAACGTCCAACGTTAAAATTTCAAATAAACAAATTGCTAAACCATTTAAAATCGTAAAACAAGTTTTGAATTAAAATATAATTTAAAAAAATATTCAGACAATGAACAAAACCATGATACAAGTTATCAATACAAGTTTCAGACTCGAATATAAATCAAAACATGGCATACATGTCCCTAATTATACGTATACCATATTTCACAAGCAAGTCGAAGAAACTCTCACACCTACGTTGATGGTTGCAACATGTTTATCTTTCAACTTGTGATCTGTCATATGTGATTTTTATGATTTAATTCGACGTGACATGCTAATTAGAAGAGTGAAAAGTGAAAATAACATAATAGGCTGCCATTTTTTTCCGATCTAGCCCAAAGCCCCTTTCCCAATTTTTTTCCGTTGATACGCCCGGCTAGTTTTAAATCTTTCAAATTATTCCCCTATGAGATTCGAACCTATTTTACTCTGAGGCGTTTTTAGACACATGTCACACCTGGTTAAAGGAAAATTTAAGATAAATGAATATGTGCATGGTGCGGTTTGAACCCATAACATCTTTGTTGAAAAGGCTAAGGTTTAACCATTAGGCCAACTACTCTTTAGTGATGTAAATTGCACCATTTTATATATATCTTATAATGAATTCAGTGTTAGGGAAAAAAAAGAAAAATGTTTGAGAGGAGACTCAAACATGAGTCACATGAGATATACAAAAACACGCATATCAGGTGATGACATGTGTCGTTATCTGATTAGTTGATTAATTTTATTTAATTAAATTAAAATTATGACCAAATTGATATAATATATAATTAATAGGGACTAAAAGTGTAATTATATAAATTTTACTTTAATTGCCACGTCATCTTTCCGTTATATTTTAACGGCCGATGGTCAAAATAGGTCTATTTAAATAGTTAGATGGTCAAATTATGATTTTTTTAGTTGGGTGATCAAAACAAGTCGCGTGCAATAGTTGAGTGGTCACTGTGATAGTTTTCCCTTTATTTTTTTTTAAATAGAGATTTAAATTTAAAATTTCAAAAAAAAAAGAGTTTTATTTACAGTTTTTCGAAAAGAAAATTTTAGAGACATAACTTTTGAAAATTATAAGAGATTTTATTTAAAAAATAAAATTGTTTGAAATTTAAAATGAAAATTTAAAAAATTTGTGGTGGTTAATTTTTTTTTTAAAATTTAGAGGATCAAAATTTAATTTTTTAAAATTTTAGAGAATCGTTTCCTCACATATTTACACTATGTTTCGCCTTTGCTCGAAAGTCAACAATAAATCTTAATGACTTTAGTGGGCGTTTGGTTTACAAAAAAGATTATTATTAAGGGTAATAATTTTTTTTTCGAAATCTTATTCATATATTTGTTTTGTCTTTATTCCCACCAACTCGGAAAAGATTATTATCAACAGTAGCGTTTCTTTGTCAACATTTCGGGAATGTGATTCCCACCCTTCACTTAAGTATTTGTCAATTCCTGCTACTTTGGACAAAATTACCCTTGAAGTAATGAATTTTCTTAATTTGGATCCTTTATAGCATATTTAAATGGCATAAATTTATTAAATGATTTTATTTCATATTAGTTTATTATTTAAATAGTTTTACAAATATTTAAAAAGTATTTTAATATTTAAATAAAAAATTATGGCTATGGAAATTTTCGATAAAATGTTTAAATATTCTTTAAATTTTTTATAAAATTTTGGTAAGAAAATAAAATAGACATATAGCATATTACGAGGAGAACCTTTGAGTTTATTGATTTTATGTTCTATTTTCGTACAAATCTTCGTAATTTAGTGTTTCTTGATACGATCATAATCTCATATTTATAGTTTTTAGTGACTTTATGCAAATTTATTATTCATTTTATTATTTCAATCGTGCTTTAATATTTGAGGAGTATATTTATTTAAAAATTATTTTATATTAGTTTAATATTTAAACGTTGTTACCCATTAAATATTTATTTATTTGGATTTAATTATACGAATTTTAGTATTAATAAAAATATATATTTCATATTATTTACACTAATTATATTAGTAATATGCTAAGTATAATTGTTTAATCTTTAAATAAATATTTTTAAATTAATATTGAAAGTTTAACTTGTTAAAAAATATATTACAAAGATAATATAGTAAAATTTACTTCCAAGTAATCTTATATTTCCTCAACCAAACAATGTACTTTTACATTACTACCAAATAAACCAAATAAGGTAATCTAACATTTTCAGTAATATCTCAGGTAATGTTATATTCCAGAAATCTTATTCCCAAAAATAATCTTACATTCCGTGAACCAAACGCACCCTTACTGTATTTATGGCTTGTTCTTTGTTCGTGTGCACTTTTCCATTGAAATAATTTTGCTTAAAATCACCAATATTTTTTGGCGTCTTCCAAAAATACTTACATTTCTCGACGAGTACTCCATATGCTGTTTATCACGAAATAAAAAGGGTAAACTACATAAATGGTCGTCATACTATTAAAAAAGTCCCTATTTCACCATTTTTTTTCGAAGCAATTAAATCACCATACTATTAAATTGGATGCAATTTGACCACCAGCCGTTAGAGGTTAACGGTAGGGTGACGTGACAGTTAAAAAAATAAAGGTATAATTACACATTTAGTCCTTACTATTTACACACTTTCAATTTAGTCCTAATTTTAATTTAATAAAATAAATTAATTATTTAATTAGATTGTAACACGTGTCACCACCTTATTGGAGGACTTTTTAATTATTTATATTTGATTTATTAATTTATTTTTCTCCTCCAATCATTTAGTGACATGTGCCACCAGATTGGATGAAGAAAATAAAAACAAAGAGCTATTACCTCTACCAAGATTCAAACCAAGATTCCCCAAGTTGGGGTAATGTGTGTTTACTACTAAGCTAAGTGCATATTTGTGATATGTAATACAAAACTTAATATATATATCTTAGTTTTGTTTTCATGCTTGGAAAAATAAATAAATATGAATTTCTAATCTCATATGGAATTGGTCCAGTCAATGAATTTCCATCCAGTTGAAGAACACCCAAATTTTCAGCTTCACATAAATTTCCCAAGATACCACCAAGTAAGCCATTGTTTCGAAGATCCAACACTATTAGATTCTGTAATAAACTGATCTTCGGTGGAATTCTTGACCGAAGATTGTTCCACGACAAATTCAAGTACTTATCTTCTCTAAAACACACGTTTCTGCAATGATGTTTCCTTGAAGATTGTTTCTTGAAGTGTCCAAATCTTGCAGAGATTGAAGCTGAAATAAACTAAGTTACCTAAGCTTGTTGAAATGTCCAAAGCTTATTGTTTGATAATTTCAGTTGTTTTAAAGCTTGAAGACTGTTTCTCAAAAACACTCGTTTCTGCAATGATGTTTCTTGAAATCTCCAAAGCTTGTTTGATAATTTCAATTGTTTTAAAGCTTTCATGTTACCTATCGACGACGGCATATTTCTGGTTAAAACTGTTGGTTGAAAAATTCAGGTGTTCTAAGTTACTGAGGTTACCGATCCATTGAGGAAAATCGCCGGCAAACATGTTGTCTAATAAATCAATGTAAGAAATTGAATTTTTTAAGCGTTGGATTGAATCTAGAATTGGTCCAGTGAAATGGTTGACTTGTAAATGAAGCTCTTTGATGTCATCAATGGCCACCAATGCCATTTCTCGAATAGTCTTGAAAAATAAATTATACGTAATTTAAAATTTGAAGCTTGTTCACCAAACCTAAACGTTGTATGAACTGGTTTTTGGAGAGATAAAAACAAAACTAAGATATATATATATATATATATATTAAATTTTGTATTGCATATCACAAAGATGCACTTCACTTAGTGGTAAACATACATCACCCTAAATTGGGGAATTTTGGTTTGAATCCTGGTAAAGGTAAGAGTTCTTTGCTTTTATTTTCTTCCTCCAATCATTTGGTGACACGTGTCACCAAATGATTGGAGGAGAAAAATAAAATTAATAAATCAAATATAAATAATTAAAAAGTCCTCCAATAATGTGGTGACACGTGTCATAGTCTAATTAAATAATTAATTTTTATTAAATTAAAATTAGGACCAAATTGAAAGAATGTGTAAATAGTAAGGACTAAATGTGTAATTATACCTTTATTTTTTTAATTGCCACGTTACCCTACCGTTAACCTTTAACGGCTGATGGTCAAATTGCATCCAATCTAATAGTATGGTAGTTTAATTGCTTCGAAAAAAAGTAAAATGATCAAATCGCGACTTTTTCAATAGTATGGTGGTCATTTATGTAGTTTACCTAAATAAAAATCTAAAGTTAGAAACTTAAAATAGTGGAAAATATTGTTGATTGTTGAATACATATAACCAGTAAAATTGCTTCCATAAAGCAAGATGTCTGTGGCTGTTGTCTTTGGTCTGTTGGAGAAGACAACGTCGTGGTTTTTGACGATTTCCTTAACTATGTCGGCCGATGAAACCAGCAACGTCGGATTATGCCCCAACTGGAGAAGCAAGAGAGAGCCATGGTTGTCTAGAAGAGAGCGGTGGGGAAGTTTGTCAAGTTGATGGAGGTTGATAGCGGCGACGGAGGCAGCTTAAGGTTGTTCCTTTTGGCTAGTTTAAGCCAAAACAAAATGAGAATCAGAGATGGAAACGACAGTGGGTTCAGCTCTACCATTTGCAATATTAATACAAAAATATTTTATTATCATTATTTTAAAAATACAAAATTTATATAAAAGGTATATATTTAGCTAATTATTGTTTAATTAATAAACTTTTTTGGTGTCTCTATATATGTTTTAATATTAAAAAAATCAAATTTAAAATTTAAGGTTAGGATTTAGTCATTTAGGGTTTAATGTTTAGTTTTTAGGGTTTAGTTTTGTAGTATTGTGACATACAAGGATGGACCGAGGGGGACTGGCGGGGCAGTCGTCCCCCTAAATTTTTATAAATTCGCTTCTAAAAATTTATAGCTTCGCCCCTCCTAACTTAAAGTCTTGCGTCCATTTCTAGTAACATACCCAAATAGCTTAGAATTTTTGTTCATTATAAGGTGCGCTTTTCTTTATAGGGTAATCTACACATTAGTACTAAATTTTAGGTGCATCTTGGTTATTGAACTATAAAATATTTCAATTATAATACTAAACATTTTAGATTATACCGTTAAATTACATGATACTTTTGTATTGGAGTGGAAGGTAGAATTAGAAATATTTTCAACCCACGACCCAGTCTCTTCAACGATCATCGTTTGATTTTCAACTTCTTCTATCCCCAAACCCTTTAGGCAAACACTGTCCCACGCCCGAGCCAAGCTGCCATCGAAAACACAATTTCTTTCTTCATCATTTTTACTCAATTCAGGGAGATTGTGGTGCCTATATTCTGAATTTAGGTATGGAAGATTAGAATCATCCGAGTCCCTTATGTCGTTGCTTGTAAATGTTTGTTGTTCATTAATTACCTCCATCGCCTGCGGAGATAAACTTTGTGATTGTGAATGGATTACGTTATTAGCTAAATCATTCTCGCATTTACTCCTGACAAAGAAAAGTTTGAGTTTGAGAAGATCTAAGATGAAAATTATCTTGCTGAACACCTAACCCTTCTCTATTCCTAGGTGCAGTCTCGATCTGCTGGGAAACAAAGCCCTTAGCACACTGTGCCTACAGCATATGGACTGGTGCACCAACCTTAAAACGACATGAATCAAACTTGAATATGCTCAATCTCTATATTTCTATTAGTAAGGTTACTGCGTCTGCTAGTAGACGACGTTAAGGTCATTATTGGCGGATGCGTGTGTATAGTTGGGTGAGCCTGTGCCTACCCTTGACATTTTAAAGTTCATACATTTGGCTTCAATTTTCTTAATTTTTATACATTAGTTCTTAGATTTTTTAAAATTTTTATGACTTATGCCCATTTAGAAATTTTGAAATTTTATATGTCCACCTAAAAAAATATTTATGGATCCGTCATTGAAAGTCATAAATGCGTCTATTCCATTAGTTTGTCAGCTGTCCAGTAGTGAAGTGACCGTGTCTGTCGAGCTATCACATCTGTTGACTATCAGACTAATAGACAATAATATAGAGTGTGGTAGTTGGTGAAAAAGTGTGTTATGGTGCAATGTCTATTTTTTTAAATTGCCGTCATGGTTCTCCAGGATTTTACCTAGACCAATCTAAATTAATTTGCCTCGTACACTAAATTTTGGTGGATGAGTCTCCCTAAAAAACAATGTCTAATTTTTTTAACATAAAATAAAACAATGTCTAAATTTTTAAACACGAAGTTTTAAGCTATTTGCATTCGTTGACTCGATCGGTAGGATGTTGCTTATAGGATACAAATAGCTTAATTTTTTACTTTAGCCGCCAATACCCAAAATTATTAATAATGCAAGACATGTGCAAGAGTTGGCAGCGAATAGGAATCAATTATAGGAGTAATGCAATTTCAACAATAAATAACCCAGACCTCAGTCTGAGAAGTGCACAAAGCCGAAAATGGCGAAATTTCTAAGCCAATCTTCATACTTTCCCCTTAACGAATAGTATAATCTTGAATCTCACTCTGTTCTTCACACTATTTAAGGCTCTTTTGTTCTCCTTTTCCATCTCCATTTTTAATAAAATTTAAGTTATTCCAGAACAATTAGCCGATCTAAATTTACAAATTTTTATCGATTATTCGCGGTAAAATAAAAAGAATTAGAAGAAGAAAGCCTCACAGGTAATGATATCCGTAACAATATGAGAAGCAGCATATATCACCAGAGTACATTGAAGTAGCAAAGTTATATCGAACGAGAAGTAAAGGATTTACCCACAAATCATCAAATATATATGGATATTAGCAGCAACTACACGAATAGAAATTCTCTATTTTTTTCGGTGCCCACCCCTACACTTAAAACTTAGGTTCAGGGTTTAAGGTTAGAGTTTATAATTAGAGTTTAAAGAATTTAGGGTATGATGTATTTTTAAGGTTTAAAATTAAAATTTAGAGTTAAAGTTAAACTTAGAATTTAATTTTTTAGTGTTAGCGTATAGAAAGAGCTATACCGATAAAAGACAGAAAATTTCTATTTGCAACTACACTGTAAGTAGCATGAGAAAACATCAGTTAAAAGAAAATCTCGTAGAGAACAATGATGAACTCGACAAACTACGACAGGTTACAACTAATTAACAAAACTACTTCAAATTAACTTATTCTAACAGCTTATATATTAAAGATTCATACTTACATGAGAACATTAGATCGAAAATTGAACCAGAGAAAATCAAGATTTAGAGTGTGTTTGACAATGCTTTCAGAGCGTCAAAAGTTCTTCTCAACTCATAAGCAACGTCAAACATCTAAAAATTGGGCTAAAATTATATTTTTACTTTATAATATTTTGTCTAAAATAAATATCTATTATCTCAAAAGTACATCAATGTAAAAAACAAAAATCCTCTCCTTTTAAGCACAAACTAAAAAATATTAAAAATTTAAATTCTAAATCATAACCCTAAATTCTACATCCTAAGGCCTAAATCTTACATCTTAAAAAATACACCATACCCCAAATTCCCTAAACCCTAACCATAAACCTCAACTTTAAACCATAAACCCTAAACTCACTATTTTAAAGTGGGGCACTGGAATGAGCATAGTTATGGGACAAGCGATTTCCATCCCAATGTAAAACACTAAAAATCTTAAATTCAACCTTTTGATCAAAAGCAATTCTTAAATTTATTTCCCGACTCAATAGGGGTGTGCATTATTCGATTTTAACCAAATTAACCCACCAAACTATTTTTTTAGTTAATTTTAGGTTAAATCAGTTAACGATTAAGAGTTTTTTTCAAACTTCGGTTATCGGTAAATTCAGTTCGAAATCGATTAATTAACCGAATTAACAGAAAATATTATATATTAAAAATTACATATATTACATATATTTATTTTTGGTCAATGAATTTTTAAAAATTATAAAACGATCATTAAAATTTTTGAAATATTATAAAATGGTCATTAAACTTTTATCAAATTAGCATAAAATGAAAGTTCAGTGATGTTGAGCTGATCGAACACTTGCAAATGGCCAAGAGAGGGGTGAATTGGCAATTAAAATTTTGGTGAAGAGAAAGATTGAAAATAAAAATGACACAAGGGGTTATAGTGGTTCAAGTTCTCCAAATGAATTCTACATCCACTACCTTAGTTCCCACTAAGGATTTTCAAACAATTCACTAATTGAATTTGTCCCCTTTTCTTGGATGAGGAGGAAACCTTACAATTTTGATTAAGCTTTCTACCCAAAGCTTAATCCACTCAAATACAAAAGAAGAATGTGGTAAACTCAAATGTTTCCTCTCAAAGGATAATTGTCTACCCAATTACAATTTCAACAACCCCAAACTCACAAAATAAATTGACAATTTGAAATACACTAGAGTTGGGTACAAAGATTTGACTATGAATAGCTCAAGGGTTTGGATTTTTGCTTTGATGATGCTTGAATGTTGAATAGTTGTTGCTGACCTTCAAAGAGCTTCATTTTATACCTCCTCTATTAATTCTAGCCGTTTGGGTGGTTGGGAACATAAATTGAGCCGTTGGAACCCGCTCTTACCACCATAAATGCACTTCTGTAGCTATGCGTATCGGTACGCGGGGAGCCGTATCGATACCTGTCTCAGAAAAGAAAGAGCCGTTGTGTGCAATAAATAAGGGGTATCGATACGCACGTAAGCGTATCGGTACGGGGTATCGAAATGGGGGTTTGCCGTATCGATACTTTTTTCTCAACTTAGCTCACTATCGATTTTCGTATCGGTACGAGGGTTTGGCGTATCAATACGGGTCAACGACCATTTAAAATTTGGTTACCAACCAACTGACACCAACGGTAAAAAATATTTAAACCGACTTGTATTTAAAAATTTATTAAGGCCGTATCGATACGAGGGTTTGACGTATCGGTACGCCATTCAAACTCTTTAGACTTTTACACAGGGGCGTATCGATACAGGTGAAGAGTGTATCGATACGTGTTCCTCCAGTAGCCAACTTTGGTAAAAAAGTATCGATACGCTTGGGAGTGTATCGATACACCTGGACGTTTTTCAATAGTTTGGCCTTGGAACACTTAGAAAATATTTTGAGTTTGAGTTTTTCAAATCAGTTTTAAAGTGTTGGTGATTTAAAACTTATTAAGAGACTTATAAAACAATTTTAAGTTTTTCAAATTGATCCTTAAAGATTTAATTATATCAAAATCAAACATAGGTTTTACAATCTCCCCCTTTTTGATATAACAAAACTAAAACTTAAAATTTTTGACACTTTGAAAAACTTTACAAAGTTAACTCCCCCTTAATATAAGCTTGGTAACCTTTGAGTTGAAATCAAAATTTTTGAAGTGTTGTGAGCTAGTTTTTCTCCCCCTTTTTGTTAGATCAAAAATATTGAGACAATAGATAAGTGCATAAACAAAGGCAAAGGTAAAAATAAGCAACATAAATATTATTGATCATAGCATCAAACTTAAAAACCCAAACAAAAACAGAAAATCAAAGCATATGTTTAATCATAAAGCAAACTTAGTCCTAAGAACATAAATCAAAGATGCATAAAATAGAAAATCCTAAATGAGATGCATGAGATGCAAGAAGAAACGTCTAGGCATCATCTTCATTGTCTTCATCATCAACTCCCATTGGATCATTGTCCCTCATGCTATTTCGCCACTCATCATGGAAAGCGGAGATGGAAATATTCAAAGAATTGTGACCGCTTTCAAGGGATGTGAGGCGATTCTCCATGCTCGTCATCCTTGTATCAAAAGTTGTTTCAAGGGCGGTAAGACGATTACCCATGTCCGTGCGCAACCCGGTAAATTGCTCATTGAGGTATGTCATGAGAGCATCCATGGAGGGTTGTGGAGCTTGAGGAGCTTGAGGTTCTTCAAATACGGCGGCGACCTCGGGTGGTAGCTCGACAAGACGAACCCAATTGCCATTAAAATAATGGAATTTTCCCCGTGCAAGAGATCGCTCATCAATGTGATCGGTAAGGGGAGTTGGGAAGTCAAAAGAGCAATCAATATCTTTTTTCATAAAGAAATAACTCAAAGCCGTACCATATGTAAAGGAGGTGACGAGAGAGGTTTGACGATGTTGCACATGATAGACGATTTCCCCGAACATGATTCGAGCTAGATTTAGGCGCTTTCGCTCACGGAAGAAACGGATCCAAAAATCATCCACTTGACGGATGGTAGAATATTTTCCTCTGGAGGGACGAAACCACCATGACACCATCATGTGTAGGATCCGGTCTTGAGCATTTAGGGCGGTCACAGAGCCACTAAGAACATGCCCCAAAGCATCCTCATCATCAATGCCTTCATCCTCTAATTTAAAGACTTCACAAATAGATTTGACATCAAGGATGAATCTCTTTCCCATGAGATAAGAGCTAATGGCGACAACTTCCCCATCGCGAGAAACACATTTGGCATTAGTGTAGAAAATCAAAACCAAAAGACGATAATAAAAACCGGGAATAGATAGGAAATCCATGAAGTTCCAACGACGAAGCAAAGGAAGATATTCAAATTTAAAGCGCCCCGAGTTGAGAAAAGGAATGGATATTACCCTTTCCGCACGAATCTTGTAATTCTCGAATTGACGAAAATATGCTAGACCCGTGGGACCTTCAAAGGATTGTTCATAGATGGTAGTGTAGTTCGGACGTGCAATCGCTCCAAGAGTGGATGATTCACCGGTTTGAGAAACCCTTGTACGCTTCCTCGATTCCTTTGGTGCCATGGTCTAAAAGAGAAATTATGCATAAAGATTTCTTCAATTTTGGTTAAGAACCAAGGTAAAAAAAAAATTAAATTTTTTTTTGAAGAACAAAAGTTTTTTTTTTAAAAAAAACAAAGACAAAAAAAAATTGAAAAAGAAAAAGAAAGAATTTTTACCTTGATGGAAACTTGAGAGATTGAAGAAAAATTCTAGCACAATTGTGATGAGAGAGAGCTTAAAGCTTTGCTTGATTGAAAAAACTCTTTTAGATTTTGAGTTGTGGTGTGAAAATATGAGGGAGGAAGAGCCCTTTTATAGGCAAAAACGGCTAGGGTTTTTAGGTTTTGAAGAATTTTAATTTTGGTAAAAGTTGAACACTTTAAATGCCAAATTAAAAGCTGTCTGCGCAATCGAGTATCGATACGCCTGATGGTGTATCGATACGAGGGTAGAAACGTCATTTCCTTAAAAATGCCTGTTGGAGAATCGTATCGAAACGGATGAGGTCCGTATCGAAACGATTAGAAGCTCGTATCGTTACGAGTTTAATCGTATCGATACCCGTTTAAGCAAAATGAATTATGGGAATCTGAATGAAGAACACGTATCGATACGCGTAGATCCGTATCGATACCCTATGCCCAGAAATGCATCTTTAGTCCTAAAGAACAACCATAGGCTCGATTTTAACATCTCTTAAAGGTATGCAAATGATGAATGAATAGTTCTAAGCATATTTTAATCGAAGCATACTCCCCCTAACTATAGGCATGGAAAATTTCAAGAGTTACAACACATAAACATGCAATTTCACAAAATCAAGCATTTTTAAGCACAAAGAGGTCCTAAAAGGTCAAGTTAGGCTAGCTAAACCTAGCTCTCTCCTAAGGGACCAAAAACGCTCTTTATCTAAAGGTTTTGTAAATATATCCACTAATTGGTTCAAGGTATCAACATATTCAATAACAACATCATTTTTCAAAACATGATCTCTAATAAAATGATGTCGAATTTCTATGTGTTTAGTTCTAGAGTGTTGGATGGGATTCTTAGTAAGACAAATGGCACTTGTGTTGTCACACTTAAGGGGTATGATTTCTACTTCAACACCATAATCTAAGAGTTGTTGCTTCATCCAAAGGACTTGAGCACAACAACTCCCTAAGGATATGTACTCCGCTTCGGTGGTAGATAAGGCTACGCTATTTTGTTTCTTAGAGAACCAAGATACGAGCATACTACCTAAGAATTGGCATGTCCCGGAAGTACTTTTCCTATCTATCTTACATCCCCCATAATCCGCATCCGAATAAGCATGAAGGCTAAAGGAAGAATCTTTAGGATACCAAAGGCCTAAAGTAGGTGTGTCTCTAAGGTATCTAAAAATTCTCTTAATGGCAACTAAGTGTGATTCTCTAGGACTAGCTTGAAACCTAGCACACAAGCAAACACTAAACTGATATCCGGTCTACTTGTGGTAAGGTAAAGCAAAGAACCTATCATGGATCTATAAAGCTTAGAATCAACACACTTACCTCCTTCATCTTTGTCAAGCTTTATGGAAGAACTCATAGGAGTGGCTTGAGGCTTTGCATTCTCCAAGCCAAACTTCTTGAGCATATCATTCACGTACTTAGCTTGATTTATGAAGGTGCCATCCTTCCTTTGTTTGATTTGGAGTCCCAAAAAGAATGAGAGCTCCCCCACCATGCTCATCTCGAACTCACCTTGCATTAGCTTAGAAAATTCTTTACAATAACACTCATTAGTAGAACCAAAAATGATATCATCAACATAAATTTGAACTACTAAGATGTCATTGTTATATCTTTTTATGAAGAGTGTTTTATCCACCTTTCCTTTTTCAAAACCCTTTTCAATTAAGAAATTTGAAAGTCTCTCATACCAAGCTCTAGGGGCTTGTTTTAAACCATAGAGAGCTTTTGTTAGTTTAAACACATGGTTTGGAAATTTTGAATCCTCAAAACCCGGTGGTTGTTCAACATACACCTCTTCATTTATAAAACCATTTAAAAAAGCACTTTTCACATCCATTTGAAAAAGCATGAAATTATGGTAACATGCAAATGCAAGCAACATCCTAATAGCTTACATTCTAGCCACGGGTGCATAAGTCTCATCAAAATCAATTCCCTCTTCTTGTGTATAGCCTTGAGCAACAAGCCTAGCCTTGTTTCTCACTATATTACCACTTTCAACTAATTTATTCCTAAAAACCCATTTTGTTCCTATAGTAGATTGATCATTAGGCCTTTCAACTAATGTCCACACTTTACTCCTCTCAAATTGATTTAGTTCCTCTTGCATGGCCAAAATCCAAAAATCATATTTTAAAGCTTCTTTAATATTTTTAGGCTCAATGCATGAAAGAAATGCAACATGATTCATTAATTTGAGAGAGGATCTAGTAGTTACCCCCTTGGATGGATCACCCAAGATTTCACCACCTTTGACATAGTTTAACTCCCTTGGGTAAGACACCCCCCTTTCCTCAAGAGCCAAGTCCTTCAAGGCTTCAAGAGGTGGATCTTGTGAATCCTCATCTTTGGTTGGAATCTCATCCACCTTTGACGTTTGTCCTCCATCAATGGCATCAATGATTCCTACATCATCATCATCACAAGATTCCTTCCTCGGAAGGAGGTTATCATCGAAAACAACATGTATTGACTCTTCAACAACTAGAGTTCTTTTATTAAATACTCGATAGGCTTTAGAGTTTAAAGAGTACCCTAAGAAAATAGCTTCATTACTTTTAACATCAAATTTACCTAAGTTTTCTTTACCATTATTCAAAACAAAACACTTGCAACCAAAAGAGTGAAAATAGCTAATGTTAGGCTTCTTAGATTTTAAAATCTCATAAGGTGTTTTCTTCAAAATTGGCCTAATCATTACTCGATTAATAATATAGCAGGCGGTATTTGTGGCTTCCACCCAAAAATATTTAGGTAAATTATTTTCGCAAAGCATGGTTCTAGCCATTTCTTCTAAAGTTCGATTTTTCCTCTCAACTACCCCATTTTGTTGAGGAGTGCGAGGTGCGGAAAAATTGTGGCTAATCCCATTTTCATTTAAAAACTCATCGAAACCTAGATTTTGAAATTCAGTTCCATGATCACTTCTAATGTGAGAAATTTTAAGTTCAAGATCATTTTGAGTTATTTTAGAAAATGTGATGAATTTTTCTAAAGCCTCATCCTTTGTACTTAAGAATAGAACCCAAGTATACCTAGAATAGTCATCTACAAACACAAAAGCATATGATTTTCCACCCAAGCTCATAGTTCTAATAGGCCCAAAAAGATCTATATGAATCAATTGTAAACATCTACTAGTAGAGACATCATTTATGGATTTAAAAGAACTTCTATGTTGTTTACCCTTTGAACATGCATCACAAATTTTATCATTTGAAAATTTAAGTTTGGGTAAACCTCTAACAAGATTAAGGGAAATTAATTTTTCTAAGACACTCATGCTAGCATGTCCTAATTTTCTATGCCAAAGCCATGAGTCATATTCATCATGTGCAACTAAGCATGTATGTGATGAATGAATGTCTTCTAGATGCACCATGTAAATGTTCCCTATGCGATGACGAATGAGTATTAGTTGATTTGTTTTAATGTTTACAATTTTGCAACCACTTTTATCAAAAATAACATTAAAACCCTTGTCACACAATTGACTAATACTCAACAAATTATGCTTAAGACCGTTGACATACAAAACATTTTCAATGAAAATAGAAGAGTGATTACCAATGAAGCCTATTCCTTTAATGTGGCATTTGGAGTTGTCACCGAAAGTTACCACTCCACCAACTTTAGGCTTTAGTTCCACAAATCGACTCTTGTCACCGGTCATGTGTCTTGAGCATCCACTATCAAGGTACCAAGAATTTTTGCTTGAAGCTTTAGCCTTGTAGCAATGCTCCCCCTACAAACAAAGAAATTAGGCCTTGGTTTTTGGTACCCAAATCATTTTGGGTCCATGAGTGTTAGCCTTCAACATTTTGGTTCCCTTAGGAATCCAAGAAGCAATAACATTCATATCATTAGAAATAATGAGTTCCTTAGGAACCTAAACACTCCTAACTCTTTGACCTCTAGATTGCTTATTAAAATTTCTTTGTTTAGGTACAAAAGGTTTTCTTTTTACATATTGGGATTTAGAATGATTTCCTTTTTCAAAATTATTTTTCCCAATAGCAATAGATGTTTTAAGATTATCCACTTCCTTTGTGTGATAATCTTGAAAATCGGAAAGAAGTTTTTCAAGTTCAAGATTTTTTGTTTTAAGATCATTTGAAAGATTTACTAAAAACAAAACCTTCTTTTCCAATTCGGAGTTAGCTTTAGAAAATGTCTCATTTTGAATTTTTAAATCGGAAATTGTTTTCTTGTTTTTCAAAATGGACTCTTTGTATTTTCCTACTAACTCATCATACACTTCTTGCAATTCATCATAAGCATCTTGAAGTTCCTCAATAGTAAAATCGAAATTGGATGAGTTAGAGTTTACCTTAGGTTCATCATCAATGGCCATGAGACATAGGTTGGCCACTTCCTCCTCTTCCTCGGATGACTTATCGTCACTCAAAGTAGCAACTTGTGCTTTGAGCTTGTTCTTCTTCCCAAAGCTTTTCTTTTTCAATTGAGGACACTCGGAACGGATGTGACCCGGTTTCTTGCATTCATAACAAGTAATTTGGTCATTCTCCTCTTCTTTGCTTTTACTTTTGAAGTTCCCCTTTCTAATGAATTTCCTTCCACGATTTGACTTCATGAATCGAGTAAAACGTTTGGCCAACATAGCCATCTCCTCATCTTCATCCTCACTAGAATCTCTTTCTTGATGTGAAGCTTTTAGAGCGATTCCCACTTTCTTTTTCTCAACTTCCTTCTTCTCCACTATCTTCTTCTCTTGTTCTCTTCCCTTCCTCATAATCTCATGTGTGAGCAGAGATCCAACAAGAGCATCAAGCTTGAGAGTCTTCAAATCTCTAGCTTCAATAATGGCCGTTCTCTTGCCATCCCATGACTCCGGAAGAGAATACAACAACTTTCTCACTAACTTTTCTTCGGGAATGATTTCACCGAAACCCTTCAAGCCGTTGACAATGACCGAGAACCGATCAAACATCTTGGAGACACTTTCTTCGGGATCCATCTTGAGGTTCTCATAGCTTAGATTGAGTAGCCCAATCTTTGTCTCCTTGACATCACTAGTTCCCTCATAAGTTGTCTCGAGGGTGTCCCAAACTTTCTTGGCATTTTCGATTGAAGACCCATTGGAGTAGATATCCGGACCAAGTGCACAAAATATTACATGAAGAGCTTTGTCATTCACTTGCATCCTTCTTCTTTCATCATCGGTCATTTCGGCTTTGACCTTTGGGACGAGTCTTTCTCCATCTCTTCTCATGGGAATGTATGGACCTTCTTCAACTACATCCCACACCATATAGTCGGTAGACTTGATGAAGAGCCTCATCCTATTCTTCCAATAAGGATAGTTATCCCCATTGAAGAATGGTGGATTGGTGGTGGATTGAGACTCATAGTTGGAGGTGGATGCCATTGCTTGACTTGTTGTTGATCAAACTCTCCAAGAATCGACTCAAGAGGGTTGTAATCCTTCCAATGAGTGTAGCTCTGATACCAATTGTTGAGTTGATCGAACACTTGCAAATGACCAAGAGGGGGGTGAATTGGCAATTAAAATTTTGGTGAAGAAAAAGATTGAAAATAAAAATGACACAAGGGGTTATAGTGGTTCAAGTTCTCCAAATGAACTCTACATCCACTACCTTAGTTCCCACTAAGGATTTTCAAACAATTCACTAATTGAATTCGTCCACTTTTCTTGGATGAGGAGGAAACCTTACAATTTTGATTAAGCTTTCTACCCAAAGCTTAATCCACTCAAATACAAAAGAAGAATGTGGTAAACTCAAATGTTTCCTCTCAAAGGATAATTGTCTACCCAATTATAATTTCAACAACCCCAAACTCACAAAACAAATTGACAATTTGAAATACACTAGAGTTGGGTACAAAGATTTGACTATGAATAGCTCAAGGGTTTAGATTTTTGCTTTGATGATGCTTGAATGTTGAATAGTTGTTGCTGACCTTCAAAGAGCTTCATTTTATACCTCCTCTATTAATTCTAGCCGTTTGGGTGGTTGGGAACATAAATTGAGCCGTTGGAACCCTCTCTTACCACCATAAATGCACTTTTGCAGCTATGCGTATCGGTACGCGAGGAGCCGTATCGATACCTGTCTCAGAAAAGAAAGAGCCGTTGTGTGCAATAAATAAGGGGTATTGATACGCACGTAAGCGTATCGGTACGGGGTATCGAAACGAGGGTTTGCCGTATCGATACCTTTTTCTCAACTTAGCTCACTGTCGATTTCCGTATCGGTACGAGGGTTTGGCGTATCGATACGGGTCAACGACCATTTAAAATTTGGTTACCAACCAACTGACACCAACGATCAAAAATATTTAAATCGACTTGTATTTAAAAATTTATTAAGGCCGTATCGATACGAGGGTTTGACGTATCGGTACGCCATTCAAACTCTTTAGACTTTTACACAGGGGCGTATCGATACAGGTGAAGAGTGTATCGATACGTGTTCCTCTAGTAGCCAACTTTGGTAAAAAGGTATCGATACACTTGAGAGTGTATCAATACACCTGGACGTTTTTCAATAGTTTGGCCTTGGAACACTTAGAAAATATTTTGAGTTTGAGTTTTTCAAATCAGTTTTAAAGTGTTGGTGATTTAAAACTTATTGAGGGACTTATAAAACAATTTTAAGTTTTTCAAATTGATCCTTAAAGATTTTATTATATCAAAATCAAACATAGGTTTTACAAGTGACTAAAAAGATCATTTTTATCGTAATTTAGTAACTAATTGTATAATTTACCCAAAAATTTATAACAAATTTCAGTTAATTCGTATCGAATCATGCATACTATATATGTTGCTTATTGTTGAGAGAATAGAAGAGAAGAAAAATTCTTTTATTAATATGTTCACCAACTTAAGTTTTACACCAAAGCTACTCTCGGATTTACACTCACAGAGAAACCCTAGTTGGCTGTGTAACCAACTAACCAATCTAACAACCTTTCTAACGTTCTAACTGAGAAACTAACAACTCTCATATTCACCAAGCTAACAACTTTCATTTACAGGTTTAACATTTCCCCTACTCTTTTCGCTTTCCTGGAAAACTTGACTGAATGTAACAACGTTCAACCGTTGGCGAAACAAGTCGAAATACGAGCTGGTGAGAGCCTTGGTGAACCGATCTGCAGTTTGGTGCGATGTTGGAATGTAGTTTACGCGAAGAGAATTATCAGCAACCTTCTCCTGGACAAAATGAACGTCAAGATCCACGTGTTTGGATTGAGAGTGGAAAACTAGATTCATACTTAGGAAACAACATTGGTGCTGTCGCTCCAAACCACAAGAACATCCTTCTGCTCGACTCTCATATCTGTAAGCAGCGATTTCAGCCATGTGACCTCCGACACAGCATCGGCAATGCTCCTATACTCAGCTTCTATTGTTAACTTGGACACACCTTTTTGCTTCCTGGAGCTCCAAGTGAGGATGTTGTTTCCAAGATAAACACAACACCCTGAGGTAGATCGTCTGTCGTCTGGACTTCTGTCCCAATCTGCATCCGAGAAGGCAACTAAGTTGACATCGATTTTAGAAGGCCGAAATACAAGCCCATAATGAAGAGTACCATTCAGATATCGAAGAATGCGTTTGACAGCCACAAGATGCTCTTCACAAGGGTTATGCATATACTGGGCAACTTGATGCACATTGAACATTATATCAGGTCTCGTGTGACACAAGTAAAGTAAGGCACCCACAATACTCATGTAGCCATTAACATCTGCAAGAGGACTCTCTGCATGCTCACTGAGTTTGACTGTGGGAAGCATGAGAGTGGAAGCTGAATTAGCTTTGTCCATGTTGGTGCGTTCAAGAAGTTTTTGAACATACTTGCGTTGGTTTAAGAAGAGACAACCATTGGAGCGTTGTACCTCAATGCCCAAAAAATAATCAAGCTGCCCCAAGTCTTTCAACGAAAATTCATTGCCAAGTTGGTTGATAACTTCAGAAATAAACGAGTCAGAGCCACCCGTGACAATAATGTCATCGACATACACAAGAACATAAGTGAATATCCATGAGTTGTCGTGAAGAAAAAGGGAGGAATCAGCATAGACCTTCAAAAACCAATCTTCAACAAGAAATCCTTAAGTTTTGTGTACCAACTCATGGGTGCCTGTATCAAGCCATAAAGAGCACGTTCAAGCTTGCACACCAATTGAGTACCATCGCATGCCACTGTTTCGAACCCAGGAGGCTTACTCATATACACATCTTCGCTGAGATCACCGTTGAGAAAGGCAATGTTGATATCAACTTGCCTCAGAGACCAATTTCGTGACACAGCTAATGCTAAGACCACATTAACAGTTGCAGGCTTGATAATGGGACTAAAGGTGTCATGAAAGTCATGGCCATGTATTTGATTAAAACCTTTAGCTACAAGCCTGACTTTGTACCTAGAAATGGATCCATCAACATTCTTTTTGATTCTAAAGATCCACTTACAACCAACTATCGTATGCCCTACTTGCATGGAAACAAGCTTCTAGGTTCCATTTTTTTCAAGTGCTTCATACTCAGCAAGCACAACCTCTTTCCATTTTGGATGAGCTAGGTCCTGTTGAACTGTGGATGGTACAACTTCATCAAGTTCAGCTATATAGACCTTAGGTTTGAACACGCCGGCTTTGGTACGTGTTGTCATAGGGCGGAAGTTAGTAGGATCAACATGCATCACATGATTGGCAGATGGCATATTAGACGCACATGTGGGCATAAAAATACCATCAACAAGTTCAAGCAATGGATCATTGTCAACAGGAAGCTCACGAGGTATACTCTGATCATCTTCATGTACATGTTCTGAAGGGGGAGAGATTTGAGGAACACAATGACCATTCTCATTAGTGTGTTCTGAAGATTGAGATATATGAGAGAAAACATCATTCTGACCAGCTTCGTTTATAGACAAACTAGGTGAAAGTGGAGCAGCACAACCAGCTTCATTGGTGCTTAGCTCCTGTGGAGTAGGAGAAGAGGAAATATGTGTTGGTCCAACAGAAGAAGAACCAACCACGACTGGCGAAGACACACGATCACATCCTTGCTCTTGCTCCCCATGCATATGACTTCCAAAAGTAGCAAGTGAGTTACACGATACAGCAGTGCCCGAGGGTGACAAGTCCCTGAAAAGTTGACCAACCCCTGGAACCAGTGGTATTTCATGTACCCCAAAAGACTGTTGTGGAGAAGTAGAGAAACCATTACTGGATGAACTAGCAAACGAAAATATTGACTCATCGAACACAACACTTCTGGACACAAACACCTTGCCATTAGAGTCGAGACATTGATATCCTTTGTGCATGGGGATGTAACCCAAGAAGGTACAAGGGCGAGACCAAAAATCAAGCTTGTGCACATTGAAGGGACGTAAGTGGGGAAAGCATCTGCATCCAAACACACGTAGCATGTCATATCGAGGTTTGGTGCCATGCAACTTTTCAAAGGGTGAGGAACCATCCAATACTCTGGTAGGCAACCTGTTTATGAAAAACACAGCTGTGACAACGGCATAAGTCCAAAAACGCAATGGTAGAGATGCCTGAGCTAGTAGAGTCAAAGCTAGTTCGATTATATGCCTATGCTTCCTTTCCACCACTCCATTCTGTTGAGATGTGTGTGGACAAGTGACATGATGCACAATGCCATGTTGTATCAGAAAAGAAGAAATACTGCGAAATTCACCCCAATCACTTTGCACAACCTTAATATCCTTACCAAATTGTGTTTTAATCATCTTTTAAAATGATTGAAAGGCTACAATGGCCTGAGATTTGGCTTTCAGCAAATAAACCCAGCAATGCCTGGAGTATGCATCTACAAATGAGACATAATACACAAAGCCCTGAGAAGAAACTTGAGCCGGTCCCCATAAATCAGTGAAAATTAACTCGAAAGGAGCTGCGTATGTTGTAGTAGAGGTAGGAAAAGGAAGACAATGACTTTTGCCCATTTGACAAGCAACACATAATGGAAAATTTTGAAACCAAATTTTTAGTAACTTTTGGTACATGTAACATATTCTTTAAAGATAAAGACCTGGAAGATGAAGGAAGCAAAGTGTGCCCGATTTTAGAAATAGGCAATGCTGAACTATTTCCAACAAGTAACTTACCAGGTCCAGTGTAATCCGAGTTAGTACCTACATTGGCAGCATCAGGGGTTACATGATGTGAAGCACCTGAATCAACAAACCACTGAGCTTCATTGAGATTGGCAACATGGGCATGAGTATTGGTTTCATCTTGAGTACTACGATCTGCACCACGAGTTGTAACACCAGGGAAGTTTTCATCAAACCTATGCCAGCATCTATCCACAAAGTGCCCAACCTTACCACACAGCTAACATTGAGGCTTTATGTTTGATTTGTAGCCCATACGACCACGTCCCCGTTGACCCATGGAAGCACGATAGGGTCTGTAAGGTGCTCGATTATTGTTCTGAGAGTCATCTTGATTAGAATTTGCAACATGAGAAACATTAGCTGAATGAGTAATATCATAGAATTGATTGAAGTTGAGTATTTGAGTCTCATCATCCATTAAGACTGATATTGATGCATCAATAGTAAAAGGAGATTGACTAGCTGTTATCACAACAATGAAAGGCTGGTACTCAGCCGGAAGGCCCTTGAGAATGGAAGCCACCTTTTCAAAATCTGAGATGGGACTCCTACAAGAAGCAAGCATGTTACATACTTCTTTAATTTGAGCAATATATGCTCTCATGCTAAGATCACCTTTGTGAATAGATCGAAGCTTGTAGTGCAGACTCATGACAATGGTCGTTGATCGACTGGAGAAATACGTGACCACCGTTGTCCAGATTTCAGCCGTCATTTTCGCGCCAACAAATTCTGACAGAAGATGAGGACTTATCATGGAAAGAATCCAAGACGTAAGAGCACTGTCTTGAGCAACAAAGACCTCATACGCTTCGTTATCGATCTTTTCTCCCTGCTCATTTGTGATTTCAGCCGGAGGCGCCTTCAACAACTTTTCAAGACGGTGGCCACGAATGGCTAACAACACTTGCTGTTTCCAGAGAAGGAAGTTTGTTTCATCAAGAACGACGCTGATCCTTTTGTTGGTGAAGACTTTGCCGGAGCTTGAAGAGCCACCAGCAACATCAGACGCAAGAACTGAGAAACTGTCGGAGTTTGTCATGGAAAGAATTCAAGAAATACGAAATGACAACAAAAATGAAGAAGAAGGTGACTATGCGGAAGCAGGAAACTAGAATTTTCCAGCTATTGATACCATGTTTGAGAGAATAAAAGAGAAGAAGAATTCTTTTATTAATACTTATCATCGTGAATCTCACTAGTGATCATGTGGCAATCACTGAATAGAGCAGAGAGTCAAACCTTAATTTTTACTTCAACAACCATTAACCCAAAAGAAATTAATAATTCAAGACGTGTGCAAGAGTTGGCAGCGATTATGAATCAATTAGTATAATATTATTACTTCTACATCCAATAACCTAGAATTTTCAACGCCTTTGCTCAGATCTCGGTTAGAGAAAAAATGGAAAAATTTGCATGGGAATTTCTAAGCCAATCTTCATGGTTTCCCCTTGACGTAGACCTATTCTACACTCCCATCGTTCTATCGCTTCTCATCCTCGGCTTCCTCAAGTTCAAACAGCCTAGTCATCGGAATTCACCTCCGTCGCCGCCAAAACTACCCATCATCGGCAACCTTCATCAGCTCGGCACACTCCCCCACCTCTCCTTACGCTCTCTTTTCGACAAGTACGACCCTCTAATGCTTCTAAAGCTCGGCTGGAGTATTTAAAATGCATAATCAAAGAAACTTTAAGACTACACCTTGCTGGTCCTCTTTAGGCTCCCCGTGAAACATTGGCAAGAATCGAACTACAAGGTTACGACATCATGCCTAAAACAAGAGTTCTCATCGATGCTTGGAAGATCCAAAGGGACCCAAAAGTTTGGAGAAACCCAGAAGACTTTGTCCTAGAGAGATTTGAAGACAACACCATTGATTTCAGGGGTTCGAACTTTGAATTCATTCCATTTGGTGTAGGAAGAAGAGGTTGCCCTGGGATTTCATTTGGGGTTGCTGTTGTTGAATCTGTGATTGCCAATCTTTTGTACTGGTTTGATTGGAAATTGCCGGATGATGTTGATTGCGAGAGCTTAGACATGATCGAAACCTTTTTTATTTCAGCCTCTAGGAAGTGGTCACTCCATGTTGTACCAAATGCTTATGGTTGTTGATGTATTTAGTTTGTTAGAGTTTTTTCGGCCAAAAAAAAAAATTAATGAATTGTCGAATTTATGTTTGATGTTATATTTTGAACATAAATATTCTGTCCTTTTTTAGTGTTCCCATTTATGTCCTCACACTAAAGACACGTAGGAGAAATTTTTTCTAAAGAACTTAGAACATTAAATCATTACATCTTCTTAGCCACAAAGACTAGAGCATTCTTTTTGTGTGTAGTGAGACCAGGCACAACCTCAAAGTCCATGTCTTCCGTATTCATCCCTGTCGGCATTTCCCAAATCAAACATGTAAAGAAGATTATCAAGGGCAAGCTCCACTGCTGCAACTCCCATATGCATTCCAGGACAAATCCTTCTACCAACACCAAATGGACGAAAACTATTTGACTCGTGCTCGACTCGATACTCTATAAGCTTGATAAAATTTTAACCGACTCATATCGACTATTATCCAGATAAACACAATACTAGGAATGGAGGTAATCGGAGAACTCTTCCCCTTCTGTAACCTTGTTCGTAGACAATCTTTCGAGAACTCTTCAATGGAAGGATTGGGGAAGTCTTGGATGCCTTCATAACAAGAAAACCAAGTAGGGGGAAGATTTGGTTTTGATAGATTTATAAGCGATGAGGAGGTGGATAAGATCATCGAGAGAATGTTTGGGTTGGTACTATATGGAAATAAGATTAAGGTGGCGTTGGCAAAGAAGAGGGCTAGAGCATTAAATCATTACATCATCCTAGCCACAAGGACTAGAGCATTTTTTTCTGTGTAGTGAGACCAGGCACAAAATTCTGATCGACTCGTATCAACTATTATCCGAATAAACACAATACCAAGAATGGAGGTAATCAAAGAACTCTTCCCCTTGTGTAACCTTGTTTGCAGACAATCTTCTGAGAACTCTTCAATGGAAAGGATTATGGTTTGTGTAGAACTAAATGTTTTGATATAATAAATGAAAAATGTTTTGGACTAAATTGAAAATAATTGAAAATATGTTTTTAGTCAAAACAACTTGAAAATATGTTTAAGGGTTTCTACAAGGCTTTGGAATAATTTAAAGTGTATTTAAAGTGAAATTCCAGTAGCCAATACCTGTACCGATACGCTTTGTCCGTATTGATACAGTGTGCTTTAAATACCCAATGGCTAGTTCGCATACCGATACGATTGTATCGCGTACCGATACGCCCAGCTATCCCCAACGGTCAATTTCCCAACGGTCTTTTAAATTACAAGACTGTACCGATACGCTTACAATGCATATCGATACACATCAGCTGGAAGTGCTCAACGACTATTTCCTTATCGGGACTGTATCGATACTGATTTAAGAGTATCGATACGCTAAGCTGCAGAACTGCATTTATGGTGGAAAATAAAGGCTCCAACGGCTCCAATTCAACCCCAACGATCTACAAAGACTATGAACTCAATTAGGAGTATAAAATGGACCTCCAAGCATCAAGGAAAGGTTAATGCTTCAATTGTCAGCAACATTATGATGAAGAAATTGTCTTAGAGCTAAATTATCCATTTTTGTATAGACAAACACTTGTGAGCTAAAATTGTCAATGCATGATCAAGTGTTCTAGGTTTTGGGTGAGAACTTAAGAGTGCAAACACACACCTATTAGGGGGATTTCTTGTTTGCTAGAATTCTTTGTTTTGAGAGTGTTCCCAAAGCTCGAGTTGTGAGCTTTGGATGCTAGATCACGGGTAGTGACTCTAGGTTGTAATAGTTTCCTCCTTAGCTTAGAAAATGGGAAGAATTCTTAGTGAATTGATTAAAATCCTTAGTAGGAAGCTAAGGTAGTGGATGTAGGCTTTGGTTAGAAATCCGATCCACTCTAAAATCCTTGTGTTCAATTCCTATCTTTTTGCTTCTACTTCCAACACCCAACTTATCACTTCTCCACAACTTGGCAAGCGATTCAGTTGTGATCATTTAGCCTAACAATTGGTATCAAAGCGAGACTCAATCGAAGGGGGATTAACATCCAATTGAGGCAATCCGAGAAGCTCGATACAACAATTCAATCAACTGGTCAAATGACGCAATCTATCGACAAGCCACTATTCCTCAACGGGACCAACTACTCCTATTGGAAGAATAAGATGAGGTACTTCATCAAAGCCAAAGATTACAAGCTTTGGGACATTTTTGAAGACGGTCCGTTCGTGCCACAACGAAGCAAGACAGAATAGAGTGTGGATGATCACAAGAAGATGAAGCTTAATTGCAAGGCTTTGCACATTGTTTTTTGTGCATTTAGCCCCAACATCTATGAGAAGATTTCTTCTTGTGAAGATGCCAAGAAAGTATGAGACACGCTTGAAGTCACATACAAAGGAACCAACGAAGTAAAGGAAACCAAGATCGGTCTTCTCAACTTAGAGTATGAGGACTTCAAGATGAACCCAGATGAAGACATCCAGAGGATGTTCGACCGATTCTCCACAATTGTCAATCAACTCAAAGGTTTTGGAGAGGAGATTTCAGAAGACAAACTCGTTCGAAAAGTGATTTATTCACTTCCCGAGTCATGAGATTCAAAGAAGACGACCATCATTGAAGCCAAAGACTTGAAGAAGATCAAGCTTGATGAGCTAATCGAATCTATTCTTACCCATGAGATGATGTCTCTACCTTTGAAGAAGGAGAAGGAGAAGAAGATCAAGAAGCAAGGCATTGATGTCAATGTCATTGCTCCCAAGTCCTCCAAGTGCAACCATATTGATACAAGCGAGGAGGAGGATAAAGAAGAAGAGATTATTCATCTCTTCAAGAAGTGTGCCCCATTCATGAAGAAAACAATGAAAGAATTCAAAGGTGAATCAATGAAGAAGGAAAAGGGCAAGCACTTCAAGCTATAAGAAGAAGGCATATGTGGCTACATAGAGTGATGAAGACTCCACCGACAATGAACAAGCTAACCTTTTCCTTATGGCCATCCAAGAAGATTCAAGGGTAACTTATAATTCATCTACTTCTACTTCTTATTCTTTTGATGAATTACAAATTGCCTATGATGATTTGATTTTAGAGTTTAAAAATCACATTTTGAAAAACAAGAAAGTGGTTTCAAACTTGAAAATTCGAAATGATTTTATTTCTAAAACCAAAGATGAACTTGAAGCAAAACTCAATGAGTTTGAGCAAAAATGTCTTGATTTAAAAAATTTGCTTCATAAAGTTTAAGAAGAAAAGGATTTGATTTTCAAAGAGCTTGAAAAGAAAAAAAATTGTGGAAAATCAAATTTTTATCAAAGACAATCTAGTGCCCCTAGATTTTTAAATGGTAAATGTTTTAGAAGTGTTTGGGTTCCAAAAGAACTAATCACTTCAAACAAAAAGGATGGAATTGAAAAATGGATTCCTAAGGGGACTAAATTTGTGCCACTAACGTTTATGGATCGAAAGCAATTTGGATACCAAAAATTACATGATTGTCTTGTTTAAGTGTGATGGATAGTGATCAACAAGTCCAAATTTGAGGGAGAACTCCATGCACACAAAGAGAGCACTTGAAGAAGGAAGGCTTCACATCCTCCATTGGATTCAAGTGTGGTAAAATTAGTTGAATTTATTTTTATTTCTTTTAATTCAACTAATTTAATCATATATGTTGGACTAACATTGTTTGATGCCTTGAGTAAGGGGGAGCCAATATTTTTTTTCAAAATTTTAATTGTGTCAAAAATGTTTTTAACCTCATATGTTATTTTGAGCTTAAAGTCATTTAAGTTCTTTTTGATATAACAAAAAGGGGATAAATGATTTGAAAAATTGATTTTTCAAGTGAATAAGAGGGAGCTTTACATGGTTTAAATTTTAAAATTCTCTTATTCAAAAATTTTAAAATACTAAGGGGAGAATCCCAAACATTTTTTCAAGTTGATTTTATTATATCAAAAAGGGGAGATTGTAGAATTAAATGTTTTCATATAATAATTGAAAATATTTTGGACTAAATTGAAAAGAATTTAAAACATGCTTTTAGTCAAAACAACTTGAAAATATGTTTAAGGGTTTTTACAAGACTTTGGAATAATTTAAAGTGTATTTAAAGTAGTCAAAACCTAGTTTTTAATGTAACCGTACCGATACGGTATGTCACCGTATAGATACCCTTTAGGGTTTTAACTACAGTGAAATTCTAGTAGTCAAAACTCGTACCGATATGCTTTGTCCGTATTGATACGGTGTGCTTTAAATACCCAACGGCTAGTTCACGTACCGATAAGGTTGTATCGCGTACCGATACGCCCAACTACCCCCCAACGGTAAATTTTCCAACGGTCTTTTAAATTGCAGGACCATACCGATAGGCTTACCATGCGTATCGATACGCATCAGCTGGAAGTGCTCAACGGCTATTTCCCTATCGGGAACGTATTGATATAGATTTAAGAGTATCGATACGCTAAGCTGCATAACTGTATTTATGGTGGGGCTATAAACTCGATTAGGAGTATAAAAGAGACCTCCAAGCATCAAGGAAAGGTTAATGCTTCAATTGTCAACAACATTATGATGAAGAAATTGTCTTAGAGCTAAATTGTCCATTCTTGTATAGACAAACACTTGTGAGCTAAAATTGTCAATGCATGCTCAAGTGTTCTAGGTTTTGGGTGAGAGCTTAAGAGTGCAAACACACACACCTATTAGAGGGATTTATTTTTTGCTAGAATTCTTTGTTTTGAGAGTGTTCCCAAAGCTCAGGTTGTGAGCTTTGGATGCTAGATCGCGGGTAGTGACTCTAGGTTGTAACGGTTGCCTTCTTAGCCTAGAAAAGGGGAAGAATTCTTAATGAATTAGTTGAAATCCTCAGTAGGAAGCTAAGGTAGTGGATGTAGGCTTTGGTTAGAAAGATGAACCACTCTAAAATCCTTGTGTTCAATTCCTATCTTTTTGCTTCCACTTTCAACTCCCAAATTATCACTTCTCCACAACTTGGCAAGCGATTCGGTTGTGATCATCGAGCCTAACAATTTTCTTTTGGAAGGATTGGGGAAGTCGTGGATGCCTTCACAACAAGAAAGCTAAGTAGGGGGAAGATTTGGGTTTGTTAGATTTATAAGTGATGATGAAGTGGATAAGATCATCGAGAGAATGGATGGGTCAATACTATATAGAAATAAGATTAAGGTGGCGTTGGCAAAGAAGAGGAATACAAACCCGCGGTTGAGGAAGGTGGTGCCGAAGGTAAATAAGAGGAATACAATCAAGAACGAAATAAGGGTGAATCACTAGTAGAAATCATCAGGCAAGGCGAGGCAAGGAGTCGACTAGAGATTCAAGGGCACATCTGAAAGCGAGTGTAGTGGGGCATGTAGAAGTTGGAGATCTATGAAAGCTCAAAAAATGCCTTCTAGGGGTCACAACCATTGTTTGCAGTGTAAGTAACATAAGTTTGAGATTGTAGCAGTGGGGCTTAGGAGATGTTAAAGTTCAAATAATTGGGGGGAAAACATTTCTTACTAAGACTTATTTTCCGGACAAATCCTTATACCAACACCAAACAACATGAAAACTATTTGACTCGTGCTCAACTTGACTCGATACTCAATAAGCTCGATAAAATTTTGATCAAATCGTATCGACTATTTCTGGATAAACACAATACCAGGAATGGAAGGTAATTGGATAACTCTTCCCCCTTTTGTATCCTTATTCCTAGACAAATTTCTGTGAACTCTTCACTAGAAAAGGGTTATGGTGTAAAGAACCAGATTTCAAGTTAGCGAATCGGGTCTCAGTTTTGGGTAATTGGGACTTTATGTTGGAAGCCCAATTAAGAATATTCGATAAGGGCTTTGTGGTAAAGGAAAAAGAAGGAAAGTGGGTATTTATTAAATAGCTTTATCCAAGTTGTTGAGAGGATTTTATTTTGGTAGTGTTTGAAATTTAAAATAAAAGTGAGTGATTCGAAAAAGAGAAAGGGAGGATAAGATTGGATTCGATGTTTTAGAGAGAGATAGAAAAGTATGAGAGGAAGTGAGAGGGAGGCTTTGAACTTCGATCTACCGCCACTCAGGCTGTCGTGTACGACACCGTCGTCACCATTGAGTTCCTCTCGCCGAGACGCATCCTCTGGTGGTCACCCGTCGCCGTCACTCGATGGGGTGGGGAGAATGAAGATCTAAAGAATCTTAAACGCCATGATCTGTCATCCACCGCCGTAAACCGAGGGCACTATTGGAATCCCTAACCGAAGACAAGCCAATATAAAGGTCGCCAGCACCATCCGGCCACCGGAGGCTACCGTACGCGCCATCGCTTGCGTATGGGTGTGGTTTTGCTTTAGGCAGACTGAGTCAAACTGAGTTAGACCGAGCCGAGTTGAGCCAAGCTGATTTAAGCTGAACTGAGTCGTTTGAGCCGTTGACTGAGCCGTTAACTTTTTCTAAGGGACCCTACCCAGGGGTTTCTTGACGTTCTGAGTCCGTTGGCGCAATTTGTTTTGCCAAATTCTAACCTGATAAGCTATTTTTACGCATTTGGCCTTGTGGATTGAATAGGGGATGCATGAATTAATGTAGTTTTGTATTTGTTGATATCGAGTCAAGTGGAATATTCAGGGATCTTAGATTAGGATTTTTTAGAGATATCAGCTTAAGGTTAGTACACTTCGAACTTCTTTTGCTTTATGAGCATCACAAATGTAATTGCTTTGTGTGTTTGTACCTGCAAATTAGGTAGATGATGAATATGCATGTGTGGAGACCGATAGTATGAGACTCGATAATTATGAAATGCATGATGATGCAATGAATATGATGTGACTTGTGGAGGCTTTAGAGACCATGTAGGGTCGTTTGCGATGCTCATATAATTATTTGATGATTGTTTGGGTGATTGAAATAATTGTGATGGCTTGTATTCTTGTTCGAATGGATTGATGAGATTGGGTGAAAATTATACTAAATGGACTAATAATTAGTAATATTCAAATAATTGGTCATAAAGTCGGGAGTTGATGTTAAATGATTATGAAGCGACAATTAATAATAAATGAAATAATGAGTTAGTAAACAAACCACAACGACTTTCATAAGCTTTAGGGATCGAATAAAGTGTTGTAAAACATAATTCAAGGGAAGGGTGCAAACTCGTGGATAAGGCATTGGTACGGCCTTTAGTTGTACCATTTTTTGTGGAGATCAAGGATTTCTAGTATGCTATAATAGTGTCAGTACGCGTGTGAGTACCGATATCTAGGGGTACTATCGACGTAATATTGCATGGTAAAAGAGTAAGTATTTAATGTAAATATGCAAGTAAATAATGCCAAGAGTACGTCTTTTATGTGCAAGTATACACAGTCAACAAGTAATATAGTAGTGAGTTGAGTATCGTCTCCACAGGGATTGTCTAGGAATTAAATGCCACGATCTTTACTTGTAATTTGAAACTAATGATTTTTATATGAAAGTTGGATTTAAGATTAAGAAAAATAACTAAGGAAAAATAAAGTAAAAAATCAGAAAATTTGGCAAACAGGTGTATTCAAATGGTGATGAGCGTTAACAAGAGATGTTGAATTTTACGTTAGCTATGCCAACTATTAATAACGTCCTACCTTTGAATTATTGTCGAGCAAATTCAAGAGTGGCATTGTGTAACACCCTAAGATTTAAAAAAAATATGTAAAACAAGTGAGGCTAGTGGGGTTTGAACCAACAACCTCACCCTTCGTTGTTCCCCTCTTCCTTAAACCATTGAACCAAGTGTTTATTCTTGTTAAGGGTTGCCTCCAATAATATTAAAGTTAGTTTAGAAAGCTTATTAAAGAAGATTTAATAACCCATCTGACCCCTCAACTACCCAAAGGGAATGAGGTATGAATTTCCAGAAAGCTCTATACCATCTCTTACCATCCCAGTCGGACCACCGCCCGATCTTGGCCACCGTCAGTGTTAGTTTTGAACCTTTTTAAAGTTCGGTGGAATTTTCGAGTTAGGGACCATAGTTGAGTGGTATGTGGTGTAGTTTACCCTTAAATTTTTATAGTTTTTTTAGATCCGTTAGTGCAGTGTGTCATGTTACAGTGTTTCCACTTGACATTTTCAAAATTAATTATTTTATTTAAAAAATTCTTTAAATGTTCTAAAAATTCTAAAAGGCTTGTAAAATTTATAAAAAATACATTTTTAAAAGAACTGTAAATACAGCATGGTAAAACTATAGTGTATTATGTGCTAATAATATCTAAATAAAAAACTGTTAAGATTTAATAGGTGAAATTGGTCAAAAGGCTTAATTGACCAAATTTCATGGTTCAAGGGCTTAATTGGGTGCAAAAAAGTTGAGAAGCTTAATTGATTTTTTTATAAAAATTTAAGGGTTTCTTACGCCCTTAAGCCTAGATAATAATACTTATGCTTGTACACTCGTAAGCAAAAATAACTATTTTAAATATATATTTATCGGTTAGATCATTTATTTTTCTATGAAGAAAGGTATTGAACATTCATCTACTTTAAAAATTCACACATCTCATTATAAAAATAAATAGTGTTCACATGCATATGTATTTGTCTCAAATACTATTAATAAATAAAAGGGACAATATTCTTTTATGAACATTTCGATGTTTATTTATTTCACTTGGTGTTAAATTATATGTTAATTTTTCTAAAAGTAGATGAATTTTTAATATTTTATCGACAAAAATATAAATTTAAAATAGTTTCTTTTACTTTTGAGTGTATAAGACATAAACAAAAGAAGAGATAATATTAAATAGTAGAAAACGACCTATCCCTTCCTCTTCACGCATAGGTGCTCACTATGGGTGTGTGTAAAAAATTTGATCCAAGTAATCCGATATAAAAATTTGGATACCGTTTGATTGTTTGAGGAAAAAATCGAACTCAAAACACATAAATTGTGGTTTTGAATTTTCCGAAAATTCTAAAAACGTTTTTAACCCTTTAGACTTTTGACATGTCTAACTTTATCCCTTTATTATATAATTTTGAATCTAGTCTTCCTAGATTTACAAATTTTGTGTAATTCGGACTTGAATTTGATGTCATTGGAGAATCATTTACAAGTTTTGCATGGAAACAAGGCTCCCAATATTGATATTTACTTTTGACATTTTATTTTGAGATTGTAAACAAACGTGATCTTCATTTCATTGACAACATATTTAATTTATTTCTTAACCCGATTTTATTGGTAGCTTTTTATTAAAAATTTCTAATAATATTACATTCTTTTTCTTTTTGGAGAAATTATTACTTTTAAGGTAAAATGACAAAAGATGCCCCACCGTTTTCATGTTTTGTCATTTGTTCTTTTTTTTTTGGAGCAAACAACACCTTACGTTTTAATTTAGTCCAAATATGTCCCTATTAGATGAAAACTGCTAGTCAACTGATGATCAACGTCTAATTTTGGGGTGTGTAAAGAAAATCAAACGAGTTTTTGTCAAGGAACTAGTGAATTCTTCCTTTGAATTTCACTCTAAATCCAAGAAGTATTAATGGTGCGCAGATACGAAATAACATCAAATAAAGGAGCAGCCTCCACTGTCAATTTAAACAATTTTCACAAGCTCCAGCTTGCATTAGTCTTGCATTCAGCAAGCCAGAAATATGTTCCTTTGAGCACATATGTCACCCAAACTAAGCTTCTTTGTAGACCATTTCCCCAGTCTATAAACATTATACGACATGTTTTCTGCTTGCGTTGATGTGTGTTTGATGTGGTCTTTTGTTCAAGGTCTGGTGTTTGTCTCGAAGCAGTGGTGGTTGAGTATTCTCTATTGTTTAATTTTGATGGAAAGCTACTTCTTTAATGGTATAAAAAAAACTTAATAATACAAGAGTTGGCAGAGATTAGGAAGCAATTATATTAATTAATGCAATTTCAAAGATTATTCTGGGGACCTTGGTGTTTTAGTTTTATAAATTTTGGGGAAGATGGTGAAAAATAAAATTTTGAAAGTTTGGGGTTAAATTAGAAACTAATTTTTTTAAGTAACGGAGACTAACGACCAAAGTACCAAAATAGAAACGATTCTAAACGTAAGTAACCAGAATAATCTTTTTTGAATTTTGGTGACCAAAATAAAACACAACCTAAATGACATACCGATCCCTGTTTTAACAACCCCAACGGCTATTTCCAACGGTCTTTTAAATGACATACCGTATCGATACGCTTAGGCTGGCAAGAGTCTAACGGCTAGTTTCTGAAGAAGAGCGTACCGATACGGGTCCTCGCGTATCGATACTGAAGGCTCCAGAACAACATTTAACATGAGAAATAAAGTCTCCAACGGCTCCAATTCAACTCCAACGGCTAGTAACGACTACAAACTCATTAAGGAGTATAAAAGGGACCTCCAAGCATCTAGTAATGGTTAATGCTTCAATTGTAATACAACATATGATCAAAATATGTCTTAGTGCTTTACTTGTCAATTCCTTGTAAGTGTTTTGGGAATGGGTGAGAGCTTAATTGTGCAAACAAATACCTATTAGAGGGATTTGAGTTTGATTATTTTTATCTCTTTGTAAAGAGGGTTTGATCAAGGCTTTGGGTTAAAAGCTTGATCAGTTTGTAAAAGTTTCCTACTAAACCTAGTAAAGGGGACGAATCAATAGTGGATTGATTGGAAATCCTTAGTGAAAAGCTAAGGTAGTGGATGTAGGCCTTGGTTAGAAGGTAAAACCACTATAAATCATCTTGTCTTTTATGTTTTTAGCTTCCACACCTATATCACCCAAAATTTCACTTCTCCACCACTTGACGAGCAAGAACGGTTGAAAGAATCGAGCACCTAAAACCTAACAATCCTGTATTACAAACCTTGTGCTGAAGAGATTCGAGCCGAGGTAGAAAAAGAAGGGTCGTTCATCATTGATCGTCTTGAGGTTGTAGCATTACCATGAGATTATGTCAATGGAGGAATCAACTATGACAGAGTATTGACAACTAAAGAAATGGCCAAGCGTATGAGAGCGGCCAACGAGTCGATGATTCGGAGTCATTTTGGAGCAGATATCATAGACCACTTATTTCATAGGATTACTGAAATCCTGGCTGCAGATCCCAAGGAAGTGGAGCATGTTAGCTTGGTTATTTCTTTAATAAAAAATGTTTGATAATTTGTATTTGTGGTGTGGTTGCAAAGTTCATGATTGATTCGATTTCTACTGTCGTTTTTTAACTTCTATTGCCATTGAACCAATTTGATTACTTAAAATACAAATTAAATATGTAGCTTTTACAGTAGAAGAAGTGAATTCCAGGGCCAACACTCAACATTCAACATTGCTGATGTCTTTGAATTCTTTGTTTTAGTTTTAGTATACAAAAAAATTAGTAAACTTGATGTAGATTTTAGTGTTGAAATTGTTAGAATCAATTAAACAAATGAAGAAATGATGGCTGACTTACCTTAGCAACCAAAAACCTCTTTAGTCTTTACAAATTTCACCCTTTTATACTTCATACAACTGAAATAATTTGGACATAAATGCAATTTCAAAGATTATTCTGGGGATCTTTGGGTTTTAGTTTTATAATTTTTGGGGAAAATGGTGAAAAATAAAATTTTGAAAGTTTGTGGTTAAATTAGAAACTAATTTTTTTAAGTAACGAAGACTAACGGCCAAGAGACCAAAATAGAAACGATTATAAACGTAAGTAACCATAATAATCTTTTTTGAATTTTAGTGACCAAAATAGAACACAACCTAAACGAAAGGGACCACTGGTGAAGATTATCCATAAAAAAACTCAATAATGCAAGAGTTGGCAGAGATTAGGAAGCAATTATATTAATGTAATTTCAACAATAAAAAAACCCCAGAATTGTCAACGCCTTTGATTAGATCTCAGTAGAATATTTTAACTGCATAACTTGAATAGATTGATGCTCACCCCTGCTTGCTTGCTTTAATAACGCAGGACATATGGTTGAGTTTGAGAGGTGCACAAACTGAAAAATGGCGATATTTCCATGGGAATTTCTAAGCCAATTTTCATGGTTTCCCCTTGACGTAGGCCTACTCTACACTCCCTTCGTTCTATCGCTTCTTCTTCTCCTCCTCTTCATCCACGGCTACCTCAAGTTCAAACAGCCTACACATCGGAATTCGCCTCCGTCGCCGCCAAAACTACCCATCATCGGCAACCTTCATCAGCTCGGCACACTCCCCCACCGCTCCTTACGCTCTCTTTCCGACAAGTACGGCCCTCTAATGCTTCTAAAGCTCGGACAGGCCCCGACACTCGTGATTTCATCAGCTGAGATCGTGGAAGAAATAGTGAAGAATCACGACATCGCTTTCTCGGATCGGCCAAGTCTGACATCAGTAAAAATCATGTTCTACGGAGGTTCGGACTTCGTTTTCTCATCATACGGAGAGTACTGGAGAAGAGCTAGAAAGATTTGTATTTTAGAACTTTTAAGCCAAAAAAGGGTCCAATCGTTCCGGTTCATTCTAGGCATGCTATCTTTAATGCCTAGAATGATCTTGTGAATGGAGGTATTATCTTGCAATCTTATGTGTTTTAAGTGTGTTTGCAATAGGGTGCATGCCTCTAGAGTGTATTTGTATGTTGTGTATGCTTCTTGGAGTCGTTTAGGGCCTTTAGAGTTGTTAAGAAATGCTTAAAGTTGGTCTTCGAAGGTTGCAGACAGCCAGTGTTTTGAAACGAGCTGGGCCGTTTCGGAACGAGTTAGGCTTCAGGGACCCCGTATCGGAACGCGTGTGGATACGGTTTGGCCACTGTGAGCCCCTGTTCCGATACGGGTTCCGGAACACTTTGGCTATTGTAAATCTGAAAAATTACCGAGATGAAAGCGTTTCGAAACGGGTCTAAGGGTTTCGGAACGGTCAATATCTCGTTGACCACGAGAAGTTGACCGTTGAGGGCGTTTCGGAACGGTTGACCTCCGTTCCAATACGACCTTCTCGTGTGGACTTGGGGCAGTTGACCTGGTCAAGGGCGTTTCGATACGCCTCAATGGTGTTTCGAAACGGCCTGTCTAAAGGATTAAAATTGGGTCGTTTAATTGTTGTTTTGGGTTCAGTTAATTGTCTTATTCTTTTTATTCCGCTGTTATGACCGTGTAGGACTTAAATGTGCCATTAGAGAAGATAAGTTAAAAGAAAAAAATTAGGGTTGCTAACCGAGGGGGAACCTTAACGGGTTTCGCCTCGGTTTTCCCCATGTGGCCTATTCGGACCGGTCATCTGGCCAGACCGGGATGAGGGGGTTACATATAAAGTTTAGGGTTTGAGCTTTATAGTTTAAGGTTTAAGATTTAGAATTTAGAATTTTTATATAATATTTATAGTATAAATATATTATTTGTATGAATATTTTAGAGTTTTTTAAATAATATATTTATATTATAAATATTATATGAAAAATAAAAACAATGCGGTATTTTTATTTATATATATTATATATGTACAAACAATATATTTTAATATTATTTATTTCATAAAATAATTTGAATTAATCTGAAGTAGTTTGAGATATATGATATTTGTGGTAAAATATTACATAATGTTATGTTGGTTTAGTGGTTAAGGCGTAGCTCTCTTTTTTAAAGGTTCTGGGTTCAAAACCCCTCAAGCGTATGATTCTAACATTTTTTCTCCAGCAAAACGATGTCGTTTTTAACTTAATGGGAGAATTAACGGTTAACGACGAAGTGACATTTTCGACTCACATATTAAAGTTCAGTGATAATTTTGAACGATTTTAAAGTTCGGTGACATTTTCGACTCAGGGACCATAGTTGAGTGGTATGTGGTGTAGTTTACCCTTTCTTTTATCATTTGTATTTTCTCTTTATTTATAAAATAAAATCACTACATAGTATTATTTTAAAAATAGTTAATTGCACCACACGTCTCTAAAATATGACTTTTATTCTAAATTAGTCTTGAAATTTTAACATTCTAATTTCATCCTCAAACTATGGTCTTCATTCTAAATTGGTCCTCAAACTTCTAAGCATTCAAATTTCATCCTGAAACTATGACTCTCATTCTAAATTGGTCCTCAAACTTTTTGAACACTCTAATTTCATCCTCAAATTATCAATATATGTTAATCATATCTTTATTAATAAAACTGTTATAAAAATTGTCAATTGTCATGAAACACATATATACATTATGTAATAATATCAAAAATTGTTCAAATTAGAACCAATTAGTACCATAATATCGTATATCAAAATATAACTCTTAAAAACCCTACAAGATTTTCTTTCAAAATAACTAAAAAGCACTGCTTGCTTCTTTTTTTCATTCTTAATTTAGCCGGCGATCGGCAATCTTCTAGGTGTTGGTAATCGATCGCCGCCGGTGTTCATTATTTTTCTTATTTTTATTTGCTATGTTTTTATTTTTTTATTTTTTCTTTATTTTTATAAAAATCTTTGCCCATGTGACACTCTTTTCTTATGCCTTCGTGACACGTTTTCTTTTGTTTTTATGATACGGTTTCACATATCTTTGCGGCCATTTGAAGCTTGTACAAATATCTTCACGACTATTGTTTTCTGATTTGAGTTTGTCGGTGGTCATAGAAAGCTTGATTCTCTTTGATGGTTGTTTGCCGTTGTAATAAATATAGATATCACGACAATCTGCCTAATAGTTTAGTTCGGTCTTCACTCTTTTTTTTCCTTATTAAGTGTGTCGTTTGAATTGAGACATAATAGATTTGAAAAGGTTTTTGGGTTCTTTGCCGATAAACGCCATTTTCAATGAAAGGGTTTACTTTTTTTTCAACTTTTGATTTTATCTTTTTTTGTATGAATTTTTTAGTTGACTTGGTCCCTACTTTTCTCTTTTGCACTTTTGATTTTTATGTTTAAGGACCGGTGTTTGTGGTTGTTTAATTTTGATGGAAAGCTAATTCTTTAATGGTATAAAAAAAACTTAATAATGCAAGAGTTGGTAGAGATTAGGAAGCAATTATATTAATGTAATTTCAACAACAACAAAAAAACCTCCAGAATTTTCAACGCCTTTGATTAGATCTGAGTTAGAGTAGTGCACACAGCGGAAGATGGCGGTATTTCCATGGGAATTTCTAAGCCAATCTTCATGGTTTCCCCTTAATGAAGGCCTACTCCACAGTCCCTTCGTTCTATGGCTTCTTATCCCCCTCTTCATCCTCGGCTTCCTCAAGTTCAAACAGCCTAGTCATCGGAATTCGCCTCCGCCGCCGCCAAAACTACCCATCATCGGCAACCTTCATCAGCTCGGCACACTCCCCCACCGTTCCTTACTCTCTCTTTCCGACAAGTACGGTCCTCTAATGCTTCTAAAGCTCGGACAGGTCCCAACACTCGTGATTTCATCAGCTGAGATCGTGGAAGAAATAGTGAAGAATCACGACATCGCTTTCTCGGATCGGCCAAGTCTGACATCAGTAAAAATCATGCTGTACGGAGGCTCGGACTTCATTATGTCACCATACTGTGAGTACTGGAGAAGAGCTAGAAAGATTTGCGTTTTAGAACTTTTAAGCCAAAAAAGGGTTCAATCCTTCAGATTCATCCGAGAAGAAGAAGTTGCTTCACTCATCAACAAATTACGCCATGAAAGTTGCAGCGGAAGGTCAGTAAATCTAAGTCAACTCTTGCTTGAAACTTCATATGGTATAGCTTCCAGGTGCATCATCGGGAAAAAAGCAAAAGACGATGGGAATTTGGGAGAGCTTTCCAAAAGGTTCCTGAGATTATTTGCGGGTTTTAGCTTCGGAGATTTGTTTCCTTATTTGGGATGGCTAGATGTTCTTACAGGACACATCGGACGCATGAAAGCAACCTTCAAAGAATTGGATGTTTTCCTTGACTCAGTGATTGAAGAGAAAACCAAGAGTCCAGAAAACAACATGCTGGACCTGGACGACGACCACAGCAAGAAAGACATCGTGCAAATCCTCCTCCATTTACTTCACAATGACCACGATTCCAAACTTACCATCAACAACGTCAAAGCAATTTTGCTGGATATGTTCATGGCGGGAACTGAAACTTCTGCAACAACAATAGAATGGGCAATGGCAGAACTTTTGAAGAATCCAAGTGTGATGAAAAGGGTCCAAGAAGAGGTTCGAAGAGTGGCGAATGATAAAGGAAGAGTTGAGGAAGATGATATAAGTAAAATGGAGTATTTAAAATGCATAATCAAAGAAACTTTAAGACTACACCCTGCTGGTCCTCTTTTGGCTCCCCGTGAAACATCGGCAAGAATCGAACTACAAGGCTACGACATCATGCTTAAAACAAGAGTTCTGATCAATGTTTGGAAGATCCAAAGGGACCCAAAAGTTTGGGAAAACCCAGAAAACTTTATACCAGAGAGATTTGAAGACAACGCCATTGATTTCAGAGGTTCCAACTTCGAACTCATTCCGTTTGGTGCAGGAAGAAGAGGTTGCCCTGGGATTTCATTTGGGGTTGCTGTTGTTGAATCTGTAATTGCCAATCTTTTGTACTGGTTTGACTGGAAATTGCCGGATGATGTTGATTGCGAGAGCTTAGACATGACCGAAACTTTCTGCTTGTCGGCCTCTAGGAAGATGCCTCTCCATGTTGTACCGAATGCCTATGGTTGTTGATGTATCTAGTTGTTGGTTAGGGTTGTTTTAGCCAAGAATAATATAATGGATTGTTTATGAGTAATGACTTTATGTTGATGTTGTACTTCCCCAATTAATGTATTTTATTTTATGTTAGATTATTTACGTGATTTTGTGATAGTATATGTTTAAGTTATTATAAATCCCACGTTGCTCCTCATTTTTTGTGTCTTGGTGGCAAAGGTAGATGTTCATCATCTCTTGAGACCCGGGTTCGAGCATCAGTAATACATGTTGTGTGTGCCGTCTTTGAAAAGACTAAGAAAGTGGGAAAACGATTTTACTAACTTAGGGTGCGTTTGGTTCGCAGAAAAGATGATTACTAGGGGTAATAATCTTTTCCAGACTTACATTCCTATGTTTGGTTTAGGAGGATTCCCGGCTCCGTTGGATTTGTAGGCCAAAATAGAAGTAAATATTTAGAATATAGGGGATGTTGGAAAATATTTGAGGATATAGGCCATTTTCTACAGTACACGAGGACCTCGCCACCTGCACATGGCGAGGTTTGAGAAAAAAATTATTAAAAAATTGGACCTCGCCACCTGCACATGGCGAGGTTCGAGAAAAAAATATTAAAAAATTAGACCTCGCCACCTGCACATGGCGAGGTCCCCTGTGCACTGTAGAAAATGGCCTATATCTCCAAATATTCTTCAATATCTCCTATATTTCAAATATTTATTTTTATTTGGATTATTCTCCAAATTTTTCCAGGATTCCCACTATAAGGTATTATTCTTTTCCCAAGAGTGGCTCTTTTCCCCTAAATGGTGGGAATGCTATTCCCCTCATTTTCTTAGGTATTACACAATTCCTTCCTCTTTGGACAATATTACCCTTGTGATTATGAATTATGTTCATGTTGATCCTTTATTGCATTTTTAATTAGGTAACTAATTATTTATGGTACAAATTTATTAAATATTTATATTTAATATTAGTTTAATATATAAATGGTGTTGTATATATTTAGATAATATTGTAATATTTAATAGTACATTTTATTAAGATTGTATTTACGATATTTTTAGGGATGAGATTGTATGTTGCTTGAGACTGAATGCATTAAGACTTGATGTTATTAATTTTATTATTTGATTTATAAGATATTTTTTATCTTAAAAAAACCAGTAAGTTAATTTATTTTTATCATTTTTACTACTTTTAGATTTGTTTTATTATTTACTTTAATTTGTTTGATAAATGGTCGAAAGTAATAAAAAAATTAAAAATCTAAGCATATTAAACGTTTAATATTTTGATGTTAAAAAATTAAAAGGAATAAATGTATATAAATATAAAACATTTTTAAAAATAATTTAATAATATTATAAATATTTGTTTTTTTTTTGTAAATTTTAGGTAATGTAACGAAAATAGTTTTATAAAATTTTATGTAAATATTTTTAATTTAATAATTAAAAATTAAACTTGTTAACAAGAAAATATATTATAAGGACAAGTTAGTAAATTTTGCTTCCAATTAATCTTATATTCCTCCAACCAAACACTACAATCTTATATTCCTAGCAAATAAACCAAACAAGGTAATGTAACATTCTAGTAATGTGCCAAGTAATGTTACATTCCGGTAATCCTATTCCCAGAGGTAATCTTACATTCCGTGAACCAAACGCCCAATGAGATAAGGTCGAATCTCAAGAGAGATGAAATTAAAATCTCAATGTTAAAACAATAAATTAAAATGAGGGTTGATGTATTAAACTAAAATTAAAGATAAAAAAGTAAAAACTGAAAATAAAAGTAACAAAGATCAATGTTACTAAACTTTCAATCCGAATGTATGATTTTCATCCAAGCGTAACTTCAATTAGAGGCTTAAAGATAAATTTCTCATATCCAAGAAATTAGTCTAGTTGGAAAACATCACAACAAGCAATTATTCTCCTTTTATAATTGATTAGTCTACTTGAGGGAACACCACAACAAGCATTCAAATCAAAACTTACCATTAAATAAAATCAATGATAGCATTAAAATTCATGAGAATGACTAAAACAAAATCAATCAAATTAATCTTGTACCTTTATTTCCCTAGGGACTATCATGCGTGATGTGTAGTCGACGAACACAAAACATGAGCCTTACCCTTTGCTACTTGCGTCATGGATAGCGATAGAACATTCAATATCGAATTAAGGTGTCAATTTAATCAATATCAAACATTCATAAAAATAAGAACAAAAAATAAAGATTACTTGGATTAAAGGAGAAATACTAGTTTAGTACAAGCCTCACAAAATTACATCGGAATCGTTTCACCCTTGAATTGGTAATAAAAGCTTAACCACACATGGTGAAATAAGAACACAAGAGAGAAGAGCCGTCGAAAGATTGACTCTAAGATGATATCTAAACGACCTATTGAGCTATTTATATAGAAAGCAAAAACCTTAAACCTAAAAGTAAATCTCCTTTAATTGAGTTTAAATCCAATAAAGAAAGATATAATGAAAAAGAAATCTAAAGAATTAAAGTCCTAATTAATAAAAGAGATTGATTCTTGGTCCAACACTTCTAAAATAATAGAAATATCCATAAAAGTGAGCTTCACCTCAGATTTGATTTCAAAAACTCATATTCTTCACATCAAGCACCAGTCTCGCATCAGTCACAAAGCGTGGTCATGCCTTATCGAAGATAAGCTTTTTCCCAATTCTACTTTCTTCCAAACGACTTGATTCTCACAAGAAAAGTTAAAAACATACTTTTGAGCTGATTTTTACCATTGCATCCATATTTCACCTCTTATATCAAAACAAACACAATTTTCACAATTAAGCTCAAAATATAATTAAAATATGAAAAAATTAATCACAACAAAGAGTATACAATTATTGTTAGAGGAATGACATACAACTGGCCATGCTGATCTGTCAATAATTTGATAAATTGTTAGATGGTTAAAACAACATTGCTAAGGGTAATTGTGGAAGGTTGGAAGGAAAGTTTGTTATCCTCTAGCCTATTTAAGCAACCTTTGTATTCTTAGCAAAGCATGATTTATGTGAATGAAAACAATCCTTTCACTCTATCTTTTAAAGTTTTAACATGGTATCAGATGACCAGGCGTAATCATTTTTCCTTTTCCGCAATTTCTCTCTTTCCTTTTTCCTTTAGCCTTTCATGGCTCCTACTGACACTAGTTCTTTTCCTATTTCCCTAGCTGATGATGTCATTGAGCAATACTTCTCCAACAAAAGGATCAGTATCCAACTAGATGAATCCAAACTAAACAAAATCTTCCAGGCGTTTCGAAACACCCTAGGTGTTTCGATACGGGGTCTTTCAGTGTCAAAACGTTTCGATACGGGTTTTGAAACGAGTCCTTTTTGGAAGAGGATTTTGCCCAACGTTTCGATACGGGCTATGCCGTTTCGATACCCCTACGTGGCATCGACCACAACGGTCATAAACCCCAACGGCTATTTCTCAACTAACATTTAAATGCAGATCGTTTTGATACGGTACTAGGCGTTTCGATACGAGCGTTTCGATATGGGTGTTGCAACAGCTCTTTCTACTTGAGGAGCGTATCGAAACGGGTTCGAGCGTTTCGATACGAGTAGCAGCAGAACTGCATTTATGGTGGGAAATAAAGACCTCAACGGCTCCAATTCAACCCCAACGGCTAGTAACGACTATAAACTCATTAAGGAATATAAAAGGGTCCTCCAAGCATCAAGATATGGTTAATGCTTCAATTGTCAATCAAAAAATGATTAAGAATTGTCTTTGTACTTAAATTGTCATTTCTTTGTATAGACAAACACTAGTGAGCCAAAATTGTCAAATTTGCTCAAGTGTTTTAGGTTTTGGGTGAGAGCTTATTTGTGCAAACAATCACCTAATAGAGGGATTTAAGTTTGCTTATCTTTTCTCTTTGTAAAGAGGGTTTGATCAAGGCTTTGGGTAGAAAGCTTGATCGGTGTATAAGGGTTTCCTTCTAAGCCTAGAAAAGAGGACGAATCAACAGTGTATTGATTCGAAATCCTTATAAGGGTTTCCTTCTAAGCCTAGAAAGCAGAGCTGGTTGCTTCTGCCGATGATGGGGAGCCAATGGAGGTTGATATCAAGTTGTTTAAGACTTTGGGTTGCTTGTTCGATATGAAATCTGGTGTTGGTAGCTTCGAAGATGAAGTTTTGAAGCAAGGATTGGATATGGCTGGGGAAGAAAAGATAGCAGCTTTGGAGGAGAAATGGAATAAATTGCATATTGCTGAATTGGAGCTGTATTTGCAAAGGAATGAGTTGGTAATGGAACATGACAAATTGATGTTGGAATTTTACAAGTCTCGAGATGCATAGGTTGTGGTTATTTGGTGTAGAAAATAGTTTGTGTTCATTGCTGGACAAGTTTGAAGACACATTTTGTCTTTAGGTTTGCTGTAACATTGCAGTTTCTGTATAAATTTGATGCTTCAATATTTAGTTTTTTATCGGATCAGCAAAAGGGTGAACCCCTTTTTTAGCCAAGAAATCTAACAACCCTTTCAACACGGCGATTTCGTCTTCGTCACTTAACAGTCGTTGGAAAAGTTGCTTCTTTTCATCTTCGTCGGTCTTCTCCTCCTCCTGCTCATCAACAACAGCATCAGCAGAACTGAACACTTCTTCGCCGGCTTTATTCTTGGAGATGAGTTGTGAAGGATTTTTTTAAGATGAAGATGATAAGTGAAAGTCAAAGTCAAAGTAAAAATTAATTTTTATTATTTTATTAATCCTACGTGGCAAATGAGAGAGGATGACGTGGAGATGTGTAAGGTGATGGGGCAAGTAAGTGAGTTTTCAGTTAAGAGTTAACGGGGTTTAACGCTCCAGTTACAGTTTTATTTTAAAATATAAAATTTAATTGCCATTTTATAATTTTTGAAAGTTTGGTTACCATTTTGTTTTTTTACTAAAGTTCAGTGACTGTCTATGTAATTTACCCTAAAAACTCAATAATGCAAGAGTTGGTAGAGATTGAGAAGCAATAATTTCAACAACCCAGAATTTTCAACGCCTTTAATTACATTTAGATCTCAGTTAGAGTAGTGCACACAGCGGAAAATGGCGATATTTCCATGGGAATTTCTAAGCCAATCTTCATGGTTTCCCCTTAATCAAGGCCTACTCCACAGTCCCTTCGTTCTATGGCTTCTTCTCCTCCTCTTCATCCACGGCTACCTCAAGTTCAAACAGCCTAGTCATCGGAATTCGCCTCCGCCGCCGCCAAAACTACCCATCATCGGCAACCTTCATCAGCTCGGCACACTCCCCCACCGTTCCTTACTCTCTCTTTCCGACAAGTACGGTCCTCTAATGCTTCTAAAGCTCGGACAGGTCCCAACACTCGTGATTTCATCAGCTGAGATCGTGGAAGAAATAGTGAAGAATCACGACATCGCTTTCTCGGATCGGCCAAGTCTGACATCAGTAAAAATCATGCTGTACGGAGGCTCGGACTTCATTATGTCACCATACTGTGAGTACTGGAGAAGAGCTAGAAAGATTTGCGTTTTAGAACTTTTAAGCCAAAAAAGGGTTCAATCCTTCAGATTCATCCGAGAAGAAGAAGTTGCTTCACTCATCAACAAATTACGCCATGAAAGTTGCAGCGGAAGGTCAGTAAATCTAAGTCAACTCTTGCTTGAAACTTCATATGGTATAGCTTCCAGGTGCATCATCGGGAAAAAAGCAAAAGACGATGGGAATTTGGGAGAGCTTTCCAAAAGGTTCCTGAGATTATTTGCGGGTTTTAGCTTCGGAGATTTGTTTCCTTATTTGGGATGGCTAGATGTTCTTACAGGACACATCGGACGCATGAAAGCAACCTTCAAAGAATTGGATGTTTTCCTTGACTCAGTGATTGAAGAGAAAACCAAGAGTCCAGAAAACAACATGCTGGACCTGGACGACGACCACAGCAAGAAAGACATCGCGATTCCAAACTTACCATCAACAACGTCAAAGCAATTTTACTGGTCACTCCCTCTTTCTTTTTTTCCTTTTATTTTTCAGATTGGATATGAATTCTTAAAATATGCTTTGGCATTTCAGGTTATGTTCATGGCAGGAACTGAAACTTCTGCAACAACAATAGAATGGGTAATGTCGGAGCTTATGAAGAATCCAAGAGTGATGAAAAGGGTCCAAGAAGAGGTTCGAAGAGTGGCGAATGATAAAGGAAAAGTTGAGGAAGATGATATAAGTAAAATGGAGTATTTAAAATGCATAATCAAAGAAACTTTAAGATTACACCCTGCTGGTCCTCTTTTGGCTCCCCGTGAAACATCGGCAAGAATCGAACTACAAAGCTACGACATCATGCCTAAAACAAGGGTTCTTATCAATGCTTGGAAGATCCAAAGGGACCCAAAAGTTTGGAGAAACCCAGAAAACTTTATCCCAGAGAGATTTGAAGACAACACCGTTGATTTCAGAGGTTCCAACTTCGAACTCATTCCGTTTGGTGCAGGAAGAAGAGGTTGCCCTGGGATTTCATTTGGGGTTGATGTTGTTGAATCTGTGATTGCCAATCTTTTGTACTGGTTTGATTGGAAATTGCCGGATGATGCTGATTGCGAGAGCTTAGACATGACCGAAACCTTTTCCATTTCAGCCTCTAGGAAGTGGCCTCTCCATGTTGTACCAAATGCTTATGGTTGTTGATGTATCTACTTGGTTAGAGTTGCTCCAGCCAAGAATGATATAATAAATTGTCTATGACTATGGACTTCATGTTGATGTTGTGTACAATGAGCGATCATTAATATATTTTTTAAGAGCATATAAATATATGCTTTATACCAATAACTAATTGATATAGTTGGATGAAGCTTAGACGAATAGACACCGAACAAGAAAAATGAAAGACTAGACAAAGATAATTGATGACAGTGTCAGGTGATTTACTCCGGTTAATTTTTAGTAGGGAGTCACAAACAATATGGTGGTCGAAGCAGAGGAGAGATGAGAGAAGAGAGGAAAAAGTCATTCCTCTTATTCTTGCCTTCTTGTTTTGATCGAGTGAGTATATAATAGCTTTTGGTGCATTTGGTGATTGGATGGTATAAGATCTAATGATAGTTTACGGGCAAGTTGACAGAGATAATTTAACTTTCAAGTGTTAATCTTTCAGTGATTGAAGCGAATCCAAACTTAAAAACTTACCATCAACAAAGACATCGTGCAAATCCTCCTCCATTTACTTCACAATGACCACGATTCCAAACTTACCATCAACAATGTCAAAGCAATTTTACTGGTCACTCCCTCTTTCTTTTTTCCTTTTAATTTTCAGATCGGATACAAGTTCTTAAAAACTGTTTAAACACAAGCATGTATGCTTTGACATTTCAGGATATGTTGGTGGCGGGAATTGAAACTTCTGCAACAACAGCAGAATGGGTACTGGCGGAGCTTATGAAGAATCCAAGAGTTATGAAAAGGGTTCAAGAAGAGGTTCGAAGAGTGGCGAATGATAAAGGAAGAGTTGAGGAAGATGATATAAGTAAAATGGAGTATTTAAAATGCATAATCAAAGAAACTTTAAGACTACACCCTGCCGGTCCTCTTTTGGCTCCCCGTGAAACATCGGCAAGAATCAAACTACAAGGTTACGACATCATGCCTAAAACAAGAGTTCTTATCAATGCTTGGAAGATCCAAAGGGACCCAAAAGTTTGGAGAAACCCAGAAGACTTTGTCCCAGAGAGATTTGAAAACAACACCATTGATTTCAGGGGTTCGAACTTCGAATTCATTCCATTTGGTGCAGGAAGAAGAGGTTGCCCTGGGATTTCATTTGGGGTTGCTGTTGTTGAATCTGTGATTGCCAATCTTTTGTACTGGTTTGATTGGAAATTGCCGGATGATGTTGATTGCGAGAGCTTAGACATGACCGAAATCTTTTTGATTTCAACCTCTAGGAAGTGGCCACTCCATGTTGTACCAAATGCTTATGGTTGTTGATGTATTTAGTTGGTTTGAGTTGCTTCGGCCAAGAATAATGGAATGAATTGTTGAATTTATGTTTGATGTTGTATTTCGAACAGAAATCTTCTGTTCCTATTTATGTCCTCACACTAAAGACGTGTAGAAGAAAGATTTTCTAAAGAACTTGAACATTAAATCATTACATCTTGCTAGCCACAAGGACTAGAGCATTCTCTTTGTGTGTAGTGAGACCAGGCACGACCTCAAAGTCTATGTCTTCCGTATTAATCCCTGTCGGCATTTCCCAATCGAACATGTAAAGAAGATTAGCAAGGGCAAGCTCCACTGCTGCAACTCCCATATGCATTCCAGGACAAATCCTTCTACCAACACCAAATGGATGAAAATTATTTGACTCGTGCTCGACTCGAGTTGATACTCTATAAACTTGATAAAATTTTGACCGACTCATATCGACTATTATCCAGATAAACACAATACTAGGAATGGAGGTAATCGGAGAACTCTTCCCCTTTTGTAACCTTGTTCGTAGACAATCTTCCGAGAACTCTTCAATGGAAGGATTGGGGAAGTCGGGATGCTTTCATAACAAGAAAACCAAGTAGGGGGAAGATTTGGGTTTGATAGATTTATAAGCGGCGAGGAGGTGGATAAGATCATCGAGAGAATGTTTGAGTTGGTACTATATGGAAATAAGATTAAGGTGGCGTTGGCAAAGAAGAGGGCTAGAGCATTAAATCATTACATCATCCTAGCCACAAGGACTAGAGCATTCTTTTTCTGTGTAGTGAGACCATGCATAGAATTATGATAAACCCGTATCGACTATTATCCGAATAAACACAATACCAAGAATGGAGGTAATTAGAGAACTCTTCTATAACACCCTCACCCCGGATTAGAGGCAGGGAGCGTTATATTAACTTATAACAGATTCAGATTAGGCAGCGGAAGGGTTAACCAATTTCGTGTAATATATATATATATATTTTATTTATTCCTTTCAAATACAACCTTATAATTTCAACTATCTCAATTACAATCATTATATATTTATCATACAATGTTTCACTTCATAATTCTATTAGCATCTAGGTGGGCTCATATGATTCATTTATCTATCTTATACTTTTAACCAAAAACTAATTGAATTACAAGTTCCATTCGAATAGTGTATGCATTTTAAGTCTACATACTCAATTTCAATCATATTAATTCTACTCCATTCGAATGCTTCCAATTCAATTTCTATTCAACTCGATTTTCATATACAAATTCTAATTTCAATAATCTAAATCATTCGATTGTACCTTAGTCCTTTTCAATTCAATTTACATGTTAGTATATAAATACAATTCAATTCATAGTGCTAACCGATTCATACATCATTCATATAATCATATCCGAATATAACATCCATAATGTTTTAGTTTCCCTTTTACAAAATACTACACGGGTAACTATAACGGCCAAACCTATAGGTTGCCTATACAAAAAGAAATTCAACAAAAATAATCAAGCCCCAAACATATACTTGGGCGATCTATACCCCAAAATATGTACCCCTTAATTACATACCAAAATGAAGGGAAACGTCTTAATAAGTTTATACATAACTAAAGAAATAATTCATAAAAATCACCATTAAACCGAATTGTACTAACATACAGACCGCTAAACCAGCCAACATGAGCACGAAAAAGATAGCAAATGGCATACTTAATCCTCGAGTAGGGAGATAACAGGTGGTAGATCAACAAGCTAGAACCTGAAATTTTTGGGAAGGAAGGAAGGGTTCGAGTGGTAAGTACTTCTCGTACTTAGTGAGGAAACCTTAATCTAATCGATTTCCATTTATTTACTAATGATCACACATTAGGTTCCACTTGACATATTATTTCATTTTTCTAATTCATTCGAATGGCTCAACAAACAAAACAATTTCACAATCAATTGATCAACATTATCAATCGTTTGAAATATATGCATAGCAAGGCAATTATCTCCATTCGAATGCAAGCAGTTTCACACCAACCATTTCATTGATATTTCATAAGAGTCATGAATTCAAATCGATCTATCTAATTATCAATTATCATGCTCGAATTGCATAGCATATCAAAACAACAATTCATATTATCACTAACATCATAATTGAATATTCAAGTCCTCAATGACCACATGTTAATTTAATTGCATACCAATTTAACATGCAATTTAAATCCAATCATCCAATTCGAAGTCATGATGTTCAATTCGAATTAATTACTTCAATTTCATAATTTCGATCAACGATAATTTCAATTAACAAGCAGCAACAAACTGTAGCAGAGAATCAATCAATTTCATAATTTGTAATTGACATGCTACCATCCAATTCAAAAAAATTCACCCAATCAAGAATTTCAACTTCGGATTTCAATCCTTTAAATTTCTTATTAATTCAATTAGCAATGCCTTGGATAGTAGAGTAAGCTAGGTAATCAAGTCACATATAACTGAAGTGTGAATCAAATTCACCATATAATAGGTACCACGTACCAAATTCATATCATCGTATAACATATCATAATGTCCGCAGACATTAAGCAAGAAGGTACACTTACGTACCACAATATCGAGTACACTAACGTACCGATTTTCTTATCGAGCTCAAGACTCTAGGCTAGCCGTACTACCTGGACAGACTGTACACACCAAGGGCTTTGCTTATTGACATTTAATTTCAATCGTATAATTATTCAATAAATTTTCAGAATTTGCTTTCTCAATCCTTTCGATTGTATTCATGTAATTTCAATTCCAATGTTTCATGTTATCACATATAACATATGATGGATTTCAATCCAATTTACACATTTTCAAATCAGCATATATATACACTTAAATCTCATGTCACATAGTTCAATTTCACATGTCACAATTCAAATTTTCAATCGAATTCAACCCGCAGGTAATCAGTGATTTCCGGCCGATATGCTTATTGAATTATGTTTATAAAATTGTGGCGAAAGTATTAGCAGGAAGGCTCCAGAAGGTACTTCATTCGGTGATTAGTGAAGAGCAATCGACATTTATTAAATGGAGGCAAATTGTTGACGGTATATTGTTAACCAACGAAGTTGTTCATTCACTTCGTATGCGACGGTTTAGCGAAGGAGGAGTGGTGTTGAAGATTGATTTCGCGAAGGCGTATGATTGCATAAAGTGGAAATTTCTTGAGGATGTAATGTGCCGGATGAATTTTGGGGTGGTATGGAGGAATTGGATTATGAAATGTGTGGGTACAGCACGTCTTTCGGTACTTGTGAATGGTAGTGCAACGCCGAAGTTTGCCATGGAAAGGGGGTTGCGCCAGGGTGACCCCTTGTCGCCGTTACTATTTGTTATTGTCGCGGAAGCATTGCATCAATTCTTGGTGAATGCGGAAAGTTTGGGGCTGATTAGAGGAGTGAGTGTCGCTGCGGATTGTTGGCTCTCGCATTTGCAATTTGCGGATGACACGGTTATATTCATTCAAGGTAAAGTTGAATTTGCTAGAAACTTGAAGCGTGTGCTGACATGTTTTGAGTATGGGTCGGGGATGCAAATTAACTATGCAAAATCGGCAATGTATGATGTGGGAATAGAGGATGCAGTGGCATTGGAGATGGCAAGGGAGTTGGGATGTGTGCGAGCAGATTTACCCTTTAATTATTTGGGGATTTCGATTGGAATTAATCCACGAAATGGTAAGGTTTGGGAACCGGTGATTCATCGGATGCGCTTATGTTTAGCGGGATGAAAAAAAAAACTCGTTGTCTTTTGCCGCAAGGGTGACATTGGTGAATTCGGTGCTTTCTACGCTGCCACTGTATTATATGAGTATCTTTAGGGTGCCGAAAACGGTACTAAATAAAATTGAGAGGATTAGGCGAGCATTCCTATGGGGCGATACGGATTTAAAAAGGAAATTGAACCGAGTTGCTTGGGCGAAAGTATGTCGACCGAAGAAGCTAGGGGGTCTTGGAGCGGCAAATATTGAACTTAGAAATTCAGCGTTGCTTGCCAAATGGCTATGGCGATATGCCGACTCTCCTAAGTCTCTATGGAAGTCGATTGTGGAAGCAAAGTATGGCGTTGCAGTGAGGGGGAGGCTGCCAAATAGGGTGGGTAAACAACACATGTCTTTCGTTTGGAGGCGAATTGTGGAGATTCAAGAAGGGGACGCTGCTGGTAAGTTTATGAGCGAGGATTGTTTTTTGTAGCACATAGGGAACGGGCAATGGGTGCTGTTTTGGTTCGACTGGTGGTGTTTAGAGGAGCCTTTGTGCGAGGTGTTCCTGCACATTTTTCGGTGTGCTAGTAACAAGGCCACTCGGGTGTGTGATTATGCGGTGCAAGGCACACTGAACCATGAGGAGTGGCTGTCGTTTTTTAGCCGAGGGCTGCGATCCTTTGAGCAGCACCAACTGAGCCAAATGCGCGCGATCGTGAGGGGGTTTACCTTATGTGCGAGCGAGATGGATGTGCTGGTCCGGAAGCCAAATGCGATTGGACAGTTTTCAGTGGGGAGTCTCATGAAATTGATGTCATCTATGGGTCTATCCGATTATGGTCTTGATGGTTTCAATATGTGGAAAATAGAGGTGCCTCCGAAAGTACAATGCTTCCTATGGTTCGTGCAATTGTGCCGATTGCCGACGTTGTCTATGCTAAGCGCTAGGGGCATGCCTTTAGCGGGAATTCAGTGTGTGTGGTGTAGGGGGGGTTGACGAGGAAGAGCATATATTTTTTACATGCACGTTTGCGAACAAGTTGTGGGAGGTGTTTTTCTTATGGTGGAGGTTGTCATGGGTAAAGCCGAGAACGTTTGCGGATTTTCTTGTGCAGTGTTGTAGTGGGGTTTTGTCGGGAGTAGGGAAAGCTTGGTGGATGATTGGATGTACATCGGTCTTGTGGTCCTTATGGCTTGCGAGGAACGATGTAATTTTCAATCATAAACAGATGGTACTTGAGGAGCTGCTTTTCCTTGTTAAGCTGCGATCCTTTTATTGGATTAAATCCTCCGCGCACGGCAGCGACATAACCCAAGCTGCTTGGTGGGAGTGGCCATTGCAGTGTGTGCCGTCGGGTACAGTGAAACATAGAGCTGGAATCCGTTGGTGTCCACCGATAGAAGGTGCACTAAAGTTTAATGTGGATGGCGCGGCGAGGGGAAACCGGGGCTGGCGGGATGCGGGGCTGTGTTGCGGGATGAGAGGGGTGTAGTGCTGGCAGTTTTTTCGGGACCGTTGGGTTGTATGGACTCGAATGAAGCTGAGGTTTGGGCTATTTTTCATGCGGTTCGATTGCTGGCCGAGACAAGGTGGAGGGAGGATTGGTCGTTCATAATTGAATCCGACTCGCGGATTGCATTATCTTGGGTGCTGCACAAGGACAAACGACCTTGGCGATATAGAAGGCTGTTTCGCGAGATTGATTATGCTTGCTTGCAGCTACGTTGTGTTTGCTTTCACCACGCTTTTCGTGAGGCGAATTCTTTCGCCGATGCTCTCGCTAAAGGGGGTGTGGATAGAGTGTCATGGTTTCATGCTGTTGTGGATCAGGGTATGACATTGTAATGGGGTTTTTTCTTCCGGTTCTTTGCGATTTGGTTTCTACCTTCCATGATGCACTCTTTTTTCTCCAATTTAGGATAGAGAGGTTTTTTAAGGAGGCATATGGGAGGTTGTATGATTTTTTTTACACGGAATAAAATCATACGATTATTGATAAAAAAAACATACGTCATATAAAATCATCAATTGATTACATGTCATATTGAACAATATCTTCAATACATCAACAATCAATTTCAATGTCAAAATTTCAATATTCAGCAATATCAATTTCATCCAAATCAGTCCAATAAACTTCAAATCAGTTTCGAATTCAACATGGCAATCATCAATTTTAATTGCAAACACATAGATCACAAAATCACATATCACATGCAATAAATCCGAATTCCTTTATTCCTTCTTCCCTTAATATTTACCAACCTTAATTTAGTCAAATTTCATGCTCAGTTTATATACTAATAACAATTTAAGGGTGTTTCACTCACAGTTCGCCAAGCTAGTTCTGGATTCGAACGCCTTTTGCTCGATCCGCAGCCTTTCCAGGTACAGTTTCTTCCTCAACTCTTTCACTTCTAGGATCTAAGGCATTTAATTCAAACAATAGGAAATTTTCAGAATTCATTTCATAAATTTCAAGACTGAATTTTATTTCTTATTCCAATTTAGTCCCTATACTATTATGGTTCGACATGGCCAATTCCATTTTTACTAATTCCCTCAAATTAGGGCTTAAACTTTCAAATTGATCACTAATTTATGAGAATTACTTTTTTCATAGATATTTAATCAATTTACCACCTTTCCTTTTTATCCAATTTTACAAATTTAATATCTCACTTGTTCTTAAATTTTCTCCTATTCATTTACACACAGTTTTGACCACCAAAATTAATCTGTTTCTCATTTCCAGTACACAACTTCAAATTGATCACCGTTTGTTTCTAAATTCAATTAATATGTCCAATTTCATCATATTAAAATTTCAGCTCGAAACTCTCAGTAATTTATTTTCTACAATTTTCCAAAGTTCACTGTCCAGCTAAGAATATTGCTGGACAATTTTGCATGCTGTTCGAATTGAGCTTCCAGATTTCACTACAAGGATTAAATCTCAATTTCATAATTTTTCTACCACTTTAGACATGTCAAAGTAGAACATATCAAAATTTCATCATGAAATTCCTACTAATTAATTTTCTATAATTTTCTAAAGTTGCATGTTCTTATAACTATCAAATCTGTCCAATTTAGCTCTTGCATGTTCATAAGCTTTTATCATTTAAAATTTCTTGAAGTTTCTTATGAACTTACAATTTTCCAGCAACATAACATTTAGTATCATCTCTTTCATGATTTTCTAAGAACATTAAAACCATTGATCTATTAAGGATTTTAACATATTTGAATAATAGAGAGCATGAGCTACTTACTTCCGATTTTTTCTTGAATTTTCTAGGTGGATTTCTATGCCATGCAAGCCTCTCTTCTTCTTCACCGAAAACTATCAAGCTTTCTCTCAAAGTTTATGTTTGTAGAATATGTGTGAATGAACAATTGAGACTTAGTTGGTATGATTTGGTATACCCGGTTAAGGAAGAGAAAAGAGAGAGAGAGGAGACATATTTAATGAGATGAGACTACTATGTCATATCTCAACTAATTTCTCCTTTTATCATCTTTTAATTATACCACTCAAATTATATAAATTCTTAATAATTCTATCATTCCATGTTAATTCAAGATTAGCTTATAAATTTTATACTTTAGCATGCATCTCTCATAGTTGATGCATCATTCGGTTTGGTCACTAGACCAATTACCTGAATTCCTCTTGGACATTTTCTTAAAATTCAATTTGGTCCTTATTGAACCTATTTCCAATTCAATAATTTAGGAAATTAATCTAATAAGTCATTTAATTATTTAATTAAACCTCTAATCTTCTAGGCTAATTTTTGGGATGCTACATTTCTTCCCACTTAAAGAAAGAATTCGTCCTCGAATTCTTACCTGAATCGAACAAATAGGGATATTGGTTTCACATTGTTTCCTCAGGTTCCCATGTTGCTTCTTCTATCTTGTGATTTCTCCACAAGACTTTGGCCAGTGCAACATTTTTGTTTCTAAGCCTTTTGATTTCCCTATCCAAAATCTGAACCGGTTCCTCTTCATAGGACAAATCAGGATTCAGCTCTACTTCTTCCGGCTCTAAGATGTGAGAATGATCGGATCTATACTTTCTTAGCATTGACACATGGAAGACATTGTGAATTTTATCGAACTCACTAGGGAGTGCAAGTCGATAAGCCACTGGGCCAATTCTTTCTGTGATTTCAAAAGGTCCAATAAAGCGAGGACTGAGCTTTCCCCTCTTTCCGAACCGAAACACTTTCTTCCATGGAGAGACTTTAAGAAAGACTTTGTCTCCCACATCATGTTGGATATCTCTTCGTTTCATATCAGCATAGGCTTTTTGTCTATCAAAAGCTTGCTTTAAGCGAGAGTGGATGATTTGAACTTTTTCTTCTATTTCTCTGAGCAATTGTGGTCCCAAAACTTTATTTTCACCAAGTTCAGACCAGCACAGAGGTGTTCTGCATTTTCTTCCATACAATGCTTCAAAAGGAGCCATCTGAATAGACGACTGATAGCTATTGTTGTAGGCAAATTCTACTAAGGGTAGGGATTTCTCCCAATTCTTCCCAAAGTCAATTATGCAAGCTCTAAGCATATCTTCGAGAATCTGAATTACTCGTTCAGACTGACCATCACTTTGCGGACGGAAAGCAGTGCTTAGATTCAATTTAGTTCCCATAGCTCTTTTCAATGTTCTCCAAAATCTGGAAGTAAATCTTGGATCACGATCAGAGACAATGGAGATAGGAATTCCATGTAGCCGAATTACTTCTTGAATGTACAAATTGGCTAAAGTCTCCAAACTGTAATTAATACGAATAGGAATGAAATGTGCCGACTTGGTGAATCGGTCAACAATCACCCAAATAGCATCATATTTTCTAGGAGAACAAGGAAGACCAGTCACGAAGTCCATAGTAATCCGTTCCCATTTCCACTGTGGCAGTACAAGTGGTTGGAGTAGTCCGGTGGGAACTCTATGTTCAGCTTTGACTCTTTGACAATTGAGACATTTAGATACAAAATCATTGATAGCCGCTTTCATACCAGACCACCAATACAAAGATTTGAGATCTTTATACATCTTAACTGATCAGGGGTGGACCGAAAAAGAACTCTGGTGTGCTTCTTCCAGAAGATCTCTTTTCAAATTTTCATCATTTGGAATACATATTCTATCTTTGAAATAGAGGAGAACGTTTGTGTGAATACGGAATCCTTCACCAGACTTTGTATCCAGTTTGGAAATAATATCCTGAAGTTCTGGGTTAGATTTCTGAAGATTTTCAATCCTTGAAATTAGACTGGACTGAATTTGAAGTTCGGACAGAAATCCTTGCTTTTAATACACTCAAAGATGAGCATTGATAGCAGTTGGAGCTACAAGAATCATTTTAACAATTTAGACAGAATTATTATTGCAGACATATTAAATTTTTATTAAAGATCAAGGATTAGGAATTTTACCCAATGTCGGTTTACGACTCAAGGCGTCTGCAACCACATTGGCTTTTCCTGGATGATAGTCAATGACTAAATCATAGTCTTTCAACAACTCCATCCATCTGCGTTGTCTCAAATTCAGATCTTTCTGGGTCAGAAGATACTTTAGGCTTTTGTGATCGGTGAACAAGTAACATTTTTCACCGTACAAGTAATGTCTCCATATTTTGAGAGCAAACACAATAGCAGCAAGTTCAAGATCATGCGTTGGATAGTTCAATTCATGAGATTTCAATTGGCGTGAAACATAAGCTATCACATTGTCACCTTGCATTAAAACACATCCAAGATCTGCATGTGAAGCATCACTGTACACTGTATAATCTTTGCCCGGTTCTGGTTGGATCAAAACTGGGGCATGAGTCAAGGCCGTTTTGAGTTGGTCAAAGCTTCTCTGTTGCTTTTCGGACCATTCAAATGGTTGGTCTTTACGAAGAAGTTTAGTCAAAGGTAATGCCATAGAGGAAAACCCTTTGACAAACCTTATGTAATAACCAGCTAGACCAAGGAAACTCCGTATTTCATTGACATTTCTGGGAGGACGCCAATCCATGGACTGAATTTTCTTTGGATCAACTTTAATTCCTTCTGCAGAAATTACATGACCAAGAAAAGAGACTTCTGATAACCAGAACTCGCACTTGAAAAATTTTGCGAAGAACTGGCGTTCCCGGAGAGTTTGCAAAACAATGCGAAGATGATCAGCATGTTCTTCTCTGTTGCGAGAATAGATTAGAATATCATCAATGAAGACGACCACAAATTTATCAAGATAGGGCTTGATTACTCTGTTCATGAGATCCATGAATGCCGCCGGAGCATTTGTCAATCCGAAAGGCATTAGCAGAAATTCATAGTGGCCATAACGAGCTCGAAAGGCTATTTTTGACAAATCCTCCTCTTTGACTCTCATTTGATAGTATCCAGATCGCATATCGATCTTTGAGAATACCGAAGCATCCCTAAGTTGATCAAACAGATCTTCTATTCTTGGGAGCAGATATCGGTTCTTGATTGTGATCTTATTCAATTGACGGTAGTCAATGCAAAGACGCATTGCTCCATATTTCTTCTTTACAAACAGAACATGTGCACCCCAAGGATAAGTGCTAGGTCGAATGAAACCCTTGTCCTGAAGTTCTTGAAGTTGCTTTTGCAATTCTTTCAATTTTAGAGGTGCCATCCGGTACGAAGTGATAGACACCGGATTTGAGCCAGGCTGTACTTCAATCCCGAATTCAACTTCTCTAGTCGGAGGGAGACCAGGTAGTTCCTCAGGAAACACATCAATGAATTTAGAAACAACATGCATTTCAGTCATTCCAAATTCAATTTGATCTCGTAAGACCATGGATGCAAAAATGGAAGTGGGCTTTTTATCAATTAGGAGTATGGATTCTTTTCCTAAATCTTGAAGATACAATCTTTTATTTTGATAATTTTTTTTATCAGCAAAACGAAGTATATTATTATATGAAAAATATACAACGCGAGTCAAAACATGCGCCTCATCAAAAACCTCCCTAAGCCTAACGGAGGAAAAGAGTACGACATGTCGACTAAAAAGAAACGGACCAAAGACACCACCCCTTACAAGACCGTCAAACCGAGGCCTGAAACAAAGAGACTCGAGAAACCCCTTCCTTCGCTAGCGCATCAGGTAGCCCATTCGCTTTCCGGAAAATGTGAGAAAAGCAAACAGATCCCAGCGTCAAGCAAGCACGGTCGATCACACTAAAAAATTCCCACAAACGCCAAGGTCGACGTTCCACCTGCATCACCCACCCAATGGCCACTTTGGAATCCGACTCAATAATAAGTGGACGATCAACCCATTTAGATTTTATTTTGACAATCTACCCAAGCCTCATATTTACTTAACCAATCTAAACCCAAAATTAGATCGAACTCACAAGAGGGTAATATGTAGAGATCAATAAGGAATGGCAGATTGCTAATATGCAATGAACAATTTCTACATATTAGGTTAATGTTCGAAGTTCCTCCTAAAGGGTTTGAGACTATCAGACTTGTTTTCACAATTTCAGTTTCTAAATTCAGCCTTTTCACTACAGATAGACAAGTGAATGAATGAGTAGATCCCGAATCTATTAAGGCATAAACAGGATGTGAGTTTAGCTCAACAGTACCTGCAATTACTTCAGGAGACTCTTCATCATCTCTACCACGAATGTGGTAAACTCTAGCAGGAGCTCGAGATTCCTGATGAGTAGTAGCATTAGAATGAGTACCCTTGCCTTTCTTCTGATAACTCGGCTGGGCTGACTTGGTATTCCTATTCCAATTAGAGGATGTCGGACTAGGAACTGCAGTGTTACGAGCTGGCATAGATTCATGCTTCTGAGGACAGTCTTTAATGTAGTGGTCATCACCACCACAAGCATAGCAGAGATTTGCCTGAAGTCTGCACTGACCTCGATGTGGTTTCTGACAGAACTTGCAAGGAGGAATCTTTTCAGAATTTCCCGTACTATTAACAGACATAGTCGGTACTGAGGATCTGATCACTGTAGCTGGTTTGGAAGTGTAATTACTCCTCGGAGCAGAAGTAAAATTAGAAGACCCTTCTTTCTGAAATTTGGTCTTTTTGAACTGCCATTGAGACTTGTCGTCTCGTTTCTACTTTTTGTCAGGTCTATTGCCCCCTTTTCGCTTTTCAACAGCTTTCATTCTAGCTTCGGTTGCAATAGCTCGATTTACAAGGTTCTGGAAATCATTGATTCCCAAAGCAGTGAAGATTGGACTTAGTTCATCATTCATACCTTCAATGAACATTCTGCATTTATCAGCCTCAGTTTTAATGTATTCTGCACCGTATTTGCAATACTTGCAAAAGTCTGCAATGTACTGCTCAATAGGACGGTTGGCTTGTTTGAGGTGCAAGAATCTCTTTCTCCTTTCGGCTAAGTACTATTCACTGATTTACTTCTTTTTGAACTCTTCAAGGAAGAATTCCCATGTCACCAGTTCAGTCGGGACAATTAGAGTAGTGGTTTCCCACCAATTTAAATCTTCATCAGCTAACAAAGCCACAACACACTCCAATTTATGGTCATCAGAGCACTGTAATTGTCTGGTTACCACCTTGGTGGTGTTTTCAAGCCAGTACTCTGCATCTTCCGGTCTTTCTTCATTAGTACCAACAAAAGTGTAGGCTCGATGCTGAGAAAGTTTATCTATTGGTGCTCTGCTAGGTGCAATAAGGACAGAAACAACAGGTTGCTCTTGCTTCAGATTTGTCAGAAGTTGATTGAACATCTCCTTCATGCTGAGGAGACATTCCCTTTGGGCAGACTGAACCATAGGATTTTCAGATGGAGGTTGTTCGTGCTCAACAGGCTGAACAGCCTCTCTATTGAATTGTTCTGTGTCCTGAACAGGTTCTTTATCGGATTGCTCAACGATCTGAACAGGCTCTTTAGTGATCCGTTCAGTGACTTGAGCAAGCTTTTTAGTGACTTGCTCGGAAATCTGAGCATGCTCTTTGTTTTTCTCCTTTCTCGGAGTTTCAGTTTGGGCTGGAGGATTATCACCCAATCTCACACTTTCACCTTCGCTCGAAGATTCATGTGAGCTCCTATTCTTTGGGTCCTTTTGGTCCGTCATTTTCTATCATTCATTTAAACAACAAAGAGATCAGAAAGCTCAATACAGTTATCTTATCATGCAATACATGGGTGGCATACCTAAATAGTGCAGATGCATGCAGACTCGATTAAATTTTTAGGACTTAACCTAAAAAGCTCTGATTACCACTTTATATAACACCCCTCATCCCGGATTAGAGGCAGAGAGCGTTATATTAAGTTATAACAGATTCGGATTAGGCAGCGGAAGGGTTAACCAATTTCGTGTAATATATATATTTTTTATTTATTCCTTTCGAATACAACCTTATAATTTCAACTATCTCAATTACAATCATTATATATTTATCATACAATGTTTCTCTTCATAATTCTATTAGTATCTAGGTGGGCTCATATGATTCATTTATCTATCTTATACTTTTAACCAAAAACTAATTGAATTACAAGTTCCATTCGAATAGTGTATGCATTTTAAGTCTACATACTCAATTTCAATCATATTAATTCTACTCCATTCGAATGCTTCCAATTCAATTTCTATTCAACTCGATTTTCATATACAAATTCTAATTTCAATAATCTAAATCATTCGATTGTACCTTAGTCCTTTTCAATTCAATTTACATGTTAGTATATAAATTCAATTCAATTCATAGTGCTAACCGATTCATACATCATTCATATAATCATATCCGAATATAACATCCATAATGTTTTAGTTTCCCTTTTACAAAATACTACACGGGGTAACTATAACAGCCAAACCTATAGGTTGCCTATACAAAAAGAAATTCAACAAAAATAATCAAGCCCCAAACATATACTTGGGCGATCTATACCCCAAAATATGTACCCCTTAATTACATACCAAAATGAAGGGAAACGTCTTAATAAGTTTATACATAACTAAAGAAATAATTCATAAAAATCACCATTAAACCGAATTGTACTAACATACAGACCGCTAAACCAGCCAACATGAGCACGAAAAAGATAGCAAATGGCATACTTAATCCTCGAGTAGGGAGATAACAGGTGGTAGATCAACAAGCTAGAACCTGAAATTTTTTGGAAGGAAGGAAGGGTTCGAGTGGTAAGTACTTCTCGTACTTAGTGAGGAAACCTTATTCTAATCGATTTCCATTTATTTACTAATGATCACACATTAGGTTCCACTTGGCATATTATTTCATTTTTCTAATTCATTCGAATGGCTCAACAAACAAAACAATTTCACAATCAATTGATCAACATTATCAATCGTTTGAAATATATGCATAGCAAGGCAATTATCTCCATTCGAATGCAAGCAGTTTCACACCAACCATTTCATTGATATTTCATAAGAGTCATGAATCCAAATCGATCTATCTAATTATCAATTATCATGCTCGAATTGCATAGCATATCAAAACAACAATTCATATTATCACTAACATCATAATTGAATATTCAAGTCCTCAATGACCAAGTTTAAAGAAATAAAAAATGGAGAGAGAGCGCTGGAGGGGAGAATCTGAAACGGCGAGACAAAATGGCTCGAGGAAGAAGACAGGTAGCAGATCGGGAGCACATCGGAGCGGGTTTCAGGCAGGCAGCCGTGGTAGAGATGCAGGTGAGAACTGGAAGAAGCAGACTGATAGGAGAGAGACATCTATCTTCATAAACAATGTCAACAAGAGGATCCACTGGTCAGCCCTCAAAGAGTTCTTCTCTGCGTTTGGGAGGATCGCCAGAGTCTACGTAGCCTACAACAATGCAAAGAGAGCTGGAAGCAAGGTAACTTTTGCTTTCATTCAGTTCCACTCCAGGGTCAGCGCGGAGAGAGCGGTTCGCGAGGCAAATGGTAGGGTTTAGACGGCCACCATATTAGAGTGTTCTTTGAGAGAAAAAGCTCCATGGAAAAAGAAAGAAAAGACGAGTCGGCTCAGCAAAGAAAAGAAGCGCCGAATCAGTCTAGAACCCCGTTTTTCTACAACCGGCAAGTGACTCCGAGCTTATCATACAAAGAAATTCTTCTAAGGAAAAATGTTATCAGTAGAACTTTCGTCCAAGGCAGTCAGAGTAATCGTAGGAATGAATATAAGCTCCCAATAGAGAACACGAGTTCAGACACTATACAGATTCAGATACTAGTCGCACCACCCTCTAACTGGTACAATAACAGTTTGGCGGCACTGGTGAAAGGAATGTACGATGCGGAGCTGGTGCAGCAGGCTCTTAGATCTGATGGATTCAAAGTCAACATGGCTATATGGTCAGGCTTCTATGTCATTATCCATTTCCTTGAAGTAGAACAAGTCTCAATTTTTTGGGATTTAAAAGAATCCATGCTTAAGTCGTGGTTCGTGGAGATAGACACTATCCCTCGTTTCGTGGAAAGAAAAAGACTCCAGGTGTGGAGTAACATTGAAGGTATCCCCTTAGTTGCATGGCATGAGCCAATGATAAACGCCATCGCTCGCAAGTGGGGTCGAGTCGTAAAAATCGACCCAACAACCTCAAACAGAACCAGTCTTGATTATGCTAGGGTTCTTATGGGAGTCGGATCCATCTCGGACATTCCGGTCTGTGCTTCGGTTATAGTCAATGGTGAAGAATTCAAAATCAAAATTTCGACGTCCCCTTATGAAGATCACAGGTGCTGGTTAGATGAAGAGTCGCCGGAGTTGGGAGTCGCCGACGATCCTTTTAACCGGTTCGATAACGACACCCAAATAATTAATGAGGAAGTTGGGTTTGGTTGTACCGAGGAGATAGGGAACAGAACAGACACAAGTAATAACGTATGCAGCAGCAGTATTCCAGCTCCGAAGGGGGGAAACTCAAACGGGCACTATGATGAATCTCACACCTTCGAGATAGTGGGGAACAATCCTGTTAGAGACAATTCAGAGGTGGGTAAAGTTGTCCCTGCGGCAAATGATGGGATTTCTCCTGGCGGCTATGCTTTTGTTGTGGCGGCTAACAGTTTTTCAAAGGACCATAACCACGTGCTTCACGAGGTCCCAATCGAAATTGGGCCTGGTTTTTCCGAAGCCTCCTCCCTTTCCAGCCGACCCGAAGAACCTATTCTCGACAAAGTCTCTGGGCTCTTTGCAATAAAACCCAAACTGAAAAGATCTGCAAAATCCACCTCCCCCAGTCTAGCCCGTATAAAAAAACGACAGTATCCAACTATGGGCCTCAACTAACTTCGGTGAATCAACCCAATCTGGGTGCAAGATTAATAAAACCCCACGTATCAAGCAACTAGCAACCCCTCCTCCCGTCGGTCGTTGTATCAATGAAGGGGTGAATAAGTCAGAAATACCCTCTCCGTTTTCAGAAGCTATGGAGTGCCTGGAGGTATGCCACACAGCGGGACTTTTCTTCAAAGATAACGACAAGGTAGTTATCGAAAGAATTCTGGCACTTGATGGGGAACCAGAAGCAAATCGCGGTAGGGGTCAACCGTAGGGCTCTGGTGAGTTGGTGTTCTTTGTTTATACCGCCAGATCATGATGAATCATTGTCTTCTATTCTCGTGGAATATCCGTGGTTTAGGTAAATCGAAAAAAAAAGCCTCGGTCAGAAGGCTCATTCAACGTAGCAAGGCAAACTTGATTTTCATTCAGGAATCAAAACTCTCTACAGTAGATTATGCTCTTGTATCTCGTCTCTGTGGCATGGCTCAGAGTTTCAACTTCGAATTTTCCCCATCAATTGGAGCAGCATGGGGAATTATTAGCATCTGGAATCCACAAACTTTTCAATGTAAAGCAGTGGTCTCGGATAGACATTTCATAATCCTTAAAGGACAGCTTTCTTTCTTGTCTAAGACATCCGAGTGTTGGCTCATTAACGTCTACGCCCCAAATAATGCTGATGAAAGAAAAGATCTCTTCCACAGGCTCAATGCAGAAATCAACGCCTCAAACCTCCCTATCCTCCTTGGTGGCGACTTTAATGTGGTAAAATCCGCTGAGGAGAAGATTGGGTCTAGTCTGAAAAAAACGAGATCTAAGAGATTTTTCCTCATTCATTGAAGACTCTGCCCTCATTGACTTGCCGGCGGTTGGGGGAAGTTTCACTTGGTCAAGCTTACGGGATCAACCATCATTTAGCAGATTAGATAGATTCTTGCTCTCTGTGAATTTCTTAGAACGTTGGCCTCACCTCTTCCAACAAATCTGGCCAAGGAGTGTGTCGGATCACAACCCGGTGGCTTTGTTGGTTAATTCCCTTGATTTGGGACCAAAGCCTTTCAGATGTTTCGATTCGTGGTTGGAGGAGAAAGAAGTCAGCGAATCTATCAAGAACATATGTGCAAAGAACAGTGGTGAGGGAGCAGGGAGACTTCTTCAGGAATATAAATCATGGCTAAGATCCTGGAAAGGCCGGCGAAGGAATTGCAGGGAAATAGATATCCAGGAAACTGAAAAGGAGATAACTAAGCTGGAAGCAGAGGCTATTGTTGCTAAGCTTCCCGATGCCAAGAAACTTGTCTTAAATAATTTGAAAGTCAGACTCTGGGATCTTATCAGAAATGAAGAAAGGGACTGGAGGCAAAAATCAAGGGTTAAGTGGTTCGAATCGGGGGACAGAAACACGAGGTTCTTTCACACGTTAGCATCTTCGAGAAAGCGAAGCAACTCGATTTTTCGATTGAAGGTGGGAAATTCTATTTTAACTGAGCCTGAAAAGATTAAAGAGGAAGTGGTGAACCATTTTTCAAACGTTTACAGCAAGTCGAACTCCCTCAAAGTCGACAGACTGGACTGTAAATTAAAAGAATTGGAGGCAACAGATGCATTCAATCTAGAAAGACCCTTCACCTTTGATGAAATTTGGTCAGTGTTATCTTCGATGGATGGAACAAGAGCTCCCGGCCCTGATAGCTTCAACTTAGGCTTTTTAAAAAGGTTTTGGGAATCATTGAAATCGGACATAAAGCAATTCTTCGACGTTTTCTACTCTGGGAACTAGCAGCATTCTTCAGTTAATCACTCTTTCATCGTTTTGATTCCTAAAGTGAAAAATCCGGAATCAATGGGGGACTATAGACCAATTAGCCTCATTGGGAGCTTATATAAACTGGTTGCAAAAGTGCTCGCGGCAAGGCTAAAGATTGTGGTTAACAAACTCATCGGAGAAGCTCAATTTGCTTTCTGCCCTGGTAAACAAATATTGGATTGCTCCCTCATCTCTAACGAAGTCATAGACCACATGAGAAGAAGAGGCTTATCAAGACTGGTGTTCAAAGTGGATTTCCAAAGAGCCTACGACACTGTTTCGTGGGACTTTCTTCTATTTATATTAGACCGCATGGGTTTTGGCTGCAAATAGATAGAGTGGATTAATATGTGCATATCTACCGCATCTGTCTCGGTTCTGATAAATGGTGCTTATTCAAAAAAGATTCCGATTGAAAGAGGTCTAAGGCAAGGCTGCCCCCTATCGCCGTTCTTGTTCAATTTAGTCGCAGAAGGGTTGAGTGCATTGCTCTTTAAAGCCGAAGAAAAAGGTTTATTTGAAGGCTTCAAAATAGGAGGTGGCTCGTTGACAGTTTCGCATCTGCAATTCGCAGACGATTTGATCATCTTCTTTGGAGCAAATGAAAATCAACTTAGAAATTTGATGCATATCCTAAAGGGATTCCAACTCGCTTCGGGGCTGAAAATCAACATGAACAAATCCAAATTATTGGGCATTAATGTCGACCAACAGATCATCAAGAGTTGGGCTGCGAACCTCCACTGCTCGTGCGAGAACTTTCCCACCACCTACTTAGGCTTACCCTTGGGAACCAAGGCCAACTCGACGGGTTTGTGGAAACCACTATTCGATAATTTGGAAAAAAAAACTCGCCGGGTGGAAAGCTAAATTATTGTCCTTCGGGGGAAGAGTCACTCTCGTAAAATCTGTACTCACCAATCTCCCTATTTACTACATGTCGTTGTTCCCTATGCCTCGATCGATCAGCTCAAAATTGTCCAAACTAGTAGCGAAATTCTTATGGGTATCCCTTGACAAAAGAGCTATCCACTGTGTAAAGTGGGAGACACTTTTCCGTTCCAAAGAGGAAGGAGGATTGGGGTTGATCGATTTTAGATGAAAAAATGTGGCGCTGGGGTATAAATGGCTATGGAGGTATTGTGTGGAGAGTGATAGCCTTTGGAGAGTGGTAATTAACATAATCCATGAACCAGCAAACAATTCCTTACTCCCTGCAGGTCCTACATCTCAAAACAAATGTTGGATATGGAAGAGCATTAAAAACTCAATGCACAGGTTCGATAACTCTTTCTCCCAAAATATTGATGTTTGTGTTGGTGATGGAAAGAGAGTCCAATTCTGGACGGATCCATGGGTTGGCAATACCATTCTCAAGATTCGATTCCCCAGAATATATGCTTTGGCTAGGAAAAAATGTGGTCCGATTGCGGATTTTGGCTCAATGGTAAATGGGAGATGGATTTGGTACGTCGAAACCCGTAGAAGACTTTTCGATTGGGAATGCAGAAGGTGGGAGGAATTTCAGGAGCTTATCAATAGTGTTGAATTGTCCCCAGAGATCCCAGATAGCGTGCGGTGGAAAGCAAACGCAAACGGCCAGTTTAGCGTAAAATCTTGATGTTCAATTTTGCAAAAAAACCAGGTTGAAAGATCACCGATATGGAAGCTAGTCTGGAGCAACTTAGCACCACCAAATGTCGAGCACTTCGTGTGGAAAATGATTCACGGCAGATTACCCACTAAAATCGAGCTCTTAAAAAGGAGCCACAACTCTCAAGCGGACGTGTGTTGTGTCCTATGTTGTGCGGATCAAGAAAGCTTGGATCACTTGTTTTGCCATTGCCCATTCACGTGGAATGCTTGGCAGCGATGGTGGAGAGTGTGGAATCTCACGATCACAGTTCCTGGAACCGCAAGACAGCTCTTCCTCCTATGTCAAGCGATGCCAATCAACTCGAAATACAGCCAGGTATGGATATTAAGTTTTTATTGCTTCGTTTGGACACTGTGGAAATATAGAAACAATGCGATATTTAATAAGGGCAAGGTGGAGGAGAAGGAATTCTTCGACACCTTTATACTAAGGCTAGCGTGGTGGTGCAAGACAAAATGGTCCGGGGTAGTGGAATCTATCACGGATATTACTAGCAATCCTCAGATATTCCCACTATTGAACTTCAGCACTCCGGCCGTCCAAACATGCACCTGGAATCCCCCTCCCGCGAATCAATTGAAATTCAATACAGACAGAGCAGTTTGTGGCTCATTTGGCAAGGCTGGAATCGGGGGAGCTCTTCGAAACAACAAAAGCGAAATCCTGGCAGTTTTCTCCAAACCTGTTGGTTCATTAGATGCAACATCCGCAGAAATACTCGCAATAAAGGAAGCCCTGCTGATTCTCCGAAGCACAAAATGGTTCTCCAGTAACTTGGTGATCATCGAATCTGATGCGAAATTGGTTATTAAATGGTTGGCAAATCAAGCAGTGGTACCACTGGTGTTTCAACTGCTTATTCATCAAGTAAAAATGCTTTGCAGTGGGGGAAACATCACTTTTAATTTCGTGCAAATAGATGGCAATGAAATGGCCGATTCTCTGGCCAAGAAAGGGATTAACAGAGTCCAAGCCTTAATCGGCATTCGTAGGCATCCTGACCAACGAGTTTTACAGTGTTAGAAGATTGTGTTTTGTAATCTTTGACGCATGGGTCGTATATCGTGTAGACCTGGTTGTAATAGCATTGCACCGATGCACTCTTTTTCCTCCATTTAGGTGTAGGGAGGTTTTTTAACGAGGCTCGGTCTTTGCTCCGTTTATGCGTTTTAATAAATCGCCTTACGTTTCAAAAAAAAAAGTCCTCAATGACCACATGTTAATTCAATTGCATACCAATTTAACATGCAATTTAAATCCAATAATCCAATTCGAAGTCATGATGTTCAATTCGAATTAATTACTTCAATTTCATAATTTCGATCAACGACAATTTCAATTAACAAGCAGCAGCAAACTGTAGCAGAGAATCAAATAATTTTATAATTTGTAATTGACATGCTACCATCCAATTCAAAGAAATTCACCCAATCAAGAATTTCAACTTCGGATTTCAATACTTTAAATTTCTTATTAATTCAATTAGCAATGCCTTGGATAGTAGAGTAAGCTAGGTAATCAAGTCACATATAACTAAAGTGTGAATCAAATTCACCATATAATAGGTACCACGTACCAAATTCATATCATCGTATAACATATTATAATGTCCGCAAACATTAAGCAAGAAGGTACACTTACGTACCACAATATCAAGTACACTAACGTACCGACTTTCTTATCGAGCTCAAGACTCTAGGCTAGCCGTACTACCTGGACAGACTGTATACACCAAGGGCTTTGCTTATTGACATTTAATTTCAATTGTATAATTATTCAATAAATTTTCAGAATTTGCTTTCTCAATCCTTTCGATTGTATTCATGTAATTTCAATTCCAATGTTCATGTTATCACATATAACATATGATGGATTTCAATCCATTTTACACATTTTCAAATCAGCATATATATACACTTAAATCTCATGTCACATAGTTCAATTTCACATGTCACAATTCAATTTTTCAATCGAATTCACCAAGTACATACATCATATAAAATCATCAATTGATCACATGTCATATTGAACAATATCTTCAATTCATCAACAATCAATTTCAATGTCAAAATTTCAATATTCAGCAATATCAATTTCATCCAAATCAGTCCAATAAACTTCAAATCAGTTTCGAATTCAACATGGCAATCATCAATTTTAATTGCAAACACATAGATCACAAAATCACATATCACATGCAATAAATCCGAATTCCTTTATTCCTTCTTCCCTTAATATTTACCAACCTTAATTTAGTCAAATTTCATGCTCAATTTATATACTAATAACAATTTAAGGGTAGTTGAGACTCTAATCTCAACTCTAAGGGTGTTTCACTCACAGTTCGCCGAGCTAGTTCTGGATTCGAACGCCTTTTGCTCGATCCGCAGCCTTTCCAAGTACAATTTCTTTCTCAACTCTTTCACTTCTAGGATCTAAGGCATTTAAGTCAAACAATAGGAAATTTTCAGAATTCATTTCATAAATTTCAAGACTGAATTTTATTTCTTATTCCAATTTAGTCCCTATACTATTATGGTTCGACATGGCCAATTCCATTTTTACTAATTCCCTTAAATTGGGGCTTAAACTTTCAAATTGATCACTAATTTATGAGAATTACATTTTCCACAGATAGTTAATCAATTTACCACCTTTCCTTTTTATCCAATTTTACAAATTTAATATCTCACTTGTTCTTAAATTTTCTCCTATTCATTTACACACAGTTTTGACCACCAAACTTAATCTGTTTCTCATTTCCAGTACACAACTCCAAATTGATCACCGTTTGTTTATAAATTCAATTAATAAGTCTAATTTCATCATATTAAAATTTCAGCTCGAAACTTTCAGTAAATTCTTTTCTACAATTTTCCAAAGTTCACTGTCCAGCTAAAAACATTGCTGGACAGTTTTGCATGCTGTTCAAATTGAGCTTTCAGATTTCACTACAAGGATTAAATCTCAATTTCATAATTTTTCTACCACTTTAGACATGTCAAAGTAGAACACATCAAAATTTCATCATGAAATTCCTAATAATTAATTTTCTATAATTTTCTAAAGTTGCATGTTCTTATAACTACCAAATCTGTCCAATTTAGCTCTTGCATGTTCATAAGCTTTCATCATTTAAAATTTCTTGAAGTTTCTTATGAACTTAGAATTTTCCAGAAACATAACATTTAGTATCATCTCTTTCATGATTTTCTAAGAACATTAAAACCATTGATCTATTAAGGATTTTAACATATTCGAATAATAGAGAGCATGAGCTACTTACATCCGATTTTTCCTTGAATTTTCTAGGTGGATTTCTATGCCATGCAAGCCTCTCTTCTTCTTCACCGAAAACTCTCAAGCTTTCTCTCAAAGTTTATGTTTGTAGAATATGTGTGAATGAACAATTGAGACTTAGTTGGTATGGTTTGGTATACCCGGTTAAGGAAGAGAAAAGAGAGAGAAAGGAGACATATTTAATGAGATGAGACTACTATGTCATATCTCAATTAATTTCTCTTTTTATCATCTTTTAATTATACCATTCAAATTATATAAATCCTTAATAATTCTATCATTCCATGTTAATTCAAGATTAGCTTATAAATTTTATACTTTAGCATGCATCTCTCATAGTTGATGCATCAAACCAATTACCCGAATTCCTCTTGGACATTTCCTTAAAATTCAATTTGGTCCTTATTGAAACCTATTTTCAATTCAATAATTTAGGAATTTAATCTAATAAGTCATTTAATTATTTAATTAAACCTCTAATCTTCTAGGCTAATTTTTGGGATGCTACATCTTCCCCTTGTGTAACCTTGTTCGTAGACAATCTTCCGAGAACTCTTCAATGGAAAGGATTATGGTTTGTGTAGAACTAAATGTTTTGATATGATAATTGAAAAATGTTTTTGACTAAATTGAAAAGAATTTAAAACATGTTTTTAGTCAAAACAACTTGAATATATGTTTAAGGGTTTTTACAAGGCTCTGGAATAATTTAAAGTGTATTTAAAGTGAAATTTCAGTAGCCAAAACCTGTACCGATACGCTTTGTCCGTATTGATACGGTGTGCTTTAAATACCCAACGGCTAGTTCGCATACCGATACGGTTGTATCGTGTACCAATACGCCCAACTATCCCCAACGGTCAATTTCCCAACGGTCTTTTAAATTGCAAGATTGTACCGATACGCTTACCATGCATATCGATACGCATCAGCTGGAAGTGCTCAACGACAATTTCCTTATCGGGACCGTATCGATACGAATTTAAGAGTATCGATACGCTAAGCTGCAGAACTGTATTTATGGTGGGAAATAAAGGCTCCAACGACTCCAATTCAACCCCAACGGTCTACAACGACTATGAACTCAATTAGAAGTATAAAAGGGACCTCCAAGCATCAAGGAAAGGTTAATGCTTCAATTGTCAGCAACATTATGATGAAGAAATTGTCTTAGAGCTAAATTGTCCATTTTTGTATAGACAAACACTTATGAGCTAAAATTGTCAATGCATGGTCAAGTATTCTAGGTTTTGGGTGAGATATTAAGAGTGCAAACACACACCTATTAGGGGGATTTCTTGTTTTCTCGAATTCTTTGTTTTGAGAGGGTTCCTAAAGCTCAAGTTGTGAGCTTTGGATGCTAGATCACGGGTAGTGACTCTAGGTTGTAACGGTTGCCTTCTTAGCCTAGAAAAGGGGAAGAATTCTTAGTGAATTGGTTGAAATCCTCAGTAGAAAGCTAAGGTAGTGGATGTAGGCTTTGGTTAGAAAGTCGAACCACTCTAAAATCCTTGTGTTCAATTCCTATCTTTTTGCTTCCACTTTCAACACCCAAATTATCACTTCTCCACAACTTGGCAAGCGATTCGGTTGTGATCATTGAGCCTAACAATTGGTATCAGAGTGAGGCTCAATCGAAGGGGATTAACATCCTATTGAGGCGATCCGAGAAGCTCGATACAACAAGTCAATCAACCGGTCAAATGACGTAACTTATCGACAAGCCAATATTCTTTAACGTGGCCAACTACTTCTATTGAAAAAATAAGATGAGGTACTTCATCAAAGCCAAAGATTACAAGCTTTGGGACATTTTTGAAGACGACCCGTTCGTGCCACAACGGAGCAAGGCAGAATAGAGTGTGGATGATCATAAGAAGATGAAGCTTAATTGCAAGGCTTTGCACATTCTTTTTTGTGCATTTAGCCCCAACATCTATGAGAAGATGTCTTCTTGTGAAGATGCCAAGGAAGTATTGGACAAGCTTGAAGTCACATACAAAGGAACCAACGAAGTAAAGGAAACCAAGATCGGTCTTCTAAATTTAGAGTATCAGAACTTCAAGATGAACCCGGATGAAGACATCAAGAGGATTTTCGACCGATTCTCCACATTCGTCAATCAACTCAAAGGTTTTGGAGAGGAGATTTCGAAAGTCAAACTCATTCGAAAAGTGATTTATTCACTTCCCGAGTCATGAGATTCAAAGAAGACGACCATCATCGAAGCCAAAGACTTGAAGAAGAACAAGCTTGATGAGCTAATCGAATCTCTTCTTACCCATGAGATGATGTCTCTACCTTTGAAGAAGGAGAAGGAGAAGAAGATCAAGAAGCAAGGCATTGATGTCAATTTCATTGCTCTCAAGTCCTCCAAGTGCAATCATGTTGATACAAGCGAGGAGGAGGATAAAGAAGAAGAGATTGTTCATCTCTTCAAGAAGTGTGCCCCATTCATGAAGAAAACAGTGAATGAATTCTACGTGAATCAATGAAGAAGGAAAAGGGCAAGCACTTCAAGCTATAAGAAGAAGGCATATGTGGCTACATGGAGTGATGAAGACTCCACCGACAATGAACAAGCTAACCTTTGCCTTATGGCCATCCAAGAAGATTCAAGGGTAACTTCTAATTCATCTACTTCTACTTCTTATTCTTTTGATGAATTACAAGATGCCTATGATGATTTGGTTTTAGAGTTTAAAAATCACATTTTGAAAAAAATGAAAGTGGTTTCAAACTTGAAAATTCAAAATGATTTGATTTCTAAAACGAAAGATGAACTTGAAGCAAAACTCAATGAGTTTGAGCAAAAGTGTCTTAATTTACAAAATTTGCTTCATAAAGTTCAAGAAGAAAAAGATTTTATTTTCAAAGAGCTTGAAAAGAAAAAAATTATGGAAAATCAAATTTTTATCAAAGACAATCTAGTGCCCCTAGATTTTTAAATGGTAAATGTTTTAGAAGTGTTTGTGTTCCAAAAGAACTAACCACTTCAAACAAAAAGAATGAAATTGAAAAATGGATTCCTAAGGGGAATAAATTTGTGCCACTAACGTTTATGGATCCAAAGCAATTTGGATACTAAAAATTACATGATTGTCTTGTTTAAGTGTGATGGAGAGTGATCAACAAGTCCAAATTTGAGGGGGAGCTCCATGCACACAAAGAGATCACTTGAAGAAGGAAGGCTTCACATCCTCCATTGGATTCAAGTGTGGTAAAATTAGTTGAATTTATTTTTATTTATTTTAATTCAACTAGTTTAATCATATATGTTGGACTAACATTGTTTGATGCCTTGAGTAACGGGGAGTCAATCTTTAAAACCAAAATTTTAATTGTGTCAAAAATGTTTTTAACCTCCTATGTTATTTTGAGCTTAAAGTCATGTAAATTCTTTTTGATATAACAAAAATGGGAGAAATGGTTTGAAAAATTGATTTTTCAAGTGAATAAGAGGAAGCTTTACATGGTTTAATTTTTAAAATTCTCTTATTCAAAAATTTTAAAATACTAAGGGGGAGAATCCCAAACATTTTTTCAAGTTGGTTTTTTTTATCAACAAGCTGTATGAATTTATTCAATAGGAAGAAAAAAACATACAGCGCGACAATCCATACGCCTCGTTAAAAACCTCCATAGTGGAGGAAAAGAGTACGATATGATCTGTCAAAAACAAAACAAAACACCCCCAAAACGTATCATAAACAAGCCACGAACAATGAAACACGATCCACGCCCTCCTTGGCCAAAACATCGGCGAAGCCATTAGCCTCCCTAGGCACATAACAAAATTGTAGCTCATATGAAGCATGACACGCTTGATCAATCGCCGTGAACACGTCCCACAACCGCTAAGGCCTCTTCGCCGGTCGTGTAGCCTCAAAGCCACCTGTGAATCCGACTCAATTATTACACAATGATGTCGCCAACTCCTATCCACCACCAAGCTCAATGCAAACGCTATAGCCCGAATTTCAGCTTCATTGGAGTCCATCACCCCCAATGGCCCCGAAAACAGCCCCAAAATCCAACTCTCCCCGTCCCGCATCACGTCCCCAAAGCCCGCAGGCCCCGGCTTACCCCTCGCCGCACCGTCAACGTTGAATTTCAAAACTCCTATAACCGGTGGCTGCCAAAACACCCCACACCTCACCTTCTTCACGGTCGAGCTAATCACAAGAGCGGACGGATATGTCCACCAAACTGACTCGGACATTAACTCTCCCTTCACACCCACTTTAATACAATAAAACGATCTCAACTTCACCAAGAAGCATAGCTCTTCCATCGACACGCATTTTCCTCGAAATATAAGCTCATTTCTAGCCAACCATAGTGACCATAACAAGGCACTAACGCTGGCCACCCACCATCGTTTCATGCTACCAGTAAAAGGGCAATGCAAATGTTCAACAAAAAAATCAGCAAAGCTAACCGGGAAAGGTGTCGATATATTCCACCAATTGCGCAATTACTCCCAGAATTTTAGCACACTCGGACACTCATAAAAAAGGTGTGCAATCGATTGTTCCGATGTCGCGCACCACGAACATCTACCTTGTTCTGCACTCAAGGACAACCCACGGTGTCGCAAAAAGTCTGCTGTTGGTAATCTCCGTAACCATATGAACCAAAGAAACGTCTGAACCTTTGGTGGAACCAATACTTGCCAAGCGAAACATTCTCCCAAGTCATCATCGCCAAACTTATCCAACATCAACAATTTGGATAGAGCCTTCACCGAGAAAACCCCATGATCATCCGGTTGCCAAATAAGAGTATCCTGTTGAGCCTCCCATAACCGCACCACCCTCACCAACTCGCGTAACCCCTGCAAACGGTCTAGCTCAAAAACACGCAAGTGTCTACGAAAAAACGACACCCACTGCCCATGCTCAAACGTCCCACCCACTGCATAATCATAGACCCACGCCAACTTATTTATAGCCAATGTGAACAATCGCGGAAAGATATCTTTAAGAGGCTGATGCGTTATCCACAGATCGAACCAAAATAAAACCATCTTCCCATTCCCAATCTTCCACTAAAAACCTGCCAATCCCACATGTCGATAAATGTTATCGTCACAAGAATTCAGCACAATCTGTTTCCACACCACCGACATTGCCGATAATTTCTCCGTATTAAAACGCCACCATTGGGTATGTTCACCATAATTTTCCGTGATCAATCTACGCCACAACGAGTCACGATCATTTGTATAACGCCACACCCATTTGGATAGCAACGCTTTATTTTTCACCCTCAAATCCGCCACACCCAAACCACCCAAATGACGTGGCCGACACACAACCTCCCAACCCACCCTACTCATCTTACGTTCAAGTCCAACACCCTCCCAAAGAAATGCACGTCGAATCTTATCCAATTGTGCTATAACCCCTTTTGGAACCATAAACAACCCCATATAAAATAGGTAATGTTGAAAGTACGGAGTTTAACAATGTTACGCGTGCAGCAAAAGACAGTGATGTGCGCTTCCATCCGGCTAACTTGCGCCAAAAGTTAGCTATGACAGGCTCCCAAACCGATAATGTCTGCGGATTAGCCCCTAATGGAAAGCCTTGGTATGTAAACGACAATACCCCCTGCTTGCACCCCAACATCTCGGCCACCGAGTTGACCAACTCGTCTTCCACTCCAATGGCATACAACGAAATTTTGGCGAAGTTAATCCGCAAGCCAGAACATGCCTGAAAACAATGCAGGATCCGTTTGATGTTACGTGCCACTTCTATCGATGCCTCAAAAAATAATATAGTGTCGTCGGTGAACTGTAAATGTGTTAAAAATACCCCCGACACTACCTACACCCCACGCACTAAACCAGCCAACTTGGCATTACCCAACATCAAGTGCAGTGCTTCAGCAACTATAACAAATAACAATGGCGAGAGCGGGCAGCCTTGGCGTAATCCACGCCCCATCCTAAACTCCTTAGTCGCGCTGCCATTTATCAAAACCGATAATCGAGCTGAACGGATACACTTCTTAACCCACGCTCTCCACATTCTGCAAAACCCCATCCGATCTAATACTGAGTCAAGGAAATTCCAGCTTACACAATCGTAAGCTTTAGCAAAATCAAGCTTCAAAATAAAACCCCCTCCACCTCTCTTCCGCAGCGAATGTATCACTTCCGTTGCCAATAAAACCCCATCTACTTAGGGCTGTAAACGAACCGAACGAACACGAACGAGGGTGTGTTCATGTTCGTTCGTTTAACTTTAACCGAACAAATGAACGAACACGAACATAAACGAACACAAAATTTCATGTTCGTGTTCGTTCATTAAGGAATGTAGCTTGTTTGTGTTCGTTCATGTTCGTTCGTTTAAATGGTAAACGAACATAAATGAACATAAACGAATACAAACGAACATAAACAAACACAAACGAACATAAACGAACACAAACGAACATATATAATTTGTTAAATATTTAATATTTTTGGTTAGTTCGATTAATTCAATTAATTAACTGATTTTAAACTGAATTAATCAATAATTGAAATTTAAAAAAACTCTTAGTCATTAGCCGAAACCTAAAATTATCTAATAGATTAACCAATTTTATTTTGGTTCGGTCGGTTAGTTCGGTTTAACCGAATAATGAACACCCCTAGACATATGTGAATAAATTTAAATGAACATAAACGAACGAACATAAATGAACGAACATAAACGAACGAATTACCGAACGTTCACGAACATAAATGAACGAACAAGCCTTTTGTTCGTGTTCGTTCATTTAATTAGACGAACAAAAAATCTTGTTCATGTTCGTTCGTTTAATAAATAAACGAACATAAACGAACTTCCCGCCGAACGGTTCACGAACGGTTCGCTGAACGTTCGGTTCATTTATAGCCCTACATCTACTAGTTGACGCCCTTTTACAAACGCGGATTGCGAATCGCTAATTAAACCACCCAGTACAAGTTGAAGCCTATTCGCTAAGCACTTAGCCAACAATTTATACATGGAATTCACCAAGCATATGGAACGGTACTCACCTAAACATTGGGGCGATTCCACTTTTGGTAACAACACTATAAAAGCACAATTTGCACCCTTCGGCAACACACCGTTCGCATGAAATTGCTCAAAGAAATGCATCACATCGAGTCGCACCACCTCCCAGCCTTTTTTATAAAAATCAAGTGTGAATCCATCCAGACCTGGTGCCTTAGAACCATCACATTCCCATAATATTTTTTTAATCTCATCCATTGTGAAAGGCTGTACCAATTGCTGCCTATCCGTTTCGTTTACCCTTCGAAAACCTCCATCAAACTGCCATTCACCCGCCCGCATGTCACCAGCAAAATTTTTGATAAATTCCGCCACTACAAAATTTCGAATAACCATAGGCTCAGTAATCCACTCACCCGCAATCACCAGCCCCGGAATATAATTTCTAGCTGTTCTTAGCTTTGCCGCCCTATCAAAATACGCCGTATTATGGTCTCCCAAGCGTAACCATTTAGCTCTCGATTTTTGCCGCCACATCGATTCTTTATTTCTCATAGCACGCCATAACGCGCACATCCACCATCGCCTCGCAACCTCTACTTCTTCAATATCTCCCCTCAACCATGTCATCATCCGCTCTATCTAATTGTTGTTGCATATCCACAATAATTTGATTCACATCCCCAAAGCTGTCTTTATTCCACCGTTTCAAAAACTTCTTCAAATGTCTCAACTTAACTACAATGTTTTCATTTCCCACACCCAAAACAGTCAGCCGACTCCATTCTTCTAATATCTGCCTAATGTTCGATCGCCCATCCATCCAACAATTGAAAAATCTGAATGGGCGTGGTCCCCAATCACAGTCATCGCATTTCAACAACAACGGTGTGTGGTCAGAAAATCCCCTTGCCAACGCTTCCTGTTGTATTGACTTAAATCCATCTAGCCAAGCTGAAGATATTAAGTACCGATCAATCCGACTACACCGATTGCCATAGTCGAACCAAGTGAATCTTTTGCCCACTAACGGCAGATCGATCAATCTCGCACCATGTACGAACTCCCCAAACGCTTCCATCTCTGCGTTCCTATCGGAAACCCCTATGCGACCCGACTCATGTAATATGGCGTTGAAATCTCCTGCAACACACCATGGCCCCTCAAAACCAGTCATCTAATTTAATATTGAATCCCATACTAATTTTTGCCCAGCAATATCCGTAGGGGCATATATCGCTACAATGCAACACATCATATCTTCTTGCTGCCAACGACCCTGAAGTATAATATAGTTATGATTAACATCAATATTAACCAAATTAAACTTGTTACCTTCCCATATAATCAAGATGCCCCCGGATGCTCCCATCGACGACGATACTGCCATCTCAAAACTGTCCGAGTACCACAAGTTAGACACCCATATCGACGGCACCTCCTCTAATTTTGTCTCTTGCAATAGCACCATATCAATACGATTTTTCCGTATCACTTCACTAACACCTCGACGCTTCGCGCCACCGCCCAAATCCCGTACATTCCATGATAGTAAACGCATTAGTCACAAACCACGATTTTCCCCGGCGATGATCCGAGAAATATCCTTGATAATGTCTTCCTCCCTCCCACTCGATTTCACTCCAATTAATGACCCCAATTTTACCGTTGCCGCTACCTCGCACTCAATATCACGGGGCCTTTGCGAAACACTATCCTGCACCCCTACCCCCACTTTTTTTGATGCAAAACGTGATCGATGCTCGCCCAAAATAGACCGCTTCTTTACTCTAACCTCACGGGTGGCCTCTTGCAAATGATCATTTCCGGTTATTCTCCTAATCTTGCAAAATGCGTGTCCGATCCTAATTAATTCCGTCGAGCCTAACCCAGCTTTAGATTCACTCGAATGTGTGATAGGAGGGGAATTTACCTCGTGTAATTCTGAATTGATCTAATCCCCTGACCCCACATCATCAACATTTTTTGAATTTGCAATTCCTGCTATGGATAGACTCTCACACTGTGGAAACTCCTCAACAAACTCTAGAGTCCTATCGCTACTCACCTTCTCTAATGTTTGATTATCCACTCTCACCGGAGCTGTCGGTTGTCCCTCCGACGATCGTATCTCCGCCTGGGAAGGTTGATGCTCTGGTGACCGGTCCTCTACTTGGACATCAACATTCGCAACGGCGTTTTGTTCCCCTGTACCCTCCTGTATTTATGTCCCTTGCGGATCAATCCAAGCTTCGTTCATCACCCAAATCACTCGATCGTCCCCTTGAGAAGTATGTGTTGCTGGTTCCATCCCCTCCAGCCCGTGTATGGCGGCATTCAACTTCTCTACACGCTCTTCTCCGCCCATGTCTGATCCATGTGCCGAATTGTCCTCCGTCATCCTCCATTCACAGCAATCGCACTCAACTTCAGGACCTTTTCCCTCCATTTCTAAGACACGTACCATATATTCGGCATTGTCCGCCTTAACACGGATTCTTTCCTCAATTCGATTGAATGTCGTTGTCTCTACCATGATTCTACCGCAATCAAACGATGTAGGCGTTTTTGTGTCGTCATCTAGACAAATCAATGATCCCCACAAATGAGCGATGTTTGTGAAGGTTTGTTTGTGCCAAAGATGTATCGGTAGCCCCACTATCGAAAACCACACCCTCCTGGATTCTACTTTAATCGAAGGCGACCAAACCTCCACTCTATCGAAACATTCTCTAACACGATCCATCTTCATCACTCTATCTCGTACAATTGTCGACGTGCACATCAACAGCACCATGTGGCCGGATAATCTCATAATGGAAAATCCATCTTGTTTTGCTACCTCCAGTCTCTCTGCCAGTGTTTTAATACTACAAGGATTCAAACACCAACCCACCGCACACCATTGTAGCACCGCCCATTTATCTTCATCAACAATGCCTTTTATCACCATGTACTTTACGTTTTCCCTCCTCCCCGATCGGCACTGTTGAGGATCGCTCATTGTTTCTACCCACTTTCGACTTCTCCCTTGATCCCCGACTCGACACTCCCTCTCCTTTTCCGTGGGACAGTGTTGTTCTTCCTTTCCAAGCCAACGAGACTCTCATGCAAGCGCTGTAAATCCATTTCCCGTTCAATCTCTCGATCACACAATCGGCGTCCTCTTTTGATGCCATACGGACAAAACCAAATCTGTTTCCGTCTCGTGCCAAACGATTTGGGATGAACGCGTCTTTGACAACCCCATGTCGATCGAACACTTGCCACAAGCCCTTCCAGTGTATTGTATTCGACAATCCCTCCACATACAACGTCCACACCCGTTGCACACTCTGATCGCGTTTTCCTCGATCATCGTTGACGCTGTATTGTTTGGCGGCTTGTTCCCTTGCGAGGCGCTCCCACAAACCCACCATAATTTCCTCTGTCTTTTAATTCTTAATGTTGGTGGATCCTGGTATTATAGTGACTGAGAGTCGATCACACGATCGGCGTCCTCTTTTGATGCCATACGGACAAAACCAAATCTGTTTCTGTCTCGTGCCAAACGATTTGGGATGAATGCGTCTTTGACAACCTCATGCCGATCGAACACTTGCCACAAGCCCTTCCAGTGTATTGTATTCGACAATCCCCCCACATACAACGTCCACACCCGTTGCACACTCTGATCGCGTTTTCCTCGATCATCGTTGACGCTGTATTGTTTGGTGGCTTGTTCCCTTGCGAAGCGCTCCCACAAACCCACCATAATTTTTCAAGTTGGTTTTATTATATCAAAAAGGGGGAGATTGTAGAGCTAAATATTTTGATATAATAATTGAAAATGATTTGGACTAAATTGAAAAGAATTTAAAACATGCTTTTAGTTAAAACAACTTGAAAATATGTTTAAGGGTTTTTACAAGACTTTGGAATAATTTAAAGTGTATTTAAAGTAGTCAAAACCTAGTTTTTAATGTAACCATACCGATATGATATGTCACTGTATCGATAGCTTTTAGGGTTTTAACTACAATCAAATTCCAGTAGCCAAAACCTGTACCGATACGCTTTGTCTGTATTGATACGGTGTGCTTTAAATACCCAAAGGCTAGTTCACGTACCGATAAGGTTGTATCGCGTACCGATATGCCCAACTACCTCCAACAGTCAATTTTCCAACGGTCTTTTAAATTGCAGGACCATACTGATACGCTTACCATGTGTATCGATACGCATCAGCTGGAAGTGCTCAACGGCTATTTCCTTATCGGGAACGTATCGATACGCTAAGCTGCATAACTGCATTTATGGTGGGAAATAAAGACTCCAACGGCTATGAACTCAATTAGGAGTATAAAAGGGACCTTCAAGCATCAAGAAAAGGTTAATGCTTCAATTTTCAACAACATTATGATGAAGAAATTGTCTTAGAGCTAAATTGCCCATTCTTGTATAGACAAACACTTGTGAGCTAAAATTGTCAAAGCATGCTCAAGTGTTCTAGGTTTTGGGTGAGAGCTTAAGAGTGCATGCACACACCTATTAGAGAAATTTCTTTTTTTTCTAGAATTCTTTGTTTTGAGAGTGTTCCCAAAGGTCGTTATATGGGCTGAAACAGGCCCATCGAGCCTAGTTCAGCAAGTTCAGAATGTGTCTTATAGAAGATCTTCATTTTTAGCCTCTAAGTCAGGCATGCCCCTCTATTTTCGAGAATCTAATGGTTATAAAGTATACATTATGATGTACGTAGACAATGTTGTTGTTACTGGATCAAATGCTAAAGAAGTGGAGAAAGTTATCAAGAAGATCAAGTCCATTTTCTCGTTAAAAGACCTTGGAAATCTAGATTTTTTCTTGGTATGAACGTTCAACAAGTTGAGCATGAAATTATTCTGGGACAGCAAAAGCATATTCTGGAAGTTTTGGAGACAGTTGATATGTATGATGCTGCACCAGTTCCAAAACCTATGGTTTCTACGCTCAGATTATCAGAACATGATGGTGATCCTCATCCTGATGCTTCTCTATATAGGAAGGTGGTAGGCATGTTGCAACATATTTGTAATACACGACCAGACATCCATTTTGCCGTTAATAAGGTCATCCAATCCATGCATTCTTCTTTAGATACGCATTGGAAAGCAGTTAAACGCATTCTAAGATATTTGAAAGGCACAATAGGGCATGGTTTGTTGTTTCATGCTTCTGCATCATGTAATAAGCTTGTTGGCTATTCCGATTCTGATTGGGGGTGCAAATATAGATGACAAAAGGTCTACTTCGGGCTATTTCTTGTTCCTTGGTAGTAATCCTATAGTGTGGAGTTCTAAAAAGCAAAGTGTTGTATCACGCTCGTCTGCAGAAGCCGAATATAGAAGTTTGAAAAATGCTATGACTGATGTTATGTGAATTAAATCCCTGTTAGATGAACTTGGTGTTAATATTGTTTCAATGCCTACTATTTGGTGCGACAATACAAGTGCGATAGCACATGCATCAAATCATGTTCATCATGCAAAAATGAAGCACTTGGAGCTTGATCTGAGTTTTGTCAGAGAGAAGATATCTGAAGGTGTAGTAGAGGTTAACTATGTTCCTGCAATTGATCAAATAGCTGACATTTTTATGAAATCTTTATTCGCTACATTCTTTGTTCGATTGAGACATAAATTAAGAGTATGTACATCTGAAGAGTTAAAAAGAGCGTTTTTTTAGGGGGGGTTGTAGAGCAGAGGTTGATGAAGAATATGAAGGTGAGGCATATAGTATAGATTATGAAGATGAAGAAGAATAGTCTGTTGCATGTGCTAGTTTGTTGTATGTGTTGGTCTGTTGTATGTAACGTTTTTACTCTCTTAAAAAAGAAATGAAGAAAGTAAGGTGTGTATTAGGTATACAGCTAGATGTACAACTGGAAAGTTAGTTAGTCTGTTAGGGCTTTATATAGGATTAGTTATACTATATATAGTAAAGTATTCTCCTTGTAAAGAGAAAAATTTGATTCATATACTCGATTCATAATAAAGCTCTTGAATTCCCTTCTTTCCAATCTTCTCATCAACATTCATCTTCTCATCCCTATAATCTTTACAGAATTGAAGAGATTTGAAGGGGTTTCCTTTGGGGGGCGTGGCCCCACGAGTCCTCATTATGTTTCACCTCTACAAGTTGTGCAACATAATTTTTTTGACCACTCGATGAATTAGTGGATTTCAACATAATGACATTGTTGAAAAGTAAATATAATTTTTTTAAAATAATAATATTAGATAAATGAACGAAAAATACTATAAACTAGTTTATAATCTCATAAAATAAGAGTTTTATTTAAAATTTTATAAAAGTGTGAAAAGCAACAACACTCTTATGATAATATTTACTGAATTTTATAAATAAAAATAATTTTATAACTTCTATCTAAGTTGACGGATGGAAATCTTCTGCCTTTTTTGGTGCTCTTATTTGGGCCCATGCTCAAAATTAGGTTTATGGCATAGAGTTTAGGGTTTATGGTTAGGGTTTGAGAATTTAGGGTAGGGTGTTTTTTGAATGGTGGGGGAGTGTGCCGAGCTAATGAAGGTTGCCGATGATGGGTAGTTTTTTTTGCTCGGCAAAATTTAAATTTTACTAATAAAAAACCTGAAAACATGCGGGTCTCGTTAAAAATCCCCTCTAATCTGAAATAAGGAAAAAGAGTACCACACATGTCAGGATAACGAAGGAACACGAAAATCAACATAGTTACAACATACTGTGACCACATAACAAAAGACCTCATTCAATGCAAACATCCACTTGGTTTTCCACTTTCAAACGAAACAAATTTTACTGCACTGCTCTGTCCAAACCTTTGCAAAACTGTCCCTTGACCCATGTTCAACCTACCATCACGCCTTGAAGAGACATCCTCGAGACATACCCTCATTTGCTAAGTAGTATGCAAAAACATTGGCTTGCCGGAGCACAAAGCTGAAATTCACCTTTCCAATTCTTCTCACCAGTTCATCAATTTTTGCAAGAATCATCTACCTATTCCAAGGCCTTTGGAATTTATTAACAATTCAGTTTAGCACAATTTTCACAGGCGAATTCCGATGAGTAGGCTGTTTGAACTTGAGTAAGCCGAGGATGAAGAGGGGGGATAAGAAGCGATAGAACGAAGGGACTGTGGAGTAGGCCTTCATTAAGGGGAAACCATGAAGATTGGCTTAGAAATTCCCATGCAAATTTCGCCATTTTCCGCTGTGTGCACTACTCTAACTGAGATGAGATGAAAAGCAATGAAAATTCCCTAAAGCAACCAAGGATGAGCATCAATCTATTCAAGTTATCCGGTTAAAATATTTTGAGTTAAATCAAGTTAAGTGAAATTGTTTAAATTTCTGTTCAAATTTATTTATAAATATTTTATAATATTATTATACTAATTTTGATCAATGACATCTGGATTTAATAAAATATTATTTGTTTATGAATAAAATTTTAGGGTTTAAATCTTATAGTTAGGGTTAGGTTTTATTGGTTTAGGGTTTAAGATTTTGTTGAATTTTGAACTTTTTTGAAGTTTTGGAGTTTTGAAAATTAGTCTTTTAGTTTTTATAATAGTATATTTATTTGTTTAATATTATTTATAATATAAAAGTATATATTTTTATTTTATTTATTATTTATATATTAATATATGTATACTAATACATTTATATTAGAAATAATATATTTATGTTATTTATATAGAATAATATTATTTATATGATAAATTGCAGTTTGAAATATATATATTATTTCTGTTAAAAATAAGTAAAGATATTAAGTTGGCTTAGTGGTTAAGAGTGTGCCTTTGATTCTAAAAGTTTTAGGTTGAAATCTCATTGAGTGCATATTTTTCTAAATTTTCTTCCAACAAAACAACACCGTTTAAGACCATTACGTTAGAATCTTCCTCCAAATTCAATTTGTGTTAGACTTAGGCATGATTTGATAGAAATTCATGTCCTTCAAAAAAACATGCCTTAGACTATATTGATTTGGTACAAGATGGATAGATAACTTTTTAGAGGCAACAATAAAAACATCTTAATCATGTCTAAGCTTTCACAATCACCATCTTGGTCAACTTTCAATTAAACCAATACAAAAGACTCACATTTACAAGTTCAAGAACAACCCCAAATGAAACCTCAGAGTAAGCACAATATCATAATCTTTCAATTTGATTCTTGCAATTTTTTCATGAAGTATCAATACAGGACCGAATAAGAACTCACACATATCTTTACCAAGATATATATATGTTTTATTAAAAAATAAGAACTGAACAGATACTACTATGAACTACATTAAAAATGCTAAAATAAATTCAACGGTAAAATAAAATCTATTAAAAGAAGAAATACAACATTAAACATAAAGTCGAAAATTCATTATATTGTTCTTGACAGAAACAACTCAAATCGACTAACCGTTCGACGAAACTGGTACAACCTTGGTTTGAGTGAAGAAGTAGGGTTTGGGGAGAAGTTGGTGGAGAAGCTGCGCCGAACCAACCATAAATACATCAATAACCATAAGCATTTGGTACAACATGGAGAGGCCATGTAACACCCCGAAATCCGGTCTGGTCGGAATTCATTCCAGTGATCGGAAATTCTACATTGATGAAGTTCTAAAGGTTACACCGACTAGTTAATTGTTGCCATTGAACTTTAATTAGGCTTTAAAGTATCGAATTTAAGTCTTGTTATACAATATTAAGCTTTTAGTGGCTAAATTAAAAAAGTTACAAATATGAGGACAAAGCTATGAAGGTAAAGAAAGGGAGGGACTAACTAAGTAATTAGCCCATTTTGAATTAAAGACTCCCATTACGTGGAGTCCTCAGATTGCTTTCCTTCAAGTGAAGGAAAGATTGGAATTGAATAGTGTAATAAGAGGAATATAGAGAGCTTACCGAAACCATCCTAAAGCAAGCACCTCTCACTCTTTTCATCTTCTTCTTCACCTAAGCACACACCTCCATTGGTGGAAAGTCCAAGCTTGTTGTTTCTTCATTTTAATAATATCAAAATGTTGTTATCGATTGGGTAAGCTATATTCCTCATTCAATTAATGGATTTCATGGATATTTTAAGTGTAATCTAAGTTAGGGTTTGGGATTATCCATGGAAATTTACTTGTTGTCATCCTTTTTGAAGTGGATATTGATTTTAATGTCCTTATGTTGATTTTGATGGTGAAACATCAATACTAATAAGTTTTTATTAATCCTTATAGTTCAAGAATGGGAGAAAGAGTTATCGCCATCTCCGTCACAAGTTAGGAACAAAGGAAACGCTATCCGAGAGCCTTGAAGCTTCGGATTGTTAAGGTGAGTGTAGTCGGAGTTTTGGGTTTAGGTGAAAGGCCTTTCTGAATCATTAATATATTGTGTTAGGTCATTTTGCTAACTTTGTCATTAAGGCGAATGCATTGGATGTGAATCAGACACTTGGTAAGTGTCGGTAAGTCATCATCGACATGCATTGTGTTCATTGTGCATTGTTATCTATATAAGCTAGTTATACGATCATTGCATTGAATCATCGGACATGGATATTGTCAGTAATCCTTAAGATAAAATGTTGAAAGAATAGTATGTTAACCATTATCCATATTGAAATTATAGAACATTGTTATAGCATTGATATAACATGAATCATTGAAATGTATAAGTATGTTGTGCCTTGGATTGGAATGAACTCGGGATACAATTGGCATGCCATAGAATTCATGAGCTCAGTGTACGAGTGGACTACGGTCCTAAGGCTACGGCCTATGTTGATTTGGCGAGGCAGAGAGATGTGTTTGATGTTGGTCATTTGTCGAGGCAGAGGGATAAGACCATTCATTGTTTGGAGAGGCGTAGGAATTATCATATCCACAATCTTAATTCAATCCAAGGAAATTATGAATGTTGAGAATCATGTCAATGAATTAATGCATTGCTATAAGGCATTAAGTATGATAATACGAATCTATGAATCAATGTAACCATGACAACCTTTTGTTATTGTTTTAGTGACTACCTCACTAGGCATTATGTGTCTAATGTGTCCATATTCATGCATTTTCAGGTTAAGGAGTAGTTTGTGGAAGATCGGATCGGTTGCAAGACAAGTCACTACTACGACACAAGTAATGTATTTATGTTCTAAACTCCTAGGGAGGTGGCAAAGTAGCTAGACTAGTCAAATATGCCCTTTTTGTTATGTTAATGGCTTGTCCATTTTGTATTAAGGTTTAAGGCTCTAAATGCCTATTTTAGTTTTCACTAATCTTGCTTTAAATATGCATTTTTGGTAAAAAGGTAAAAACAAGGTAAACGTGCTTATACGTCTATAAAAATTTGCATGCTAGTAGTTGATATCAAGGAAATGTTGTGTGTAAATTTTCGTCTTAATTGGACATGTTTTGGTAGGGTAAAATTCATAAAAACCAGATAAAATCTGTCATTACAGGTCCACCGTATCGAAACGGGTGATGGCGTTTCGGTACGGGTGCCCTTCCTTTGAGCCTGAGAGTAAGGGTGTTCCGAAACGAAGTAATGTCGTTTCGGAACATTTTTGCCACTAGTGACCCATGTACCGATACGGGTTTCGAAACGGTTTGCCACTGGTAACCTCTGATTCGAAACAGGTTTCGAAACGGTCAAGGCAAGGTCAACGTCAGTCAACCCGTTCCGATACGGGTCAAGCCAGTATCAAAACGGCCTAGCAAGTTGGGGTCAACAGGTTTGACCATCGAGTACCCGTTCCGAAACAGTCCATGGTGTTTTGAAACGGAGTTAGGTAAGTCTGTTATGGATCCTTGGTCAGTCTTATAATTTTTACATTTAGGTCACCAATTCTTAAGGGGTTAAATTGAATGTGTTAATAGTGCCGGAACTGAATGAAAATTGATAAGTAGAACCTTCTAGTGATTAATTTCAATTTGATAAGGTCTTTTAGACAAAGGGCCTCAAGTTTATCAAAATTTACGATTTGGTCCTAAAAGTTTATAACAAATGAATAATGATCCTTGAATAATAATTGTGTATGCTTTCTGATATTCTGGGAACGAGGTATGCTTTGGATACTTGTATTGTTTAGTAATCTCTTTTCTTTTAAGTTAAAAGAAAAAGAATGATGTGTCTGATCATTGTTTCGACTTCTGGTAACATACTCCGACCCGGTTCTCTTCCAGACTGGGAAGGGGGTGTTACATGCCACTTCCTAGAGGCTAAAATGAAAAAGGTTTCGGTCATGTCTAAACTCTTGCAATCAACATCATCTGGAAATTTTCAATCAAACTAGTACAGAAGATTAGCAATCACAGATTCAAGAACAACAACCCCAATCTCACCACGATAGGATGGCGAGAGAGAGTGAGAGTGGTGTGAGGGGGAGAGCAAGAGTCACCAGCATCAACAAAATTGGGTCGCGGTCGTCTCCTATCGCCGATGAATGGGTGGTTTTTGTCGATAACCTCAGTAGAAGAGTGTCACGAGGTGCCCTTTGGGAACTTTTCGGTCATCATGGGAAAGTGATTAAGGTGTTCATTCCCTATGTTAATAGAAAACCTAATTACAGAGACAACACCTTTGCCTTTGTGCATTTTGCTTGTAAGAGGGATATTGAGCGGGCTATCGAGATGGCTCACAACACTACCATTGATGGGAGAAGGGTGACTGTTTCCCAATTAAGATTTCAGAGAGATCAAATAAAGTCTCCTAGCTTCTCTATGATCTGAAATTTTAAGGAGATACGGAGGGCTAAGGTGGTTGAGGTTCCAACGGTCTCCAAGAACCTGGCCGCAACAAAATGGGATGGTAGGTCTTACACGGAGGCCCTTATGAACAAACCTAGAGTTGATTCCGATTTACCTACTTCTAATTACCTTGGGAAGACGAGGAATATGACAAATGACAGAGATGAAGACGTTGTTATTCCTTCTGAAGAATCGACATGGATTGAAATGTCAATGACAAGTATTATTAAAAGGAATTTTGACTATGAATTTGTTGAGAAAGCCTTAGCTAGTGACGACATTCAGGTCAAAGTTGCGAGATGGGGTCTCGTTATGAACTCTTGTATAATCTCGTTCCAATCAGTTAAAGATAAAAGGGAGACGTGGGAAAACAAGAAAGAAGAGTTGTCCTTCTAGTTTGACTCTCTTGATGAATCCGTAATGGTGAATGGTGTCCCGTCTTTTTATTGTTCGTTAGCTATCTATGGGGTCCCTTTACACTGCTGGTCGGGGGAGTTATTTTTCTACCTTGCTAAGAGATGGGGGTTGCTAGTTAGTATCCATGAAGATATCTTGAATAGAACCGACCTTACGGTGGCTAAATTAATTCTTAGAGTATCCAGTCAATTTGAAATCCCCGAGTCGATTCGTATTAATGTTCAAGAAAGAACTTTTTTGCTTATGATTAAGATAGGTGAGGATCTCCTGGACGCTCGAAACCACGAAAGCTTTGAAGAGACTGAGAACTTTGCCGATATTTGGCCGGAACCTTTTGTGCCATCGGCCCCTCAGGTCGGGGATCAACATTCGGGCAACGATGTTTTACCGGCGAGTAACAACCCAGAAGATGAACATACACAATTGAATGAGGCTATTAATCGAGGCATTACGTCGAATGTTCAGGGTGAGGGATTCGAGACAAATCCTAGTAATGGCGGTGATTTCCAAGGAGAGGCTGAAAAGTCTCTTTATAATTTTCCTCGTGCTGATATTGGAATAACAACTAACCCGATGCAGAAATAGGTTAATGGGGTTAGTATGCAAGAGAATGGGCCTCCACCCATTGTTGACTTATTGGGCCAATCACCTAACCCATCAATACCGACTGGTGTTGACTCTTCTTTGGAGTGGGTGGGTTTTAGCAATTTGGTGGTTGAAGATTCCCTTGCCCAAACCTATTCTCCCCCACATCCTCTTCTATCCTTAGAAGTCATCCCCTACAGTTTTGATGGATTCTATTGTCTTGGATTTGCTTCTTCTTCAAACGGCTACTCAACAAGCTCTAATTTGGAACGTAATTGTTCTGTTCGTTCTCTCCCCATTTAAATATTTCGGTGTCTCTGGGGTTGAACGGGGATTTTTACAAAGCGAGTCATCGTCAAGCTTTAAGAAGCCATATCATGGAAGCCCTTGAGAATGGGAAGCAAGGAAATGCGTCAGTAGGGTCAGGCATGTCCAATAAATCAGTTCATCTCAGTTATATTGAAGAGGCACTTGCGGTTTGGGGGGTCAGCAAGATTTTGGGTATTTCATTCGAAGGCGGGAAGAAGGCTTTGGTGGAGAAGGTTTTTGAGATCGAAGCCAATACTTAGTAAGTAATACCATGTGGTATCTAATCAAGTTGTTTATTTGGTCAATGGATTTTTCAGTAATTTCGTGGAATATAAGAGGATTGGGTAAAATGGAAAAACCCAGTGGTGTTAGGAGGTTAATGCGTAGTCAGAAGCCAAAGATTTTATTTCTACAAGAAACAAAAACTTCTTGTTTCAGTGCTTCTCTTTTGAGGAGGATGGGTTGTAGTAATAATCTAGAGAAAGTTATTTCCCCTTCAATCGGTTCTGCAGGTGGTCTTATTAGTATATGGGATCTGAATTACTTCTGTGTTAGTAGTGTATTCACTTTTAAGAGATTCATTGCTTAAGTCGGAAATATCCAAGATATTCAAGCTCTATTTGGTGTAATCATTGTTTATGGACAGTCTTTGGAGGCAGAGAAAGTGTTGAGTTTTAATGTGCTCGATTCCTTCAACCGATCTTGCTCACCAGGTGGTGGAGAGGTGGAATTTTGGGTGGATGTGGTGTGGAAGCTAAAAGATAAATGTCACAATGATTTTAGAGTGGTTCAACCTTCTAACCAAGGTCTACATCCACTACCTTAGCTTCCCACTAAGGATTTCCAATCAATCCACTATTGATTCGTCCCCTTTTCTAGGCTTAGGAGGAAACCCTTATACACCGATCAAGCTTTCTACCCAAAGCCTTGATCAAACCCTCTTTACAAAAGAGAAAATATAAGCAAACTTAAATCCCTCTAATAGGTATTTGTTTGCACCATTTTGCTCTCACCCAAAACCTAAAACACTTGAGCAAATTTGACAATTTTGGCTCACTAGTGTTTGTCTATACAAAGAAATGACAATTTAAGTACAAAGACAATTCTTGATCATTTGTTGATTGACAATTGAAGCATTAACCATATCTTGATGCTTGGAGGTCCCTTTTATACTCCTTAATGAGTTTATAGCTGCTACTAGCTGTTGGGGTTGAATTGGAGCCGTTGAGGACTTTATTTCCCACCATAAATGCAGTTCAGCTGCTACCCGTATCAAAATGCTCGAACCCGTTTCGATACGCTCCTCAAGTAGAAAGAGACGTTGCAACACCTGTATCGAAACGCTGATGGCCGTATCGAAACGCCTAGTATCGTATCGAAACGATCTGCATTTAAATGTTAGTTGGGAAATAGTCGTTGGGGTTTATGACTGTTGTGGTCGGTGCCACGTAGGCGTATCGAAACGACATATCCCGTATCAAAACGCTGGGCAAAAACCTCATCCAGAAAAAACCCGTTTCGATACACGTATCAAAACATTTTGACACTAGAAGACCTCGTATCGAAACGCCTAAGGGTGTTTCGATACACCTGGATGGTTTTGTTAAGTTTGGCTTTGAAAACATGTAAAAACCTTTAAAAACATCCCCTAAACATAGTTTCAAGTTATTTGGACTTTGGAAATAGTTTTGAATTCTTTTTAAATCAATCCAAAACATTTTTCAATTATTATATCAAAACATTAGTTCTACAATCTCCCCCTTTTTGATATAATAAAACTAACTTGAAAAATTGTTTGGGATTCTCCCCCTTTAAGTTTAAAAATGTGAATAAGAGATTATGTAACACCCGTGTTTTGGGGTTAGGAGTTAGACGCGTGAGTTGGTTCGAGTCGTTAAAATCGATTTTAATTAAATTGACCTTAGTTTTGATTTAATTGAGATTTAAAATAAAAGGAGTGGCATTTTTGTAATTAAAGGGAAAAGTGGAAGACCACCTTTTTGAATCAAAAAGAAAGAAAAAAAAATAAAGTTGTCTTCTCCCTCATTTGCTTCCAACGTGAAAATCAAACCAAACCCTCCCTAAACCTCTAAAACACTATTCCATTTGATTTCTTCATCTATTCAAGGGCATTTTCAAAGGTAATCTCATTTCTCAACTCTCCTCATCATCCCTGTAACGCCCCGGTTTTGGGCTTAGGAGTTTTGGGCGTTGACCGGTTGGTCAAAGTGCTGTTCGAATCTAAAGAGGTTAAATTAGGAAAGCCTAGTTCGGGTTGCATTAAAAATGTGGAAAAATGTTCTAAAATCATCTTTTAATATGATTAAGTGAACTGTGAAATCAATTTTGGAAAATGAGTTTTGGAAGTGTGACATTTTGGCTAGTGACCAAAATGTAATTTTCGCAAGTTTGGTGGCTGTTTTATAAAGGGTTGAAACTTTGAATCTTTAAGGACCTATTAATCCAAAAGTGGTTTCTCCAGATTTTTCTAAGATATTTTGAGTTATAATTCTGATTTTTAAGTATATCAAAAAGGAGGGAAAAGCCATTTGGCTAATTTCATAACTAATTTCTCAATTTTCTTTCTCTCATTTTCTCTCAACCCAAACATCACATTTCCAGAGAATTGTTTCTGATTTTCTCACCTAAATCTCTCCTTTCAACTCTCTTTTGATTCCTAATCAACATATCTTCAAAACCTCTTCAATTGCTTCTTGATTCATCAAGGTTTTTCATTCCAAAAAGTGGAGAAACACAAGTTTGGAGGTAAGAACGTCCTTCTCCTTTAAACTATCAGTTCTTTACTGAAATTCCTAAGTTTTCAATCCTTAATTGATGTTTAATTTAAGGTTTTTAAGTGTTGAAATGGATCTTGGCTTATTATGCAAGATTTTGATGATTTTTGATGATTTTCGTTAGATCTGAGTAATCTGTGATTTAAGAGGTGTTTTTGATGTTAAATGATCTCTAAATTGATAAGCAATTGAGTTTTGATTGATGCAATCCCGGATAGGTTGAGTTTCCTAAGTTTAGCTTGTGTTTCAAGGTAGTTTTTGAGGTGATCTTGGTGATCTGATGTTGCTGGAGGTATAAGGATGTTAATAGGTTGTTTTTAGATGTGTTATGATGTTTATGGAAGTGAGGTTTTGCTGGTTTATGGCTGGGCTTTGTTTAGAAGTGGTTTGGATGCATTTTCGGTTGTGTTTGGTGGCCGAAAATGGAGGTCGGATGAGAGCAGCGAGTTTAGGTGCTTTCATTGAAGCAATTAATGCATGATGATGCATTAATCCTCTGCTTTGATGTGTTGAAACAGGGGAGGCATCTTTGGATCCAAGGATTGTTGATCTGGAAGCTTGATTTGGTGCTTTGGCTTGAAGCAAAGTGGAAATCGGTGAGTGCATTTGTGGAAATTGGATTTTTCAGCTTTAAAACCAAGGTTTGAAGGTTTTGGGAGCTTAGTTTAAGTCTAAACAACTTTGCTAAGCTCAAGTGTAAGTTTTCGGATTTTCTCTCTAGTGGTGGCCATGACTTTGATGTGTTGCAAAATGATGATTTGCATGTTTTAATTACTGTTTTGAAAGCATGTTTTAGCATGGATTTTGCTGATGATGTAAGCCATATGTTGAAGGTAACTCTAGGTAGGAGTTCCTTGCTTTTGTACATTGAAATGATGTGGTTTGATGCTTTGAAATGCATGATGAAAATGGCTTGGTTTAATGCTTTAAAACAGTGGATTAAATGATGAAAATGATGTATATTGGCAAGTGATGTTTTGAAAATGTTAAGGTCACTAAGGTGGTTAAAAGTCCTTGAGTGAGCCTTGTTTCTTAAGAACATCAAGGTGGTTAAAAGTCCTTGGATGATTCTTGTTGCGGACACTAAGGTGGTTAAAAGTCCTTAGGTGATCCTTCCATGGTGTTTAAAAGTCCATGGGGCCATGGTGTTTAAAAGTCCATGGGGCCAAGGTGTTTAAAAGTCCTTGGGGCCAAGGTGTTTAAAAGTCCTTGGGGTGATTCAAGCAATGGACACAAAGGTGGTTAAAAGTCCTTGTGTGGTCCTTATTCATGGTGTTTAAAAGTCCATGGCCAAGGTGTTTAAAAGTCCTTGGGGCCAAGGTGTTTAAAAGTCCTTGGGAAGTTGATGAACTTGTTTTATGAAATCAAATGTATCACTTGAGCCAATATGACATGTTAAGTATATTATGAAGCATGAGATGCTTGTTTTAAGGTTTATGTTGAAGCATGAGATTGCTTGTTTTAAGTATGCTTTTGAGCATGTGCAAAGGTTGATTTTAAGCATGTTTATAAATGGTTTTAATTGCATTATTGAATGGTTTTTAAAGAGCATGCCTCACTAAGCTTTTGCTTACGCTCTCTACGTTTTCTTAATTCAATAATGCAGAGCATTAGAGTACCTTGAGGGCAGCAAGAAAGGGCAAGCAATCAAGTTCAAGTGAAGCTCAATGTATGGAAGGTTTTTGTTAAACATTTTAGCTTTTGGGTAATTTGGCAATGGGGGACCAATGTGTATGTTTTGGGAGGTGTTTGGGACTCCCTAAGTATGTTGAATGTTGTTTAGATTGCTGGTTTTTGCATTGGATCATTATATGCTTGTTTGGGAAGTTTTGTGTTTTGAATAGCTAGCTTGTGTAGGAAGCATGCCTATAGAATTGGGGCTTTTTGCATATGATGTTATTTGGTAGATTTGATGATGCCTATAAGTCATATATATGTTGAATTGCATGCTGGTAAAGTTTGGTGACATTTGGAGCATGTTTGAATGATTAATTGCATGTTTTGGTAAGCTAGTTTGCTGCAATCTGTGCAGGCGTTTCGGAACAGTGTGCACCGTTTCGGAACGGGTGCCTTGCATGAACCTAGGCGTCCGAAACGGTATGCACCGTTTCGAAACGGTTTGGCCTCTGCCAAGCCTGTGTTTCGGAACCCGTTGCGGAACGGCCCGTGTTTCGGAACGGGGTCAGCCTGTTCCGGAACGGTCGACCGTTGGGGGCTGACATTGGCAGTTATATGTTTTGATTTGTTTGCGTTTTGGTCCTGAATCTTGTTTGTTCAATTGCATGAGCTTGGGAAGTCCTTTTGAGCTGAAATTTCACAGAGAAGCATGAAACCTGATTAATTTCAAGTTGGTAACTTTAATTTGGGTTAAGTCCTTTTAATTATCAGAAATTACAATTTGGTCCCTAAAGTTGTAATTTGTTCAATTGGGTCCCTGTTTGATCTCTGATGTTTGTGATCTTTGAGTATGATGTTTGTGTGATCACAATTAGGACTAATGTGCATCTAGACAAGAATAAAAAAGAAAAAAAAGGGTCGTTAATCAAGGTTGACTTTCGGGTTGACTTTGGTTTTCCCCGTGTGACTTTCTTAATTCGGGTCAAACGTCTAGGCCGGGTTAAGGGGGTTACATTTTGTGGTATCAGAGCTGAGTTCTCGAGTAATTGGGAATGAATGTATGCATGATTGAAGTATGTATGCTTTGTATGCTTGTTGTTTGAAAGCATGTTCAGTGGTTTGTGATTTGGATGCAATTGAGATATATGTTGTGATGTTGCATGTTGAGGGTACCCATTGCCAAACAAAAGCTAATGAAATGGTGTTGATTTTTGAATGAAATTGAGCTTGAATACTTGGATTGCTTACCTTGCTGGGCCTGACTTGTTTTATTTGCATTGTGATTACATGGTAAAAGTATGGCACCACGTAGAGAGTTAAGAGGTAGTGTGCGAGCTACGGCTCCCAATGAGAACGAGAATGAAGAGAATACGGGTAGTGCTGTGTTACCCCCTCCTCCGCCTGGTGGTGGTGCTAGAGGTGAGAGAGCTGAAGCTGCAGCTGGTGCTGGAGCTGCTGGACCAGAGGTTGGTCAGGGGCAAGCTATGCCTAATATGTCTATGCTGGTACAAGCTATTGCGGGTGCTTTTCGAGCAGCAGTAGCTGGAGCTCAAGGAGCTGGGCATCAGGGAGATGCTGGAGTTAGATTACCTTTGGAGCGTCTGCGCAGTCTTGGTGGGACTGAGTTCAGGGGTATGTCTGCTGAGAGTTCGGAAGCTTGGCTAGAGAGTACCAAGCGTATCTTGGGTCAGATGAGCTGCACGGATGTGCAAAAGTTGGGTTGTGTTGTGTCCTTGCTGCAGGACGATGCGTATACATGGTGGACGACCACCATAGCTGGGATGGCTGAAGCTGATGTTACTTGGACATTCTTTCAGAATGTGTTCAAGAGGAGATATCTAGGAGTGAGATATCTGGATGAGAAAAAGCGTGAATTCATGTCTCTTACCCAAGGGAGCATGAGTGTGGCTGAGTATGAGGTGCAGTTTGTGCGGCTCAGTCAGTATGCACCGGAGCTGATACCTGATGAGCGGGCAAGGTGCGAGAGGTTCCGTTATGGTCTCGTGACGGATGTAAAGATGTATGTGCTGGCCACTGAATATGATGATTTTGATGTGTTGGTGGGCCGAGCCAAGGACATTGAGATGAACTTGGGTTTATCTGCGAAAGGTGCTGGAGCGATTTCTGGCAAGAGAGCTGCTGAGTTTAGTTCCGGAGGTGGACGGAACAAGAGGGGACGTGATCAGAAGTATCAGTCCTCAGCCAAGAGAGGTGGTGGTGCACCTGCTAGAGGTGGTTTTGCTAGAGCTGATCCTAGTGCTTGCTGGATCTGCGGTTCTCGTAGTCACATGAAGCGTGACTGTCCTCGTGCTGTGAGGGAGGTGCAAGCTCCTGTTGCGGCAGCTGGTAATGGATGTTGGAATTGTGGTTCTGCAGACCACTTGAGGCGAGATTGTCCGAGGTTGGCTGGTGGCCAAGAGCGTGCTCCTGTTGTTGCTGCACAGCAGAGAGGTCGTGGGCGCGGCCGTGGTAATTTCCAGAGGAGAGAGGAAGGTGGCCGAGGAGTAGCCCATGTTGTGGCTATTCAGCCTGAGGGTGGAGGCCAAGCGAGGGTGTATGCTCAGCGCGAGGGAAGGAATGATGCAGATGTGATTGCAGGTACCTTTACTTTGCAATCCTTGTCATTGCTTTCTTTGATTGATTCTGGATCTACGCATTCATACATTTTGCGTGAGCATGCTGAATTGCTTGGTTTGCCTGTTGAGTCTTTGGATGTTGGTGTTCGTGTCACTAGTTCTTTTGGTGAAACTGTTGTGACTCGAAAGCTGTATAGAAGGTGTCCTTTGGTTGTTCAAGAACATGTCTTTCATGTTGATCTTATGGAGTTTCCCTTCTATGGTTTTGATGTGATCCTTGGTATGGATTGGCTTGCTGAGCATCGTGCTGTTGCGGATTGTGAGAATAAGCGGGTTTCGCTTAAGCTTGCGGATGATTATGAAGTTGTTGTGGTTGGTGAGAATGTGAAGTTTCTTGCTAATGTTGTGTCTACCTTGGAGGCGAGTAGGATGCTGAGGCAAGGTTGCGAAGCTTATCTAGCTTTTGTGATGAATCCTAGCTCTAAGGAGTTGAGAGTGCAAGATATCAAGGTTGTGAAGGAGTTTCCTGGTGTTTTTCCTGAGGAGTTGCCTGGTTTACCTCCTAATCGCGAGGTGGAGTTTGGAATTGAGCTGTATGAAAATACAACTCCTGTGTCCATTACTCCCTATAGAATGGCACCTAAGGAGCTGAAGGAGCTGAAGACGCAGTTGCAAGAGCTGTTGGATCGTGGTTTCATCCGGCCGATTGTGTCGCCTTGGGGTGCTCCTGTCTTGTTTGTGAAGAAGAAAGATGGCACTATGAGGATGTGCATTGATTACCGTCAGCTGAACAAGTTGACTATCAAGAATCGGTATCCTTTGCCGAGGATTGATGATCTCTTTGATCAATTTCGGGGAGCGGCTGTGTTCTCTAAGATTGACTTGAGGTCAGGGTATTATCAGTTGAAGGTGAAGGATGTGGATGTGCCTAAGACAGCTTTCAGGACAAGGTATGGGCATTATGAGTTCCTTGTGATGCCGTTTGGTTTGACAAATGCTCCTGCTGCTTTCATGGATATGATGAATCGTGTTTTTCATGAATACCTGGACAAGTTCGTTGTGGTGTTCATTGATGATATCCTCGTGTACTCGCGTACTGAGGAGGAGCACGAAGAGCATTTGAGGGTTGTTTTGCAAGCCTTGTTGGAGAATCAGCTTTATGCTAAGCTGAGCAAGTGTGGGTTTTGGCTTAAGGAGGTGGTGTTTCTTGGGCATGTGGTCTCAGCTGAAGGGATTCGTGTTGATCCTCAGAATATTGAAGCGGTGATGAACTGGAAAGTTCCTAAGTCTGTTCATGAGGTCCGTAGTTTCCTTGGTTTGGCGGGTTACTACCGGAGGTTTGTGGATGGTTTTTCCAAGATTGCTGCTCCTTTGACGAAGCTGTTGCAAAAGGATGTTAAGTATGAGTGGACGGAAGCTAGGCAGCAAGCTTTTGAGAAGATGAAGGCGGCTTTGACGCAAGCTCCTATCTTGATTCAGCCTGAATCAGGGAAAGAGTTTGTGGTCTATAGTGATGCGTCCTATGTTGGTTTAGGATGTGTGCTGATGCAAGAGGGTAAGGTTGTGGCTTATGCGTCGCGGCAGTTGAAGGTGCATGAGCGCAACTATCCTACGCATGACATTGAGCTGGCTGCAGTGGTTTTTGCTCTGAAGATCTGGAGACATTATCTGTATGGTGAGAAGTGTACTGTGTACACGGATCACAAGAGTTTGAGGTATCTGATGTCTCAGAAGGAGTTGAATCTTAGGCAGCGGCGTTGGTTGGAGTTGCTCAAGGATTATGATCTGGCGATTGAGTATCATCCTGGTAAGGCTAATGTTGTTGCGGATGCCTTGAGTAGGAAGGTAGCTGTTGAGCTGAGGGCTATGTTTGCTAGCTTGAGCATATCGCGAGATGGTGGTCTTGTTGCTGAGTTGCAAGTGAAACCATCGTTGGTTCAGTTGATCAAGGAAAAGCAGTTGTTGGATGATTCCTTGGTGTCTCATGTTCAGGATATCGCGGAGGGTAGACCTTCGGATTTCTGCTTTAATGAGGATGGTGTGCTGTGTTTTGGTAGTCGGATAGTAGTGCCTGCTGATGCTGAGTTGAGGCGTGCTATTCTGACTGAAGGTCATAGTAGTCCTTTTGCTATGCATCCTGGTAGTACTAAGATGTATCGTGATCTGCGTGATGAGTACTATTGGGTGGGTTTGAAGAAGGATGTTGCGGAGTTTGTGGGCAAGTGTTTGGTGTGTCAGCGAGTTAAGGCTGAACATCAGGTTCCTTCTGGTTTGTTGCAACCGTTGAAAATCCCTGAATGGAAGTGGGAGAGGGTTACCATGGATTTTGTATCTGGTTTGCCTTTGTCTCCATCAAAGAAGAATTCTGTTTGGGTGATTGTGGATCGCCTGACGAAGTGTGCACATTTCTTGCCTGTGCATACTACGTTCTCTTTGGATAAGCTGGCAGAGCTGTACATTGCTGAGATTGTGAGGCTGCATGGTGTGCCTAAGTCGATTGTGTCGGATAGGGATCCGAGGTTCACATCGCGTTTCTGGCAGTGTTTGCATCAAGCTCTGGGTACAAGGTTGCATTTTAGTACATCCTATCATCCTCAGTCGGATGGTCAGTCTGAGCGGGTTATTCAAATTTTGGAGGATATGTTGAGATGCTGCGTGATTGAGTTCCAAGGTTCTTGGGAGAAGCATCTGCCTTTGGTTGAGTTCGCTTATAACAATAGTTATCAGGCGAGTATACAGATGGCACCTTATGAGGCTCTGTATGGGAGGAAGTGTAGAACTCCTCTTTGTTGGGCTGAAACTGGTCAAAAGTTGGTTTCGATGCCGGCTTTGTTGAAAGGGACCACCGAGAAGGTGAAGCTCATTTGTGAGAGGTTGAAGGCTGCCTCTGATCGGCAAAAGTCTTACGCGGATTTGAAGCGTAAGGAGATAGAGTATGCGGTGGGTGACCGTGTGTTCTTGAAGGTTTTGCCTTGGAAGAAGGTGATGAGGTTTGGCCGAAAGGGTAAGTTGAGCCCTCGGTACATTGGACCATATGAGGTGGTTGAGCGCGTGGGTCCTGTTGCGTATCGGTTGAGGTTACCTCAGGAGTTGGAGAAGATTCATGATGTGTTCCATGTTTCTATGCTCCGGAAGTATAGATTTGATCCTTCGCATGTGATGCCTGTGGAGGAAGTGGTTTTGAATCCGGATTTGACCTATGATGAGGAACCGGTGAAGGTTCTGGATTCGGATAGCAAGGTTCTTCGTGGCAAGACCATTGAGTTGGTGAAGGTGCTGTGGAAGCATCGAGGTGTTGAGGAAGCCACGTGGGAGCGGAAGGAAGACATGCTGAAGCAGTTTCCTTATCTCTTTCCTTCAGGTAAATTTCGAGGACGAAATTTCTTAAGGGGGGGAGAGTTGTAACGCCCCGGTTTTGGGCTTAGGAGTTTTGGGCGTTGACCGGTTGGTCAAAGTGCTGTTCGAATCTAAAGAGGTTAAATTAGGAAAGCCTAGTTCGGGTTGCATTAAAAATGTGGAAAAATGTTCTAAAATCATCTTTTAATATGATTAAGTGAACTGTGAAATCAATTTTGGAAAATGAGTTTTGGAAGTGTGACATTTTGGCTAGTGACCAAAATGTAATTTTCGCAAGTTTGGTGGTTGTTTTATAAAGGGTTGAAACTTTGAATCTTTAAGGAGCTATTAATCCAAAAGTGGTTTCTCCAGATTTTTCTAAGATATTTTGAGTTATAATTCTGATTTTTAAGTATATCAAAAAGGAGGGAAAAGCCATTTGGCTAATTTCATAACTAACTTCTCAATTTTCTTTCTCTCATTTTCTCTCAACCCAAACATCACATTTCCAGATAATTGTTTCTGATTTTCTCACCTAAATCTCTCCTTTCAACTCTCTTTTGATTCCTAATCAACATATCTTCAAAACCTCTTCAATTGCTTCTTGATTCATCAAGGTTTTTCATTCCAAAAAGTGGAGAAACACAAGTTTGGAGGTAAGAACGTCCTTCTCCTTTAAACTATCAGTTCTTTACTGAAATTCCTAAGTTTTCAATCCTTAATTGATGTTTAATTAAAGGTTTTTAAGTGTTGAAATGGATCTTGGCTTATTATGCAAGATTTTGATGATTTTTGATGATTTTCGTTAGATCTGAGTAATCTGTGATTTAAGAGGTGTTTTTGATGTTAAATGATCTCTAAATTGATAAGCAATTGAGTTTTGATTGATGCAATCCCGGATAGGTTGAGTTTCCTAAGTTTAGCTTGTGTTTCAAGGTAGTTTTTGAGGTGATCTTGGTGATCTGATGTTGCTGGAGGTATAAGGATGTTAATAGGTTGTTTTTAGATGTGTTATGATGTTTATGGAAGTGAGGTTTTGCTGGTTTATGGCTGGGCTTTGTTTAGAAGTGGTTTGGATGCATTTTCGGTTGTGTTTGGTGGCCGAAAATGGAGGTCGGATGAGAGCAGCGAGTTTAGGTGCTTTCATTGAAGCAATTAATGCATGATGATGCATTAATCCTCTGCTTTGATGTGTTGAAATAGGGGAGGCATCTTTGGATCCAAGGATTGTTGATCCGGAAGCTTGATTTGGTGCTTTGGCTTGAAGCAAAGTGGAAATCGGTGAGTGCATTTGTGGAAATTGGATTTTTCAGCTTTAAAACCAAGGTTTGAAGGTTTTGGGAGCTTAGTTTAAGTCTAAACAACTTTGCTAAGCTCAAGTGTAAGTTTTCGGATTTTCTCTCTAGTGGTGGCCATGACTTTGATGTGTTGCAAAATGATGATTTGCATGTTTTAATTACTGTTTTGAAAGCATGTTTTAGCATGGATTTTGCTGATGATGTAAGCCATATGTTGAAGGTAACTCTAGGTAGGAGTTCCTTGCTTTTGTACATTGAAATGATGTGGTTTGATGCTTTGAAATGCATGATGAAAATGGCTTGGTTTAATGCTTTAAAACAGTGGATTAAATGATGAAAATGATGTATATTGGCAAGTGATGTTTTGAAAATGTTAAGGTCACTAAGGTGGTTAAAAGTCCTTGAGTGAGCCTTGTTTCTTAAGAACATCAAGGTGGTTAAAAGTCCTTGGATGATTCTTGTTGCGGACACTAAGGTGGTTAAAAGTCCTTAGGTGATCCTTCCATGGTGTTTAAAAGTCCATGGGGCCATGGTGTTTAAAAGTCCATGGGGCCAAGGTGTTTAAAAGTCCTTGGGGCCAAGGTGTTTAAAAGTCCTTGGGGTGATTCAAGCAATGGACACAAAGGTGGTTAAAAGTCCTTGTGTGGTCCTTATTCATGGTGTTTAAAAGTCCATGGCCAAGGTGTTTAAAAGTCCTTGGGGCCAAGGTGTTTAAAAGTCCTTGGGAAGTTGATGAACTTGTTTTATGAAATCAAATGTATCACTTGAGCCAATATGACATGTTAAGTATATTATGAAGCATGAGATGCTTGTTTTAAGGTTTATGTTGAAGCATGAGATTGCTTGTTTTAAGTATGCTTTTGAGCATGTGCAAAGGTTGATTTTAAGCATGTTTATAAATGGTTTTAATTGCATTATTGAATGGTTTTTAAAGAGCATGCCTCACTAAGCTTTTGCTTACGCTCTCTACGTTTTCTTAATTCAATAATGCAGAGCATTAGAGTACCTTGAGGGCAGCAAGAAAGGGCAAGCAATCAAGTTCAAGTGAAGCTCAATGTATGGAAGGTTTTTGTTAAACATTTTAGCTTTTGGGTAATTTGGCAATGGGGGACCAATGTGTATGTTTTGGGAGGTGTTTGGGACTCCCTAAGTATGTTGAATGTTGTTTAGATTGCTGGTTTTTGCATTGGATCATTATATGCTTGTTTGGGAAGTTTTGTGTTTTGAATAGCTAGCTTGTGTAGGAAGCATGCCTATAGAATTGGGGCTTTTTGCATATGATGTTATTTGGTAGATTTGATGATGCCTATAAGTCATATATATGTTGAATTGCATGCTGGTAAAGTTTGGTGACATTTGGAGCATGTTTGAATGATTAATTGCATGTTTTGGTAAGCTAGTTTGCTGCAATCTGTGCAGGCGTTTCGGAACAGTGTGCACCATTTCGGAACGGGTGCCTTGCATGAACCCAGGTGTCCGAAACGGTATGCACCGTTTCGAAACGGTTTGGCCTCTGCCAAGCCTGTGTTTCGGAACCCGTTGCGGAACGGCCCGTGTTTCGGAACGGGGTCAGCCTGTTCCGGAACGGTCGACCGTTGGGGGCTGACATTGGCAGTTATATGTTTTGATTTGTTTGCGTTTTGGTCCTGAATCTTGTTTGTTCAATTGCATGAGCTTGGGAAGTCCTTTTGAGCTGAAATTTCACAGAGAAGCATGAAACCTAATTAATTTCAAGTTGGTAACTTTAATTTGGGTTAAGTCCTTTTAATTATCAGAAATTACAATTTGGTCCCTAAAGTTGTAATTTGTTCAATTGGGTCCCTGTTTGATCTCTGATGTTTGTGATCTTTGAGTATGATGTTTGTGTGATCACAATTAGGACTAATGTGCATCTAGACAAGATTAAAAAAGAAAAAAAAGGGTCGTTAATCAAGGTTGACTTTCGGGTTGACTTTGGTTTTCCCCGTGTGACTTTCTTAATTCGGGTCAACCGTCTAGGCCGGGTTAAGGGGGTTACAATCCCCATCATTTTCCTTGTCTTAGATTTCAAAACTACCCACATTTGCATTTTTCAAGTTTGATGAAAGTTTGAATTTTTAATGGGTTTTTCAATTGTGGTTGATTTGTTGAGTTGGGTTTTGGGTTAATCTCACCTAAATACACTTAATACCTTAAAATGGATGAATTTGAGAGAAATCCTGAAGTGGGTCTTTGGGGCAATTTTTAAAGTGTCAAAAGTTGAGTTTTTGAATTGTTTTTGTGTTGGGTTGAAGGGATTATGGTTGTTTTTGTGTTGGGTTGAAGGGATGATGGTATAGGGTCATTAGGGAAGTGATTTGGGACCTTTTAGATGTCATTTGGGTGTTAGAAATCATAGTTTTCAGTTGGGTATTTGGGGAGCACGAAAATGGAAGTTTTGTGATTAGTTGAGTTTGAAAATGGTGAAGTTTGGCTTGTGTATATGGGTTGGAGTTTGTGACTGAATTTAGCATTGAATTGATGAGTAATGATTGTGTTTTGATTGGTTAGAAGCAAGAGGAAACATCGGAGAAGGATCGGGACCGAATCCGGGAGTCGAAGAGGCTTGACTTGCTTGCTTGGTTTGCTAAGGAAGGGTGGTGAGTAAAACTTTAAATTGTTTTAAAGTTGGTTCAAGTGTGTGTAGTGGAAGTGTTGGAATGAGCTTGGTAGGCCATTCCGAGGTGGAAGTTAAATTGGTAGTTTAACTCCTTGATTGTTAATGATGCTTTATATGCCATTGCCTATTTTGATCTTGTAAGATATGAATTGATTCGTATGCGTATACCTTGATATGTGTGATGATGAATATGTGCTATAATTGATGGATGTGTGATGTGGTTTAAAGAAATTGGCACTAATTAACTTACCGGGTGTAAATGATCGATCATTAGGATTAGTGTGCACACGATTGAGTCAAAATGCGCGTGGCCTTGATGGCGTTGAGTCATCAAGGAGGAGTACGGTGATGTAATATTCCACCGGAAATTTATTTATAATTATACGTGATGATGAGTGGAATCCCATCCGTAGGGCATGTGGTGATGAGTGGAATCCCACCCATACAAGGTCCAGTGATGAGTGTAATCCCACCGAGGTAATGTTGTTGAGAGTAAATCTGCACATCCGAGTAAACTAATAGTGGCCAATGTAATTGCTCTTATGATTATGATGTTGAGATAATTGATTTATATTGTTGAGCTTAATATGATGTAAGATGCCATATTTATGACTCTTGAGACACTAGATAGGTTGCTATGTTGATGCTTATGTATGTTGTGTGTGATGTTGAGGATTGCATGCTTGGACCCTGCATTGTTGTTGTTTTTTATTTTAGAGAATCCTCACTAAGCTTCTAGCTTACGCTCTCATTTTCAACAATGCAGATCATTAGCGTGGTGTTAGCAAGGAGCAAGGCGAAGGGGCTTTCCAAGTTTGTAGTTGCTCAAGTATGATTTAGTAAATAATGTGGTAGTTTAGCAATGGGGCTACTATGTGTTTTGTATGAGCATTGTATAACTCATGGATGTTGTTGATGTTTATGCCTTACTTGGATATGTAAACCATGTTATGTGTTGGTCAAATGTTTGTATTGAGATGTTATGCTTTTGGTTGAGTGCATGTGTCGTAGTTGCATGTAAACTCTATGTGTGGAGACATGTGCCTTATGGGCTATTAATGTTTAAGTATGCCTTGAATGATATTTGAATGTGATGCAAGAATCCTTGTTATGCATATTGATTTGTTGATGTTTAGCTTTACATGTTTATTGTGTGCTAAGCATGTGTTTTTAGGGTGCCTTTCATCTAGATGGATTGTATGTTGAGTCTTGAGTGTCTTGGTGGAGTTTTGGGGCTGCCTAGTGTCTTAAACCAGCAAAAATCTGTCTTTTCGCAGCCCGTGTATCGAAACAGTTGGTCTCGTTTCGATACGGCCTCTTGTTTCAAGCCAGGCGTTTCGATACGCCTAGGGTCCGTTTCGGTACAGATTTGCTACTGGAAATCTGAGAAATTGCCGATATTTTGGGGTTTCGAAACGGATCCAGGTGTTTCGGAATGGTCAATATGACGTTGACCACGAGAAGTTGACCGTTGGGGTGTTTCGGAACGGTTGACCTCCGTTCCGATACGGCCTTCTCGTGTGGACTTGGGGCTGTTGACCAAGTCAAGGTGTTTCGATACACCTCAAGGGTGTTTCGAAACAGCCTGCTTAATAACTTAAAATGGGATGTTTAGCATGTTGTTTGGGCTTGGTTGCTTTTATCCCATATTGTATTCCGCTGTCGTAGTCACATAGGATTTATATGTGCCTTTAGAGAAGATTAAATTAAAAGAAAATTTTAGGGTTGCTAACCGAGGTGGAATCCTTAACGGGTTTCGCATCGATTTTCCCAGTGTAGCCTACTCGAGCCGGTCAGCCGACCAGACTGGGGCGAGGGGGTTATAGATTAAATATATGAAATCAAATAAAGCTCCCCCTTATTCATTTGAAAATCTAATTTTTCAAACCACATTTCTCCCCCTTTTTGTTATATCAAAAAGAATTCAAAATACTTTTAAGTTCAAAATAACAATAGAGGTAAAAACAATGACAAAATTAAGAATTTTGGTTTTAAAATGGCTCCCCTTACTCAAAGCATCATAAGAATGTTAGTCCAACATATATGATAATCTAGTTGACATAAATAAAAATAAATCAAATTAAAACAAAAGCAACTAGATTTTACCACACTTGAATCCAAGGGAGGATGTGAAGCCTTCCTTTTTCAAGTGTCTTCCTTGTGTGCATGGAGCTCCCCCTCATTAATTGGACTTGTTGATCACTCTCTATTACACCTAGAAAAAGACAATCAAGTGATTTTTGGTATCCAAATTGCTTTGGATCCATAAACGTTAGTAGCACAAAACTTAGTCCCCTTAGGAATCCATTTTTCAATGTCATCCTTTTTAGTTGAAGTGGTTAGTCCTTTTGGGACCCAAACACTTCGAAAACATTTTCCTTTTACAAATCTAGGGGCACTAGATTGTCTTACATAAAAATTTGATTTTCCAAAATCATTTTTATTTTGAAGTTCATTAGAAATCAAATGTTTCTCTTTTTGAAGTTTAAAAAGCAAATTTTGTAAATCAAAACATTTTTGTTCAAAATCTTTCAATTTTGCTTCAAGTTCAAGATTTATTTTAGAAAGCAAATCATTCTCAGTTTTTATTTTTGAAATCAACTTTTTGTTTTTGGAAAATGATGTCTTGAATTCCAAAAGGAAATCATCATAGGCATCTTGCAACTCATCAAATGTGTATGAATTTGAAATGGATGAGTTAGAAGTTACCTCCCCCTCATTGAAGGCCATCAAGCATAGGTGGGCTACTTCATCATCGGTGGAGTCTTCATCACTCCATGTGGCCACATATGCTTGCTTTGAAGATGATCCTCTCTTGTTGGACTTTTGGGATTCCTACATCTTCTTCATCGATTCATGCTTGGAATTTTCCATTTCACTCTTCATGAACCTGGCAAATTTGTTGAAGAGATAGGCCATCTCTTCATCTTCACTTTTCTTCTCACTGGAATATATATGATGACGAGTGGAGGACTTGAGAGCAATGGCATTTGTGTTGATGTCAAGCCCTTTGATCTTCTTCTCCCCCAGAGCTATAATTTCTTCCCTCTTCTTCTCATCTTCTTTGTTCTTCTTCATGATTTGATGAGTAAGAAGTGAGCCCATGAGTTCATCAAGCTTCAAGGTTTTCAAATTCTTGTCTTCGATAATGACGGTCCTCTTTGAGTCTCATGACTCGGGAAGTAAATAGATGAGCTTTCGGACAAGTTTTTCCTACGGGACGGCTTCTCCATAGCCTTTGAGACCATTGGTGATAGTGGAGAACCTATCAAACATCTTCTCGATGTTCTCTTCCGGATCCATCTTGAAGTTCTCATACTCTAAGGTGAGGAGCCCAATCTTGGTCTCCTTAACTTCATCGGTTCCCTCGTATGTGACTTCAAGCTTGTCCCATACCTCCTTGGCACTCTCACAAGAAGACATCTTCTCATAAATGGTTGGGCCAAATGCACAAAAGAGGATGTGCAATGCTTTGCAATTTAGCTCCATCTTCTTGCGATTGTCAGCACTCCACTTTGCTTTGCTTCGTTAAGGCACGAACGGACCATCTTCAACTATGCCCCATAGTTTGTAGTCTCTTGACTTAATGAAAAACTTCATCTTTGTCTTCCAATGGGCATAGTGAGTTCCGTCGAAGAAAAGCGATTTGTCGATGGATTGCGCCATTGAGCCGGTTGTGTGAAATGATGATCGAGCTTGCCGGATCTTCTCAATAGGGTGTTAATCCTCTTCGATTGAGCCAAGCTCTAGTACCAATTGTTGGGTTTTAAGGTGCTCGATTCCTTCAACCGGTCTTGCTCACCAAGTGGTGGAGAGGTGGAATTTTGGGTGGATATGGTGTGGAAGCTAAAAGTTAGATGACACAATGATTTTAGAGTGGTCCAACCTTCTAACCAAGGTCTACATCCACTACCTTAGCTTCCCACTAAGGATTTCGAATCAATACACTGTTGATTCGTCCTCTTTTCTAGGCTTAGAAGGAAACCCTTATACACCGATCAAGCTTTCTACCCAAAGCCTTGATCAAACCCTCTTTACAAAGAGAAAAGATAAGCAAACTTAAATCCCTCTATTAGGTGATTGTTTGCACAAATAAGCTCTCACCCAAAACCTAAAACACTTGAGCAAATTTGACAATTTTGGCTCACTAGTGTTTGTCTATACAAAGAAATGACAATTTAAGTACAAAGACAATTCTTAATCATTTTTTGATTGACAATTGAAGCATTAACCATATCTTGATGCTTGGAGGACCCTTTTATATTCCTTAATGAGTTTATAGTCGTTACTAGCCGTTGGGGTTGAATTGGAGCCGTTGAGGTCTTTATTTCCCACCATAAATGCAGTTCTGCTGCTACTCGTATCGAAACGCTCGAACCCGTTTCGATACGCTCCTCAAGTAGAAAGAGCTGTTGCAACACCCATATCGAAACGCTCGTATCGAAACGCCTAGTACCGTATCAAAACGATCTGCATTTAAATGTTAGTTGAGAAATAGCCGTTGGGGTTTATGACCGTTGTGGTCGATGCCACGTAGGGGTATCGAAACGGCATAGCCCGTATCGAAACGTTGGGCAAAATCCTCTTCCAAAAAGGACTCGTTTCAAAACCCGTATCGAAACGTTTTGACACTGAAAGACCCCGTATCGAAACACCTAGGGTGTTTCGAAACGCCTGGAAGATTTTGTTTAGTTTGGATTCATCTAGTTGGATACTGATCCTTTTGTTGGAGAAGTATTGCTCAATGACATCATCAGCTAGGGAAATAGGAAAAGAACTAGTGTCAGTAGGAGCCATGAAAGGCTAAAGGAAAAAGGAAAGAGAGAAATTGCGGAAAAGGAAAAATGATTACGCCTGGTCATCTGATACCATGTTAAAACTTTAAAAGATAGAGTGAAAGGATTGTTTTCATTCACATAAATCATGCTTTGCTAAGAATACAAAGGTTGCTTAAATAGGCTAGAGGATAACAAACTTTCCTTCCAACCTTCCACAATTACCCTTAGCAATGTTGTTTTAACCATCTAACAATTTATCAAATTATTGACAGATCAGCATGGCCAGTTGTATGTCATTCCTCTAACAATAATTGTATACTCTTTGTTGTGATTAATTTTTTCATATTTTAATTATATTTTGAGCTTAATTGTGAAAATTGTGTTTGTTTTGATATAAGAGGTGAAATATGGATGCAATGGTAAAAATCAGCTCAAAAGTATGTTTTTAACTTTTCTTGTGAGAATCAAGTCGTTTGGAAGAAAGTAGAATTGGGAAAAAGCTTATCTTCGATAAGGCATGACCACGCTTTGTGACTGATGCGAGACTGGTGCTTGATGTGAAGAATATGAGTTTTTGAAATCAAATCTGAGGTGAAGCTCACTTTTATGGATATTTCTATTATTTTAGAAGTGTTGGACCAAGAATCAATCTCTTTTATTAATTAGGACTTTAATTCTTTAGATTTCTTTTTCATTATATCTTTCTTTATTGGATTTAAACTCAATTAAAGGAGATTTACTTTTAGGTTTAAGGTTTTTGCTTTCTATATAAATAGCTCAATAGGTCGTTTAGATATCATCTTAGAGTCAATCTTTCGACGGCTCTTCTCTCTTGTGTTCTTATTTCACCATGTGTGGTTAAGCTTTTATTACCAATTCAAGGGTGAAACGATTCCGATGTAATTTTGTGAGGCTTGTACTAAACTAGTATTTCTCCTTTAATCCAAGTAATCTTTATTTTTTGTTCTTATTTTTATGAATGTTTGATATTGATTAAATTGACACCTTAATTCGATATTGAATGTTCTATCGCTATCCATGACGCAAGTAGCAAAGGGTAAGGCTCATGTTTTGTGTTCGTCGACTACACATCACGCATGATAGTCCCTAGGGAAATAAAGGTACAAGATTAATTTGATTGATTTTGTTTTAGTCATTCTCATGAATTTTAATGCTATCATTGATTTTATTTAATGGTAAGTTTTGATTTGAATGCTTGTTGTGGTGTTCCCTCAAGTAGACTAATCAATTATAAAAGGAGAATAATTGCTTGTTGTGATGTTTTCCAACTAGACTAATTTCTTGGATATGAGAAATTTATCTTTAAGCCTCTAATTGAAGTTACGCTTGGATGAAAATCATACATTCGGATTGAAAGTTTAGTAACATTGATCTTTGTTACTTTTATTTTCAGTTTTTACTTTTTTATCTTTAATTTTAGTTTAATACATCAACCCTCATTTTAATTTATTGTTTTAACATTGAGATTTTAATTTCATCTCTCTTGAGATTCGACCTTATCTCATTGGGCGTTTGGTTCACGGAATGTAAGATTACCTCTGGGAATAGGATTACCGGAATGTAACATTACTTGGCACATTACTAGAATGTTACATTACCTTGTTTGGTTTATTTGCTAGGAATATAAGATTGTAGTGTTTGGTTGGAGGAATATAAGATTAATTGGAAGCAAAATTTACTAACTTGTCCTTATAATATATTTTCTTGTTAACAAGTTTAATTTTTAATTATTAAATTAAAAATATTTACATAAAATTTTATAAAACTATTTTCGTTACATTACCTAAAATTTACAAAAAAAAAACAAATATTTATAATATTATTAAATTATTTTTAAAAATGTTTTATATTTATATACATTTATTCCTTTTAATTTTTTAACATCAAAATATTAAACGTTTAATATGCTTAGATTTTTAATTTTTTTATTACTTTCGACCATTTATCAAACAAATTAAAGTAAATAATAAAACAAATCTAAAAGTAGTAAAAATGATAAAAATAAATTAACTTACTGGTTTTTTTAAGATAAAAAATATCTTATAAATCAAATAATAAAATTAATAACATCAAGTCTTAATGCATTCAGTCTCAAGCAACATACAATCTCATCCCTAAAAATATCGTAAATACAATCTTAATAAAATGTACTATTAAATATTACAATATTATCTAAATATATACAACACCATTTATATATTAAACTAATATTAAATATAAATATTTAATAAATTTGTACCATAAATAATTAGTTACCTAATTAAAAATGCAATAAAGGATCAACATGAACATAATTCATAATCACAAGGGTAATATTGTCCAAAGAGGAAGGAATTGTGTAATACCTAAGAAAATGAGGGGAATAGCATTCCCACCATTTAGGGGAAAAGAGCCACTCTTGGGAAAAGAATAATACCTTATAGTGGGAATCCTGGAAAAATTTGGAGAATAATCCAAATAAAAATAAATATTTGAAATATAGGAGATATTGAAGAATATTTGGAGATATAGGCCATTTTCTACAGTGCACAGGGGACCTCGCCATGTGCAGGTGGCGAGGTCTAATTTTTTAATATTTTTTTCTCGAACCTCGCCATGTGCAGGTGGCGAGGTCCAATTTTTTAATAATTTTTTTCTCAAACCTCGCCATGTGCAGGTGGCGAGGTCCTCGTGTACTGTAGAAAATGGCCTATATCCTCAAATATTTTCCAACATCCCCTATATTCTAAATATTTACTTCTATTTTGGCCTACAAATCCAACGGAGCCGGGAATCCTCCTAAACCAAACATAGGAATGTAAGTCTGGAAAAGATTATTACCCCTAGTAATCATCTTTTCTGCGAACCAAACGCACCCTAAGTTAGTAAAATCGTTTTCCCACTTTCTTAGTCTTTTCAAAGACGGCACACACAACATGTATTACTGATGCTCGAACCCGGGTCTCAAGAGATGATGAACATCTACCTTTGCCACCAAGACACAAAAAATGAGGAGCAACGTGGGATTTATAATAACTTAAACATATACTATCACAAAATCACGTAAATAATCTAACATAAAATAAAATACATTAATTGGGGAAGTACAACATCAACATAAAGTCATTACTCATAAACAATCCATTATATTATTCTTGGCTAAAACAACCCTAACCAACAACTAGATACATCAACAACCATAGGCATTCGGTACAACATGGAGAGGCATCTTCCTAGAGGCCGACAAGCAGAAAGTTTCGGTCATGTCTAAGCTCTCGCAATCAACATCATCCGGCAATTTCCAGTCAAACCAGTACAAAAGATTGGCAATTACAGATTCAACAACAGCAACCCCAAATGAAATCCCAGGGCAACCTCTTCTTCCTGCACCAAACGGAATGAGTTCGAAGTTGGAACCTCTGAAATCAATGGCGTTGTCTTCAAATCTCTCTGGTATAAAGTTTTCTGGGTTTTCCCAAACTTTTGGGTCCCTTTGGATCTTCCAAACATTGATCAGAACTCTTGTTTTAAGCATGATGTCGTAGCCTTGTAGTTCGATTCTTGCCGATGTTTCACGGGGAGCCAAAAGAGGACCAGCAGGGTGTAGTCTTAAAGTTTCTTTGATTATGCATTTTAAATACTCCATTTTACTTATATCATCTTCCTCAACTCTTCCTTTATCATTCGCCACTCTTCGAACCTCTTCTTGGACCCTTTTCATCACACTTGGATTCTTCAAAAGTTCTGCCATTGCCCATTCTATTGTTGTTGCAGAAGTTTCAGTTCCCGCCATGAACATATCCAGCAAAATTGCTTTGACGTTGTTGATGGTAAGTTTGGAATCGTGGTCATTGTGAAGTAAATGGAGGAGGATTTGCACGATGTCTTTCTTGCTGTGGTCGTCGTCCAGGTCCAGCATGTTGTTTTCTGGACTCTTCATTTTCTCTTCAATCACTGAGTCAAGGAAAACATCCAATTCTTTGAAGGTTGCTTTCATGCGTCCGATGTGTCCTGTAAGAACATCTAGCCATCCCAAATAAGGAAACAAATCTCCGAAGCTAAAACCCGCAAATAATCTCAGGAACCTTTTGGAAAGCTCTCCCAAATTCCCATCGTCTTTTGCTTTTTTCCCGATGATGCACCTGGAAGCTATACCATATGAAGTTTCAAGCAAGAGTTGACTTAGATTTACTGACCTTCCGCTGCAACTTTCATGGCGTAATTTGTTGATGAGTGAAGCAACTTCTTCTTCTCGGATGAATCTGAAGGATTGAACCCTTTTTTGGCTTAAAAGTTCTAAAACGCAAATCTTTCTAGCTCTTCTCCAGTACTCACAGTATGGTGACATAATGAAGTCCGAGCCTCCGTACAGCATGATTTTTACTGATGTCAGACTTGGCCGATCCGAGAAAGCGATGTCGTGATTCTTCACTATTTCTTCCACGATCTCAGCTGATGAAATCACGAGTGTTGGGACCTGTCCGAGCTTTAGAAGCATTAGAGGACCGTACTTGTCGGAAAGAGAGAGTAAGGAACGGTGGGGGAGTGTGCCGAGCTGATGAAGGTTGCCGATGATGGGTAGTTTTGGCGGCGGCGGAGGCGAATTCCGATGACTAGGCTGTTTGAACTTGAGGTAGCCGTGGATGAAGAGGAGGAGAAGAAGCCATAGAACGAAGGGACTGTGGAGTAGGCCTTGATTAAGGGGAAACCATGAAGATTGGCTTAGAAATTCCCATGGAAATATCGCCATTTTCCGCTGTGTGCACTACTCTAACTCAGATCTAATCAAAGGCGTTGAAAATTCTGGAGGTTTTTTTGTTGTTGTTGAAATTACATTAATATAATTGCTTCCTAATCTCTACCAACTCTTGCATTATTAAGTTTTTTTTATACCATTAAAGAATTAGCTTTCCATCAAAATTAAACAACCACAAACACCGGTCCTTAAACATAAAAATCAAAAGTGCAAAAGAGAAAAGTAGGGACCAAGTCAACTAAAAAATTCATACAAAAAAAGATAAAATCAAAAGTTGAAAAAAAAGTAAACCCTTTCATTGAAAATGGCGTTTATCGGCAAAGAACCCAAAAACCTTTTCAAATCTATTATGTCTCAATTCAAACGACACACTTAATAAGGAAAAAAAAGAGTGAAGACCGAACTAAACTATTAGGCAGATTGTCGTGATATCTATATTTATTACAACGGCAAACAACCATCAAAGAGAATCAAGCTTTCTATGACCACCGACAAACTCAAATCAGAAAACAATAGTCGTGAAGATATTTGTACAAGCTTCAAATGGCCGCAAAGATATGTGAAACCGTATCATAAAAACAAAAGAAAACGTGTCACGAAGGCATAAGAAAAGAGTGTCACATGGGCAAAGATTTTTATAAAAATAAAGAAAAAATAAAAAAATAAAAACATAGCAAATAAAAATAAGAAAAATAATGAACACCGGCGGCGATCGATTACCAACACCTAGAAGATTGCCGATCGCCGGCTAAATTAAGAATGAAAAAAAGAAGCAAGCAGTGCTTTTTAGTTATTTTGAAAGAAAATCTTGTAGGGTTTTTAAGAGTTATATTTTGATATACGATATTATGGTACTAATTGGTTCTAATTTGAACAATTTTTGATATTATTACATAATGTATATATGTGTTTCATGACAATTGACAATTTTTATAACAGTTTTATTAATAAAGATATGATTAACATATATTGATAATTTGAGGATGAAATTAGAGTGTTCAAAAAGTTTGAGGACCAATTTAGAATGAGAGTCATAGTTTCAGGATGAAATTTGAATGCTTAGAAGTTTGAGGACCAATTTAGAATGAAGACCATAGTTTGAGGATGAAATTAGAATGTTAAAATTTCAAGACTAATTTAGAATAAAAGTCATATTTTAGAGACGTGTGGTGCAATTAACTATTTTTAAAATAATACTATGTAGTGATTTTATTTTATAAATAAAGAGAAAATACAAATGATAAAAGAAAGGGTAAACTACACCACATACCACTCAACTATGGTCCCTGAGTCGAAAATGTCACCGAACTTTAAAATCGTTCAAAATTATCACTGAACTTTAATATGTGAGTCGAAAATGTCACTTCGTCGTTAACCGTTAATTCTCCCATTAAGTTAAAAACGACATCGTTTTGCTGGAGAAAAAATGTTAGAATCATACGCTTGAGGGGTTTTGAACCCAGAACCTTTAAAAAAGAGAGCTACGCCTTAACCACTAAACCAACATAACATTATGTAATATTTTACCACAAATATCATATATCTCAAACTACTTCAGATTAATTCAAATTATTTTATGAAATAAATAATATTAAAATATATTGTTTGTACATATATAATATATATAAATAAAAATACCGCATTGTTTTTATTTTTCATATAATATTTATAATATAAATATATTATTTAAAAAACTCTAAAATATTCATACAAATAATATATTTATACTATAAATATTATATAAAAATTCTAAATTCTAAATCTTAAACCTTAAACTATAAAGCTCAAACCCTAAACTTTATATGTAACCCCCTCATCCCGGTCTGGCCAGATGACCGGTCCGAATAGGCCACATGGGGAAAACCGAGGCGAAACCCGTTAAGGTTCCCCCTCGGTTAGCAACCCTAATTTTTTTCTTTTAACTTATCTTCTCTAATGGCACATTTAAGTCCTACACGGTCATAACAGCGGAATAAAAAGAATAAGACAATTAACTGAACCCAAAACAACAATTAAACGACCCAATTTTAATCCTTTAGACAGGCCGTTTCGAAACACCATTGAGGCGTATCGAAACGCCCTTGACCAGGTCAACTGCCCCAAGTCCACACGAGAAGGTCGTATTGGAACGGAGGTCAACCGTTCCGAAACGCCCTCAACGGTCAACTTCTCGTGGTCAACGAGATATTGACCGTTCCGAAACCCTTAGACCCGTTTCGAAACGCTTTCATCTCGGTAATTTCTCAGATTTACAATAGCCAAAGTGTTCCGGAACCCGTATCGGAACAGGGGCTCACAGTGGCCAAACCGTATCCACACGCGTTCCGATACGGGGTCCCTGAAGCCTAACTCGTTCCGAAACGGCCCAGCTCGTTTCAAAACACTGGCTGTCTGCAACCTTCGAAGACCAACTTTAAGCATTTCTTAACAACTCTAAAGGCCCTAAACGACTCCAAGAAGCATACACAACATACAAATACACTCTAGAGGCATGCACCCTATTGCAAACACACTTAAAACACATAAGATTGCAAGATAATACCTCCATTCACAAGATCATTCTAGGCATTAAAGATAGCATGCTTAGGCAAACATTCATAAGCACATCCACAAAAGGCACGAGACCAACATATACATAAGCATTCGAGACATGCAACATAATCAAAGTTTACAATCCAAACGAAGCATCCAAAGGCCAAACTAACATCAACATACAACAAACATTCACATCAACAACACCTATCTCGTTGCTTGACTATTACAATCTACAACTTAAAGATCATACTTGAGCTAAATGAAAGCAACATTTGGAGGCCTTTCCTTGCCCTTGCCACCCACAAGCTACTGATCTGCATTGTCGAACAAAAAGGAGCGTAAGCATAAAAGCTTAGTGAGGGTAAGCTCATAAAACAAACCTTCGACAATGCAGGGTCCAAGCACGAGGTACAACCAAGAATAAATGCATGATCTTACCTCCGATCCGCAAGAGCCAAAATTATCATAATGCATGAACATGTATCTAACATTATGCCATGCTCAACAACTCATAATCTCTACATACCATGATACATAACTTGATGTATTAACCGCATCATATATCGATTCATTTTAGAAAATCACATTTCATATCATATAGGCAACACATCTCAAGTCATCAAGGCACATATAAACTCATATTGGTATATACATACAACCTCATATTGGCACCTAGCTATGACTCGAATACGCGGATAACATGTTGGAACACATTTCCAACATAACCATTACCTGCGGTGGGATTACACTCATCACCGGTTCTCGCGGAGGGGATTCCACTCATCCTCACGCCCCGTCGATGGTATTCCACTCATCATCGACTAATATAAATATTTCTGGGCGTACCCGTACTCCTCCTTGGTGCCTTAACGCTACCAAGGCCACGCGCGTTTTGACTCTCGTGTGCACACTCATCCTAATGATCGATCATTGTACCCAAGCATACTAGTGCCAATATTAATTAAAATCCACAACCTTTCACAACATCAATTTCAATATAATTTCCGTGCTTAGCACGTACTCACCATGATCCTCAAAATCATGCAACCACCTCATTTCATAAGCCAACATTACATGTATACCATCCAAACAATTATCACATCATATTTCACTCCTACGTATATCCACATTACATTTGTCATCAACATGCATATAACAATGCATTAAGTCATGCTTCAACATACATGTATATCACATTATACATAATCATCATAACACAAATTAATTAAAGAGTTCATCCAATGTCTCTAACTAAAGTTTAGAATTAAGCTACCACCCTAACCCTAACTCTAGGTGGGTCTACCAAGCCCAACCTAGTCCACATGCTTGAACCAACCACTTAAAAACCAATTTAAAAACATTAACCACTCACCGACCACTTCATAGCACAAGCCGACTAGCATACCAAGCATCCAAATTCCGGATTCGAGCCCGAAGCTTCTCCATTGTCTTCTCTTGCTTCTAACCATTCAAAAACAATACATTAGCCCCAAAATCAATCACAAACCCAAGGTTTAACACCAACACACAAATCCACTACAATTCTCACAATTCAAAGCCAAGTTCATTCTTCAATTTCTCATTTTCGTACTTCCACAAAGACTCATCCAAAATCAGCAATGTAGTCATCCAAAGCACCCTTAGACATGTTCAAAACACTACCCAAACATAGTATAACCATCAACCCTTTATTTCCCCACATAGACACCTTAAAAACTCCCATTTTCCACTCCAGAAAATCACTTACAGCAGTAGCTACGAGAATTCATTCAAACCAACACCTTAACTACTCAAAAATCATCAAATAAAATCCAAAGACACCTACCCAATGTTACTATAACATCAACCCATCAATTTAACTCTAAAACTCACCAAAATCCAAGTTTTAGACACTTCAAAAATAGCCACAAAAACCTATTTCGGGTTTTCACCCAAAATTCTCCATTTTAACGTATTATGTGTATTTTCATGAGATTAAACCAAAACCCAACTTAATAAATCAAAATCAAATGTGAAACCCATCAAAAACTCAAACTTTCTTTAAACTCCAATTTTCAAAAAGATGGTAGTTTTCAATTATAAAACTAGGTAAATGTAGAGGATGAAGAGGAGAGTTCAAATATGTGATTACCTTTAAAAACGCCCTTAAGATGAGGAAGAAATCAAAGGGGATAGTAACTAGGGTTTGGGGATGAGTTTGGTGCTCTTCACGGTAGAGAAGAAGAAATGGGGAAAGATGATAAAAAAAAATTGTTCCTTTTTAAGTTAAAAAGGGTGGTCTAGCTTTTCAATTTATTTTAGCTAAATTACCAAAATGATCACTCCTTTTTGTTTAAAACTCAATTGACTCAAGCCAAGATCAATTTGATTGAAATTAATTTTACCGACTCGAACCAATTAACCCGACTAACTTCTAACCCCAAAACACGGGTGTTACATTATAATTTGAGGTTTGAGGTTTATGTTTTTATATATTATTTTATTAATATTTTTTTGTTTTTAAAAAATAATATATATTTTATTGATATATGTAAAAATAATATATTTTATATTATTTATAGAATTATATTTTATAAAATAATTTGGTGGAACCAAATAGATAAGTTTACATAATTTAAATAAAAATATTTTATTTTTATATTATTTAAAATACAAATATATTATTTTAAAAATATAAAATTTAAATATAAAAAAACCTTAAACCTTAAATCTTAAACTCTAAAGTTTAGAATTTAAGTTCGAGGGTTGTTGTTTGTGGGTTAATAATTTAGGATGTAGGGTTTTTATATATTATTAATAATATAAATATATTATTTTTATACATATTTTAGGGGTTTTTTAAAATAATATATTTATATTATTAATAATATATAAAAATAATATATATATATATATATGCAAATAATATATTTATATATTTATATGTTAATATCATTTGTAATATTATTTATTTCATAAAATAATTTGAATGTATCTGAAATAATTTGAGATATATAATATTTGTGGTAAAATATTATATAATGCATGTTATGTTGGTTCAATGGTTAAGGCTTAACTTTTTCTCATTAAGGTCTTGGGTTTAAAACCTCTCAAGTGCATGGTTTTAATATTTTTCCTCCAGCAAAACGACGTCGTTTTGGGTTAAATTAGACTTCAAAACAACTGCACCAAAACGACATCATTTTGACTTAATGAGAGAGTTAACGGGTAACAATAGATTAACATTTTCAATTCACATATTAAAGTTCAGTGATAGTTTTGAACGATTTTAAAATTTGATGGTATTTTTGACTCAAAAACCATAGTTGAGTGATTCGTGGTGTAATTTACCCTAAAATAAATAGTCAAAATTTTTGGTCATGCGTTCGAAGCCAAGTTATGTATTTTAACAATTTTATCTAAGGATTTGCAAAAATATGAAAAAGACAACAACACCGTTATAGTAATATTTATTATTTTTATAGAATAAGGGTAATTTTCAAGTAAGATGAAGTTCGGTTAACTGATGCCATCAAAATTAGTAAAACTGTGTAAGTTTTACAAAAATGTGAGCGGACGCTAACTCTCGATGATTATTTTTAAAACAATATTTAAATATAGGGTAAATGACCCGAAATAGTGCCGTTTTGTTGGAGGAAAATATAAAAAATTATGTACTAAATAGAATTTGAACTTAAAACTTTGAGAATCAAAGGCAACCTTTTAACCACTAAGCCAACTTAAAATCTTTATTTTATATTCATCACAAATAAATATATTCTAAACTGCAGTTGATATTAATTTAATTTATTTTATTATATAAATAATATTACTATACATAAATAATATAAATATATTGGCCATGTTTGGCAATTAGCTGATAGCGGATTACATTAGTTGATAGCAGATAGCTTACTGCATTAGCTGATTTGACTAGCGGATTATATTCGCTGATTGTATAAAAGTGTTTGGTAAAATTAGCTGATAACTGATAGCTGTTTGATTATTTAAACAAGCAAAATGACATATAAGGACATAATTATATTTTATATTTATTTAAATAATTTATTAGTTATCAATATTTTGTATCTATTAATATTAATTAGATTATGAAAAATAATTTTTAATATAACGTTACTAAGCATATTTGAAGCATCTATATATTAATTTATTATTTATATAATTATTTTTAATACAATTTAATTAATTATTAAATAAAAATATAAATATAAATGTGTGAGAATAAAAAGAAAAAAAGTATTCGTTTACAAATGTCACAATGTAAATACGTGAGGTTGAAAAATTAAAATAGAAATGGTTAAATTTAGGTTATTTGGAAATTTTTGATAATTGTTAGGGTAAAAGGGTCTTTATAACTCTTATGTCAAAACCTCTAACCTTAAAAGCTCCTATTAGCGGCTTTTTCAAAATTAAAGGTTTCACCCCAATCTGCTCTTTACCAAACATTCAAATTAGCGAATTTGACCGGTCAAATCTCTAATTTTAGCTCAAACCTCTAATTTTGGCTCAAACCTCTCTTTACCAAACATGATCATTATAAATAATATTAATATACATATAATAATATATTAATATATATAACTAATAAATAAAAAAATTACATTAAATAAAAAATTATATTATCTATAATATTAAATATATAAATAAACAATATATTATTATAAAAACTAAAAAACTAATTTAAAAAAACTCCAAAATATCAAAAAAAAACCCAAAATCCAAAAAAACATAAAAATCTACCTTATAAACTCTAAAACCCTAAATCATAAATCTTAAAACCGTAAAGCCTTTGGCAGCCAAAATGGATGAATTTGGGGTTTAAGCTCTAGAACTTTAGTGAATTTTTGGGTTTTTTTTTTTTAATTTTTTTTGAAATTTTAGATTTTTAAAAAACTAATTTCTTAGTTTTTATAATAATATATTATTTGTTTATGAATAAATTTTTAGGGTTTAAGTCTTATAGTTAGGGTTAGGGTCCATGGGTTTAGGGTTTAAGGTTTTGTTGAATTTTGAGCTTTTTGAAAATTTTGGAGTTTTAAAAATTAGTCTTTTAGTTTTTATAATAATATATTTATTTATTTAATATTATTTTTAATATAAAATGTATATATTTTTATTATTTATATATTAATATATGTATACTAATACATTTATATTAAAAATAATTATATAGAGTAATATTATTTATATGATAAATTGCAGTTTGAAATATATATTATTTAATTCTAAAAATTTTAGATTAAAATCCTATTGAGTACATATTTTTTAATATTTTCTTCCAGCGAAATGACGCTGTTTTAGACCATTCAATTTGTGTTAAAATTAGGCATGATTTGATAGAATTCATGTCCTTAAAAAAAAATATGCCTTAAACTATATTGATTTGGTACAAGATGGAGAGATAACTTTTTAGAGGCAACAATAAAAACATCTTAGTCATGTCTAAGCTTTCACAATCACCAACTTAGTCAACTTTCAATCAAACTAATACAAAAGACTCACATTTACAAGTTTAAGAACAGCCCCAAATGAAACCACAAGTAAGCACAATATCATAATCTTTCAATTTGATTCTTGCAAATGTTTCATGAAGTATCAATACATGATCGAATAAGAACTCGCGCATATCTTTACCAAGATATATTGTGTTTTATTGAAAACTAAGAACTGAACAGATACTGCTATGAATTACATTAAAAATACTAAAATAAATTCGACGGTAAAATAAAATCTATTAAAAGAAGAAAGACAACATTAAACATAAAGTCGACAATTTATTATATTGCTCTTGACCGAAACAACTCAAATCGACTAACCGTTCCACGGAACTGGTACAACTTTGGTTTGAGTGAAGAAGTAGGATTTGGGGAGAAGTTGGTGGAAAAGCTGCGCCGAACAAACCCTAAATTCATCAACAACCATAAGCATTTGGTACAACATGGAGAGGCCACTTCCTAGAGGCTAAAATGAAAAAGGTTTCGGTCATGTCTAAACTCTTGCAATCAACATCATCTGGCAGTTTCCAATCAAACCAGTACAGAAGATTAGCAATCACAGATTCAAGAACAGCAACCCCAAATGAAATCCCAGGGCAACCTCTTCTTCCTGCACCAAAAGGAATGAATTCGAAGTTCGAACCCCTGAAATCAATGGTGTTGTCTACAAATCTCTCTGGGACAAAGTCTTCTGGATTTTCCCAAACTTTAGGGTCCCTTTGGATCGTCCATGCATTGATAAGAACTCTAGTTTTAGGCATGACGTCGTAGCCTTGTAGTTTGATTCTTGCCGATGTTTCACGGGGCAGCAGTAGAGAAACGACACTATGTAGTCTTAGAGTTTCTTTGATTATGCATTTCAAATACTCCATTTTACTGATATCATCTTCCTCAACTTTTCCTTTACCATTTACCACTCTTCGAACCTCTTCTTGAACCCTTTTCATAACTCTTGGATTCTTCATAAGCTCCGCCATTACCCATTCTGCTGTTGTTGCAGAACTTTCAATTCCCGCCACCAACATATCCTGAAATGTCAAAGCATACATGCTTGTGTTTAAACAGTTTTTTAGAATTCGTATCCGATCTGAAAATTAAAAGGAAAAAAGAAAGAGGGAGTGACCAGTAAAATTGCTTTGACGTTGTTCATGGTAAGTTTGGAATCGTGGTCATTGTGATGTAAATGGAGGAGGATTTGCACGATGTCTTTCTTGCCGTGGTCGTCGTCCAGGTCCAGCATGTTGTTTTCTGGACTCTTCATTTTCTCTTCAATCACTGAGTCAAGGAAAGCATCAATTTCATTGAAGGCTGCTTTCATGCGTCCGATGTGTCCTGTAAGAACATCGAGCCACCCCAAACGAGGAAACAAATCTCCGAAGCTAAAACCCGCAAATGATCTAAGGAACCTTTTGGCAAGCTCTTCGAAATTCCCATCCTCTTTTGCCTTTTTCCCGATAATGCAACTGGAAGCTATACCATATGAAGTTGCAAGCAACATTTGAGTTAGATTTACTGACCTTCCGCTGCAACTTTCATGGCGTAGTTTGTTGATCAGTGAAGCAACTTCTTCTTCTCGAATGAAACGAAATGATTGAACCCTTTTTTGGCTTAAAAGTTCTGAAACACAAATCTTTCTAGCTCTTCTCCAGTACTCACCATATGGCGAGAAACCGAAGTCCGAGCCTCCGTAAAGCATGATTTTTGCTGCTGTCATACTTGGTCGATCCGAGAAAGCGATGTCGTGATTCTTCACTATTTCTTCCACGATCTCAGCCGATGAAATCACTAGTGTCGGGACCTGGCCGAGCTTTAGAAGCATTAGAGGGCCGTATTTGTCGGAAAGAGAGCTCAAGGAGCGATATGGGAGTCTGCCGAGCTGATGAAGGTTGCCTATGATCGGTAGTTTTGGCGGCGACGGTGGCGAGTTCCGGTGACTACTTGGTTTGAACCTGAGGAAGCCATGGATGAACAGGAGGATAAGAAGCGATAGAACCAAGGGACCGTAGAGTAGACCTTCATTAAGGGGAAACCATGAAGATTGGGTTAGAAATTCCCATGGAAATATCGCCATTTTTTCGCTTTGTGCACTACTCAAACTTAGAAAATTTTGGATTATTGGTTGTTAAGTAATAATAATAGGATTTATATCTTATACATTCGCTGGGATTTACGGTTTAGGGTCTTAGTTTAGGGCGTAGGTTTATGGATTCAACTGTAGAGGTTTAGAATTTAGGGATGGTAGTAAGAATTTAGGGTTTAAGGTTATAATATATGATTTAAAGGTTGCAGTTTTGTTTTTAGGGTAATATGGTTATGATTTAAGGTTTAACTTATAAACCTTTAATTATAACCTTAAACTCTAAATTCTTACCATTATTTCTAAATTTTAAACACTTACACCTAAACCCTACACCATAAACTAAGACCCTAAACCCTAAAACTAAAGCGTTTATGGAAACTTTCAGTTTCCACCACCAGTGTATAAGATAATAATTCATAATAATATAACGATTTATAATCAATACAAAGAGGTGAAAACAAAATGTTTTCACAAACACCTTTGTTTTAGGTTTTAAATGTTAAGGTTTAGAATTTAGGTGTTTAGGTTAAAATTTAAAGTTTTAATATTAAGATTTAGGGATTAGATATTAGGGTTTAGAGTTTAGTGTAATATGGTTAATGATTTAGGTTTTAACCTATAAATCTTAAATATAACCTCAGTCCTTAAATTTTAACCACAACTCATCAATTTTAACCCACTAAACTTAAACTTCTCGTCTTTAAACCCTAAAATCTAACTTAAACACCAAAATTAAGGCATTTGTAAAAAAAAATTACCTCATGTGTATCGAATAATTACTCATATTATAATTAATTCCTAATAGCAGCCAACTCTTGCACATGTCTTGAATTATTAATTTCTTTTGGGTTATTGGTTGTAGAAGTAAAATTAATTAAGGTTTTCCTCTCTGCTCCATTCAGTGATTGCCACATTAACACTAGTGAGATTCCCGATCATAAGCCACATGGTATGCATCGAGTCGTCGAATACAAATAGACGGCTAACATGGTCCAAAATTCATTTAATTAGGTTTCGCGTTCTATCGAGTCTAGTAATTTTTTTTTGAATTATACGAGTTTTTAAGTCTTAGTTTATGATTTAAGTTTTATTTGAAATGTTTTCTAATTGAGTCGAGTTTATAGAATTCAAGTCGAGTCGAATCTAGTCGAGTTTTTAAATTTCTATAAAAACTTATAATTGTAATTATTTATGATATTATAATACATATTGATTTCAATTTTAACAGCTTTCTATATGCTTATACGATATACATATATATATATTGATATTTTCACATGTCATATACATAATATATTTTGCAAAATTAACAGACTCGACTCGAATATGAAAACTGATAATCTAATTATTAAAATTTTTTAGTTATTCGAATTTACATTTCATAACTCACTTTATTTAATATTTTCGAGTCGAGTCAAAACGAGTTGATTTTTTTCCTCGAGTCAAGTCGAATAATTTTTTTTCGAGTCGAGCTTTGCCCACCTACATTTAACATTGTCTTTGAAAACTGCTTTAAAAAAATATTGTCAAAATTTAATTTTAATAATTGTTTTTGAAAAGTTGAATTAAAGATTTTAATGTTTCATAATGACGTACTTTTGAGATAATAAATATTTATTTGTAAAGTGAAAATAAAATTCTAGATCAATTTTTAAGTGTTTGACATTGCTTATAGGTAGAGAAATACTTTTAGCACTACAAAAGCATTGTCAAACACAGACAAACTTAAAATAAACAATTTATCTTTCCATCAACACTTTTTAATAATAATACCAAACATTAAATTTTTAAACTCAACATTTCAAAATTATTTTTCTATAACATCTTTTAAAATTACTTTTTCACGACAATTTTCATAATCAACGGCAAACTAAGACTACAATGTTTATATCAGTTCGAGATCAACCCCATGAATTGCCAATGATTTCTTTAGAATCAACATTAGTAGGGACTTCCCTTTCAAGTAACTAATTGCACAAACTAACTCATGCTCCCAGGCAGAAACATCTATTCTCAAATTACAGTCCAAGAACTTTTTCCCATATGCCATGTGAGAAAGGGCATTCAAAAAAATGAATGGTCCCTAATTTCCAATGCAGCGTTAAATATTAAAAAAATTAAATTTTAATGTCAAAGATTATAAAAAAAAATTGAACCACTTCTACCCATGTTCAGAGACGGCACTGAGTGTATTGCTATGTTCATTCTATTGTTCGTACTCAGTTTTCCATGGACTGCGAACTACACTAGAAAATCATTCTGGTGTTTGGGATGTGCAAAGAAAACTTTATATATCTAGCGGGTAATTTATCCAACTGATATGACAGCTTAATTGGAAAATTTTCCAAACTCAAATAAATAATAAAAAATATAAATTTAATATAGAAGACAAAAGTTATTATCTCATTAATTAATAGATAAATATTCTATACACGGGCGGTAAAAACTGAAAGTTTCCACAAGCGTCTTAGTTCTAGAGTATAGGGTTTAAGGGTTTAAGTGTAGATGTTTAGAATTTAGGGATAATTGTTTCAATTTAAGGTTTAGGGTTATAATTTAGGGTTTATAGGTTAAAACCTAAATCCTCATCATATTACCCTAAAACTAAACCCTAACTTGTAAACCCTAAATTATAACCTTAAAACTTAAATTGAAACAACTATCCCTAAATTCTAAACCCCTACACTTAAACCCTTAAACCATATACTCTAAACTAACTCCTTATACCCTAAAACTAAGGCGCTTGTGGAAACTTTCAGTTTCCACCGCCAGTGTATAGAATATTAATCCTTAAGTAATTACCTCACTTCTATTAAGTCAAGTAATTAAACATGTTTGAAAATTTAATCATTCCAGAATTAAGAAAGAAAAAGACAAGTAAAAAGTAGACAATAGGCTTGAGGGTGTAAAAGGTCCCTAAACTTTTTAAAAAAATTAATTTAGCGCATAAATATTTTTGCATCCAAACAAGCTATTGGACAAAAAAATCAATTAAGCCCTTTAATCATTAAAATTTAGGTAAACTACACTACATACCACTTAATTATGACCTTTGGCTCAATAATGCCACCGAACTTTAAAAAAGTTCAAAACTATCACTGAACTTTAATATGTGACTTGAAAATATCACTCCATTAACGCCCCCGTTAAATCAAAACGACGTCGTTTTGATGCTGATGTTTTGAAGTCTAATTTAACCCAAAACAACATCGTTTTGCTAGAGGAAAATATTAAAAACATACACTTAGAGGGTTTTGAACCCTAAACCTTTAAATTCAACAACTAAGTCTTAACCACTGAACCAACATAACATTATATTGTAATGCTTTAGCACAAATATTATATATCTCAAACTTGCTATGATTAATTCAAATTATTTTATGAAATAAATAATACTATAAATAATATTAATATATAAAAATATAAATATATATTATTTACATATATATATCAATATATATAAATAAAAAAATATTTTAATATATTATTAATATATTATTTTTAAAAAACCCCAAAATATTCATAAAAATAATATATTTATAATATTAATAATATATGAAAACATTAAACCCTAAATTATTAATACACAGACCCAACCCTCAAACTTAAACCCTAAATCTTAGAGTTTAGGGTTTAAGGGTTTTTATATGTTATTTTTGTGAATATTTTGTATTTTTTAAATAATATATTTATATTATAAATAATATATAAAAAATATAAAAATAAAATATTTTTTATTTAAAAATTATATAAACTTATCCATTCGGCTCAACTAAACTATTTTATAAAAAATAATACTATAAATAATTTTAATATATAAATAAAATAAAATATATTATTTACACATATATCAATAAAAGTATATTATTTTTATATATTATTTAAAAAAACCAAAAATATTCATAAAAATAATATATTTATATTATAAATAATATTAAAAAAACTATAAATCCCAAACCTCAAAACATAATATATTTATAATATTTTTATATATTATTTATAATATAAATATATTATTTTTTTAAATATTTTGAGGTTTTTTAAATAATATATATATATTATAAATATAATATAAAAAATAAAAAACAATACACTTTCATTTATATATATTGTTATATATACAAATATTATATTTTATATTATTTATATATTAATATTATTTATAGTATTATTTATTTCATAAAATAATTTAAATTAATCTCAAGTAGTTTGAGATATATAATATTTGTGGTAAAACATTACATAATATTATGTTGATTTTGTGGTTATGGCTTAGCTTTTTTTCTTTTCTAAAGGTCCTGGGTTCAAAACCTCACTAACGCATGGTTATAAATGGATTAAAACCATCAGAAGCCAATCCTAAGCGGATGTTACGAGGATCAGAAGAAAATTCAGGATACCGAGAATTAAATGATTTCCAAGCCAATGAATCCGCCGGATGCCTCATACGTCCATCGTTCTTACGACTATCTTCATGCCAAGTCATCAAAGGAGCAATATTTGAAGACATAAACAATCTTTGCAACCTTGGAATGAGAGGAAACCAACGCAAAATCTTTGCAGCTTGTTTCTTTTTTCCTGAAGAAGTGTCAACATCCTCATCTTCGACACCATTTGGAGTTTCTTTCCATCGGGAGGCTCCACATTTCAAACAAGTCTCTCTATTTTCGTTTTCCTTCCAAAACAACATACAATCATTTGGGCAAGCATGAATCTTTTCATATCCTAAACCCAATTCACGAATTATCTTTTTCATTTCATGATAAGACCCTGGCAAAGTATTATCATTCGGCAATGCAAGTTTCAACACCTCCAGTAAGGAATTGAAAGACTTATTTGTCCACCCATTAAAACATTTAATGTGGAACAAATAAATGATAAAGGACAACTTTGAAAATTTTTTGCAATTTGGATAAAGTGGCACCTCTGCATCTTTAAGTAAATCAAAAAATTTGTCTCCTTGAAGCCTATGATTATGATCCCCAAGCCTTGTACTTACATCTCCCGAATGATAGTTATGTTCAGCATTATTCACAACTCGGTCTGCCATCATATCATGCAAGAGGTTATGAACATCTTGTTCAAACTCTCTTTCTTCTACATTAGTTGAAATTGGTGCTGTAGATCCGTCACATTGCTCCCCATGGAAAATCCATCGAACGTAAGCCTTGAGAAAGCCATCACATATTAAGTGATCAAATGCATCTCTTCTAGATACTCTGTAAGTGTTTACACAATTCACACAAGGACACCAAATTTTTCCATCTTCAGTTCTCTCAAAGGCAAAGTTCAAAAAACTAGTAACCCCTCTAATGTATTCTTCACTTGCCATTGATCTAAGATTGATCCACGTCTTATCCATCAACGATACCTGTATTACCAATGAACTAATGACATTTTAAATTTTATTTATTTTTGCAGTGATTTCAAATTATCTAATGTCCATCACGTGTAGTTCTTAGTCTTACAAGAAATTATTTGAGGTTATATAGTATTTATACATTTTAAATTTGATTTTAGATTCACACAAACATAACATAGATGATATATAGTATATTAAAGTAAACGACAAAATGAGTCAAAACTCTGATAGTTTATGCATCCAACAAAATATTACATATTATAATATAATTGTTTAATCTTAGTCTTAGAGTAAATTATTTTAAGTTATATTGTATTTAGACATTTTAAATTTCATCTTAAATTCACATAAATATATCATAGCTTAATCTAGTTTTTTTAAACTAAACGAAAAAATAAGAAGGAACAATAACATATATAGCAATAGAAACATATGAGAGCACGCAATTTGCAAGCCTTAAAACATTATAAGACTATAAAAATAAATAAATAAAATGATCGACTTACTAACCTTGTAACAGAATCTGGAATGACGTTAAATGCTCCACCCCCTAGAGTTTCCCAACACTAACCACCTACAAAAAAATGTATTTATAACTTATAACTCCAGCTGGAGAAGAAACTGCTCTCAATAGCTTATAACTCTTAACTTCTTTCAATAAGAAATCTAAGTTTATATCTGTTAAAATCGTAAGCCAATAATAGATTTTTATTCTTATTACAAACAATACAACTCGAAAAATAGCAAATTAAACTATCAAATTTAACAAAAATAATCAAATAAATTTTTAGAATAATTGTCACACATGTTATATTATGTATGCACTTCATTTGTCCAGATAATTCCTTAAGTTGCTAAATCCATTTTAGCAAATCTAACATCCATCCTTCCTTAGAAAGCAAAGAAGGCCCTCGGATTGAAACTAACATATAGATAAGAATAATTGATATCCTAAACATTAATACTGAAAATGATTGGAAAGGAAATATCTCTTTGCAGGAATTACTCTATGCTAAAGCTGAAGTAATACAAGTCAAGAATCAACAATCACATAAACAAATTCATAAATTCCTTTCAAAAGAATCTGTGCTGTTTTTTCTTAATTTAAGCATTAGAATGAAGCACGTAGACTCATTGTTGGTAGAGTGTAGCACAAGTAATACCAGCAATTAAAATACCATAAGATTGAAATTCTTTCAGCAATAATTTCAGCTTAAAATGATGGAGAGATTAAGTAAGATGATGTGGGTCTGGAAAACAACTCTAAACCTCAATTTATCAAGGTTTTCTCAAAAAACTGCTTGGTTCACTTTTTTAATACAAAATTTTCATGTTTGACCCCAACAATCTTGGCTTACCAAACGTTAAAAGAAAAGGAAAAAAAAAATCAGTTCCACGAGACGAAACCATTAAACCCAAAGGGATAAGGAATATATATACACACAATCTTGGTTAAATTTTATGTACGTTGGATGCAAAAACACATGCTAAACTAAAATGTAACAAAGTACACTTCATTGGAAATTAGAAAATTACAAATACAGATGCTGCAACACAATAAGCATAATGTAAGCTATTATAAACACAATTACATAGACAATAAAAGAAATCTAAAATATTGAGCACCAGCTTAGCCCTTAGTTTAATATCAACTTTTCCATATTCTATATGCAAATAAGCAGCACTACTAGAGCTTATGCAAATTTAGAGATGATTAAAGTAATAAATCTTTAATTGATTGTAGAGCACTAATGCATCATTGATGCAGAGGTTTTCAGTGACAAGGAGCTTACAACACTGTCAATAGAAACACCTAGTATTCCAGTGTTTAACTTCTCAAATTCTTCATAACGGTCACTGAAAGCAGTAATCTCTGTAAGAAAAAAAAAATAGGGAGGTAAAAGTACGAATAAGAATCCAATATCATACAAAATTCCAGCATATATGTTCAGACTGAAGCAAACCTGTGGGGCAAACAAATGTGAAGTCAGAAGAAGAGAATCACATATTTCTTCCCAATGTATTCAGAGAGCTTGACCTGAAACAATAATGCATCCATAATGAAGTTCAAAAAAAAATTTCATACCAAAAGAGTAAAAATAGTGACATGCCTAAATATACTTCAACAAACATCCACATAATATACCTTAATGAACTCCTGGTCAAAGACAACCTCTGCTTCTAAATCGGGAGCAGTATTCCCCACCAGTGGAAGCTCACTCTGCAAGAGAATGCTCGAAATGAGAAAACAAAAACATAAAACAGAAGATAAAACAATGCCATCAAAAATTTAAGAATATGCTCAGAATAAACAAATTCCAATACTTTTTTTTTGAATTTCACTCACATTTGAAATGTGCTTATCGTTTTAAAAAACCAACAGAATTATTGAATTTAAACATATTAATTCATTTAAAACTGCATTCACAAATGCAATTAGCTTTAGCTTAAACAATCGCAATTTCATTGGAGTCTAAGACCCACAATAATCGAACCAATCAATAATGGATATGCTCATCATAATCAAGTTGTTTAATATCAAAATCGGTTAGCAGTTTTGAAGAACAATGAACAATGAACCCATGGTGAAAAGCACGAAGATGAGAGGAAAAAGAAAACAAATCAGAGAATGTTTTGAAGTGGGGAATTAGGGATTAGAGATTTCAGTTTTGAAGAACAAGAGAGAAATCGAAGAACAAACCTGTGGCTGTGGTACCGACGGCCGTCACGAGCTCAAGGGAGAAGCACGACAGATGCAGCTGTGGGGAATTAGGGATTTTAATTTTTCCCGATAAGATGGTGTTTTGTTAATTTAAAATACACCCTATACCGACGGACTTAAAAACCGTCTGTCAAACCCCACACTATACCGACAGATATAAATATCTATCGGTAAAACCTAAATCTATACCGACGGACACGACAAACCGTTGGAATATATATTGTCTATACCGACGGTTATTTTAAACCGTTGGAATATATATTGTCTATACCAACGGATGGGGTATCCGTCGGTACAACTTGTGGTTTTTAGCGACGGTATTGTTGTCCGTCGGTATATATACTCTATACCGACTGTTTTCGACCGTCGGTATAAACCACCGTCAGTATATGTATATTATTTTGTAGTGTCACTTGGTGTTAAAATATATGTTAATTTTTTTAAAAGTAGATGAATTTTTAATATTTTATCGACAAAAATATAAATTTAAAATAGTTTCTTTTATTTTTGAGTGTATAAGACATAAACAAAAGAAGGGATAAAATTGAATAGTAGAAAACGACCTATCCCTTTCTCTTCACGCATAGGTGCTCACTAGGGGTGTGTGTAAAAAAATTGATCCAAGTAATTCGATATAAAAATTTAGATACCTTTTGATTTTTTTTTTAATTTCCAGGTACTTCAAATCAAATGTTTAAGGAAAAATCGGACACAAATCACATAAATTTTGGTTTTGAATTTTCCAAAAATTCTAAAAAAGTTCTTAACCTTTAGAGTTTAGATATTGAAGAACTAAGTGTTTTGATATAATAATTGAAAAATGTTTTGGACTAATTTGAAAAGAATTTAAAACATGTCTTTAAGTCCAAATAACTTCAAAATACGTTTGAGATATTTAAAAAGGTTTTTGGAAAAGCTTGGAATGCTTTAAAATACTCAAACCTGGCTTTTCAGCACTATCGTACCAATACGGTATACCCCGTATCGATACCTTTTTACTCCAGATTTGATTATGTCAAAACCTGTACCGATACAGGCTTGCTCGTATCGATACGAATAGGGGTCGTACCGATACGCCTTTAAAGCTTACCGATCCCTGCTTTAACAACACCCAACGACTATTTCCCAACGATCTTTTAAAATGCAGACTGTACCGATACGCTCCCTAGCGTATCAATACGCCTAGGCTGGCAAGAGCCTAACGACTAGTTCTGAAGAATGGCGTACCGATACGGGTCCCCGTGTACCGATACAATAGGCACAAGAACTGCAATTAATGTGGGAAATAAAGACCCTAACGGCTCCAAAACATCTCCAACGGTCCTCAACAGCTACAAACTCAATTAGGAGTATAAAAAGGACCTTCAAGCATCAAGAGAAGGCTAATGCTTCAATTGTCAACAAGACTATGATTAAGATTTTGTCTTAGAGCTCAATTGTCCATTTTCTTTTATAGACAACACTAGTGAGCTAAACATTGTTAAAATTTGCTCAAGTGTTTAGGTTTTGGATGAGAGCTTAATAGTGCAAACAAGCACCTATTAGAGGGATTTCAAGTTTGCTTAGAATTTCTCTTGTAAAGAGGGTTTACTCAAACTTTGGGTAGAAAGCTTTGAGGGTTGTAAATGTTGCCTCTTAAGCCTAGAAAAGGGGATGAAATTCTTAGTGAATTTGGTTGAAATCCTTAGTGGGAAGCTAAGGTAGTGGATGTAGGTGCTTGTTAGAAGGCCGAACCACTATAAATCTTTGTGCCTAATTCCAATCTTTTAGCTTCCACTTTAACACCCAAAATCCAATCTTCTCCAAACTTGGCAATCACATCGGTTGAAGGAAATCGAGCACCATAAAACCCAACAATTTTTATAAGAGCTTGGCTCAATCAAAGAGGATTAACATCCTATTGAGGTGATCAGGGAAGCTTGATACAACACATCAACCAACCGATCAAAGGCGCAATCCATCGACAAGCCACCATTCTTCGACAGAACACACTATGCCCATTGGAAGACAAGAATGATGTACTTCATAAAGTCTAAGGACTACAAGCTTTGGGACATAGTTGAAGACGGTCCGTTTGTGCCACAACGAAAGAAGTCGGATTGGAGTGCAGATGATCGCAAGAAGATGTAGCTCAATTGCAAAGCCTTGCACATCATCTTTTGTGCATTGAGCCCCAACATCTACGAAAAGATGTCTTCTTGTGAAGATGCCAATGAGGTATGTAACACCCGTGTCTTGGGCCTAGAAGTTAACCGGGTTTTAGTTCGAGTCAAATAAAAATTTAATTAAAACAATTCAACTTCAAATAATGACCAAATTGAGCTTTAATAAGAAGGGAGGGACCTATGTTGCAATTTGACCCAAATTTAAAAAGCAAGACCACTTTATGGGAAAAATTGTCTTCCCTTTTCCCATTTACCATCCCCAAACCGTTGGAAACACTCCCCACCATTGCCAAGCTTCTTCAAACTTTGGGGTCACTATTCCATTCGATTCCAACCTCGTTTTAAGGTGTTTTTCAAAGGTAAAAACGTTTTCTTAATCTCCTCTTTATCCCCTATCCAACCATTGTCTTAGATTTCAAAAATATGGGGTTTTGGAAATTAGGGTTTATATTAAAGTTTGGATTTTTAAGGGGGTTTTTCAATTTATTTTGGTAAATTGTGTTGGGGTTTTGTTTAAGCATAATGAAATACACATTATATATCAATTTGGTTGAATTTGGATGAAAATTCGTAGTGGGTCCTTAGGGCAAATTTTAAGGTATTAAAATTTGGGTTTTTGGTGGGTTTTATGTTGAAATTGAAGGGTTGATGGTCTACCTATGTTAGGAGGGTGATTTGGGATGTTTTGGAAGTCATTTGGGTGTTTGGAAATGGGTGTTTCAGCCAAGGGTTGTTGGAGTACGAAAATTGGGTTTTTGAGATATTAGGTGGTTTGGGAAATTGTGGAAATTGGGTTGTGTTTGCAAAGTAAGTTGATGGTTGAGTTAGCATTGAATTGGGAAGTAATGCATGTGTTTTGTTTGACTAGAAGCAAGAGGAAACGTTGAGGAGCTTTGGGACCGAATCCGGGTTCGTAGGAGGATTGGTTCGAATTGCTAAGGAAGGGCGGTGAGTGGTCTTAACTTGTTTTAAAGTTTGGTTCGAGCATGAATAGTGTGTGTGTGTAAAGTGTGCTTGGTAGGCCACTTCCTTATAATCCAAGTAGTTAATTAGTCTTGTTTTCCTTAGATGCCAATGTGCTTAATGACTATGCTCTTGTACTTGTGATTATATGGTGCATGTATATATATCATGATGTGGATATATGTGATGAGCAAGAGTGTGGTTGATGATATGTGATTGATGATGATAATTGGCACTAAATAATTACCGGTTGTAAATGATCGATCATTGGGATAGTGTGCACACAAATTGAGTCAAAACGTACGTGGCCTTGATGGTGTTAAGTCATCAAGGAGGAGTACGGTGATGTAACATTCCACCGGAAGCTTTTATTAATTTCTACGGGATGATGAGTGGAATCCCATCCGTAGGGCATGTGGCGATGAGTGGAATCCCGCACATGCAAGGTCCAGTGATGAGTGAAATCCCACCGAGGTAAAGTGTTGTTGAGGTTTATATCCGCACAATCGGGGTAATTAAAGTGGCCAATTAAACTTGTTCATGTATTGTGATATATGATGGTGATATGTGATTGTGGTATATGGTGTTGTTGCATGATGTGGATGTTGATGCTTAAACTTGATAGGATTGAGAGACCATATATGCCACTTGAAAGACTAGCTAGGTCTACTTGATTTTTATGCCTATGCTTGATGTATGTAAGACTAGGATTAACGTGCTTGAACCCTGCATTGTTGATGTTTTTCGTTTTAGAGCACCCTCACTAAGCTTATAGCTTACGCTCTGTATGTTCAACAATGCAGATCATTAGCGTGGTGTTAGCTCGAGGCAAGGCAAGAAGGGCTTTCCAAGTTGTTGCTCAAGTATGGTTAATTTTGTAGTAGTTAAGCAATGTGGCAATAGGGTGTGTTTGTATGAGCCTTGTATGACTCTTTCAAATGATGTTGTTTTGGATTGATTATGGATTGTAAGCATGTAATACTATGATGAATGTTTTGGTGTGTGATGGCATGCGTTAGAGTGTTTAGGTTGCCTTGTGTATGAGTGCAAACCTTTCAAGATGTCTTGTTCCCTTTAAGACCATTTGAGCTTTTATGTATGCATAATATTGCCTAAATTGCTCTTTAATTAGAATGCTATGTATGAATGCTTTAATCCATGTTTGAATGACACCCTTGGCTTAAATATGTGTGCTTGCATGTTAGTGTATGCTTAGGTGAGTCGAGAAATGCATTTAGGGTCGAGTTGGGGTCGTTTAAGTTGAAATTGAGGAATTGCAGTGCATGGGGTATCGATACCCCTAGCGAGGGTATCGATACTCTCTTGCCCAAAGGCCTCAGATTTTGCCTGGAATTTGGAGTGTTGAGTAAGAGTAGAGCGTATCGATACGGGGTTCCTGAGTATCGATACGGGTCTACTCTGTTGACCAAGGAGGGTTGATCGAGAAAGGGGGTATCAATACCCGTATCGATACAGTCTTCTCGTGTTGACTTCTTGGGTTGACCTAGAAAGGGGGTATCGATACCCCTGGCAAGGGTATCGATACTGTCTGCCTGTAAGCTTAAAAATGGACTGTTTATGCATGGCCAGGGTTCGAATGTGTTTTCCTTGTATGTTTCTGCTGTTGTGAATCACTTAGGGTTTAACCATCCTCTAGACAAGATTAAAATAAAAAAAAGAAAAAATAGGGTTGCTAACCGAAGGGGAATCCTTTGGGTTTCGTTTCGGTTTTCCCCGTGTGGCTCACTCGGACCGGTCATCCGGCCAGACCGAGACGAGAGGGTTACATTTGTTGGTATCAAAGCCTGAGGTTACCGAGACCTCGGGCAGGTAAGTGAGGTAATCTTAATGTGTTCAATGATTATGTTGTTCGATGCATGTTTTGCCATGAATCCTTGATGCTTGCTTGATCATATGATGTTTTGAATGCATGAACTGTTGTGTCTGGTGTAGAGTGTGTGCCCATTGCTACTATTACTTAATTTAAAAAGATTTTTGGAAAGAGGAATACTTGAGCACTATTGGACCCTTGCTTTGACTAACGTAATCCTTATCTGTTTCTTGTTGTAGTTTTACCTTGCTAGTTGAACCATGAGACCACGTGGGAGGCCTAGGATGGTTCGACCGGAACCATGGCAGAGGCTCCGAGAGTTGAGCCGGTAGTTGGGGTTGGAGCTCAAGTGGGAGAGCATGTGGTTGGAGTTGGAGCTCTTCCACCACCTCCACCACCACCACCTCCTCCACCGGGAGTGGGAGGTGAGGCCGGGGCCGAAGGAGAGGGACCACAAGGAGGTCAAGGTGGCCAAGGTGGCCAAGGACCGGCCGGGATTGACTTAGCTCCGTTGGTTCAGGCAATAGTCGGAGCATTTCAGGCTGCAGTAGCTGGAGGCCAGGCAGCTCATCATCAGGTTGAGGGCACCAGATTGCCATTAGAGAGACTTCGGGGCCTTGGGGCCGAAGAGTTTAGAGGTGCTACTCTAGAGAGGTCAGAGTTGTGGTTTGAGAAGACCGTCCGTATTCTTGCTCAGATGGGATGTACTGGTGAGCGTAACTATCCGACCCATGACATAGAGTTAGCTGCAGTTGTGTTTGCTCTGAAGATTTGGAGGCATTATTTGTATGGTGAGAAATGCACAGTATACATCGATCACAAGAGTTTGAAGTATATTATGACTCAGCGAGATTTGAATCTCAGACAGCGTAGGTGGTTAGAGCTGCTAAAAGACTACGATCTTACTATTGAGTACCATCCGGGTAAGGCCAATGTAGTGGCCGATGCATTGAGTAGGAAGGTGGTCGTGGACTTGAGAGCTATGTTTGCTAGACTGAGTTTGTCTGGAGATGGTGGCTTAGTAGCCGAGCTTCAGGTTAGACCTACTCTAGGTCAGATGATTCGAGATAAACAGCTCTTAGATAGATATTTGACACCTCACGTGCAAGATATAGCCGAGGGTAGATCTTCAGACTACAGTTTCAGCACTGACGGGGTTTTATGTTTCAAAGACAGAATAGTTGTGCCAGAAGACAGTGATTTGAGACGTACGATCTTGACTGAAGCCCACAGTAGTCCGTTTGCTATGCATCCTGGAAGTACGAAGATGTACCGTGATTTGAAGAATGAGTATTTTTGGGTTGGCTTGAAGAGAGATGTAGCCGACTTTGTGAGTAAGTGCTTAGTGTGTCAGAGAGTGAAGGCGGAACATCAGGTTCCCTCAGGTTTGTTACAGCCGTTGAGAATTCCGGAGTGGAAGTGGGAAAACATCACCATGGATTTTGTTTCGGGTTTGCCTTTGACTCCTACGAAGAAGAACTCAGTTTGGGTGATAGTGGATCGATTTACGAAGTGTGCTCACTTCTTGGCAGTCAACACTACTTACACCTTAGATAGATTGGCCGACTTGTACATTGGTGAGATTGTTAGACTGCATGGTGTGCCGAAGTCCATTGTGTCAGACAGAGATCCGCGATTTACTTCTAGATTTTGGGAGTGTCTGCATACAGCTTTGGGTACCCGTTTGAACTTCAGCACTTCTTATCATCCTCAGTCAGATGGTCAGTCGGAGAGAGTTATTCAGATCTTAGAGGATATGTTGCGTTGTTGTATCATAGACTTTCAAGGTACTTGGGAGAAGCATTTGCCTCTAGTAGAGTTTGCGTACAATAACAGTTTTTAGTCGAGCATTCAGATGGCTCCGTATGAGGCCTTGTATGGCTGGAAGTGTAGGACTCCAGTGTGTTGGGCCGAGGTAGGGTAGAAACTGTTACCTATGCCGGATTTGCTCAAGGGGACAACCGACAAGGTAAAATTGATTTGTGATCGTTTGAAGGCTACTTCGGATAGGCAGAAGTCCTATGCCGATCTGAAGAGGAAGGAAGTTGAGTTCTCGTGGGTGAGAAGGTATTCTTGAAGGTGTCTCCGTGGAAGAAAGTGATGCGATTTGGCCGAAAAGGGAAGTTGAGTCCGAGGTATATAGGACCGTATGAGATTGTGAAGAGGGTTGGTCCCGTTGCTTATCAGTTGCGTTTGCCATCCGAGCTTGAGAAGATACACGATGTGTTTCATGTTTCGATGCTTCGCAAGTATAGGTCCGATCCATCACATGTTATGCCCGTAGAAGAAATCGAATTGAATCCGGATTTGACTTACAAAGAAGAGCCCGTTGAGATCTTAGCTTCTGATAGTAAGGTGTTGAGGGGTAGATCGATTGAGTTAGTGAAGGTGCGGTGGCAACGTAGAGGTGTGGACGAGGCCACTTGGGAGAGGAAGGAGGATATGGAAAAGCAGTTTCCGTATCTCTTTCAGTCAGGTAATTTCGGGGACGAAATTCCTTAAGTGGGAGAGAGTTGTAACACCCGTGTCTTGGGCCTAGGAGTTAACCGGGTTTTAGTTCGAGTCAAATAAAAATTTAATTAAAACAATTCAACTTCAAATAATGACCAAATTGAGCTTTAATAAGAAGGGAGGGACCTATGTTGCAATTTGACCCAAATTTAAAAAGCAAGACCACTTTATGGGAAAAGTTGTCTTCCCTTTTCCCATTTACCATCCCCAAACCGTTGGAAACACTCCCCACCATTGCCAAGCTTCTTCAAACTTTGGGATCACTATTCCATTCGATTCCAACCTCGTTTTAAGGTGTTTTTCAAAGGTAAAAACGTTTTCTTAATCTCCTCTTTATCCCCTATCCAACCATTGTCTTAGATTTCAAAAAATATGGGGTTTTGGAAATTAGGGTTTATATTAAAGTTTGGATTTTTAAGGGGGTTTTTCAATTTATTTTGATAAATTGTGTTGGGGTTTTGTTTAAGCATAATGAAATACACATTATATATCAATTTGGTTGAATTTGGATGAAAATTCGTAGTGGGTCCTTAGGGCAAATTTTAAGGTATTAAAATTTGGGTTTTTGGTGGGTTTTATGTTGAAATTGAAGGGCTGATGGTCTACCTATGTTAGGAGGGTGATTTGAGATGTTTTGGAAGTCATTTGGGTGTTTGGAAATGGGTGTTTCAGCCAAGGGTTGTTGGAGTACGAAAATTGGGTTTTTGAGATATTAGGTGGTTTGGGAAATTGTGGAAATTGGGTTGTGTTTGCAAAGTAAGTTGATGGTTGAGTTAGCATTGAATTGGGAAGTAATGTATGTGTTTTGTTTGACTAGAAGCAAGAGGAAACGTTGAGTAGGCTTTGGGACCGAATCCGGGTTCGTAGGAGGATTGGTTCGAATTGCTAAGGAAGGGCGGTGAGTGGTCTTAACTTGTTTTAAAGTTTGGTTCGAGCATGAGTAGTGTGTGTGTGTAAAGTGTGCTTGGTAGGCCACTTTCTTATAATCCAAGTAGTTAATTAGTCTTGTTTTCCTTAGATGCCAATGTGCTTAATGACTATGCTCTTGTACTTGTGATTATATGGTGCATATATATATATCATGATGTGGATATATGTGATGAGCATGAGTGTGGTTGATGATATGTGATTGATGATGATAATTGGCACTAAATAATTACCGGTTGTAAATGATCGATCATTAGGATAGTGTGCACACAAATTGAGTCAAAACGTACGTGGCCTTGATGAAGTTAAGTCATCAAGGAGGAGTACGGTGGTGTAACATTCCACCAGAAGCTTTTATTAATTTCTACGGGATGATGAGTGGAATCCCATCCGTAGGGCATGTGGCGATGAGTGGAATCCCGCACATGCAAGTCCTGTGATGAGTGAAATCCCATCGACGTAAAGTGTTGTTGAGGTTTATATCCGCACAATCGGGGTAATTAAAGTGGCCAATTAAACTTGTTCATGTGTTGTGATATATGATGGTGATATGTGATTGTGGTATATGGTGTTGTTGCATGATGTGGATGTTGATGCTTAAACTTGATAGGATTGAGAGACCATATATGCCACTTGAAAGACTAGCTAGGTCTACTTGATTTTTATGCCTATGCTTGATGTATGTAAGACTAGGATTAACGTGCTTGAACCCTGCATTGTTGATGTTTTTCGTTTTAGAGCACCCTCACTAAGCTTATAGCTTACGCTCTGTATGTTCAACAATGCAGATCATTAGCGTGGTGTTAGCTCGAGGCAAGGCAAGAAGGGCTTTCCAAGTTGTTGCTCAAGTATGGTTAATTTTGTAGTAGTTAAGCAATGTGGCAATAGGGTGTGTTTGTATGAGCCTTGTATGACTCTTTCAAATGATGTTGTTTTGGATTGATTATGGATTGTAAGCATGTAATACTATGATGAATGTTTTGGTGTGTGATGGCATGCGTTAGAGTGTTTAGGTTGCCTTGTGTATGAGTGCAAACCTTTCAAGATGTCTTGTTCCCTTTAAGACCATTTGAGCTTTTATGTATGCATAATATTGCCTAAATTGCTCTTTAATTAGAATGCTATGTATGAATGCTTTAATCCATGTTTGAATGACACCCTTGGCTTAAATATGTGTGCTTGCATGTTCGTGTATGCTTAGGTGAGTCGAGAAATGCATTTAGAGTCGAGTTGGGGTCGTTTAAGTTGAAATTGAGGAATTGCGGTGCATGGGGTATCGATACCCCTAGCGAGGGTATCGATACTCTCTTGCCCAAAGGCCTCATATTTTGCCTTGGGTTTCGATACCCTCCAAAGTTACTGGAATTTGGAGTGTTGAGTAAGAGTAGAGCGTATCGATACGGGGTTCCCGAGTATCGATACGGGTCTACTCTGTTGACCAAGGAGGGTTGACCGAGAAAGGGGGTATCGATACCCCTGGTAAGGGTATCGATACGGTCTTCTCGTGTTGACTTCTTGGGTTGACCTAGAAAGGGGGTATTGATACCCCTGGCAAGGGTATCAATACTGTCTGCCTGTAAGCTTAAAAATGGACTGTTTATGCATGGCCGGGGTTCGAATGTGTTTTCCTTGTATGTTTCCGCTGTTGTGAATCACTTAGGGTTTAACCATCCTCTAGACAAGATTAAAATAAATAAATAAAGAAAAAAAATAGGATTGCTAACCGAGGGGGAATCCTTTGGGTTTCGCTTCATTTTTCCCCGTGTGGCTCACTCGGACCGGTTATCCGGCCAGACCGGAATGAGGGGGTTACAAGGTATGAGACAAGCTTGAAGTCACATACGAAGGAACCAACGAAGTAAATGAGACCAAGATTAGACTCCTCAACCACGAGTATGAAAACTTCAAGATGGATCTGGAAGAGGGCATTGAGAAAATGTTCGATAGGTTCTCCACCATCACCAATGGAATCAAAGGTTATGGAGAAGCCATCCCGGAAGAGAAGCTTGTCCGAAAGCTTATCTACTCCCTTCCCGAGTCATGGGACTCGAAAAGGACCGCCATCATCGAAGCTAAGAATTTGAAGACCTTGAAGCTTGATGAACTCATGGGGTCACTTCTCACTCACCAAATCATGAAGAAAGGAAAAGAAGAGGAGAAGAAGAAGAAGGAAGAGATAAAGAAGATGGGGGAAGAAAGTCAAGAAGCTAGGCATCCATGCGAATGCCATTGTTTTCAAATCCTCCAAGTGCAACCATGTTGATACAAATGAGGAGGAAAGCGAAGATGAAGAGATGTCCTACGTCTTCAACAAATTTACACGATTCATGAAGAGCGGAATGGAAAAATCCAAGCATGAATCGAAGAAGAAGATGAAGGAATCCCACAAGTCCAGCAAGAAGGGATCATCTTCAAAGCAAGCATATGTGACCACATGAAGTGATGAAGACTCCATCGATGATGAGGTAGCCCACCTATGCTTGACGGCCTTCAATGAGAGGGGTAACCTTTAACTCATCCATTTCAAATTCTTATACTTTTGATGAGTTACAGGAAGCCTATGATGAGTTGGTTTTCGAATTCAAGGCTTCGTTTTCAAAAAAAACAAAAAGTTGATTTCAAAATTGAAAAATGAAAATGATTTGCTTTTGAAAACCAATCTTGAGTTTGAAGCAAAATTGAAAGATTTTGAGCAACAAGTTTCTAGTTTACAAAACTTGCTTCAAACAATGGAAAAAGATCATCAAAAAGAAGTTGATGATATTAAGAAAGAAAAGATTTTGATTTCCAAGGAACTAGAAAAGAAAAATAATTTTGAAAAATCAAAATTTTATCAAAGACAATCTAGTGCCCCTAGATTTTTAAATGGAAAATGTTTTAGAAGTGTTTGGGTTCCAAAAGAACTAATCACTTCACATAAAAAGGATGAAGTTGAAAAATGAATTCTTAAGGGGATTAAATTTTGTGCAACTAACGTTTATGGATCCAAAGCAATTTGGATACCAAAATTTGTATGATTGTCTTGATTAGGTGTGATGGAGATGTTCAACAAGTCCAATTTTTGAGGGGGGGGGGGACTCCAAGCACACAAGGAAGAACACTTGAAGAAGGAAAACTTCACATCCTCCCTTGGAGTTCAAGTGTTGGTAAAATCTAGTTGTTTTATTTGTTTAATTCAATTTATTTTCTTTTAATTCAACTAGATTATCATGTATTGGACTAACATCTTTTGATAATTCTTTGAGTAAGGGGATCCATTTTAAAACCAAACATTTTAATAGTTTCAAAATTTAAACCTCTATTGTTATTTTGACCCTAAAAGCATTTTAAATTCTTTTTGATATAACAAAAAGGGGGAGAGATTGGTTTGAATAATTGTGTTTTTCAAATGAATAAGAGGGGCTTTAATTACTTTTGTATATTTCATCTCTTATTCAAAATTTTAAACTTAAAGGGGGAGAATCCCAAACAATTTTTCAAGTTGGTTTTATTATATCAAAAAGAGGGAGATTGAAAAACTAAGTGGTTTGATATAATAATTGAAAAATGTTTTGGACTAATTTGAAAAGAATTTAAAACATGTCTTTAAGTCCAAATAACTTCAAAATATGTTTGAGGTATTTAAAAAGGTTTTTGGCAAAGTTTGGAATGCTTTAAAATACTCAAACCTGGATTTTCAGCACTACCGTACCGATACGGTATACCCCGTATCGATACCTTTTTACTCCAGATTTGATTATGCCAAAACTCGTACCAATATAGGCTTGCCCGTATCGATACGGAGAGGGGTCGTACCGATACGCCTTTAAAGCGTAATGATCCCTGCTTTAACAACCCCCAACAGTCTTTTAAAATGCAGATCGTACCGATACGCTCCTTAGCGTATCGATACGCTTAGGCTGGAAAGAGCCCAACGGCTAGTTCTGAAGAAGGGCGTACCGATACGGGTCCCTGTGTACCGATACGATAGGCACCAGAACTACAATTAATGATGGAAATAAAGACCCTAACGGCTCCAAAACATCCCCAACGGCTACAAACTCAATTAGGAGTATAAAAAGGACCTCCAAGCATCAAGAGAAGGCTAATGCTTCAGTTGTCAACAACACTATGATTAAAATATTGTCTTAGAGCTCAATTGTCCATTTTCTTGTATAGACAACACTAGTGAGCTAAACATTGTTAAAATTTGCTCAAGTGTTTAGATTTTGGGTGGGAGCTTAATAGTGCAAACAAACACCTATTAGAGGAATTTCAAGTTTGCTTAGAATTTCTCTTGTAAAGAGGGTTTACTCAAGCTTTAGGTAGAAAGCTTTGAGGGTTGTAAAGGTTGCCTCCTAAGCCTAGAAAAAGGGACACAATTCTTAGCAAATTTGGTTGAAATCCTTAGTGGGAAGCTAAGGTAGTGGATGTAGGTGCTTGTTAGAAGGCCGAACCACTATAAATCCTTGTAACAAATTCAAATCTTTTAGCTTCCACTTTAACACCCAAAATTCAATCTTCTCCAAACTTGACAAACACATCGATTAAAGGAAATCGAGCACCATAAAACCCAACAGACATGTCTAACTTTATCCCTTTATTATATAATTTTGAATCTAGCCTTCCTAGATTTACAAATTTTGTGTGTAATTCGGACTTGAATTTAATGTCATTGGAGAATCATTTACATGTTTTGTATGGAAACAAGGCTCCCAAGATTGATATTTGCTTTTGACATTTTATTTTGAGATTATAAACAAACGTGATCTTTATTTCATTGACGACATTTTTAATTTATTTCTTAACTTGCCTTTATAAAAATTTCTAATAATATTACATTCTTTTTTTTGGGAGAAATTATTATTTTTAAGGTAAAATGACAAAAGATGCCATCGACGCTTGCATGTTTTGTAATTTGTCCCTTTATTTTTTTGGAGCAAACAACCCTTAACATTTCAATTTAGTCCAAATATGCCCCTACTGGATGGAAACTGCTAGTCAACTGATGATCAACGGCTGATTCTGGGATGTGTAAAGAAAACCAAACGAGTTTTTGTCAAGGAACTAGTGAATTCTTCCTTTGAATTTCACTCTAAATCCAAGAAGAATTAATAGTCTGCAGATACGAAATAACTCAAATAAAGGAGCAGCCTCCACTCTCAATTTAAACAATTTTCACAAGCTCCAGCTTGTATTAGTCTTGCATTCAGCAAGCCAGAAATCTGTTCCTTAATTGAGGAACAAATCTGCTACCATCCAACTTTTGCCCCTGTTGCACTAGAATATTTTCCTTTATAAAAAACCTCAAACAAAGCTGGTTTATCCTAACACTGACTTAATAAGTTGGAGTCTCCCTGCATAACTAAGCTTCTTTGTAGACCATTTCCTCAGTCTATAAACATTATAGGGCATGTTTTCTGCTTGCGTTGATATGTGTTTGATTTGGTCTTTTGTTCAAGGTCTGGTGTTTGTCTCGAAGCAGTGGTGGTTGAGTATTCTCTATTGTTTAATTTTGATGGAAAGCTACTTCTTTAATGGTATAAAAAAATAATCTTCACTCGTGGTCCTTTGTGTTCTATTTTGGCCACCAGAATTCAAAAAAGATTATTCTAGTCACTTACGTTTAAAATCATTTCTATTTTGGTCCCTTAGCCGTTAGTCTCCGTTACTTAAAAAAATTAATTTCTAATTTAACCCCCAAACTTTTAAAACTTTATTTTTTTACAATCTTCCCAAAAAATTATAAAACTAAAACCCCAAATAACTTTGAAACTTCCCAAAAATGATTTCAACACTATTTTTCAGTCCCTTGGTCGTGTGTGTTTTAATATCAGAATAATCATGTGTTTTATTTTTATATAAAGGTAAAATTTTAATTTTTTTCATATAAGTTGCAATTTGGTCCCTTGGTTGTGTGTTTTTGAATGACCTTCCCAGAAATTATTTCAACACTATTTTCCAGTCCTTGTCAGCTTTTCAGAAGAAACTACAAGAAGAGAATGGACCCAAGTTTGAGCCATTGTACGTTGCGGGTGCCCCTAGATCATTTTACGGGAGGCTTTTTCCATCGAGAACTTTGTATTTCGTGCACTCATCTTCTTCCCTTCATTGGCTTTCTCGGGTCAGTTTACTTGCTGCTTTTCGTTTCACCTGGACTTGAAAACCTAACCTAAATAGTCTTATAATGACTAATCCAATTTGATCATAAAAAAATAACCTTTTAAATCTATTCAACTATTATCTAAAAATAGTATAAACCAGAAATGAACTTAGTTTGACAAATTCAAACAACTAAAACTCAAAGAGATTGAGCCTCAAATGATATGCACATAAAATGAGTTGAAAATTTCTAAACTCAAATTGATCTGGTCCATAATATTCCTAGGTGCCCTAGAACTTATTGACAGACCCACTGATAAACTCAAATTGATCTGGTCCATTGGCTATGATAGATTCCTACGCGACGCAGTTCCGAAACCATTTCTCTTTATTTCTCAAGCTACGCTCCGAAGAAATAGCTCTAAAAGAGCGCATAGTTCTGACATTAAGGGGCAGAAGAACACCGGATCCGACCCCAGACGAAAGTTGTTTACTGTGGAACAACCTAGGTTAGGCATTTTAGGATTTGGTTGAAATGGTACGTGTTCAACTTTATTTTCAGCTTAATAATATATGATCATTCATAAGTATAACTAGAATCAGTGCTTTTGAATGCAGGGTCTGATTGAAGAGGAAATGTTAGGTGACTACTACACCCTATGTAACACCCGAGTTCGGAGGTCGGGCGGAAAATAATAATTTAATAATGGTTCGGGTTTCGGTTCCTAATTTTTAAATAATAAAATAATGGTTTGGGCTCGGGTTTTAAGACAAATAAAAGTAAGTTGGACCATTTTCAAAACAAGCCCAAATATCCATGGGTGTCACCTATAGTGGTTTCCTTAATTCATTAAGGGTGTTTTGGTCTTTTGACTTCCCAATTTTAAACAAACATAAAATATTTGCTATTGGCTCATCTTCTTCTCTCCACACCATCTTCTTCCAACGTCACCCCCCCGCTCCTTAGGTTACTATTCCATCACATGTCTTGCTCGTTTTGAAGAGTTTCGCAAAGGTAATCACGTTTTTGACTTACCCTCGTTATTCTCTACAAGCTAATACCTTTTATTTTCATTTTTATACATGTTTTTGAGATTTGAAATTTGGAAGATTTTGGATAAAAGTGTTACCTTTATGGTCTTTAACTAAAGATTTTGGTTTGTTGTTGGTGTGGGGGTTGTTTGTTGTTCATGGGATTCAATATATATGATTTTTAAAGGATTTTATGCATATTCCCGGATTTGGGTTTTTGGGAGGTTTTGAGTTGAGATATAGGGGTGTTTATGTGGAAATAAGAGGGCTGATGAATAGGCTATATGTAAGGGCTGTTTTGGAGGCTTTAGGGAGTAATTTAAGGGTTGGAATCACTGGTTTTAGGGTGAGTTTAGGGGCTGCTCGGGATTATGGATTTTGGGTTTGTTTTCAATGGAAAATTTGATGTCTTGTGCTTGGTATGTAATCCGGGTTTACTATTTTGGAATATGGACTGATTTGGGATTGTTTAAATTGTGTTGGAATGTTTAGAAGCAAGAATTTTGGTTGGTGAAGCTTCGGGGACAAATCCGGGGATTTCGGAGTCTTGAGCTTGGTCTTCGGTTTTCACTTGGGTAACAACGGTGAGTAGAATTGTTGATTTTTGCATTGTGCTGGATATGGATCCTTTTGGGGTTTGGGTGGGACCTTGAGGGGTCACCTAAACCCGAGTGTAAGCCTCTCTACTCCTATGTGGTTATGATGGATGAATGGTTATGTGTTATGATTATCATGTGCATGTTAATGTTGTTAATGTGTAGTCGAGTTGAAGTCATGCCTCACGTGACGGTGGTCTAAACTACGGTGATGTGTAGTCCCACTGGTAGTGACTAGTAGGGAAGTACTTTGATGTGTAGTCCCATTGGAAATCCACTAGTCGAAACGGTGATGTGTAGTCCCACCGTGTGTGTGTGATGGTTGTGCTTGTGCAAACCACGTGTTGTTGTTAAGATAGTCATTTCGTGCATCCATTGCTTTTCTTGCATATAAAGTGTGTTTGAAAAACTGCATGTTGTGGATTGTAGAGCCTCTCTCACTAAGCTAGTTGGCTTATGCTCTCTTTGTTTCCAACATGCAGATCGTTAGAGTTCGGGAGGCGAGCGGGCAAGGGAGAAGCTTTTGGAGTTCTCAAGCTAGTTCAAGTATGGTTTGCGTTTTGTAATAATGCCTAGACGATGGGGTATAGAGTTTTAGGAGTTGGTGTCAAACTCCTTAAGTGGTTGTGTTTGAGCATGCTAAACTCATGGATGTGCTATGTTTTTGTTTCATGGAAATGTGGACTATGCTTATCACGTTGCTAAATTGAACATGCCTAAACGTGTATGTTGTTGGCCTATGTATGCTTTATGTTTGACTACCTTGTGTATGGGGTCGTACGGTTGCTAAGTATGTTCTCTTTGTGAAATGGCATGTGAACTTATTTGAGATGTATGATGTCTATTGGTTCTTTTAAATGTCTTCAAGCATGACTTGTATGAAAGGCTACTAAAGTGTAATTTGCCATGTATGTATGATTGTTCATATTTATGCCTTGAGTGTGTTTGAGTATGCTTGACATAGGTTGTATGCCTCTAGAGCTTGGGTGTTGGTGTTGTGTGCCTTTAAGGGGTCCTATGGGACCTTTAGACTTGTTGAAATTCCCCTAAACCTGTCTTTCAAAGGTTGCAGGCAGCCCGCGTTTCGAAACGGGCTGGGTCGTTTCGGAACGGGTAGGCTTCAGGGACCCCGTATCGGAACGCGTTTCGATACGCTTTGGCCTCTGGAAGCCCTGTTCCGATACGAGTTTCGGAACATTTTGGCTACTGGAATTCTGAGAAATTGACGAGATGAAGGGGTTTCGAAACGGGCCTAAAGGTTTCGAAACGGTCAAAATCTCGTTGACCACGAGAAGTTGACCGTTGAGGGCGTTTCGGAACGGTTGACCACCGTTTCGATACGGCCCCTTGTATAGGCTCTAGGGCAGTTGACCTGGTCAAGGCGTTTCGATACGCCTCAAGGGTGTTTCGAAACGGTCTGTTTAAAAGATAAAAATTGGGCTGTTTAAATGTTGTTTCGGTTCGAATGTTTATCTCATGAAATTTTATTCCGCTGTTTGAATCACATAGGGCTTAAATGAACTTTTAGAAAAGACTAAGTTAAAGAAAAAAAGAGGGTTGCTAACCGAAGGGGAGCCTTAGCGGGTTTCACTTCAGTTTTCCCCGTGTGGCCCACTCGGACCGGTCATCTAGCCAGACCGGGACAAGGGGGTTACATTTATTGGTATCAGAGCCTGAGGTTTCCGAGACCTCGGGCAGGTAAGTGAGGTGAGTTAAGGTATTATGGGTGTTTTGCCATGTATGACTAAATTTTGTCTCTAGCACAGTGTAGGAATGCATACTATAGTGACTTTGTTATTGTGTGAGAGTTGGTCAAGTCCCCATTGTTAGGCGTTGTTGTCAAAATAAAAAGGAAAATTGTTTTGGTTTAAAGAGCTTGAGAACCAGAATCCTTGCCCTTTTGCTAACCTAACGTTTCTTTGTTGTTGTGTGTTTGCTGTTTTAGATTATTTTAATTGCTATGGTGAGACCGAGGGGACGGCCTAGAGCGGGTGACCAGGCACCCGAGAATATGCCTCATGCTCTTCATGCTCCCGGTGGTAATGGAGGGAACGTCGAAGGTGATGGTAATGGGCCTCAAGCTGAGGCTAATGTGGGAGGAAATGGAGCTCAAGCGGGCCAAGGCCAGGCAGGTCCAGATGTGGCTCATTTGATTCAGACCATAGCCAGAGCTTTTCAGACAGCTTTGGCCGGTATGCAAGCTGCAGCACCACGTCAGGGTGCGAGGACAGGATTACCCCTAGAGAGGCTTCGTAACTTAGGGGCAGTTGAGTTTCGTGGGCTGTCTCCGGAGGGTTCAGAGGGCTGGCTCGAGAGTACTACTCGCATCTTGGGTCAGATGGAGTGTTCGGATGCCCGTAAGTTGGGATGTATCGTCTCATTGCTTCAGGGAGACACTTATACTTGGTGGACCACTGTTATTTCCGGTATGGCCGAGGCGGATGTCATATGGGAGTTTTTCAGAAATGCCTTCAAGAGGAAGTACCTCGGGGTTCGGTACTTGGATGAAAAGAAAAGAGAGTTCATGGCTTTGGTTCAAGGTAATAGGACCGTGTCAGAGTTTGAGATCCAGTTTGTGAGGTTGAGCCAGTACGCGCCAGAGTTGATTCCGGATGAGAAGGAGCAATGCGAGCGCTTCAGATATGGGTTGACTACTGATGTGAAGACCTACATGCTAGCCTCTGACTACACTGAGTTTGATGTCTTGGTTTCTAGGGCCAAGGATGTAGAGCAGAACCTAAGCTCTAGAGCACGTGCTTGTGGGTCTGACTCCGGAAAGAGATATGCGAACTGGGATAGAGATCATGTCAAGAGGCATAGAGATAGGAGGTACCAGCCGGATACGAGACCTAGGGGTGGTAACCATGGTCAGGGTTGTCAGGACCAAGGGGCCGTTGGACACATTCTGGAGTGCACTAGGTGCGAGAGACGCCACCCAGGTGAGTGTATGGGTATGTTTGGGGCGTGTTGGAACTGTAGCTCCCAAGACCATTTGAGGCGTGATTGTCCACACCGAGTTAGGGGCGGACCGGCTCCAGCGAGGGGTTTTGAGCATCAGAGAGGCCGTGGGCGCGGCCGTGGGAACTTTCAGCCAAGGAATGAGGGTCAGAGGAACTTGGCTCATGTAGTAGCAGTCTAGCCCGAGGGAGGAGGACCGGCTAGGGTGTACGCTCAGCGAGAGACTAGGAATGACATTAATGTCATTGCAGGTAATTTCACATTACAGTCTTTGAGTTTGCTTTCTCTAATAGATTCAGGGTCAACACATTCGTATATCTTGAGTGAACACGCAAAGTCAATAGGATTACCTTGTGATTGGTTAGAGGTAGGCGTAAATGTCACTAGCTCTTTTGGTGATACAGTGGTAGTTAGGAAAATGCATAGGAGGTATCCTCTGATGGTTCAGGGCCACATATTTTCGGTCGATATGATGAAGTTACCCTTCTATGGCTTTGATGTGATTTTGGGCATGGATTGGCTTGTAGAGCATAGAGCTAGGGTTGACTTCGAGACTAAGAGAGTCTCTTTGAGGCTTACTGATGACTTTGAGGTTGTGGTAGTTGGGGAGAATGTCAAGTTTTTGTCCAATGTGGTTTCGGCTTTGGAAGCTCAGAGGTTGTTGGGTTTAGGGTGTCAGGCTTACTTGGCTTATGTAATGAACCCGGATATGAGTGATGTGAGACCTCAGGACATCAGAACAGTATGTGATTTTCCGAGTGTTTTTCCGGAAGAGATACCAGGCTTGCCTCTAGATAGAGCAGTTGAGTTTGCTATTGAGACATATTCTGATTCTACACCGGTGTCGATTGCTCCGTATAGAATGGCACCGAAAGAGTTGAAAAAGTTGAAGACACAGCTTCAGGAGTTGACTGACAGAGTTTTCATTAGGCCTAGTGTTTCCCCGTGGGGTGCTCCGGTCTTGTTTGTGAAAAAGAAGGATGGTAGCATGCAGATGTGTATAGACTATAGACAGTTGAATAAGGTGACAGTGAAAAACAAATATCCCTTGCCTAGGATAGATGACTTGCTAGACCAGTTGAGGGGTGCTTTCGTGTTTTCGAAGATTGACTTGAGGTCCGGATACTATCAGTTGAAGGTGAAAGATGTGGACATACCGAAGACAGCCTTTCGTACACGTTATGGACATTACGAGTTTTTGGTTATGCCTTTTGGGTTGACCAACGCTCCAGCAGCCTTCATGGATATGATGAACAGAGTGTTTCATAAGTTCTTGGACAGGTTTGTGGTAGTGTTTATTGATGACATCCTAGTGTACTCTAGGACCGAAGAGGAGCACGATGAGCACTTAAGGTTAGTGCTTCAGGCCCTACTTGAGAATCAGTTGTATGCCAAGCTAAGTAAGTGTGAGTTTTGGATTAGGGAGGTGGTCTTCCTAGGTCACGTGATCTCGGCTAGTGGGATTAGTGTAGATCCCAAGAAGATTGAAGCTATTGTGAATTGGAAACAACCGAAATCAGTGATAGAAATCCGCAGTTTCCTAGGTTAGGCGGGATACTACAGAATGTTTGTTGAGGGGTTCTCGAGAATAGCGACTCCGTTGACCAAGTTGTTACAGAAGAATGTTTCGTATGAATGGTCAGATGTGAGACAAGAAGCGTTTGAGAAATTGAAGAAAGCTTTGACCGAAGCTCCTATTTTGATTCAGCCTGAGCCGGGGAGAGAGTTTGTGATTTACAGTGATGCGTCCTACGTAGGGCTAGGTTGTGTACTTATGCAAGAAGGTAAGGTAGTAGCATATGCTTCGCGACAGCTAAAAATCCATGAGAAGAATTACCCTACACATGACATAGAGTTGGCTGCAGTGGTGTTTGCGTTGAAGATTTGGAGACACCATCTTTATGGAGAGAAGTGCACCATGTACACCGACCACAAGAGTTTGAAATATTTGATGTCTCAGAGGGAGTTGAACCTCAGGCAGCGAAGGTGGTTAGAGCTTCTTAAGGATTATGACCTTACCATAGAGTACCATCCGGGCAAAGCAAATGTGGTGGCCGATGCCTTGAGTAGGAAAGTGGTCGTTGAGTTGCGAGCAATGTTTGCAAGGTTGAGTGTCTCTACGGATGGTGGATTGATAGCCGAGCTTCAGGTTAAGCCATCATTGGTTCAGTTGATTCGTGAGAAGCAGTTGCAAGATGAGTCTTTGGCACCTCACGTGCAAGACATAGCCGAGGATAGGCCTACCGAGTATTGTTTTGGAGAGAATGGGATCCTATGTTTCAAGGATAGGATAGTGGTTCTGGAGGATGCCGAGTTGAGGCGTACGATCTTGAGTGAGGCTCACAATAGTCCTTTTGCTATGCATCCGGGTAGCACGAAGATGTATCGAGGATTGAAGGAAGAGTATTATTGGGTTGGTTTGAAGAAGGACGTAGCCGAGTTTGTAAGTAGATGTATGGTTTGTCAGAGAGTCAAGGTTGAGCACCAGTTTCCCTCAGGGCTTTTGCAACCGTTGAAAATTTCAGAGTGGAAGTAGGAGCGTATCACTATGGACTTTGTGTCAGGACTTCCGTTGACTCCTTCGAAGAAAAATTCAGTGTGGGTGATTGTAGATAGATTTACTAAGTGTGCTCACTTCATACCGATTCATACTACCTATACTTTGGACAAGTTGGCCGAACTGTATATCCGTGAGATAGTGAGACTACATGGGGTACCGAAGTCGATTGTATCAAACCGAGATCCAAGATTTACCGCTAGGTTTTGGGAGTGTTTGCATCGGGCCTTGGGTAGTTGGTTGAACTTCAGCACTTCGTATCATCCACAGTCAGATGGGCAATATGAGAGGGTAATTCAGATTTTGGAGGATATGCTGAGGTGTTGTATCATTGATTTTCAGGGGTCGTGGGAGAAACATCTACCGTTGGTGGAGTTCGCGTATAACAACAGCTTTCAGTCGAGCATTCAGATGGCTCCTTATGAGGCCTTGTATAGTAGGAAGTGTAGAACCCCGATTTGTTGGGCCGAGGCCGGACAGAAACTTGTGTCGATGCCCGAATTGCTTAAGGGAACCACCGAGAAGGTGAAGTTGATATGTGATCGCTTGAAAGCAGCTTTAGATCGACAGAAGTCCTATGCCGATTTGAAGAGGAAGGAGGTAGAGTACTCCATGGGGGATAAAGTGTTCTTGAAAGTCTCACCTTGGAAGAAAGTGATGAGGTTTGGGAGGAAGGGCAAGTTGAGCCCAAGGTACATAGGGCCTTATGAGATAGTTGAGAGAATTGGTCCGGTTGCATATAGATTGAGGCTCCCAGTTGAGCTAGAGAAGATTCATGATGTATTTCATGTGTCAATGCTTAGGAGGTATAGATCGGATCTGTCCCATGTTATGCCAGTGGAAGAAATAGAGTTAAACCCAGACTTGTCTTACAACGAGGAACCAGTTGAGATACTTGCTTCTGATAGCAAGGTGTTGCGTGGCAAGACTATAAAATTGGTCAAAGTATTATGGAGACATAGAGGTGTGGAGGAGGCCATGTGGGAGAGGAAAGCTGACATGCTTGAGTAGTTTCCATATTTGTTTCCGTCAGGTAATTTCGGGGACGAAATTCCTTAAGTGGGGGAGAGTTGTAACACCCGGTTTCAGAGGTCGGGCGGAAAATAATAATTTAATAATGGTTCGAGTTTCGGTTCCTAATTTTTAAATAATAAAATAATGGTTTGGGCCTCGGGTTTTAAGACAAATAAAAGTAAGTTGGACCATTTTCAAAACAAGCCCAAATAGCCATGGGTGTCACCTATAGTGGTTTCCTTAATTCATTAAGGGTGTTTTGGTCTTTTGACTTTCCAATTTTAAACAAACATAAAATATTTGCTTTTGGCTCATCTTCTTCTCTCTACACCATCTTCTTCCAACGTCAAACCCCCCTCCTTAGGTTACTATTCTATCCCATGTCTTGCTCGTTTTGAAGAGTTTCACAAAGGTAATCATGTTTTTGACTTACCCTCGTTATTCTCTACAAGCTAATACCTTTTATTTTCATTTTTATACATGTTTTTGAGATTTGAAATTTGGAAGATTTTGGATAAAGGTGTTACCTTTATGGTCTTTAACTAAAGATTTTGGTTTTTTGTTGGTGTGGGGGTTGTTTGTTGTTCATGGGATTCAATATATTGATTTTTAAAGGATTTTATGCATATTCCCGGATTTGGGTTTTTGGGAGGTTTAGAGTTGAGATATGGGGGTGTTTTATGTGGAAATAAGAGGGCTGATGGATAGGCTATATGTAAGGGCTATTTTGGAGGCTTTAGGGAGTAATTTAAGGGTTGGAATCATTGGTTTTAGGGTGAGTTTAGGGGCTGCTCGGGATTATGGATTTTGAGTTTGTTTTCAATGGAAAATTTGATGTCTTGTGCTTGGTATGTAATCCGGGTTGACTATTTTGGAATATGGACTGATTTGGGATTGTTTAAATTGTGTTGGAATGTTTAGAAGCAAGAATTTTGGTTGGTGAAGCTTCGGGGACAAATCCGGGAATTTCGGAGTCTTGAGCTTGGTCTTCGGTTTTCACTTGGGTAACAACGGTGAGTAGAATTGTTGATTTTTGCATTGAGCTCGATATGGATCCTTTTGGGGTTTGGGTGGGACCTTGAGGGGTCACCTAAACCCGAGTGTAAGCCTCTCTACTCCTATGTGATTATGATGGATGAATGGTTATGTGTTATGATTATCATGTGCATGTTAATGTTGTTAATGTGTAGTCGAGTTGAAGTCGTGCCTCACGTGACGGTGGTCTAAACTACGGTGATGTGTAGTCCCACCGGTAGTGACTAGTAGGGAAGTACTTTGATGTGTAGTCCCATTGGAAATCAACTAGTCGAAACGGTGATGTGTAGTCCCACCGTGTGTGTGTGATGGCTGTGCTTGTGCAAACCACGTGTTGTTGTTAAGATAGTCATGTCGTGCATCCATTGCTTTTCTTGCATATAAAGTGTGTTTGGGAAACTGCATGTTGTGGATTGTAGAGCCTCTCTCACTAAGCTAGTTGGCTTATGCTCTCTTTGTTTCCAACATGCAGATCGTTAGAGTTCGGGAGGCGAGCGGGCAAGGGATGAGCTTTTGGAGTTCTCAAGCTAGTTCAAGTATGGTTTGCGTTTTGTAATAATGCCTAGATGATGGGGTATAGAGTTTTAGGAGTTGGTGTCAAACTCCTTAAGTGGTTGTGTTTGAGCATGCTAAACTCATGGATGTGCTATGTTTTTGTTTCATGGAAATGTAAACTATGCTTATCACGCTGCTAAATTGAACATGCCTAAACGTGTATGTTGTTGGCCTATGTATGCCTTATGTTTGACTACCTTGTGTATGGGTTCGTACGCTTGCTAAGTATGTTCTCTTTGTGAAATTGCATGTGAACTTATTTGAGATGTATGATGTCTATTGGTTCTTTTAAATGTCTTCAAGCATGACTTGTATGAAAGGCTACTAAAGTGTAATTTGCCATGTATGTATGATTGTTCATATTTATGCCTTGAGTGTGTTTGAGTATGCTTGACATAGGTTGTATGCCTCTAGAGCTTGGGTGTTGGTGTTGTGTGCCTTTAAGGGGTCCTATGGGACCTTTAGACTTGTTGAAATTCCCCTAAACCTGTCTTTCAAAGGTTGCAGGCAGCCCGCGTTTCGAAACGGGCTGGGTCGTTTGGGAACGGGTAGGCTTCAGGGACCCCGTATTGGAATGCGTTTCGATACGGTTTGGCCTCTGGAAGCCCCTATTCCGATACGGGTTTCGGAACATTTTGGCTACTGGAATTCTAAGAAATTGACGAGATGAAGGCGTTTCGAAACGGGCCTGAAGGTTTCGAAACGGTCAAAATCTCGTTGACCACGAGAAGTTGACCGTTGAGGGCGTTTCGGAACGGTTGACCACCGTTACGATACGGCCCCTTGTATAGGCTCTGGGGCAGTTGACCTGGTCAAGGCGTTTCGATACGCCTCAAGGGTGTTTCGAAACAGCCTTTTTAAAAGATAAAAATTGGGCTGTTTAAATGTTGTTTTGGTTCGAATGTTTATCTCATGAAATTTTATTCCGCTGTTTGAATCACATAGGGCTTAAATGAACTTTTAGAAAAGACTAAGTTAAAGAAAAAAAAAAGAGGGTTGCTAACCGAAAGCGAGCCTTAGTGGGTTTCACTTCGGTTTTCCCCGTGTGGCCCACTCGGATCGGTCATCTGGCCAGACCGGGACGAGGGGGTTACACCCCATATTACGAACCTTGTGCCGAAGAGATTCAAGCAGAGGTAAAGAAAGAAGGGTCGTTCATCATTGATCGTCTTGAGGTTGTAGCATTACCATGGGATTATGTCAATGAAGGAATCAACTATGACAAAGTTTTGACAGCGAAAGATATAGCCAAGTGTATGAGAGCGGTCAACGAGTCGATTATTCGGAGTCATTTTGGAGCAGATATCATGGATCACTTATTTCATAGGTTTACTAAAATCCTGGTTGGAGATCCCAAGGAAGTGGAGCATGTTAGCTTGGTTATTTCTTTAATAAAAAATGTTTGATAATTTGTATTTGTGGTGTGGTTGCAAATTTCATGATTGATTCGATTTCTACGGTCGTTTTTCAACTTCTATTGCCATTGAACCAATTTGATTACTTAAAATACAAGTTAAATATGTAGCTTTTACAGTAGAAGAAGTGAATTCCAGGGCCAACACTCAACATTCAACACTGCTGATGTCTTTGAATTCTCTGCTCTAGTTTTAGTATACCAAAAATTAGTAAAGTTGATGTGGATTTTAGTGTTGAAATTGTCAGAATCAATTAAACAAATGAAGAAATGATGGCTGACTTATCTTAGCAACCAAAAACCTCTTTAGTCTTTACAAACTTCACCCTTTTATACTTTATACAACTAGATTAATTTGGACATAAATGTAATTTCAAAGATTATTCTAGGGACCTTGGTGTTTTAGTTTTATAAATTTTGGGGAAGATGGTGAAAAATAAAATTTTGAAAGTGGGATTAAATTAGAAACTAATTTTTTTAAGTAACGGAGACTAACGGCCAAGAGACCAAAATAGAAACGATTCTAAACCTAAATAACCAAAATAATCATTTTTGGGATTGTGGGAACGCCTAGCTCGGGAACAGGCAGCAGAACACCAAATCGCTGGCGATCAACGAGCAAATGTTAGTGATAGCCGTCTAGGACAACGTTCTACTGACAGTGATCAGGTTGCGCAACGGGTATGGACTCTATACGTGGGAGGACTTTCTAGGTCAATCCATTGGAAAGGTTTATGGCAGGTATTCGATAGGCATGGTATTGTCAGGGATGTTTTCATCCCCGATCGGGTGGCTCGAGACAGACATCGATTTGGTTTTGTTCGGATGGCATCGCAAGAGGATGCCAATCGGGTGATTGAAACACTACATGGGAAATGGATATATGGTGCTCGTATGAGAGTTGTTATGGCTTGGAAGGGACGAACGAAATTGATCAAGAGGAAAGGGGGCGATGGGGCGAGTCGGGAGCAACGAGGGGAGTTGGAGACCAATCGGACCAAGGATACACGATCGTCAACAATACCAGCGGGGGAAGGGGTGAGCGACAATTGCAGAGAGATCACGGGCATCGTGGACGAGGATAAGTGGGTTGTTCTTCAATGGTGCGCGGTTGGGTGGTGTTTGAATCCTTGTAGTATAAAGGCCCTGGCGGAGAGGTTGGAGGTGGATAAACATGAGGGATTTTTAATTATGAGATTGTCGGGATACATGATTTTATTGATGTGTACATCGGCGAATGTTTGGGGCCAGGTGATAAACATGGATCGTGTTAAAGAATGTTTTGCTAGAGTGGATGTAACCCCCTCGTCCCGGTCTGGCCGGATGGCCGGTCCGAGTGGGCCACACGGAGAAAACCGAGTGAAAACCCGTTAAGGTTCCCCCTCGATTAGCAACCCTATTTTTTTCTTTTTATTTTAATCTTGTCTAGAGGAATATTAAGTCCTAAGTGTTTCACAACAGCGGAAGACATCCAAAAGATCACATTCGAACCCCGACCATACCCACTTAGTCCATTTTTAAGCTTACAGGGCAGACCGTATCAGTACCTTAACTAGGGGTATCGATACGCCCTGACCAGGTCAACCCCAACAGTCAACTCGAAGAAGACCGTATCGATACAGCCCTTGAGCGTATCGATACGCCTTCTTTAGTCAACATCTCGTGGTCAAACGAGATATACCCGTACCGATACGCCCCAACACCGTATCGATACGCCAAAAACTCCCCAATTTCTCAGAATTCCAGTGACCAAAAACTGTATCGATACGCCCCCGCGTATCGATACGCCCAGCCAAAACTGAGCTCTGCAGGCAAGACCGTATCGATATGGCCCTTAGGCGTACCGATACGCTCTGCTCTGCAACTCAACCTTTTCCATCTTGATGACTACAAACCCGACACTAGATGCATCTTTGGACTCCCCTAAGCACACACAAACATACATACATCAAAACTAAACTGAGATTTAGCTTACAACGCATTGAATCTATCAAGGGTCATACAAATCAAAGACCTCATGCACATCCACCAAAAAGAGCATGCTTAGCAAACAAAAGGCCCCATACACAAGATAGTCAAGCATGAGGCATACATAGGCCAACAACATACATGTTTAGGCAAGTTCACATAAGCAACATAGCAAGCATAAATCACCATCCATGAAACTAAGCATAACACATCCACGAATATAACATGCTCAAACACAATCTCCTAAGGAGTTCGACACCAACTCCTAAAACTCTATTCCCCATTGTCTAGGCATTATTACAAAATGCAAACCATACTTGAACTAGCTTGAGAACTCCAAAAGCTCCTCCCTCGCCCGCTTGCCTCACGAACTCTAACGATCTGCACGTTGGAAACAAAGAGAGTATAAGCCAACTAGCTTAGTGAGAGAGGCTCTACAATTCACAACATGCAGTTTTCCAAAACACGTTTAATATGCAAGAAAAGCAATGGATGCACGAAAGGTCTATCTCAACACAACACATGGTTTGCATAAGCACAACCATCATACACATACGGTGGGACTACACATCACCGTTTCGACTAGTGGATTTCCAATGGAACTACACATCAAAGTACTACCCTACTAGTCACTACCGGTGGGACTACACATCACCGTAGTTTAGACCACCATCACGTGAGGCACGAACTCAACTCGACTACACAATTAACAACTCAAAATGCACTTGATGATCATGACATATAAGCATCCAACATAACACAACAACATGGGAGTAGAGAGGCTTACACACGGGTTTAGGTAACCCCTCAAGGTCCCACCTAAACCCCAAAAAGAGTCCATATCGAGCACAATGCAAAATCCCCGGATTTGTCCCCGAAGCTTCACCAACTAAAATTCTTGCTTCTAAACATTCCAACACAATTTAAACAATCCCATATCAGTCCATACTCCACGATAGTCAACCCGGAATACATAACAAGCACAAGATATCAAATTTTCCATTGAAAGCAAACCCAAAATCCATAATCCCGAGCAGCCCTTTAGCACACCTTAAAGCCATTGATTTCAACCCTCAAATTACTCCCTAAAGCCTTCAAAACAATACTTACATATACCCTAACCATCAGCCCTCAAGATTCCACCTAAAACACCCCCAAAACTCAACTTAAAACCTCCAAAAAACCTCCCCAAAACCCCATTCCGGGAAACACCCCAAAACTTCATAAAAATCATACCCATTGGACCCTTTAGATTGAAAACAACTCATATATCATTAATAGATCGAAAGCCTAAGTTAAAGATGTTAAAAATAACATTTTTAATCAAAACCTCAAAACACCCAAATCACAAAAATCATGAGTTTTACAGAAAATAAAGATATGTACTCGTAGAGGATGATGAGAGCAAGTCAAAAATGACCTTACCTTTGAAAAACGTTCAAGAATGGGTGAGTTATGAAATGGAATAGTCCTCCAAAGGGGAGAGGGGTTTTGACGTTGGGGTGGATAGTGGTGAGGGGAAGAAGATGACTCAAAAGTATTATTTTAGGTTTATTTGAAATTAAAAGGCTAAAGACCCAAATGCCCTTAATGAATTAAGGGAACTACAATGGATGACACCATGGCAAAAATTGGGCTTGTTTTGAAAACGGTCCAACTAAATTTTATTTGTCTTAAAACCCGAGCCCCAAACCATTATTTTATTACTTAAAAATTAAGAACCGAAACCCGAACTATTTTTAAATTATTATTTTCACCCGACCCCCGAACCCGGGTGTTACAACTCTCCCCCACTTAAGGAATTTCGTCCTCGAAATTACCTGACGGAAACAAATACGGGAACTGCTCAAGCATGTCAGCTTTCCTCTCCCACGCGGCCTCCTCCACAACTCTATGTCTCCACAATACTTTGACCAACTCTATAGTCTTGCCACGCAGTACCTTGCTATCAGAAGCAAGTATCTCAATTGGTTCCTCGTTGTAAGACAAGTCCGGATTTAACTCTATTTCTTCCACTGGCATAACATGGGACGGATCTGATCTATACCTCCTAAGCATCGACACATGAAATACATCATGAATCTTCTCTAGTTCAACTGGGAGTCTCAATCTATATGCAGCCAGACCAATTCTCTCAACTATCTCATAAGGCCCTATGTACCTTGGGCTCAACTTGCCTTTCCTCCCAAACCTCATCACCTTTTTCCAAGGTGAGACTTTCAAAAACACTTTATCCCCCACGGAGTATTCTACCTCCTTCCTTTTTAAGTCGGCATAGGACTTTTGCCGATCTGAAGCCGCTTTCAAGCGATCACATATCAACTTCACCTTCTCGGTGGTTCCCTTAAGCAATTCGGGCATCGACACAAGTTTATGTCCGGCCTCGGCCCAACAAATCGGGGTCCTACACTTCCTACCATACAAGGCCTCATAAGGAGCCATCTGAATGCTTGACTGAAAGTTGTTGTTATACGCGAACTCCACTAACGGTAGGTGTTTCTCCCATGACCCCTGAAAGTCAATGATACAACACCTCAACATATCCTCCAAAATCTGAATTACCCTCTCAGACTGCCCATCTGACTGCGGATGATACGAAGTGCTGAAGTTCAACCAAGTGCCCAAGGCTCGATGCAAACTCTCCCAAAATCTAGAGGTAAATCTCGGATCTCGGTCTGACACAATCGACTTCGGTACCCCATGTAGTCTCACAATCTCACGAATATACAATTCAACCAACTTGTCTAATGTATAGGTAGTATGAACCGGTATGAAGTGAGCACACTTGGTGAATCTATCTACAATCACCCATACTGAATTTTTCTTCGAAGGAGTCAACGGAAGTCCTGACACAAAGTCCATAGTGATACGCTCCCACTTCCACTCTGGAATTTTCAACGGTTGCAATAACCCTGAGGGATACTGATGCTCAGCCTTGACTCTCTAACAAACCATACATCTACTCACAAACTCGGCTACATCCTTTTTCAAACCAATCCAATAATACTCTTCCTTCAATCCTCGATACATCTTTGTGCTACCCGGATGCATAGCAAAAGGACTATTGTGAGCCTCATTCAAGATCGTACGCCTCAACTCGGCATCCTCCGGAACCACTATCCTATCCTTGAAACATAGGATCCCATTCTCTCCAAAGCAATACTCGGTAGGCCTATCTTCGGCTATGTCTTGCACGTGAGGTGCCAAAGACTCATCTTGCAACAGCTTCTCACGAATCAACTGAATCAATGATGGCTTAGCTTGAAGCTCGGCCACCAACCCACCATCCGTAGACACGCTCAACCTTGCAAACATCGCTCGCAACTCAACGGCCACCTTCCTACTCAAGGCATCGGCCACCACATTTGCCTTGCCCGGATGATACTCTATGGTAAGGTCATAATCCTTAAGAAGCTCTAACCACCTTCGATGTCTGAGGTTCAACTCCCTCTAAGACATCAAATATTTCAAACTCTTGTGGTCGGTGTACACGGTGCACTTCTCACCATAAATATGGTGTCTCCAAATTTTCAACGCGAACACCACTGCAGCCAACTCTATGTCATGTGTGGGGTAATTCTTCTCATGGACCTTCAACTGTCGTGAAGCGTATGCCAGTACCTTACCTTCTTGCATAAGTACACAACCTAGCCACACGTAAGATGCATCACTGTAAATCACAAACTCTTTCCCCGACTCAGGCTGAATCAAAATAGGAGCTTCGGTCAACGCTTTCTTCAACTTCTCAAACGCTTCTTGTCTTGCATCTGACCATTCATACGGAACATTTTTCTGTAGCACCTTAGTCAACGGAGCCGCTGTTCTTGAGAACCCCTCAAAAAACCTTCTATAGTACCCCACCAAACCTAGGAAGCTGCGGATTTCTGTCACTGATTTCGATTGCTTCCAATTCACAATGGCTTCAATCTTCTTGGGATCTACACTAATCCCACTAGCTGAGATCACGTGACCTAGGAAGACCACCTCCCTAATCCAAAACTCACACTTACTTAGCTTGGCGTACAACTGATTCTCAAGTAGGGTATGAAGCACTAACCTTAAGTGTTCATCGTGCTCCTCTTCGGTCTTAGAGTACACTAGGATGTCATCAATAAACACTACCACAAACCGGTCCAAGAACTTATGAAACACTCGATTCATCATATCCATAAAGGCTGTTGGAGCGTTAGTCAACCCAAAAGGCATCACCAAAAACTCATAATGCCCATATCGTGTACGAAAGGCCGTCTTCGGTATGTCCGCATCCTTTACCTTTAACTGATAATATCCAGACCTCAAGTCAATCTTTGAAAACACGGAAGCACCCCTCAACTGGTCTAGCAAGTCATCTATCCTTGGCAAGGGATATTTGTTTTTCACTGTCACCTTATTCAACTGGCTGTAGTCTATACACATTCTCATGCTACCATACTTCTTTTTCACAAACAAAACCGGAGCACCCCACGGGGAAACACTAGGCCTAATAAAGCCTCTGTCAGTCAACTCCTGAAGTTGTGTCTTCAACTCTTTCAACTCCTTCGGTGCCATTCTATACGGAGCAATCGACACCGGTGCAGAATCAGAATATGTCTCAATAGCAAACTCAACAGCTCTATTTGGAGGCAAGCCTGGTAGCTCTTCCGGAAAAACACTCGGAAAGTCACGTACAGTCCTAATGTCCTGAGGTCTCACCTCACTCATATCCGGGTTCATTACGTAAGCCAAGTAAGCCTGACACCCTGAACCCAACAACCTCTGAGCTTCCAAAGCCGAAACCACATTGGACAAAAACATGACATTCTCCCCAACTACCACGACCTCAAAGTCATCGGTAAGCCTCAAAGAGACCCTCTTAGTCTCAAAGTCAACCCTATCTCTATGCTCTACAAGCCAATCCATGCCCAAAATCACATCAAAGCCATAAAAGGGAAGCTCCATCATGTCGACCGGAAATACGTGGCCCTGAATCATCAAAGGACACCTTCTATACACTTTCCTAACTACCACTGTATCACCAAATGAGCTAGTAACATTTACCCCTACCTCTAGCCAATCACAAGGTAAACCTAATGACTTTGCATGTTCGCCCAAAATATACGAATGTGTTGACCCCGAATCTATTAGAGAAAGCAAACTCAAAGACTGTAATGTGAAATTACCTGCAATGATATCAGTGTCATTCCCAGCCTCTCGCTGAGCGTACACCATAGTCGGTCCTCCTCCCTCGGGCTGGACTGGTACAACATGAGCCAAGTTCCTCTGACCCTCATTCCTCGGCTGGAAGTTCCCACGGCCGCGCCCACGACCTCTCTGATGCTCAAAACCCCTCGCTGGAGTCGGACCTCCTCTAACTGGGTGTGGACAATCACGCCTCAAATGGTCTCGGGAGCTACAGTTCCAACACGCCCCAAACATACCCATACACTCACCTGGGTGGCGTCTCCCGCACCTAGTGCACTCCGGAATGTGCCCAACGGCCCTGACCATGGTTACCACCCCTAGGTCTCGTACCCGACTGGTACCTCCTATCTCTATGTCTCTTGGCATGATCTCTATCCCAGTTCGCATGTCTCTTTCCGGAGTCAGACCCACCAGCACGTGCTCTAGAGCTTAGGTTTTGCTCTACATCCTTGGCCCTAGAAACCAAGACATCGAACTCAGTGTAGTCGGAGGCCAACATGTAGGTCTTCACATCAGTAGTCAACCCATATCTGAAACGCTCACATCGCTCCTTCTCATCCAGAATCAACTCTGGCGCGTACTGGCTCAACCTCACAAACTGGATCTCATACTCGGACACGGTCCTATTGCCTTGAACCAAAGCCATGAACTCCCTTTTCTTTTCATCCAAGTACCGAACCCCGAGATACTTCCTCTTGAAGGCATTCCTGAAAAACTCCCATGTGACATCCGCCTCGACCATACCGGAAATAACAGTGGTCCACCAAGTATAAGCGTCTCCCTGAAGCAATGGGACGATGCATCCCAACTTACGGGCATCCGAACACTCCAATTGACCCAAGATGCGAGTAGTGCTCTCAAGCCACCCTTCCGAACCCTCCGGAGACAACCCACGAAACTCAACTGCCCCCAAATTACGAAGCCTCTCTAGGGGCAATCCTGTCCCCGCACCCTGAGGTGGTGCTGCAGCTTGCATACCGGCCAAAGCTGTCTGAAAAGCTCCGGCTATAGTTTGAATCAAATGAGCCACATCTGGACCTGCCTGACCTTAGCCCGCTTGAGCCCCATTACCTCCCACATTAGCCTCAGCCTGAGGCCCATTACCATCACCTCTGACGTTCCCTCCATTACCATCGGGAGCATTAAGAGCAGGAGGCATATTCTCGGGTACCTGGCCACCCGCCCTAGGTCGTCCCCTCGGTCTCACCATAGCAATTTAAGTAATCTAAAATTACATACACACAACAACAAAGAAACGTTAGGTTAGCAAAGAGGCAAAGGACTCCAATTCTCAAGCTCCTTAAACCAAAACAATTTTCCCTTTTTATTTTGACAACAACGCCTAACAATGGGGACTCGAACCAACTCTCAAAAACCAGCAAGGTCACCATAGCATGCATTCATACACCGTGCTAAAGACAAAATTTAGACATACATGGAAAAACATTCATAATACCTTAACTTACCTCACTTACCTGCCCGAGGTCTCGGAAACCTCAGGCTCTGATACCAATAAATATAACCCCCTCATCCCGGTCTGGCCGGATGGTCGGTCCGAGTGGGCCACACGGGAAAACCGAGTGAAAACCCGTTAAGGTTCCCCCTCGGTTAGCAACCCTATTTTTTTCTTTTTATTTTAATCTTGTCTAGAGGAATATTAAGTCCTAAGTGTTTCACAACAGCGGAAGACATCCAAAAGATCACATTCGAACCCCGACCATACCCACTTAGTCCATTTTTAAGCTTACAGGGCAGACCGCATCGGTACTCTAACTAGGGGTATCGATACGCCTTGACCAGGTCAACCCCAATAGTCAACTTGAAGAAGACCGTATTGATACAGCCCTTGAGCGTATCGATACGCCTTCTTCAGTCAACATCTCGTGGTCAAACGAGATATACTCGTACCGATACGCCCCAACACCGTATCGATACGCCAAAAACTCCCAATTTCTCAAAATTCCAGTGACCAAAAACTGTATCGATACGCCCCCGCGTATCGATACGCCCAGCCAAAACTGAGCTCTACAGGCAAGATATCAAATTACTCCCTAAAGCAAACCTCAAAACCATTGAAAGCACAAGATATCAAATTTTCCATTGAAAGCAAACCCAAAATCTATAATCCCGAGCAGCCCTTTAGCACACCTCAAAACCATTGATTTCAGCCCTCAAATTACTCCCTAAAGCCTTCAAAACAATACTTACATATACCCTAACCATCAGCCTTCAAGATTCCACCTAAAACACCCCCAAAACTCAACTTAAAACCTCCCCAAAACCTCCCCAAAACCCCATTCCGGGAAACACCCCAAAACTTCATAAAAATCATACCCATTGGACCCTTTAGATTGAAAACAACTCATATATCATTAATAGATCGAAAGCCTAAGTTAAAGATGTTAAAAATAACATTTTTAATCAAAACCTCAAAACACCTAAATCACAAAAATCATGAGTTTTACAGAAAATAAAGATATGTACTCGTAGAGGATGATGAGAGCAAGTCAAAAACGACCTTACCTTCGAAAAACGTTCAAGAATGGGTGAGTTATGAAATGGAATAGTCCTCCAAAGGGGAGAGGGGTTTTGACGTTGGGGTGGATAGTGGTGAGGGGAAGAAGATGACTCAAAAGTATTATTTTAGGTTTATTTGAAATTAAAAGGCTAAAGACCCAAATGCCCTTAATGAATTAAGGGAACTACAATGGATGACACCATGGCAAAAATTGGGCTTGTTTTGAAAACGGTCCAACTAAATTTTATTTGTCTTAAAACCCGAGCCCCAAACCATTATTTTATTACTTAAAAATTAATGAACCGAAACCTGAACTATTTTTAAATTATTATTTTCACCCGACCCCCGAACTCGGGTGTTACAATGGAGGTTTGGTCGCCATCGATCACAGTAGAGTCGCATCGTGTTTGGTTGTCTATAGTGGGTTTGCCGATACACCTCTGGCACAAGTAAACCTTCATGAATATTGCTCACCTGTGGGGATCGTTAATTTGCATGGATTATGACACGAAAGCGCCAACGTCGTTTGATTATGGTAGAATCATGGTGGAGACAACATCGTTCGCTCACATTGAGGAACGTATTCGAGTTAAGGTAGATGCAGAGGTATACTCGGTCCGTGTGTTAGAAATGGATGGAAAAGGTCCAGAGGTTGAATGTGATTGCTATGAATGTAAGGCGCCAGAGGATGGGGAGAGTTCTGCACGGGGTTCTGAATCCGAAGCGGATGAGTGTGCTAGGAAGGAGGCTGCCACTATACCCGATATGAGGATGGTTGGATCGAAGGTTTAAGAATCTCATGGGGAAGCTCTGATGAATTGGATGATGAATGTTGCGTGGGATGATCCTCAAGGAACAAGGACTCGATCGGACGACATTGAGCATGGAGAGAATGTTGATAGGGTGGGGGTTCGGTTGCCGGAACCACAGCTGCCAACTCCAGTTAGTCTTGTCAGTCCGATAGTTGAGAAGGAAGGTGGGAGTAGGACTCTAGAGTTGGTTGAAAGTATCCCAAGATGTGAGAGTTTTTCTATAGCTGGTATTGTTAATTCAAATCCTTTGGATGAAGTGGGGTCGGGTGCTTTGATTCCCACAGTCGAAAATTTGCAAGAGGTACAGAGTCCTCATCCTATTTTACACTCGATCGCGCCACAATCTGGTCTTGGACAAACGGAATTGATCCGTGTGGGACAGGCGTACTACAAAATTAGGAAGATAATTGGGAGTGAGCAGTTTAAAGGTGCTGGTCGTGAGTCTCGTGCGAAGAAGGGGAACAATCTAGGTGGTTGTCGAGCAAAGAAAGGTTCGATTAAAACAAACGTGGAAGGGGTCAGCGAAAGTGGATATACATTGCCACAGGACATAGCTAGTGAGGCAACAACAACGGTGAAATTAGTTCTCTTATCAGAGTTAAATCGAGTGGGCGTGAGGAAGATATTATAAAAGACATTTCTTGGGTTATTACCGGGGATTGTCGAGGTTTATGACTGATGAAGCTTTTAACGTGGAACGTCAGGGGTTTGGGCGGTAGTGCAAAACGGCGTAGTGTTCGCGAGGTGATACGGAAAAATAGTATATATATGGTGTTGTTACAGGAGACAAAACTTGAGGAGATATCGTCGTTGTGGGTTGCTAATATGTGGTGTTTCGATAGTTTTGAGATGGTGTTTTCACCATCAGTTGGTGCTTCTAGCGGCATTTTGATCGTATGGGAAGGTAAGCGTTTTTGTTTGGAAACCGTCGATATTGATCGTAACTTCATTGTGCTTCAGAGGCGTTGGCAGCAGGAGGATGTGGTTTGCTGCATAGTTGCGATTTATGCCCCATCGGATGTCGCTGGACAGAATGTAGTTTGGGCTTCGTTGTTGGCTCGGATGAGTGGATTTGAGGGGCCATGGTGCATCGCATGTGATTTTAATGCTATTTTACATATTTCGGATCGAATAGGGGTGTCGGATAGGGGTGCTGAAATGGAAGCGTTTGGGGATTTTGTGAATAGTGCAGGATTAGTGGATTTGCCATTGTTGGGCAAACGTTTTACCTGGTTTGGTCCTGGGAATCGTTGGAGTCGAATAGACCGTTTCTTGATATCCTCAGCTTGGTTGGATGGTTTAGTTTGATACAATAGGAAGCGTTGGCGAGGGGTGTTTCTGATCATTCACCGCTGATTCTTAAATGTGATGATTGTGATTGGGGGCCACGACCATTTAGATTCTTTAATTGTTAGATGGATGGTCGTTCCAATGTACGACAGATAGCTGACGAATGGTGTAGGTTGACAGGTTTGGGCGTCGGTAATGATAATATTATGGTGAAACTACGTCATTTGAAAAAGTTTTTGAAACAGTGGAACAAGGATAGTTTCAGTGATGTGAATAAAATTTTTGAGGATATGCAGCACAAAATTGACAAGGCGGACGAGTCTATGGTTGAGAATGGGGATGTTGAGGGGGTGGAGGATGAGAGACGATGGTGGATGCATGCGCTATGGAGTGCTATGCGCAATAAGGAGTCTATGTGGCGTCAGAAATCGAGAGCTACATGGTTACGTTTGGGAGATCGTAACACTGCTTATTTCCATAGAGCGACAAAGTTGCGTACATCTAGAAATTATATCCCAGGTTTTTTGATTGATGGACAGTGGATTACATCGCCATCGACGATGCGTAGTTTTGTGGTTTTCGAGTTTACTACTCATTTCGCTTGTGATGTTCGGGCGGGTGATTGGCATTTTGAGGGTGGGTTTCGTCAGTTATCAAAGGCTGATAGGAAAAGTTTGATTTCGCCATTTACAATGGATGAAGTTAAGGGGGTATTATGGGAGTGTGATGGATCGAAGGCACCAGGCTCGGATGGTTTTCATTAGATTTCTACAAGAAAGGTTGGGAGGTGGTGAGATATGATGTTCTCCAGTTTTTTTGAGCGTTTTCATGCTTGCGGATTGTTGCCGAAAGGTGCGAATTGCGCCTTCATTGTGCTGTTACCTAAGGTGTTGACTCCTCAGCTATTAGGTGAGTATCGTCCCATATGTTTGGTCAATTCAATGTATAAAGTGTTAGCTAAATGTTTAGCGAATCGGCTACAATCTGTGATGGGTGGTTTAATTAGCGATACGCAATCAGCGTTCGTTAAGGGGCGACAGTTAGTGGATGGCGTTTTATTGGCCACTGAGGTTATTCACTCGCTTCGACGAAGAGGCGCTGGTGGTTTTATCTTGAAGTTGGACTTCGCTAAAGCTTACGACTGCGTAAGCTGGAATTTTTTAGACTCAGTATTAACTCGGATGGGGTTTTGTGTGACTTGGTGAGCTTGGGTTAGTGAATGCATTAGTTCTGCCCGTCTGTCAGTTTTATTGAATGGAAGTGCGACTAAGGAATTTAAGATGGGACGTGGATTGTGCCAAGGCTGTCCGTTATCACCGTTATTGTACGTTGTGGTTGCGGAGGCGTTACACTTGATGTTGGGTAATGCAGAGTCAGAGGGATTGATTCGTGGGGTAGAGGTGGTGTCGGATGTGTTTTTATCTCATCTGCAGTTTGCTGATGATACAATCCTATTTTTCGATGCTTCATTGGAAGTTGCATGTAACATCAAGCGTATTCTACACTATTTTCAAGCATGTTCTGGCTTGCGGATTAATTTTGCTAAGAGTTTGTTATACGCCATTGGCGTGGAGGGGGAGTTGGGCAGATTAGTGGTTGAATTGATGGGTTGTCGACAGGGTGAGTTGTCGTTTATTTACCTTGGGTTTCCAGTAGGGGCTACTCCGAGGCTGTTATCAGTTTGAGAGCATGTCATTGCTAACTTCAGACGCAAGCTAGCCAGGTGGAAACGAACCTCACTGTCTTTTGCTGCCCGAGTGACTTTGGTAAATTATGTACTTGCATCTTTGCCTATTTTTTACATAGGCTTGTTTGTGGTTCCAAAGGGGGTGATCGCGCAATTGGACCGTATCCGTTGAGCGTTCCTTTAGGGAGGCGTTGGCTTTGAACGGAGGATGAGTAGGGTAGGGTGAGAGGTTGTGTGCAGGCCGCGACATTTAGGAGGCTTGGGAGTGGTGGATTTGCAGGTGAAAAACATGGAGTTATTATCTAAGTGGGTTTGGCGATATGCTTGTGATCGAGATTCGCTGTGGTGACGCTTAATTGCATCTAAGTATGGAGAACATACTCAATGGTGGCGGTTTAACACGGAGAAGTTGTCGGCCATGTCTATTGTGTGGCGATAGATTGTGGCCAATTCTTGTTCTGCAAACATTGATAAACATTTGGGGATGTCGGGTTTTCAGTGGAAGATTGGCAACGGGCGGACAGTGTTGTTTTGGTTTGATCCGTGGATAACGCAGCAACCTTTGAAAGACACATTTCCGAGATTGTTTTCTTTGGCGATAAATAAATTAGCATGGGTTAGTGATTATTCGGAGGGTGCGTAATTTGTCCACAGGCAATGGGAAAGTTTCTTTAGGCGGCATTTGAGATTGTTTGAACTTGAGCAGTTGCGGGTGTTATGTGACTTGGTTTGCGAGGTTCGACTGTGGGAATTTCGCATCGATACTCTCATTTGGCGCCTGGATGCACATGAGGAGTTTTCCGTTAGTGCATTGTCGAAATTGTTGATGCTGGATAAGGTTGGTGATGATGATATTGGCGATTGTTTTGCTTGGCAAGTGTTGGTCCCGCCTAAAGTCCAGGCGTTCCTTTGGTTTATCTGGTTGCGAAGGTTGTCGATAGCGGATTTCTTGCGAGTACGCGGGGTGCCATTGAGCGAAGAGCAAGGCAAGTGTCCGTGGTGTCTGTCATCGGAGGAATCTATCGCACACCTTTTCTATGAATGTCCGTGTGTGCTGAAAATTTGAGATTGGTTGCGTCATTGGTGGGGTGTAGCGTTACCTTTACCGGTGAGTTTTGACGATTTCTTTGTTGTGAATTTCCACTGTTCATTTACGGGTTGTATGAGGAAATGGTGGGTGGCGTGTGTTAGTGCTTTGTTGTGGTCGTTATGGTTAGCTAGAAATGAATTCATCTTTCGTGGCAAATGTTTGTCGATGGACGAGTTATGCTTTTTGGTTAAGTTGCGGTCTTTTTACTGGATTAAAGTTGATTCCGAGGGAGAGATGTTGCCCGAATCGGTTTGGTGGTCATGTCCGTCTGCGTTTGTTGTTAGTCCGTCAACGCGAAAGGTGAGGGTAGGGGTGTGTTGGTAGCCACTGATCCATGGTGTTTTAAAATTTAATGTTGATGGTTCTGCGCGGGGTAAACCGGGTCCTGCAGGGTTTGGTGGAGTGATGTGTGACGGGGAGAGTTGGATTTTGGGATTGTTCTCGGGGCCGTTAGGTGAGACGGACTCAAATGAAGCTGAAGTGCGGGCTATAGCGTTTGCGTTGAGTTTAGTTATGGGCAGGGGTTGGCGTGAACATTGTGTGATTATTGAGTCGGATTCGCAGGTTGCTCTGAGTTGGGCTACACGTTCGGCGAAACGACCATGGAGGTTGTAGGAAGTATTTACAGTGATCGATGAGGCTTGTAGGGTCTCGTATGAGATACAGTTTCGTCATGTGCCTCGAGAGGCTAATGGTTTTGCTGATGTGTTAGCAAAGGAAGGCGTGGATCGATGTTTGCTATTTGTGACTTGTTTATGATAGGCTTGGTTTTGTTTCTATGTTTTTTGACGGATCATATCGTACTCTTTTCCTCCACTAGGGAGGTTTTTAACGAGGCGTATGATCCGTCACACTGTATGCTTTTTGCTTAATGCTGGATAAAATCATACAGTTGCTGATAAAAAAAATTGGTGACCAAAATAGAACACAACCTAAACGAAATGGACCATTGGTGAAAATTATCCATATAAAAACTCAATAATGCAAGAGTTGGCAGAGATTAGGAAGCAATTATATTAATGTAATTTCAACAACAACAAAAAAAAAAACCCAGAATTTTCAACGCCTTTGATTAGATCTGAGTTAGAGTAGTGCACACAGCTGAAAATGGCGATATTTCCATGGGAATTTCTAAGCCAATCTTCATGGTTTCCCCTTAATCAAGGCCTACTCCACAGTCCCTTCGTTCTATGGCTTCTTCTCCTCCTCTTCATCCACGGCTACCTCAAGTTCAAACAGCCTAGTCATCGGAATTCGCCTCCGTCGCCGCCAAAACTACCCATCATCGGCAACCTTCATCAGCTCGGCACACTCCCCCACCGTTCCTTACTCTCTCTTTCCGACAAGTACGGTCCTCTAATGCTTCTAAAGCTCGGACAGGTCCCAACACTCGTGATTTCATCAGCTGAGATCGTGGAAGAAATAGTGAAGAATCACGACATCGCTTTCTCGGATCGGCCAAGTCTGACATCAGTAAAAATCATGCTGTACGGAGGCTCGGACTTCATTATGTCACCATACTGTGAGTACTGGAGAAGAGCTAGAAAGATTTGCGTTTTAGAACTTTTAAGCCAAAAAAGGGTTCAATCCTTCAGATTCATCCGAGAAGAAGAAGTTGCTTCACTCATCAACAAATTACGCCATGAAAGTTGCAGCGGAAGGTCAGTAAATCTAAGTCAACTCTTGCTTGAAACTTCATATGGTATAGCTTCCAGGTGCATCATCGGGAAAAAAGCAAAAGACGATGGGAATTTGGGAGAGCTTTCCAAAAGGTTCCTGAGATTATTTGCGGGTTTTAGCTTCGGAGATTTGTTTCCTTATTTGGGATGGCTAGATGTTCTTACAGGACACATCGGACGCATGAAAGCAACCTTCAAAGAATTGGATGTTTTCCTTGACTCAGTGATTGAAGAGAAAACCAAGAGTCCAGAAAACAACATGCTGGACCTGGACGACGACCACAGCAAGAAAGACATCGCGATTCCAAACTTACCATCAACAACGTCAAAGCAATTTTACTGGTCACTCCCTCTTTCTTTTTTTCCTTTTATTTTTCAGATTGGATATGAATTCTTAAAATATGCTTTGGCATTTCAGGTTATGTTCATGGCAGGAACTGAAACTTCTGCAACAACAATAGAATGGGTAATGTCGGAGCTTATGAAGAATCCAAGAGTGATGAAAAGGGTCCAAGAAGAGGTTCGAAGAGTGGCGAATGATAAAGGAAAAGTTGAGGAAGATGATATAAGTAAAATGGAGTATTTAAAATGCATAATCAAAGAAACTTTAAGATTACACCCTGCTGGTCCTCTTTTGGCTCCCCGTGAAACATCGGCAAGAATCGAACTACAAAGCTACGACATCATGCCTAAAACAAGGGTTCTTATCAATGCTTGGAAGATCCAAAGGGACCCAAAAGTTTGGAAAAACCCAGAAAACTTTATCCCAGAGAGATTTGAAGACAACACCGTTGATTTCAGAGGTTCCAACTTCGAACTCATTCCGTTTGGTGCAGGAAGAAGAGGTTGCCCTGGGATTTCATTTGGGGTTGATGTTGTTGAATCTGTGATTGCCAATCTTTTGTACTGGTTTGATTGGAAATTGCCGGATGATGCTGATTGTGAGAGCTTAGACATGACCGAAACCTTTTTGATTTCAGCCTCTAGGAAGTGGCCACTCCATGTTGTACCAAATGCTTATGGTTGTTGATGTATTTAGTTGGTTAGAGTTGTTTCGGCCCAGAATAATATAATGAATTGTCGAATCTATGTTTGATGTTGTATTTCAGGACAAATTCTTCTACCAACACCAAATGGACGAAAATTATTTGACTCGTGCTCTACTCGACTCGATACTTTATAAACTTGATAAAATTTTGACCGACTCATATCAACTATTATCCAGATAAACACAATACTAAGAATGTAGATAATCGGAGAACTCTTCGCCTTCTGTAACCTTGTTCGTAGACAATCTTCCGAGAACTCTTCAATGGAAGGATTGGAGAAGTCGTGGATGCCTTCATAACAAGAAAATCAAGTGAGGGTGAATTTGGGTTTGATAGATTTATAAGCGATGAGGAGGTGGATAAGATCATCGAGAGAATGTTTGGGTTGGTACTATATGAAAATAAGATTAAAGTGGCGTTGGCAAAGAAGAGGGCTAGAGCATTAAATCATTACATCATCCTAGCCACAAGGACTAGAGCATTCTTTTTCTCTGTAGTGAGACCAGGCATAATCGACTCATATCGACTATTATCCGAATAAATTTAATACCAAGAATGGAGGTAATCAGAGAACTCTCCCCTTGTGTAACCTTGTTCGTAGACAATCTTCCGAGAACTCTTCAATGGAAAGGATTATGGTTTGTGTAGAACTAAATGTTTTGATATAATAATTGAAAAATGTTTTGGACTAAATTGAAAATAATTTAAAACATGTTTTAGTAAAAACAACTTGAAAATATGTCTAAGGGTTTTTACAAGGCTTTTGAATAATTTAAAGTGTATTTAAAATGAAATTCCAATAGCCAAAACCTGTACCGATACGCTTTGTCCGTATTGATACGGTGTGCTTTAAATACACAACGGCTAGTTCGCATACCGATACGGTTAGGGGTGTTAAAAAATACCTGGCCCGAACTACCCAACCCGCCGACCCGTCTACCCGATTAAAATTTATCAGGTATTTATATGAAAGTACCCGACCCAAAAAATTTTCCCAGTAGTTGGGCCGGGTCAGGGCTGACATTTTTTATAACCGGGTACCCGACCCGGCCCGCTAATTTTAATATTTATATATTTTATATTTTAAATTCTATTTTCATTATATGTTTCTTATTATTTTTCCTTAAAATTAACTTTAAATCTCTTACTTCTTTTTATACTTGTATTATATACTTTTAAGTTTACAATTTTTCAAAAATATTTATATTAATTTGTCAATATGAGAGTCGAAAGAAAAATCATGATCGAGATTAATATTTTAAATACCTTCTTTTTTCGATAAATTTTAATATATATATATATATATATATATATATATATATATATATATATATATATATATCCAAACTCTCTTAAAACTAACCTCAAATTAATAATTTTTATGTTTGAAATATATACCATGAAATTTTATGTGTTTCTTATGTATTTTTTTAAAAAAATAGATTTAAAAATATAAAAAAAGTAAACCGGGTACCCGACACCCGATTTTACAGGTACCCGAATTTTGCGGGTACCCGGTTCTTATGGGCCGGGTCACGGGCCGACTTTTAGGTACCCGAAATTTAGGGTACTCGGATATGAACACCCCTAGATACGGTTGTATCGCGTACCAATACGCCCAACTATCCCCAACGATCAATTTCCCAACGGTCTTTTAAATTACAAGATTGTATCGATACGCTTACCATGCATATCGATACACATCAGCTGGAAGTGCTCAATGACTATTTCCTTACCGGGACCGTATTGATACGGATTTAAGAGTATCGATACGCTAAGCCACAAAACTGCATTTATGGTGGGAAATAAAGGCTTCAACGGCTCCAATTCAACCCCAACGGTCTACAACGACTATGAACTCAATTAGAAGTATAAAAGGGACCTCCAAGCATCAAAGAAAAGGTTAATGCTCCAATTGTTAGCAACATTATGATGAAGAAATTGTCTTGGAGCTAAATTGTCCATTTTGTGTAGACAAATACTTGTGAGCTAAAATTGTCAATGCATGGTCAAGTGTTCTAGGTTTTGGGTGAGAGCTTAAGAGTGCAAACACACACCTATTAGGGAGATTTCTTGTTTGCTAGAAAGCTTTGTTTTGAGAGTGTTCCCAAAGCTCGAATTGTGAGCTTTGGATGTAAGATCACGAGTAGTGACTCTAGGTTGTAACGGTTGCCTCCTTAGCCTAGAAAAGGAGAAGAATTCTTAGTGAATTGGTTGAAATCCTTAGTAGGAAGCTAAGGTAGTGGATGTAGGCTTTGGTTTGAAAGCCGAACCACTCTAAAATCATTGTGTTCAATTTTTATATTTTTGCTTCCACTTCTAACACCCAAATTATCGCTTCTCCACAACTTGACAAGCGATTCAGTTGTGATCATTGAGCCTAACAATTTGTACCATAGTGAGGCTCAATCGAAGGGGATTAACATCCTATTGAGGTGATCCGAGAAACTCGATACAAAAATTCAATCAACCGGTAAAATGATGCAATCTATCGACAAGCCACTATTCTTCAACGTGACCAACTACTCCTATTGGAAGAATAGGATTAGGTACTTCATCAAAGCCAAAGATTACAAGCTTTGGAACATTTTTGAAGACGGTCCGTTTGTGCCACAACGAAGCAAGGCAAAATAGAATGTGGATGATCACAAGAAGATGAAGCCTAATTACAAGGCTTTACACATTCTTTTTTGTGCATTTAGCCCCAACATCTATGAGAAGATGTCTTCTTGTGAAGATGCCAAGAAAGTATAGGACAAGCTTGAAGTCACATTCAAAGGAACCAACGAAGTAAAGGAGACCAAGATCGGTCTTCTCAACTTAGAGTATGAGAACTTCAAGATGAACCCGGATGAAGACATCAAGAGGATGTTCAACTGATTCTCTACAATCGTCAATCAACTCAAAGGTTTTGGTGGGGATATTTTGGAAGAAAAACTCGTTCGAAAAGTCATTTATTCACTTATCGAGTCATGAGATTCAAATAAGACGACCATCATTGAAGCCAAAGACTTGAAGGGGACCAAGCTTGATGAGCTAATCGAATCTCTTCTTACCTGACAAGTCGTCGTTTAACTAGTCAAAAATAAATAAATAAATTAACCTCTTTCGACAAACAATAAAATAATGAAATTAAGTAGTTATAGGGAAAGAGGGTCGATCCACAGGGAGATTAGTCGTGATTCTTGACTTGAATTTGTCGGATTTGAATTCCCAGGAATATCTATAAAAACAAGGAAAAAGGGGGGTGATCTGATTTTGAGTGAAGTAATAAAATAAAATGAAAGAATTAAAAATAATAAGAAAAGCCAAGTATGCAAATTAGCCTCGAACCAGCTCCTTCAATTCTTTCGATCACTGAAATATATTTTTATTTCGGGGATCATGTCGGTTACAGTCTACGAGGCCCAACTCGTCGTAACATGTTTCTCTCTCGAGTAACCAATCCTCCCAAGTCTATCTTCGAAAGATGGTTCTTAAATAAATAAACCACGTCTATCGTCGTTAAAATATTTAGAATAAAAGCAGGAAAAACCCGACTCAGAAATTGTCTAAAATAGAATCGCTTCTGATTTTATCTTTCCTTAGCGGACCACCGCTAAGAGTGTTCATAAGAAGTCGAAATTTGCCACAGGCCGATCCTTCCTCCCAACTATGTTTTTAAACGATTCCAGACCAACGAGCTCTTTTTTATTTGAAAAACGGTTAAAAACCTTTAGTAAGGTTGATTGCCAAACTATCTAAGCAGAAAGATAAAAATGATTTCCCAAAAGAATTTAAGCAAGTTCAATTCTCACGAATCGAATTGACTTGGCTGGTTCTTGGCTTAAAAGATTTAGCTAAGCATGATATTGATTATCATGCTTAACTTGGTTTTGGAAAAATAATTAAATAACATAAAATAAACGGAGCAAAAAAGATAAAGAAAAAGAAGAACTTTTAATTAAAACTAGAAAAATGTTTACAAAGATAAAAAAACTCAAAGCTAGAAGATGATCACTAAAATGATTGATGCCTAAGCCTTTACCAAGGAGTGGTATTTATAGGCTTGGATTTACAAAGATAAAAGATAAGAAAATTTAAAATAATAAAGTAAAGATAAAACAATTCAAATGTTCTAAAAATTAAAGCAGATAATCTAAACGGATAAGCTGATAAGATCTCTCAAAACGTTCCAGAAGCTTCTAGAAGTTGCCACGCATCTGCCACGTCAGACGCGTCGTGCCCAGTGTCGTGCCCACGATGCCAGTCATGACCAGAATAAAAAGACTGCATAAATGCCCTCTTTTCACTGCTATTTCCAGAATTGGGTTCCTGCACAAAATATAACAAAAACAGCATGTATTAAGCAGCAAGAAGTCCCAATAACTAGAAAAATAGCAAATGAAATATGTCATATTTGAGAACTCATCAAATTCCCCCTCACTTGTCTCATACTTGTCCTCAAGTATGTCCGAAAAAGATATTAACCAAGAATGCATTCTTCAAGCCATCACAAGTATCAAGCATAATTATAAGAGTTCTAATGCGAAAGAAATATCATGAAAGAGACACAAATCAAACCAAGTGGATAGAAGCAAAGAATAGCCTTTCAACCCTTCAATTGCCTATCAAGTAGTAATCAAATCCTAACCTAGTCTTAATCCTCACCAAGGTACACTCAAGAGCACTCAAAGTGTTTAAAGGTAGATGTGAAGAAAAAACACTCTAAGTCATGCATGAACAAAGGTTTTCATAGGCTTGTAACAAGTTCAATTCTCCACTACTTATTAGAATCGAGGTGCAAAAATCATTAGGTCTTTTATTCAAGGTGTAATGTGGGTTTAGAAAAGGGTAGAAAGATGGAAAGATAATAAACAAAGGAAGATGATCAATGCAAGATATAATAAACAGTGGAGACAAAAGAGAAGCTTAAAAGTGGGCAAGCAAACAATTTTTTTCCTCTTTCTTTTCAGTTTTTCGAAACTGTTTGTTTTTTTTTCTTTTTTTCTTCAAAGAAATTGCTTCCTTTAATTCTGTTTTTTTTTCTTTTTTTTCATTTTTTTTCAGAAAAATTCCGCCCTTTATTCGAATTGCAGCCCTTTTTTGTCTAGCAATACAATTTCTAGCATTTGATCAATCAAAAAGTTTGGTTGAGGGTTAAGCCAAAAAAATGGGATATAAGGCTTCAAGAGGGTTCACTAAGCGAAAGGTAAGTTTTAATGAAAGAGAGAAAATGGTTAAATCCTAATGCCTAAATCATCTTAAAGCACTTCATTCTAGTGTAGTCTCAAATCGCATACAAGCCACAAGTTCTAGATTCCTAAATTCAAGATGACACTCTCAAACAAGGAAAAACGAGCATAAAGTATAGGATGCATGCTCAAGGCTCAAAGTCTCACAAAATTAGGCTAATTTTGATTAAGCTAGGCGAGAAATCCAATTATCACAATCAAGGCAAATTGAAAAGAGATGTCAAACTATCATTATACTCATGCCATTTGATTATCAAAATGTCATCATTCAAATATTTATATGCACTATCACAATTATAACATGCTGGACAATAAGCAATGGCAAAGAAAATATTTTCTCAAAGTTAAACCAAAATCAAACATATATCAGATAAGCATGGCAAGTGGTTTGCTACCCTCCCCCTCAATTAAATGAATTGCCCCAATTCATAAAAATTAAGGAAATAAAGAGAAAATAAGGGCAAAAGATACTCCCCGTGAGTGATCAAATTGAGTCCACCGTTGGCATAGAGTGGAAAGAGGGAGACGGTGAACGAGGAGGAGGAGCACGGTGGGAGTTGCATGGGCCAGCGGTGGTGGAAAGCCTTGAAGAAAGCAAGAAAAAAGAATAAAAATAAAAGCTGGAAAAAAATTAAAATTAACGAAAATGAAAAGAATGGGTTGCCTCCCATTTAGCGCTTTGTTTAACGTCGTTTAGCTCGACGACCTTTGCTAAATTTTTGGTTCTTCAAAAGAAAGTTCTTCAAATAAACGGTGGTTTCCATCCCTTGTCATTTTAACGCCTTCCTTCATCTTTTTATTTGTGCATAAAACAACAACTAAGCTTCTACCTCCTTCTCGATGCGACAACTTACTCGAAATGATGATTGACAAAGTTTGGATGTCGCCTAAAAATATATAATTAAATAGCTCTAACTTCGGCTTTGGTTCCTGCAAAATTGAGGGAAAATGTTTAGATCGAGTTGAAATTAATCGAAAATCAGATAGGGAAGAAAGAGTTGAAATGATTTCGCCTATATTTTCATCGTCGAGATCCGCGAATTCCCTACAAAAGTCATAACACAAATCAGTTTTGATCAAATCATCGGCTAACGGATCTATAATATCAACGAAATTTAAACTTGCGACCGAATCAGGATACTTCATAGCTTTATACATATCAAATTTAACTACTTCCCTATCAAATTTCATAGGTAAGATGTCGTTGCGGACATCAATCTTTGTATGCGCGGTTGATAGGAAAGGTCGGCCAAGCAAGATTTTGGATATGTTATTGCTGCGATCATTTTCCATGTCAATAATATAAAAATCAGCAGGGAAAATAATATCTTTTACCTGTACCAACACGTTTTCTAGTACTCCCTTGGGGTAGATGACTGATTGATCGGCTAATTGAACCGTCACTCGTGTTTCTTTCAATGGTTCAGTCGAAATTTTATTGTAAACGCTTAACGACATGACGTTGATAGATGCGCCTAAATCGCACATCGCTCTTTTAATCCCAACTTTCCCAATTTTACAGGGAATCGCAAACATACCTTGGTCCTTGTACTTTGGCGGCAATGGTCTTTGAAGAATAGCCGAAACGTTCTCACCAAGGTTAACTCTTTCATTCCCAGACAATCACCTCCGGTTTGTGCATAGATCTTTCAAAAAATTTGCGTATTTAGGAACCTTCTGAATAACATCCAAAAGTGGAATGTTGATTTCCACTTTCTTGAATACATCCAAAATTTCCTTCTCTTTCTTCTTTTTATCTCGTTTCGCCAATCTACCTGGAAAAGAAGGAACAAGTTCGTAAGTAGAAACAGAAATATTAGATTTAGAGTTACCTGCAGTGGGTGGAGACTTTTCGTTCTGGTCCTTCGAAGAGCTGCCTTGCTCGTCGGATTTTTGCTCGGTTTGCTTGGGCGGTTTAGGCGTTATCACAGTTCCACTACGCAAAGTGATCGCTCTCACATTTTCCCTTGGGTTGGTTTGGGATGGTAACTTTCCCTGGGATTCTAGACGGCTAACGGCTTGAGCTAGTTGGCTTATTTGTTTGTCGATTTGCTGGAGATGGGATTGTGTTTGGGTTTGGAATTTTTCCTGCGAAACTGCCAATCTCTCAACAATAGACTCAAGCGAGGATTTTTGGGGTGCTTGGTTTTGGTGGGGAAGTTGTTGCCTAGGTTGGTAATTCGGGTTCTGATTACCGTAGCTCAAGTTTGGGTGATCTCTCCAACAGGGATTGAACGTATTGCTATGTGGGTTATAGGGTCTTTGGGGAGGTCTGTGAAAGTTGTGTGTGGCGTTAACTTGGGCACCAGATGTATCTCGCAACAATGGGCATAATTCGGTTGCGTGATCTGGCATAGTGCATATTCTGCATACCTTAGCAGCTCATATATCCCCTGAAACAAGTGAATGCACAATATTAGTCAAATTATCAATCTTATTTTCTAATGTAATTGTGCTTACTGTCTGAACTCGTCGACTGGGTTCACTTGCAGAACCAAATTGCTGCGAATTTGCAGCCATTGTGGAAATGAATGTTCTTGCTGCAGTAGGGGTCATATTCACGAGCGCGCCACCGCTTGCTGCATCTACCATTTTTTTGTCCATTGGTAACATTCCTTCGTATAGGTATTGAAGGAGTGTTTGCTCGGATAAGCCATGTTGCGGACAGCTTGCGCACAGCTTCTTGAACCTTTCCCAATATTCATATAGGGATTCATCGTGCATTTGTTGGATGCCCAATATGTTTCGCCTAATTTCTGTCGCTTTTGCCGCATGGAAGTATCTGTCAAGAAAAACAAGAGACAGATCAGACCATGTATTAATTGAATTTGGAGGTAAGTAAAATAACCACTCTTTAGCCGTTCCGGCTAAGGAAAAAGGAAAAGCCCTTAGTTTCATTTGGTCCTCTAAGACCCTTGTGGTTTCATGCTGCTGCACACCATATGAAATTCGGCAAGGTGTTTGTGTGGGCTTTCAGAAGGGAGGCCATTAAAAGTATGGGGTAGGTGGATTAATCCTGTTTTGAGCTGGAAGGGAGTATCGCCTTGAGGGAAAGCGATGCAGAGTGGTTGTTGCACGGTAGGGGCTGCGTTCAGCTCTCGAATTGTTTGATCTGCCATTGGTTCTGGTTCTAGTGTAGGTTCTTCAATTGGTGTGGTTTCGGAAGTGGATTCCTGTTCGGATCGTCGTGTGCTTTGTTGTTTCTTTCGTCGAAGTGTTTCGTCGTGAGTTCTACGAGCGCTTGCTTCGATTTCCGGGTTATATGGAGCTAAAGTACCTGAGTTCTTCCTGATCATAAAAATAAAACAAAATCAATCAGAAATGCAAAAAGTAAATCTCCCCGGCAACGGCGCCAATTTTGACAAGTCGTCGTTTAACCAGTCAAAAATAAATAAATAAATTAACCTCTTTTGACAAACAATAAAATAATGAAATTAAGTAGTTATAGGGAAATGGGGTCGATCCACAAGGAGATTAGTCGTGATTCTTGACTTGAATTTGTCGGATTTGAATTCCCAGGAATATCTGTAAAAACAAGGAAAAAAGGGGGTGATCTGATTTTGAGTGACGTAATAAAATAAAATGCAAGAATTAAAAATAATAAGAAAAGCCAAGTATGCAAATTAGCCTCGAACCAGCTCCTTCAATTCTTTCGATCACTGAAATATATTTTTATTTCGGGGATCATGTCGGTTACAGTCTACGAGGCCCAACCCGTCGTAACTTGTTTCTCGCTCGAGTAACCAATCCTCCCAAGTCTATCTTCGAAAGATGGTTCTTAAATAAATCAACCACGTCTATCGCCGTTAAAATATTTAGAATAAAAGCAGGAAAAACCCAACTCAGAAATTGTCTAAAATAGAATCGCTTCTGATTTTATTTTTCCTTAGCGGATCACCGCTAAGAGTGTTCATAAGAAGTCAAAATTTGCCACAGGCTGATCCTTCCTCCCAACTATGTTTTTTAACGATTCCAGACCAACGAGCTCTTTTTGATTTGAAAAACGGTTAAAAACCTTTAGTAAGGCCGATTGCCAAACTATCTAAGCAGAAAGATAAAAATGATTTCCCAAAAGAATTTAAGCAAGTTCAATTCTCACGAATCGAATTGACTTGGCTGGTTCTTGGCTTAAAAGGTTTAGCTAAGCATGATATTGATTATCATGCTTAACTTGGTTTTGGAAAAATAATTAAATAACATAAAATAAACGAAGCAAAGAAGATAAAGAAAATGAAGAACTTTTAATTAAAACTAGAAAAATGTTTACAAAGATAAAAAAACTCAAAGCTAGAAGATGATTACTAAAATGATTGATGCCCAAGCCTTTACCAAGGAGTGGTATTTATAGGCTTGGATTTACAAAGATAAAAGATAAGAAAATTTAAAATAATAAAGTAAAGATAAAACAATTCAAATGTTTTGAAATTTAAATGCAGATAATCTAAACGGATAAGCTGATAAGATCTCTCAGAACATTCTAGAAGTCGCCACGCATCTGCCACGACAGACGCGTCGTGCCCAGTGTCGTGCCCACTATGCCAGTCATGACCAGAATAAAAAGACTACAGAAATGCCCTCTTTTCACTGCTATTTCCAGAATTGGGTTCCTGCACAAAATATAACAAAAACAGCATGTATTAAGCAGCAAGAAGTCCCAATAACTAGAAAAATAGCAAATGAAATATGTCATATTTGAGAACTCATCATTACCCATGAGATGATGTCTCTACCTTTGAAGAAGGAGAAGGAGAAGAAGATCAAGAAGCAATGCATTGATGTAAATGTCATTGCTCTCAAGTCCTCCAAGTGCAACCATGTTGATATAAGCGAGGAGGAGGATAAGGAAGAAGAGATTGTTAATCTCTTCAAGAAGTGTGCCCCATTCATGAAGAAAGCAATGAAAGAATTCAAACGTGAATAAATGAAGAAGGAAAAGGGCAAGCACTTCAAGCTATAAGAAGAAGGCATATGTGGCTATATGGAGTGATGAAGACTCCACCGACAATGAACAAGCTAACCTTTGCCTTATGGCCATCCAAGAATATTCAAGGGTAACTTCTAATTCATCTACTTCTACTTCTTATTCTTTTGATGAATTACAAGATGCCTATGATGATTTGGTTTTAGAGTTTAAAAATCACATTTTGAAAAACGAGAAAATGGTTTCAAACTTGAAAATTCAAAATTATTTGACTTCTAAAACCAAAGATGAACTTGAAGCAAAACTCAATGAGTTTGAGCAAAAGTTTCTTGATTTACAAAATTTGCTTCATAAAGTTCAAGAAGAAAAAGATTTTATTTTCAAAGAGCTTGAAAAGAAAAAAAATTGTGGAAAATCAAATTTTTATCAAAGACAATCTAGTGCCCCTAGATTTTTAAATGGTAAATGTTTTAGAAGTGTTTGGGTTTCAAAAGAACTAATCACTTCAAACAAAAAGGATGAAATTGAAAAATAGATTCCTAAGGGGACTAAATTTTTACCACTAACGTTTATGGATCCAAAGCAATTTGGATACCAAAGTTACATGTTTGTCTTGTTTAAGTGTGATGGAGAGTGATCAACAAGTCCAATTTTGAGGGAGAGCTCCACGCACACAAAGAAAGCACTTGAAGAAGGAAAGCTTCACATCCTCCATTGGATTCAAGTGTGGTAAAATTAGTTGAATTTATTTTTATTTAGTTTTATTTCTTTTAATTCTACTATTTTAATCATGTATGTTAGACTAACATTATTTGATGCCTTTAGTAAGGGGGAGTCAATCTTTAAAACCAAAATTTTAATTGTGTCAAAAATGTTTTTAACCTCCCATGTTATTTTGAGCTTAAAGTTATTTAAATTCCTTTTTATATAACAAAAAGGGGAGAAATGGTTTGAAAAATTGATTTTTCAAGTGAATAAGAGTGAGCTTTACATGGTTTAATTTTTAAAATTCTCTTATTCAAAATTTTTAAAATACTAAGGGGGAGAATCTCAAACATTTTTTCAAGTTAGTTTTATTATATCAAAAAGGGGGAGATTGTAGAACTAAATATTTTGATATAATAATTGAAAATTGTTTTGTACTAAATTGAAGAGAATTTAAAACATGATTTTAGTCAAAATAACTTGAAAATATGTTTAAGGGTTTTTACAAGACTTTGGAATAATTTAAAGTGTATTTAAAGTAGTCAAAACCTAGTTTTTAATGTAATCGTACCGATACGGTATGTCACCGTATCGATACCCTTTAGGGTTTTAACTACAGTGAAATTCAAGTAGCCAAAACTTGTACCGATACGCTTTGTCCGTATTGATACGGTGTGCTTTAAATACCCAACGGGTAGTTCGCGTACCGATAAGGTTGTATCGCATACCGATACGCCAAACTACCCCCAACGGTCAATTTCCAAACGGTCTTTTAAATTGCAGGACTATACTGATACGCTTACCATGCATATCGATACGCATCAGCTGGAAGTCCTCAACGGCTATTTCCTTATCGAGAACGTATCGATACATATTTAAGAGTATCGATACGATAAGCTGCAGAACTGCATTTATGGTGGGAAATAAAGGCTCCAACGGCTATGAACTCAATTAGGAGTATAAAAGAGACCTCCAAGCATCAAGGAAATGTTAATGCTTCAATTGTCAACAACATTATGATTAAGAAATTGTCTTAGAGCTAAATCGTCCATTCTTGAATAGACAAACACTTATGAGCTAAAATTGTCAATGCATGCTCAAGTGTTCTAGGTTTTGGGTGAGAGCTTAAGAGTGCAAACACACACCTATTAGAGTGATTTCTTTTTTGCTAGAATTCTTTGTTTTGAGAGTTTTCCCAAAGCTCGGGTTATGAGCTTTGGATGCTAGATCGCGGGTAGTGACTCTAGGTTGTAATGGTTGCCTTCTTAGCCTAGAAAAGAGGAAGAATTCTTAATGAATTGGTTGAAATCCTTAGTAGGAAGCTAAGGTGGTGGATGTAGGCTTTGGTTAGAAAGTCGAACCACTTTAAAATCCTTGTGTTCAATTCCTATCTTTTTGCTTCCACTTTCAACTCCCAAATTATCACTTCTCCACAACTTGGCAAGCGATTCGGTTGTGATCATCGAGCCTAACAATTTTCTTTTGGAAGGATTGGGAAAGTCATAGATGCCTTAACAGAAAGAAAGCCAAGTAGGGGGAAGATTTGGGTTTGTTAGATTTATAAGCGTTGAGGAGGTGGATAAGATCATCGAGAGAATGGATGGGTCAGTACTATAAGGAAATAAGATTAAGGTGTCGTTGGCAAAGAAGAGGAATACAAACCCGCGGTTGAGGAAGGTGGTGCCGGAGGTAAATAAGAGGAATACAATAAAGAACAAAAAAAAAGAATGAATCACAAGTAGAAATCATCAGGCAAGGCGAGGCAAGGAGTCAACTAGAGATTCAAGGGGCAAATCTGAAAGCGAGTGTAGTGGGGCATGTAGAAGTTGGAGATCTATGGAAGCTCAAAAAAGCCTTCTAGGGGTCACAACCATTGTTTGCAGTGTAAGTAACATAAGTTTGAGATTGCAGCAGTGTGGCTTAGGAGATGTTAAGGTTCAAATAATTGGGGGGAAAATGTTTCTTACTACTATCAAAGATGAAGACTTGTTTATCATGCTAGAAGACCTATTGTCCGGACAAATCCTTATACCAACACCAAACAACATGAAAACTATTTGACTCGTGGTCAACTTGACTCGATACTCAATAAGCTCGATAAAATTTTGATCAAATCATATCTACTATGTAACGCCCGGGTTTGGGGCCTAGAAGATACTCGGGTTTTGGGCGTTAAGTTAAACCAGTTTGAGTTAGTTTCTTTGAGAGAAGACTTTATTTAAATAACACTAAAAACGGGTCTTTTATTGAGTAAGGGGAAAAAAGGGGAATATATGAGTTTTAAAACAAAAAGGGTTTTTTATTCAAAAAAGAAAGCCACCATCTTCCTCCTCCTTTTTCACGTTACTTAGCCAAAACCACCATTTCTACTATTTCATTGGAGCTATCATCTCACACACACATAAATTTACAAGGTAATTTCTCCTTTGTTCCGATTTTCCTTCCCTTGAGCTTATTATTCTTTAAATAATTCTTTAAAAACTCATCTTTCAAAGTTTTCCAAAATACCATGAGTTTGAAAAGAAAAATAATGTTGGAAAATCAAATTTTTATGTAAGACAATCTAGTTCCCCTAGATTTGTAAATGGTAAATGTTTTAGAAGTATTTGGATCCCAAAAGGACTAAGTACTTCAACTAAAATGGATGAAGTTGAAAAATGGATTCCTAAGGAGACCAAATTTTGTGCTTCTAACGTCTATGGATCCAAAGCAATTTGGATACCAAAAATTACTTGATTTTCTTATTATAGGTGTGATGGAGAGTGATCAACAAGTCAAAAATTAAAGGGGAGCTCCATGCACACAAAGAAAGACACTTGAAGAGGAAGGCTTCATATCCTCCCTTGGGTTCAAGTGTGGTAAAATCTAGTTGTTCTTGCTTTTATTTGATTTTTTTAACTAGATGATCATATATGTTGGACTAACATCTCTTTATGATATTTTGAGTAAAGGGGAGCCATTTTTAAAACCAAACATTTTAATATTTTCAAAATCTAAACCTCTATTGTTATTTTTGAGCTTAAAAGTGTTTTAAATTCTTTTTGATATAACAAAAGGGGGAGAAATAGTTTGAAAATTTGAATTTTCAAATAAATGAGGGGAGCTTTAATTGATTTTGAATCTAAATTCTCTTATTCAAAATTTATTTCACAAAGGGGGTGTCACATCCCAAAAATCGGTCTAGTCGGAATTAGGTTCCGATAACCGAATATTTTGTATCTTTAAAATATTTATTTAATCTTATCTGAACCAATAAATATTATTTGAATTAATTTTTGATAGTTTATTATTATTATTATTATTATTATTATTATTATTATTATTATTATTATTATTATTATTATTGTTGTTGTTGTTGTTGTTATTGTTGTTGTTGTTATGATTATAAAAAAAAATGTTGTGGCAATTCCTTCAAAATGAAGGAATTACCTAAAGGCAAGCCACGTCCTAAGGCCACTCGGCCACATTATAGGAAGGGTGGCATTTTGCCACCACGTGCCACACTCCCAAGGGCATTGTGCCCAATTTGAGCCACGGTATTCCGTGGAAAACATGAAGGGTTGGCCGGCTTTTACTATAAATAGGGGGGAGATTAGTGCATTTGATATGAAAAATAAGGAGTCAGTGAAGAAACGATAATTAGGTGGTTTAATATTAGATTGGTGGTCCGATATTTTCGATATAGCAATATCGAATCTATGCCGTCGTCGGGGTAAGTTCAAATTCTTGGTTGGTCTAAGTTTCGATATCGAATTTGATTAATGTTTTCATATTTATTCGATATTGTCTTGTCGGTCCTAACCGATTCCTATTTAACCTAGTCCAAGAAATCGATAAAGAACGACCGTCAACCAAGGGAAAAGGTGATGTTATACGGGAACCCTAATATCGAGGTGAGTGTAGATGCATTTGTCTCGGGTGACACGGTGTCATTCCGATCTTTGTTTCTATGTTCTGATATGAGTGTAGTAGCGTCTCGAGTTAGGCAAGGGCCTACTCGAATTTGTTGTTATATTTATTAGTACTAGCCTTTGAGTTAAAAGCATTATGTCATCGATCATATGTTGGTAAGTGTACGGTAAGTATTGCATTGATTCTATGATTCATAGTATGATTATTGTTGTCATGAAAATCATTGAAAGCATTAACATGTGATAAGTATGACATGAATTATTGATATTGCTTATTGATATGAAATATTGTTATGAATCATTGTTGTTGAACCTTGGATTCGAAGTATTGGATACATTTGGCATGCCATAAAATTCATGAGCTCATTGGTACGGGTATTGGGCTTCGGCCATTGGTGCGGCGGAGAGATGTGTTGTGTATTGGTCAATTGGTGCGGCGGAGGGATTTTGACACGACCATTATTGTTGGTGATGTGGTGGAATTCGCGTATCCAAATACTGTTGAATCGGTCCAAGGGAAAATATTGATTATTGATATTGCTTTTGTCATGATTGGATAACATGCCTTTCATTTATAATGTGTATATAGATTGCTTATGTGAAATGTATCATTAAATATTCCATTGAAGTATGCAGCATTGCATAACATGCTCATTCATTGTTATTGACTACCTCACTTAGACTATGTAAGTCTAATGCATTTATTTGCATAACATTTCAGGTTAAGGAAAGTAACGCATCGAGATCGGAATTAGTCAAAGGATCGGCAAGTCACTATAAGTAAAGAGTAATGTGTTTTGTCCTTATGAACTCCTAGTATGGTGGCAAGGTAGTTAAAGTAATTATACTAGTCTTGTGGCCCTATTATAGTGTATATATTGCCTATGTTTTGTATAAAGTTTTAAAGCTATAATAACTTTTGAGTTAGTAATAAAATTGATATATTTGGCACTAAAATATTGATTAAAAGTTTAAAATTTACGTCTCCTATCTCCGTTATGTTTTTCGGTAGCGCTCTCTGGCCCGGTTCTCTATTAGGCCGAGAAGGGGGTGTTACATTTGTGGTATCAGAGCTAGAGTTTATTCGGTTCTGGACTAAATCTATGCTCGTCTGTATTGTATATTATGTTACTTTGCCACCTAAGAGTTATTTATTGAGTATTGTGACTTGCCGGCTAATCTGATCTCTTTATGTATAGATGTCTAAATTTAGTCAGTCTCATATAAATGAGCGTAGTATTGTCGGAGAAAATTCGAGGACGAATTTTTTTTAAAGGGGGAGAGAGTTGTCGCATCCCAAAAATCGGTCTAGTCGGAATTAGGTTCCGATGACCGAATATTTTGTATCTTTAAAATATTTATTTAATCTTATCTGAACCAATAAATATTATTTGAATTAATTTTTGATAGTTTATTATTATTATTATTATTATTATTATTATTATTATTATTATTATTATTATTATTGTTATTGTTATGATTATAAAAAAAATGTTGTGGCAATTCCTTCAAAATGAAGGAATTACCTAAAGGCAAGCCACGTCCTAAGGCCACTCGGCCACATTATAGGAAGGGTGGCATTTTTCCACCACGTGCCACACTCCCAAGGGCATTGTGCCCAATTTGAGCCACGGTATTCCGTGGAAAACATGAAGGGTTGGCCGGCTTTTACTATAGATAGGGGGAGATTAGTGCATTTGATAGGAAAAATAAGGAGTCAGTGAAGAAACGATAATTAGGTGGTTCAATATTAGATTGGTGGTTCGATATTTTCGATATAGTAATATCGAATCTATGCCGACGTCGGGGTAAGTTCAAATCCTTGGTTGGTCTAAGTTTTGATATCGAATTTGATTAATGTTTTCATATTTATTCGATATTGTCTTGTCGGTCCTAACCGATTCCTATTTAACCTAGTCCAAGAAATCGATAAAGAACGACCGTCAACCAAGGGAAAAGGTGATGTTATACGGGAACCCTAATATCGAGGTGAGTGTAGATGCATTTGTCTCGGGTGACACGGTGTCATTCCGATCTTTGTTTCTATGTTCTGATATGTGAGTGTAGTAGCGTCTCGAGTTAGGCAAGGGCCTACTCGAATTTGTTGTTATATTTATTAGTACTAACCTTTGAGTTAGAAGCATTATGTCATCGATCATATGTTGGTAAGTGTACGGTAAGCATTGCATTGATTCTATGATTCATAGTATGATTATTGTTGTCATGAAAATTATTGAAAGCATTAACATGTGATAAGTATGACATGAATTATTGATATTGCTTATTGATATGAAATATTGTTATGAATCATTGTTGTTGAACCTTGGATTCGAAGTATTGGATACAATTGGCATGCCATAGAATTTATGAGCTCATTGGTACGGGTATTGGGCTTCGGCCATTGGTGCAGCGGAGGGATGTGTTGTGTATTGGTCAATTGGTGCGGCGGAGGGATTATGACACGACCATTATTGTTGGTGATGTGGTGGAATTCGCGTATCCAAATACTGTTGAATCGGTCCAAGGAAAAATATTGATTATTGATATTGCTTTTGTCATGATTGGATAACATGCCTTTCATTTATAATGTGTATATAGATTGCTTATGTGAAATGTATCATTAAATATTCCATTGAAGTATGCAGCATTGCATAACATGCTCATTCATTGTTATTGACTACCTCACTTAGACTATGTAAGTCTAATGCATTCATTTGCATAACATTTCAGGTTAAGGAAAGTAACGCATCGAGATCGGAATTAGTCAAAGGATCGGCAAGTCACTACAAGTAAAGAGTAATGTGTTTTGTCCTTACGAACTCCTAGTATGGTGGCAAAGTAGTTAAAGTAATTATACTGGTTTTGTGGCCCTACTATTGTGTATATGTTGTTTATGTTTTGTATAAGATTTTAAAGCTAAAACGACTTTTGAGTTAGTAATAAAATTGATATATTTGGCACTAAAATATTGATTAAAAGTTTAAAATTTATGTCTCCGATCTCCGTTATGTTTTTCGGTAGCGCTCTCCGACCCGGTTCTCTACCAGACCGGGAAAGGGGTGTTACAGGGGGAGAAACCCCAAACAATTTTTCAAGTTGGTTTTATTATATCAAAAAAGGGGAGATTGTAGAACTAAGTATTTTGATATAATAATTGAAAAATGTTTTGGACAAATTTGTAAAGAATTTAAAACTTGTCTTTAAGTCCAAACAACTTGAAAATATGTTTGAGGTATTTAAAAAGGGTTTTGGCAAAAGTTTTTAATGATTTAAAGTAGCCAAAGTTGACTTTTCAGTAAGCCCGTACCGATACGATGTACCCCGTATCGATACCCTTTTGCCCAGGTTTTGATTCTGTCAAAACTCGTATCGATACAGGCTTTGTCGTATCAATACAGATAGGGATCGTTTCGGTATGCCCCTTAAGTGTACCGATCCATGTTTTAACAACCCCAACAGCTATTTCCCAACGGTCTTTTAAATGACATATTGTACCGATACACCCTCAAGCGTATCGATACGTTTAGGCTAGCAAGAGTCCAACGGCTAGTTTCTGAAGAAGAGCGTACTGATACGGGTCCTCGCGTATCGATACGGAAGGCTCTAGAATAGCATTTAATATGGGAAATAAAGTCTTCAACGGCTCCAATTCAACCCCAACGGCTAGTAACGGCTACAAACTCATTAAGAAGTATAAAAGAGACCTCCAAGCATCCAGTAATGGTTAATGCTTCAATTGTAATACAAAATATGATCAAAATATGTCTTAGTTCTTTAATTGTCAATTCCTTGTATAGACAAACACTAGTGAGCCAAAATTGTTATATTTGCTCAAATGTTTTAGGAATGGGTGAAAGCTTAATTGTGCAAACAAATACCTATTAGATGGATTTGAGTTTGCTCATTTTTATCTCTTTGTAAAGAGGGTTTAATCAAGGCTTTGGGTAGAAAGCTTGATCGGTTTGTAAGGGTTTCCTCCTAAACCTAGAAAAGACGACGAATCAATAGTGGATTGATTGGAAATCCTTAGTGGGAAGCTAAGGTAATGGATGTAAACCTTGGTTACAAGGTTGAACTACTATAAATCATCTTGTCTTTTATCTTTTTAGCTTTCACACCTCTATCACCCAAAATTCTACTTCTCCACCACTTAGCGAGCAAGAACAGTTGAAGAAATCGAGCACCTAAAAACCCAACAACCCCGTATTATGAACCTTGTGCTGAAGAGATTCAAGCCGAGGTAGAGAAAGAAGGGTCGTTCATCATTGATCGTCTTGAGGTTGTAGCATTACCATGGGATTATGTCAATGGAGGAATCAACTATGACAGAGTATTGACAGCTAAAGAAATGGCAAAGCGTATGAGAGTGGTCAACGAGTCGATGATTCGGAGTCATTTTGGAGCAGATATCATGGACCACTTATTTCATAGGTTTACTGAAATCTTGGCTGCAGGTCCCAAGGAAGTGGAGCATATTAGCTTGGTTATTTCTTTAATCAGAATTGTTTGATAATTTGTATTTGTGGTGTGGTTGCAAAGTTCATGATTGATTCGATTTCTGTTTTTGTTCTTCAACTTCTATTACCATTGAACCAATTTGATTGCTTAAAATACAAGTTAAATATGTAGCTTTTACAGTAGAAGAAGTGAATTCTAGGGCCAACAGTCAACATTCAACATTGTTGATGTCTTTGAATTCTCTGTTCTAGTTTTAGTATACCAAAAATTAGTAAAGCTGATGTAGATTTTAGTGTTGAAATTGTCAGAATCAATTAAACAAATGAAGAAATGATGGCTGACTTATCTTAGCAACCAAAAACTTCTTTAGTCTTTACAAACTTCACCGTTTTATACTTTATACAACTGAAATAATTTGGACATAAATGCAATTTCAAAGATTATTCTGGGACCTTGGGTTTTTAGTTTTATAATTTTTGGGGAAGATGGTGAAAAATAAAATTTTGAAAGTTTGGGGCTAAATTAGAAACTAATTTTTTTAAGTAACGAAGACTAACGGCCAAGGTACCAAAATAAAAACGATTCTAAACGTAAGTACCCAGAATAATCTTTTCTGAATTTTGGTGACTAAAATAGAACACAACCTAAACGAAAGGAACCACTGGTGAAGATTATTCATAAAAAACTCAATAATGCAAGAGTTGGCAGAGATTAGGGAGCAATTATATTAATGTAATTTCAACAATAAAAAAGGGAAAACTACCCCACTGACCACCAAACAAATTGGGGATACCTATTTGGACCACCGAATTATAGAAATCGTCAATCAGACCGCCGAACTTATAAAATCAACCTATTTTGATCACCGTCGTTAAAAATCTAATGGTGGAGTGACGGAACTGCCACGTGGCAATTGATGAAAAAATTTAAAAATTACACATTTGGTCCCTGTTATTTACACATTCTTTCAATTTAGTCCTAATTTTAAATTAATAAAATAATAAATTATTTAATTAAGTGGTGACACGTGTCAACACCAATTGAGAGGAAAAAAATAAAAAAATTTATTCACCTGCGTATAAAAGGATTTGAACTTGGGACTCCCAAGGGAAAAGCAAATGGCTTTACCACTACATCAAACACAACTTTATGCTATAATTCTCCAGATATAATATATATCTCTTACTAGTTTCTACATTTAAAAGCCAAAAGCTCAAACCTTAAATAGTAATTTCACATATATAAATCTTAAACCCTAAACTCTAACCCTAAATATTTAAAATTAAACCTCAACCCCTAAAATTTTCAAATTAATTTCACGCTAAATATTTTAAATTAAACCCTAAACCCCAAAAAATTTAAATTAATTTCACGCTAAATATTTCAAATTAAGCCTTAAACCCTAAACCATAAAATTTTCAAATTAATTTCATGCTAAATATTTCAAATTAAACCCCAAACCCCAAACACTAAATATTTCAAATTAATTTCACGCTAAATATTTCAAATTAAACCCCAAACCCTAACCTTAAACCCTAAAAATTTCAATTTAATTACACGCTATTTATTTTAATTTAAACCCTAAACCCTAAATATTTCAAATTAATTTCATGTTAAATATTTAGTGTGTAATTAATTTGAAATTTTTAGGGTTTAAGGTTGGGGTTTGGGGTTGGGTTTAATTTGAAATATTTAGCGTGAAATTAATTTGAAATATTTATAGTTTAGGGTTTAAGGCTTAATTTGAAATATTTGGCGTGAAACTAATTTAAAATTTTTATGGTTTAGGGTTTAATTTGAAAATTTTAACGTGAAATTAATTTGAAATATGTAGGGTTAGATTTTAGGGTTTAGGATTTATATATGTGAAATTAGTGTTTAGGGTTTGAGCTTTTGGCTTAAATGTAGAAACTAGTAAGAGATATATATTATATCTGGAGAATTATAACACAAAGTTGTGCTTGGTGCAGTGACAAAGCCATTAGCTTTACCCTTGGGAGTCCCAGGTTCGAATCTTGCTATGTGCAGGTGAAGAAAAAATTATTTTTCAAAATAATTAAAGTCCTCCAATAAGGTGTTGACACATGTCACCACTTAAATTTTTCCATCAATTACCACTATCCCAATTTGTTTGGTGGTAAGTGGGTTAGTTTTCCCTAAAAAAAACCCAGAATACTCAACGCCTTTGATTAGATCTGAGTTAGAGTAGTGCACACAGCGGAAATGGCGATATTTCCATGGGAATTTCTAAGCCAATCTTCATGATTTCCCCTTAACCAAGGCATATGGTTGTTGATGTATCTAGTTTTGCCAAATTCGAACTCGGTAAGCTGTTTTTATGCGCTTGACCTTGTGGATTGAATAAGAGATGCATGATTAATGTAGTTTTGTATTCGTTGATATGTGGGGATTATTCGGGATCGGATATCGAGTCAAGTGGAATATTCGAGGAGCTTAGATGGGGTTTTTTAGAGATATCAGCTTAAGGTTAGTACATCTTGAACTCATTTTGCTTCATCAGCATCATAAATGTAATTGCTTTGCGTGTTTGTACCTGCAAATTAGGTAGATGATGAATATGCATGTGTGGAGACCGATAGTATGAGACTCGATAATTATGAAATGTATGATGATGTTGTAAATATGATGTAACTTGTGGAGGCTTTAGAGGCCATGTAGGGTCGTTTGAGATGCTCGTATAATTATTTGATTATTGTTTGGCTGATTGAAATAATTGTGATGGCTTGTATGCTTGTTTGAATGGATTGATGAGATTGGGTGAAAATTATACTAAATGGACTAATAATTGGTAATATTCGAATATTTGATCATAAAATCGGGAATTGATATTAAATGATTATGAAGCAGTAATTAATAATAATTGAATGAATGTGTCAGTAATCAAACCACAACGACTTTCATAAGCTTTAGGGATCGAATAAAGTGTTGTAAAACATAATTCAAGGGAAGGGTGCAAACCCGTGGACAAGGCATTGGTACGACCTTTAGTCGTATCAGTATTTGTGGAGATCAAGGATTTCTAGTATGCTATAATAGTATCAGTACGCGTGTGAGTATCGATACCTAGGGGGTATTATCGACGTAATATTGCATGGTAAAAGATTAAGTATTTAGTGTAAATATGCAAGTAAATAATGCAAAGAATATGTCTTTTATGTGCAAGTATACACGGTCAGCAAGTAATATAATAATGAGTTGAGTATCGTCTCCACAGGGATTGTCCAAGAATTAAATGCCACGATCTTTACTTTTGATTTGAAACTAATGATTTTTATATGAAAGTTGGATTTAAGATTAAGAAAAATAACTAAGGAAAAATAAAGTAAAAGTTCACGCAGTTTGACGAACAAGTGTATTCAAATGGTGATGAGCGTTGGAAGAGATGCTTGGATTTTACGCTAGCTATGCCAACTATTAATAACATCATACCTTTGAATTATTGCCGAGCAAATTCAAGAGTGGCATTGCCTCTATCGATGGCAACCCTAAATTAACCATCTTAAACCCCTATATCTTTATAGTGAAGTTTTTCATTAATTAACTTGATTGAGTTTCAATCTATACTCTTAAGGGGTAAATTCACTTTCGAAGTAAGCTCATCTACTTGAACATCTTCCGTTGAAGTTTCTCTCCTCAGTATCCAACAACTAATCGTTACCCTCAAGTCTGTTAAGATATTAAGGTGTAATAAGCAAACAATGGCAACTGTCGTATAAAAAAGAATTTAAAAAATTGAAGTACGTGCCAGGTAGAAACAATGCCAAAGCGTTTAAATTATTAAAAACCAAACATAAACAAAGTGTCAAATGAAAAAATCCCCAACCAACGGATTAAAGTTTAGTTCATGGTTGAGGGTTCCATCCACGCCAAATATTTTTTTTAAGAACATCACCATAAAAACAAAACTAAACCGAACGAAAAAATGGACAATGAAAGAGAGAAAGAGGCGATACGAGAAATAGCAGTTCTAGACCTGGAATAAGTTTCGTGTAAGGGCTTTAGGGGTTGTGTTGGTGTGCTTTTCTAGTTGGGATGAAGATGCTCGCTTGGAATGTGAGAGGTTTGGGGATGAAAAAATCTCAGCCGTGGTCGAGTGGTTAGAAAGTAGAGGGTAGACTTAGTAATGTTACAAGAATCAAAGAAGAAGAGCCTTTCAGAAGATGAAGTTAGGAAACTTTGATTAGACGATGAGCTCGAGTTTAGAGAGGTGGGTGCTTTGGGGAAATTGGGAGGAGTTGCAATTGTATGGGATAAGAGCAAGTTTAAAATTGAGAGTGAGTTATTGAATGCACGATTTATCTTGGTGAGAGGAAGATGGGTAGAGTGGAATGTGAGGGCTGTGGTTAGGGATGTAAAAACAAGTCAGAACCTGGTAACCTGACTGAAATCTGCCCGAGTCAGAACCTGATTTGACCCGAGTTTTTGTTGACCCGAACCCGATCTGCAACCGACTGTTGTTGATCCGAACCCGAATTTGACCTGTTACTGTAGCAACCGAACCCGATCTGCGTCCGACTGAAAACGACCCGAACCCGAATTGGACCTGTTAATTTGGACCTGAAACCCGACCTGCGTCCGACTGAAAAGAACCCGAACCCGAAGCCGACCTGGCAAATAACCGAAATTACCCGACTGAATTGACCCGATATCCGATTTTACCCGACCTGAAATGGACCCGACCTGAAAATGGACCCGACCTGAAATGAACCCGACCTGAAATGGACCCGACCTGTTTTGAACCCGACTGAAATGGACCCGACCTGCTTTTAAACCCGACCTGTTAAGTGACCCGACCTGTTCTTGACCTGAACTGATAAAATACAAGAAATTTGTTTGTAATAATATTAGCTCTCAGATCTTATAGCAAAGACATAATTTATCTCACATAAAATAATTTATTTCAATACAAAGGAGAAATCAATATTGAACATATGATGGAATTAAAATATTGAATTTCAAAATTACAAGGACTTAATAAGTATTCAAACTCAAAATTTAGGGACAATACATAGTTTATCTAATAATTATACTTATATAGACCTAAATTGTTATTAGACCAAAAAATTGAGGACACATGTGAGTTGTGACATGCTCATCCTTCTTTTAGTTCAACCATGTTTAATTAAATCTAAAGAAACTATACCAAAAGTTAGCACTAAAAAAACAAACTAAAACTTAAATAATCTAAACCCTAAACATCTAATTAAGGAAGGGCCTAAAGGGTAATTAACCCATAAATAACAAATTCAACTCAATTTTCAATCAATTTGGCGCCCCCTCCCCCTCCCCCGCCAATTCGAAATCCCCCCCCCCCCCCCCCCCCGCCAATTTGGCTACAAACTTTCCCCAAATTAAAAATTAAAATATTTTTAATTTTTAACTTTCCCCCTAAACTAAAAATTAAAGTATTTTTAATTTTTAACTTTCCCCCTAAACTAAAAACTAAAGTATTTTTAATTTTTAACTTCTCCCCTAATTAAAATTTTAATTTAATGATCATAATTAATAAAATAATTTAAATTTTAAATAATTTATTTTTAATTCATCCATCACAAGTTATTAATTTAATAAAATTTAAGTTATTAACGCCAGAAATAATTCACATTAAATGAGTTAATACTAAGCATATTGAATTATTTAACAAAATTTAAAATTTAGAAGCATGAAATGAATATTTAAATACAATTTTTTATACATATATATTAAATTGATTATATATGTATATTTAACAGAAATATTATTTAACACTTTAAATTGATTTAAAAAATTAATAGTTAATATTTTACATTTATCAACACTTTAAATTCATCAAATCATAGACCCTAAACCCTAAACTCTAAACTATAATGTATATAAGTATGTATATATCTATCAATGTATGAACTCTAAACCCTTGATGAGTTTTACCTTAAACCTTAAACTCTAAACACTAAACCCTAAATCCCAAACGATAATGTATGTAAGTATGTATGTATATACCTATCAATATCTAACGCCTAAACCCTTAATGAAGTTTTCCATAAACCCTAAACCCTTAAATCCACAGCCTAAACCCCTAAACCATAAACTCTAAACCATAAACCCTAATGTATGTAAGTATGTTTATATCTATCAATATATGAACCCTAAACCCTTAATGAGTTTTCGCTACACCCTAAACTCTAGACAATTGATCATAAAACATAAACATTAAACCCTAAACTCTAATATATATATAAGTATGTATATATGTAGCTATCAATGTATGAGCCCTAAACCCTTAATGAATTTCTCCCTAAACCTTAAACACTAAACCTAAACCTTAAACCATAAACACTTAGTGAAGTTTTCATAAAACTCTAAACCCTAAACCCTTAAATCCACAACCTAAACCATTAAAACATAAACTCTAAACCTTAAACCCTAATGTATGTAAGTATGTTTGTATCTATCAATGTATGAACCCTAAACCCTTAATGAGTTTTCGCTACACCCTAAACTCTAAACATTAAAGCTTAAACCTTAAACCTTAAACCCTAATGTATATAAGTATGTATATATATAGGTATTAATGTATGAGTCCTAAACCCTTAATGAATTTTTCCCTAAACCCTAAACCCTAATGCATGTATGTAAATGTACCTATAAATGTATGAACCCTAAACTCATATTCATTATTTTTTAATCCGTCCAATATTTTATAATTTTAATTTGATATTTTCATCATCCTAGACCCTAAAACTTTATTTTTATTCCAATTTGACCAACATTTTTTTTTATTTTGTCTAATGTTTTATTATTTTAATTTAATATTTTCTTTATTCTAGTCCTTTAACTTTATTTTAATTCCGTATTGACCCTTGTATATATTTTAATTCATCATGTTTTATAATTTTAATTTGAAATTTTGTTCATTCTAGACCCTAAAACTTTATTTTCATTCTAAATTGACCTCTACTTATTGTTTTGTAATTACTCTAATTTTTATACTTTTAATTTGATATTTTTGTTCATTCTAGTCCCCAAAACTTTATTTTTATTCCAAATTGACTCATTTTCCTTGTTTTTCTTTTAAATTTGTCTAATGTTTTATAATTTTAATTTGATATTTTTGTTCATTATAATCTGTGAAAGTTTATTTTTAATCCAAATTGACCCATTTTCAGTCCAAATTGACCCATTTTCATTATTTTTTAATTACTCCAATGTTTTATAATTTTAATTTGATATGACTTTAAACAATTGACTTAAAATCAATGACGATTGACGGAGGCCACCCTAAAGTCTATCAACTACATATACGGTTGTACCGAACTCAAACTCAATACGAATTTCAATTCCGAAAATACCCTGACCTGAATTACCCGACCTGAAACTACCCGACCTGAAATTACCTGACCTGAAATGCACCCGACCTGAAATGCAACCGACCTGAAATGAACCCGACCTGAAACGAACCCGACCTGAAATGGACCCGACCTGAAATGGACCCGGCCTGAAACGAACCCGACCTGAAACGGACCCGACCTGAAATGGACCCGACCTGAAATGGACCCGACCTGAAGTGTATCCGAACCCGAATTAACCTGTCAATTACCTGCTTCGGACCCGACCTGTTTTGACCCGACCTGAAATGGACCCGACCTGAAATAGACCCGACCTGAAATGGACCCGATCTGAAATGAACCCGACCTGAAATAAACCCGACCTGAAATGGACCCGCACCCGACCCGAGTCGAGTCAAAACAGAAAAATGACCTGAAATGACCTGTATCCGATTTTACCCGACCTGACAGTACCCGACCTGAAACCCGTCCGATTACCTGTTTTTACATCCCTAGCTGTGGTGGTTTGTGTTTACGCGCCAAACTCTATGTCAGATCAAATATTGTTGTGGAACCAATTGTCTGTGTTAAAAGAAGGGGATAAGGATTGGGGGCTGATTGGTGGAGTATTTAACACAATGAGGTGCAGATCCCAAAGATGTGGAAGTGGGAGAAATCAATCAGGTTGTGATGAATTTAACTATTTTATTTCGAGATGTAAACTGGTTGATTTGCTGATGACTGGAAAACAATTTACTTGGTTTGGCCCATGATTGGGGGCCTAGACTCTTTAAGTTCATTAATGGATGGCTTAGCAAGGAAGAGTGCAAATCCTTGATCAAACAAGCTCTTGGGGATAAAAGGGGTGCAATCTGGACCTCTCCCGAAAGTTATGAAGTCTGAACGGGGTCATAAAGAAGTGGAATTCGGATCGGTGTGACAGTTTTGATGCTAAAGTTCGAGAGCTGAAAATCGAATTAATGAATTGGAAGAAGATGGTAATAAAGGGACCTTGGATTCAAAGGCCCATACGAAATTAAAGAATTATATGTTGGAGCTGTGGGATATCCTAAATTGCAGTAAGCTCTGTGAAAGCAAAAGTTGAGAGAAAACTAATTAGCGTTAGGAGACTCGAACTCAGCCTACTTCTACAAGGCAGTGAAGAGGGTGATTTGTGGTATGAACTTTGGTGGAAGGTGGCAAGATGATCCCAAACGGCTGAAGTGTTTCTTGTTTGATCACTTTATGAGACATTTCAACTGCAAAAAAAAGGGTGTGGAGATTAGTTTTTAATTTGGATTTCAAGCAGCTGTCCATCTTTGAAGCTAGTTCATTGGAGGAGAGATTCTCTTCGCAGGAAATTAAAGATGTTGTTTGGTCATGCGATGAGTCGAAGTCGCTCGGCTATAATGGTTTTAACTTGTATTTTTATAGAAAATGTTGGGATGAGGTGAGGGATGATTTGTTTCGAGTGTTTGAGGTTTTCTATAAGGCTGGAAAATTACTAGAGAGTGCAAATTCTTCTTTATAAAACTAATATTTGATTTTGATATAACAAATAATTCAAGGACTAAATTACAAAGTTAATAAATTTTTAAATAATCAAAATACTTGGTTTTGAAAAGTAAAATTTAGACTTAAAATGTTTTGAAGTCAAAATTTAAACTCCATAAATTTTTCTAAGTGTTTCAAATCCAAAATATACAAAATTGCCCAGGCATTTCGAAACACCTCCAAAGTGTTTTGATACGTTTTGCCACTAGAAACATCCGTTTCGAAACGACTCATACCCGTTTCGATACAACCTTCATTTGGATTTTTGATTTTTAAGTATTATTTTGAAACGACTCATACTCGTTTCGATATAGGGGTTAAGTAATTTTAAAATTGAGCATTAAATGAACTAGTCGTTACTTATCAGAAACAAGCTTTTGAAGATTTAGTTAAGTGTTTCGATACACTCGTAGCCTGTTTCGAAACACCCATTTACAGTTTCAAAAAATTACATAATATCATGTTGATTTTGTGGTTATGGCTTAGCTTTTTTTTCTTTTCTAAAGGTCCTGGGTTCAAAACCTCACTAATAGGGATGGGCACGGGTCGGGTTTTTGGCCCACCCGAACCCGACCCGAAAATATTAACCCTAAACCCGACCCGACCCGATCATATCTTTTAAAAAACCAGACCCGACCCGACCCGAAAATAAATACCTTAAACCCTGACTCCGACTCGACCCGACCCAACCTATATAAAAAAATCAATTTTAAGGACTAAATTGTAAAAAAAAATTAAGAGACTTAATTGTAAAAAATAATAAATTTAAGGACTAAATTGTAAATAAAAAATCAATTTTAAGGACCTAATTATAAAAAATATATAAAAAAAGGTATTATTACAAATATCCCTAAAAAATTTAGGGGATAATTACACTATTAGTCCCGGGTCGGGTCGGGTCGGATTTTTTCACCCTAAAACCCGACCCGACCTCACCCTACACAAAAACCCGACCCGACCCGAACCTGATTTTTTCATAAAAATACCCGACCCGATCGGGCCGGGTCGGGTTGGAACCCGTCGGGTCCGGGTTTCGTGCCCATCCCTACTCACTAACGCATGGTTTTAATATTTTTCCTCCAGCAAAATGACGTCGTTTTGGCTTAACGAAATGTTAAGAGTTAACGGCTGAGTGGTATTTTCGAGTCACATATTAAAGTTCGGTGTTAGTTTTGAACTTTTTTAAAGTTCGGTGGAATTTTTGAGTTAGGGACCATAGTTGAGTGGTATGTGGTGTAGTTTACCCTTAAATTTTTATAGTTTTTTTAGATCCGTTGGGGTGGTGTGTCGTGTCACAGTGTTTCCACTTGACATTTTTAAAATTAATTATTTTATTTAAAAAATTCTTTAATTGTTCTAAAAATTCTAAAAGGCTTGTAAAATTTATTAAAAAATATATTTTTAAAAAACTGTAAATGCATCATGGTAAAACTATAGTGTATCATGTGCTAATAATATCTAAATAAAAAACTATTAAGATTTAATAGGTGAAGTTGGTCAACATGCTTAATTGACCAAATTTCATGGTTCAAGGGCTTAATTGGATGCAAAAAAAGTTGAGGAGCTTAATTGATATTTTTTTCAAAAATTTAAGGGTTTCTTACGCCCTTAAGCCTAGATAATAATACTTATGCTTGTACACTCGTAAGCAAAAACAACTATTTTTTAGTTTAAATTTATACTTGAACATTTCGTCACGTGTTTATGTATTTCACTTGGTGTTAAAATATATGTTAATTTTCTAAAAGTAGATAAATTTTTAATATTTTATTGATAAAAATATAAATTTAAAATAGTTTTTTTTACTTTTGAGTGTATAAGACATAAAAAAAAGAAGGAATAAGATTGAATAGTAAAAAACGACTTATCCCTTCCTCTTCACTCATAGGTGCTCACTAGGGGTGTGTGTAAAAAATTTGATCCAAGTAATCCGGTATAACAATTTGGTTACCATTTGATTTTTTTTTAATTTCCAGGTACTTCAGATCAAATGTTTGAGAAAAAATCGGACTCAAATCACATAAATTGTGGTTTTGAATTTTTCGAAATTTCAAAAAAAAAATTAATCCTTTAGACTTTAGACATGTCTAACTTTATCCCTTTATTATATAATTTTGAATCTAGTCTTCCTAGATTTACAAATTTTTTGTGTAATTCGGACTTGAATTTGATGTCATTGGAGAACTCATTTACAAGTTTTGTATGGAAACAAGGCTCCCAAGATTGATATTTGCTTTTGACATTTTATTTTGAGGTTATAAACAGACGTGTTCTTCATTTCATTGACGACATTTTTAATTTATTTCTTAACCCGACTTTATTGGTAGCTTTTTATTAAAAAATTTAATAATATTACATTCTTTTTCTTTTTGGAGAAATTATTATTTTTAAGGCAAAATGATAAAATATGCCCCAACGTTTGCATGTTTTGTTATTTATCCCCTTATATTTTTTGGAACGAGTTTTTGTCAAGGAACTAGTGAATTCTTCCTTCGAATTTCACTCTAAATCCAAGAAGTATTAACGGTGTGCAGATACGAAATAACATCAAATAAAGGAGCAGCCTCCACTCTCAATTTAAACAATTTTCACAAGCTCCAGCTTGCATTAGTCTTGCATTCAGCAAGCCAGAAATATGTTCCTTAATTGAGCACATATGAGTGCACCTATGTCACCCAAACTACCTTCAGATTTCGAGGAACAAATCTGCTACCATCCAACTTTTGCCCTTGTTGCACTAGAATCTTTTCCTGCATAACTAAGCTTCTTTGTAGACCATTTCTCCAGTCTATAAACATTATAAGGCTTGTTTTCTGCTTGCGTTGATATGTGTTTGATGTGGTCTTTTGTTCAAGGTCTGGTGTTTGTCTTGAAGCAGTGGTGGTTGAGTATTCTCTATTGTTTAATTTTTCTATTGTTTAATTTTGATGGAAAGCTATTTCTTTAATGGTATAAAAAAGTAATCTTCATCTGTGGTCCCTTGTGTTCTATTTTGGCCACTAGAATTAAAAAAAAATTATTCTAGTCACTTACGTTTAAAATCGTTTCTATTTTGGTCCCTTAGCCGTTAGTCTCCGTTACTTAAAAAATTAATTTCTAATTTAACCCCCAAACTTTCAAAACTTTATTTTTACCATCTTTCCCAAAATTTATAAAACTAAAACCCTAGAATAATCTTTGGAACTTCCCGAAAATGATTTCAACACTATTTTCCAGTCCCTTGGTCGTGTGTTTTTTAATATCAGAATAATCGTGTGTTTTATTTTTATATAAAGGTAAAACTTTATTTTTTTCATATAAGTTGCAATTTGGTCCCTTGGTCGCGTGTTTTTGAACGACCTTCTCAAAAATGATTTCAACACTATTTTTCAGTTCCTGCCAGCTTTTCAAGAGAAACTACAAGAAGAGAATGGACCCAAATTTGAGCCATTGTACGTTACGGGTGTCCCTAGATCATTTTACGAGAGGTTTTTTCCATCGAGAACTTTGCATTTCATGCACTCATCTTCTTCCCTTCGTTGGCTTTCTCAGGTCAATTTACTTGCTGCTTTTCATTTCATCTGGACTTGAAAACCTAACCTAATTAGTCTTATAATGACTAATCCAATCTGATCATAAAAAATTAGCCATTTAATTAAATCCATTCAACTATTATCTAAAAATAGTCTAAACCAGAAATGAACTTAGTTTGACAAATTCAAACAACTAAAACTCAAAGAGATTGTGCCTCAAATGATATGCACATAAAATGAGTTAAAAATTTCTAAACCCAAATTGATCTGGTCCATAATATTCTTAGGTACCTCGAACTTATTGACAGAGATGCCCACTGATAAACAAAGGGAAGATTTTCATCTCAAGGACAAGTCCATTGGCCTGATAGATTCCTACGCGACGCAGTTTCAAAGCCATTTCTCTTTATTTCTCAAGCTACGCTCCGAAAAAATAGCTCCAAAAGGGCGCATAGTTCTGACATTATGGGGCACAAGAACACCAGATCCGACCCCAGACAAAAGTTGTTTACTGTGGGACTACCTAGGTCAGGCACTTCAGGATTTGGTTGAAATAGTATGTGTTCAACTTTATTTTCATCTTAATAATATGTGATCATTCATAAGTATAACTAGAATCAGTTTTTTAGAATGCAGGGCCTAGTTGAAGAGGAAATGTTAGATGGCTACTATACCTCGTATTACTTAAAATACAAGTTAAATATGTAGCTTTTACAGTAGAAGAAGTAAATTCCAGGGCCAACACTCAACAGTCAACGTTGCTGATGTCTTTGAATTCTTTATTCTAGTTTTAGTATACCAAAAATTAGTAAAATTGGTGTAGATTTTAGTGTTAAATTGTCAGAATCAATTAAACAAATGAAGAAATGATGGCTGACTTACCTTAGCAACCAAAAACCTTTTTAGTTTTTACAAACTTTACCCTTTTATACTTTATACAACTGAAATAATTTGGACATAAATGCAATTTCAAAGATTATTCTGGGACCTTGGGGTTTTAGTTTTATAATTTTTGGGAAATATGGTGAAAAATAAAATTTTGAAAGTTTGGGGTTAAATTAAAAACTATTTTTTTAAGTAACGTAGACTAACGCCCAAGGGACCAAAATAGAAACGATTCTAAACGTAATTAACTAAAATAATCTTTTTTGAATTTTGGTAACCAAAATAGAACATAACCTAAACGAAAGGGACCACTGGTAAAAATTATCTATATAAAAACTCGGGTAAAGTACACAGACGGTCACTGAACTTTAGTAAAAAAACAAAATGGTAATCAAACTTTCAAAAATCACAAAATGGCAATTAAACTTTATATTTTAAAACAAAACGGTAACTGGGGCGTTAAACTCCGTTAACTCTTAACGGAAAACTCACTTACTTACCCCATCACCTTACCCATCTCCACATCATCCTCTCTCATTTGCCACGTAGGATTAATAAAATAATAAAAATTAATTTTGACTTTGACTTTCACTTATCATCTTCATCTTAAAAAAATCCTTCACTGCTCATCTCCAAGAATAAAGCCGGCGAAGAAGTGTTCGGTTCTGTTGATGCTGTTGTTGATGAGTAGGAGGAGAAGAAGAAGACCGACGAAGATGAAAAGAAGCAACTTTTCCAACGACTGTTCAGTGACGAAGACGAAATCGCCGTGTTGAAAGGGTTGTTAGATTTCCTGGCTAAAAAAGGGGTTCACCCTTTTGCTGATCCGAATGCATTTCATAATTTTGTTAAGGATTCGATTCATATCGATGTTTCGAAAGCTCAGTTGATTTATAAGGCTAGGATGTTGAGGAAGAAGTTTGAGAATAATACTAGGAGGAGCAAAGACGGTGAGGATCGGACGTTTTCCAAGTCTCATGAACATCAAATCTTTGAATTGTCAAAAATGATTTAGGGCAAAGAAGGGATCATAAGAAAATTCGATTATTCCGCTGCAAAAGCAAAGGGGAACGGCAAGGCATTGGATGCAGTGAAAGCAGAGCTGGTTGCTTCTGCCGATGATGGGGAGCCAATGGAGGTTGATATCAAGTTGTTTAAGACTTTGGGTTGCTTGTTCGATATGAAATCTGGTGTTGGTAGCTTCGAAGATGAAGTTTTGAAGCAAGGATTGGATATGGCTGGGGAAGAAAAGATAGCAGCTTTGGAGGAGAAATGGAATAAATTGCATATTGCTGAATTGGAGCTGTATTTGCAAAGGAATGAGTTGGTAATGGAACATGACAAATTGATGTTGGAATTTTACAAGTCTCGAGATGCATAGGTTGTGGTTATTTGGTGTAGAAAATAGTTTGTGTTCATTGCTGGACAAGTTTGAAGACACATTTTGTCTTTAGGTTTGCTGTAACATTGCAGTTTCTGTATAAATTTGATGCTTCAATATTTAGTTTTTTATCGGATCAGCAAAAGGGTGAACCCCTTTTTTAGCCAAGAAATCTAACAACCCTTTCAACACGGCGATTTCGTCTTCGTCACTTAACAGTCGTTGGAAAAGTTGCTTCTTTTCATCTTCGTCGGTCTTCTCCTCCTCCTGCTCATCAACAACAGCATCAGCAGAACTGAACACTTCTTCGCCGGCTTTATTCTTGGAGATGAGTTGTGAAGGATTTTTTTAAGATGAAGATGATAAGTGAAAGTCAAAGTCAAAGTAAAAATTAATTTTTATTATTTTATTAATCCTACGTGGCAAATGAGAGAGGATGACGTGGAGATGTGTAAGGTGATGGGGCAAGTAAGTGAGTTTTCAGTTAAGAGTTAACGGGGTTTAACGCTCCAGTTACAGTTTTATTTTAAAATATAAAATTTAATTGCCATTTTATAATTTTTGAAAGTTTGGTTACCATTTTGTTTTTTTACTAAAGTTCAGTGACTGTCTATGTAATTTACCCTAAAAACTCAATAATGCAAGAGTTGGTAGAGATTGAGAAGCAATAATTTCAACAACCCAGAATTTTCAACGCCTTTAATTACATTTAGATCTCAGTTAGAGTAGTGCACACAGCGGAAAATGGCGATATTTCCATGGGAATTTCTAAGCCAATCTTCATGGTTTCCCCTTAATCAAGGCCTACTCCACAGTCCCTTCGTTCTATGGCTTCTTCTCCTCCTCTTCATCCACGGCTACCTCAAGTTCAAACAGCCTAGTCATCGGAATTCGCCTCCGTCGCCGCCAAAACTACCCATCATCGGCAACCTTCATCAGCTCGGCACACTCCCCCACCGTTCCTTACTCTCTCTTTCCGACAAGTACGGTCCTCTAATGCTTCTAAAGCTCGGACAGGTCCCAACACTCGTGATTTCATCAGCTGAGATCGTGGAAGAAATAGTGAAGAATCACGACATCGCTTTCTCGGATCGGCCAAGTCTGACATCAGTAAAAATCATGCTGTACGGAGGCTCGGACTTCATTATGTCACCATACTGTGAGTACTGGAGAAGAGCTAGAAAGATTTGCGTTTTAGAACTTTTAAGCCAAAAAAGGGTTCAATCCTTCAGATTCATCCGAGAAGAAGAAGTTGCTTCACTCATCAACAAATTACGCCATGAAAGTTGCAGCGGAAGGTCAGTAAATCTAAGTCAACTCTTGCTTGAAACTTCATATGGTATAGCTTCCAGGTGCATCATCGGGAAAAAAGCAAAAGACGATGGGAATTTGGGAGAGCTTTCCAAAAGGTTCCTGAGATTATTTGCGGGTTTTAGCTTCGGAGATTTGTTTCCTTATTTGGGATGGCTAGATGTTCTTACAGGACACATCGGACGCATGAAAGCAACCTTCAAAGAATTGGATGTTTTCCTTGACTCAGTGATTGAAGAGAAAACCAAGAGTCCAGAAAACAACATGCTGGACCTGGACGACGACCACAGCAAGAAAGACATCGCGATTCCAAACTTACCATCAACAACGTCAAAGCAATTTTACTGGTCACTCCCTCTTTCTTTTTTTCCTTTTATTTTTCAGATTGGATATGAATTCTTAAAATATGCTTTGGCATTTCAGGTTATGTTCATGGCAGGAACTGAAACTTCTGCAACAACAATAGAATGGGTAATGTCGGAGCTTATGAAGAATCCAAGAGTGATGAAAAGGGTCCAAGAAGAGGTTCGAAGAGTGGCGAATGATAAAGGAAAAGTTGAGGAAGATGATATAAGTAAAATGGAGTATTTAAAATGCATAATCAAAGAAACTTTAAGATTACACCCTGCTGGTCCTCTTTTGGCTCCCCGTGAAACATCGGCAAGAATCGAACTACAAAGCTACGACATCATGCCTAAAACAAGGGTTCTTATCAATGCTTGGAAGATCCAAAGGGACCCAAAAGTTTGGAAAAACCCAGAAAACTTTATCCCAGAGAGATTTGAAGACAACACCGTTGATTTCAGAGGTTCCAACTTCGAACTCATTCCGTTTGGTGCAGGAAGAAGAGGTTGCCCTGGGATTTCATTTGGGGTTGATGTTGTTGAATCTGTGATTGCCAATCTTTTGTACTGGTTTGATTGGAAATTGCCGGATGATGCTGATTGTGAGAGCTTAGACATGACCGAAACCTTTTTGATTTCAGCCTCTAGGAAGTGGCCACTCCATGTTGTACCAAATGCTTATGGTTGTTGATGTATTTAGTTGGTTAGAGTTGTTTCGGCCCAGAATAATATAATGAATTGTCGAATCTATGTTTGATGTTATATTTTGAACATAAATATTATGTCCCTTTTTAGTGTTCTTATTTATGTTCTCAACACGTAGAAGAAAGATTTTCTAAAGAACTGGAACATTAAATCATTACATCTTCCTAGCCACAAGGACTAGAGCATTCTTTTTGTGTGTAAATGAGACCAGGCACGACCTCAAAGTCTATGTCTTCTGTATTCATCCCAATCGAACATGTAAAGAAGATTAGCAAGGGCAAGCTCCACTGCTGCAACTCCCATGTGCATTCTAGGACAAATCCTTCTACCAACACCAAATGGATGAAAATTATTTCGATACTCTATAAACTTGATAAAATTCTGATCGACTTGTATCGACTATTATCCGAATAAACACAATACCATGAATGGAGGTAATCAGAGAACTCTTCCCCTTCTGTAACCTTGTTCGTAGACAATCTTCCGAGAACTCTTCAATGAAAAGGATTATGGTTTGCTTTTGGAAGGATTGGGGAAGTCGTGGTCATAGCAAGAAAACCAAGTAGGGGGAAGATTTGGGTTTGTTAGATTTATAAGCGATGAGGAGGTGGATAAGATCATCGAGAGAATGGATGCTTCAGTACTATATGAAAATAAGATTAAGTGGCGTTGGCAAAGAAGAGGAATCTAAACCCGTGTTGGAGGAAAAATTATATTATGGGTAATTCCCACCATGTCATCCATGGGACCAACCAATGGAAATCATCCATTTCACTATGATTTTTCCATGTCATTTTTTCCAACCAATGAATCTTCACTAAAGTTTTTCCATGTCATTTTAAAAACTGTTTTTTGGAAGTTATTTTATTATTAAATTAATAATATGGAAAAAATGATGAAGTGAGCGGTTTGTAGTGGTTGGTCCCATGGATGACGTGGTGGAAATCACCCATGATATAAGTTCTCGTGTTGGAGGAAGGTGGTGCTGGAGGTAAATAAGAGAAATACAATCAAGAACCAAAAAAGGGTGAATCTCAAAGATTCCTCAATGAAATCCCATTCCAGGCGATCATAGGCATTCTCTAAGTCCATTTTTATTATCATCCAAGCCTTCCTCCCAATTTTTGAAGCCATCGAATGCATTACTTCTTGCGCGACAATAATATTATCAATTATTTGCCACCCAAAAACAAAACTAGCTTGTGTCGATGCAATCCACTTTGACAATAAAAGTTTCAGCCGCCAAATAATTACTTTCGTGATGATTTTATACAACGTCATACGTAAGCTGATTGGACAAAATTGAGAAATGAACTCAGTTCCCTCCACCTTATGAATTAAGACAAAAAGAGTTTTATTAACCCAATTCTCAAGATTTGTCGCGAAGAAGTCACGAACAAAATCAAACATTGATGGCCCAACCATATCCTAGTTCCGTTGGTAAAAAGCAGCATGAATCCCATCCACACCTGACGATTTAAGAGGATCCATATCAAACACCACTTTTCTAACTTTTTCAAATGTAACCTCCTAAGCAACAGACGTAACTCATCTTCGGAAAACTGATGGAAATTACCTAGGACATTTGGTACCCCAACAACCATCTGCTCAGAAGTGAATAGGTGCCTGAAAAAAGACCGAGCGTGCTCCTTTAAAGTTTGAGAATCTACACACCACCCCCCATCATCGAGACGCAACATATGTATCGAATTTCTCTTTTGCGTAGCCATAGTAGACGCATGGAAGTAGGCTGTATTTTTATCACCTTTCGCAATTCAATTTACCCGGGTTCTGATGCCAAAGACTCTCTTCTTGTAGCAGCACATGATTCAATTCATTCTTGAGTTCCACCTCTAATTCCACGAGATAAGGAACATACGAACTCTCCAATGCCTTTTCGATACCTTTGATACGAGCTAGAAGATGATTCTTACGGTGCCCAATATGGCCAAAAACTTCCTTGTTCCACACTTGACTTTTACGTTGAAAATATGTAATATTTTCAACAATAGGCCTCTCGCGTGACCAAGAATCTTTTAGAAAGTTCTGGAAGTCCGGATGATCATTCCAAGCACTGATATACTTATATGGTCGGGCCGAATGAACACCACCCTGAAAACTCGTATCCGGCATAATCGATAAAATTTTATAAATTTAGATCGGCTAATTGTTCTGGAATAACTTAAATTTTATTAAAAATGGAGATGGAAAAGGAGAACAAAAGAGCCTTAAATAGTGTGAAGAACAGAGTGAGATTCAAGATTATACTATTCGTTAAGGGGAAAGTATGAAGATTGGCTTAGAAATTTCGCCATTTTCGGCTTTGTGCACTTCTCAGACTGAGGTCTGGGTTATTTATTGTTGAAATTGCATTACTCCTATAATTGATTCCTATTCGCTGCCAACTCTTGCGCATGTTTTGCATTATTAATAATTTTGGGTATTGGCGGCTAAAGTAAAAAAATTAAGCTATTTGTATCCTATAAGCAACATCCCACCGATCGAGTCAACAAATGCAAATAGCTTAAAACTTCGTATTTAAAAATTTAGACACTGTTTCATTTTATGTTAAAAAAATAGATATTATTCTTGTAGGAAAACTCACTATCAAAATCAGGTGTGTGACGCAAATCGGTTTAGATTAATCTACGGTAAAATCTTGAGAAACCAGGACGGTAATTTAAAAAGAAATAGACATTGCACCATAACACACTTTTCACCAATTACCACACTCTATATTATTGTCTATTAGTCTGATAATCAACAGATGTGATAACTCGACATACACAGTCACTTCACTACTGGACAATTGGCAGACTAATGGAATAGACGCATTTATGACCTTCAACGGCAGATCCAGAAATATTTTTTAGGGTGGACACATATACAATCTCAAAATTTGTGTGTGAGCAAAAATTATAAAAATTAAAAAAAATCTAAGAACTAATGTATAAAAATTAAGAAAATTGAAGTCAAATGTGTGAACTTTAAAAGTCTAGGGTGGGCACAGGCCCACATAACTATATCAAGCTCTTGTTTCAATTTTAATGACAATGCGACTTGTTTGTCACAAATTTTCAATTGAGTGATTTGTTTGTTCCTAAACCTAATTAAATAACTGAATTATTACTTTTTAAAAAGAAAAAAAAACATGTTTGTTAATAATATTTTATTGTTCAGCAAAGTTTAAAATTATATTAATAAAAGGAACAAATTTCTTGAGATATAACAAATAAAATGATAAAAACTCACAAAATTCCACCCAACTAGACACCTTCAAATAAACACTCAACAACTACCAACAAACAACAACACTCTCGGGGGGAAATTTAGGTACACCTCAAGAACTCTAGCAATTGTACCAAAATCAGTTTGACCACCTAATTGAGTGATTTAATTGTTATTCTTAGAACTATAGTGACATATTTGTTAATAAATATATAACTAGGTAACCTTTAATGTAATTTAGCCATAATAATATTCTATTTACTTCCCTAATCTACCTACTACCTAGTCGTTCAAAAGTAAAATACTAAAAAATTAGCTTAATGTCCCGTTTGGTCCTTGAATTATTCACAAAATACTGAACTGTCCTTTAAAGTATTTTTTGGGACGTTTTACCCTTTGAATTAAAAATCGTTACTCCGTCTAACACTATTAAAAAATAATTTATAGGCCAACTAGAACGTGCCACGTGTCATTTTATTAACAAAAAATAAGCTAGCTTAAATTAAATGGATAAATTACACATACCCGCCAAATTTTATGTTTTGTTCTTTTTAGTCCCAACTGTTCATCTCCTTCCTCTAGTTTGCTATCCGTTTAGCAAAATCTTGGTATTGATGAAAGCGAGAAGTCGAGAACCTTCAATTCTCTTAAGCAATTTCTTCGCTTTTTGCTTACACCCATCGCAGTGTATGTTCACTTTAAGAACACAAATCTGGATATAAAACGAAAATAAAACCATTAGCATACAAATAGATTAATGGGAAAGAAAAAGGGAAGAAAGAAAGTGAGCGAAAGAGAAAGACCTGAATTTTGAGTAGCTTAAAGCTTTGATTTTTATTCATCATCTTCTTCTTCTACCTCTGTTTTATTTAATACCAAGATTTTGTCAAGCAGACATAACAAACTCGAGGAAGAAGGTGAACAATTGGGATTAAAATCAACAAAGAATAAAATTTAACATACATAATGTGTAATTTATCCCCTTTAATTTGAATCAGTTTTTTTTTTGTTAATAAAATGACATGTGGTTTGTTTTGGTTGGCCTATAAAAAATTTTAACGGTGTTAGACGGAAGGGCCAAACGGAATAACGATTTTTAGTTCAGAAGGCAAAACATTTTAAAAAATACTTTAAGGGAAAATTCGATATTTTGTGTATATTTCAAGGGCCAAACGAGTCATTAAAACTAATAAATTCATTGAGAAAACGAAGATAAAAGTCATAAAATGAAGACTTTATAGATCCTAAAGTAGAATAGAGTTATATTAATTATCATTATCTAAAACATCAAATAACAAAAATTAATAGTTGAATAATGAAAATAAAGTCATATAAAAAATAGAATAACTGAATTATTTTCCAATTAACGAGTGATTAGAGGTGTTTATTGGTAAAAAAATAGCGATACAGACTAGGGATGATAACGAGACAAGCCGAACTTGTTACTGGCTCGAGGCTCGTCGAGCTTGAAATTTTAGGCTCGAGCTTGAGTTCGAATTGAACAGTTTGAGCTCGGCTCGAGCTTGGCTTGTTGCTTTCCTCAAATAGCTTTTAAATATTTTTTTGATATTTTGAAAAATAACACGTGAAAACCTATTTGAGAAAAGAGAATATTTATTTTTGAAGTTCGCAAATAACCATAGTATATTTTCTAAATTATACAAGTCCACAAGAAAAAGGGGATTTAAAGTATTTAACCATGATAACAAGTTCACAACACTCAAACATACAACTTTGTATATATATTGAGCTTGTTCACGAGCTTTTCGAGCTGAGCTTGGGTCGGCTCGGCTTGTTAAGGTCTCGAGCCGATCACGAGCTCGAGTTGAGCTCACTCAAGCCGAGCTTTGACTGAGCCGAGCCTGAGTAGCTTGCGAGCCGGTCAAGCTTATTATCACCCCTAAATACAGACTGAACAAAGCTCAAACAACTCTAAAAACGAGAGACATTAACAACAAGACGGAATTAGAAATTTACAAAGGATCATTATGATATTAAAAATTTTGATGGGGAACATAATAAAATTTATAAAGGGGGTTAAACATTGTATTCTTAGTTTGTCATTGATTATAAAAATTGCCGTAGAAAAGTAAAACGTATTGTAGAAAAATAATTTTGAAATATTGGGTTTAAGAATTTAATATTTGGTATTGTTATCAAAAAGTGTTGTTGGAAAGATAAAATGTTTATTTTAGACATATCAATTGTGTTTAGCAATGCTTTTGTAGTGTCAAAAGTACTTCTCTACCCATAAGCAATGTCAAACACCTAAAAATTAGTCTAAAATTTTATTTTTACTTTATAATATTATGTCTAAAATAAATATTTATTATCTCAAAAGTACATCATTATGAAATACTAAAAATCTTTAATTCAACTTTTCAAAAACAATTATTAAAATTAAATTCCTACAATATTTCTCTAAAGTAGTTTTCAAAGACAATGTTAAATGTAAGGGTAGGCAAAACTCGACTCGAAAAAAAAAACGAATTATTCGACTTGACTCGAGGTAAAAAAAACGACTCGTTTTGACTCGACTCGAACATATTTCAAATAAAGTTTGAGTTATGAAATGGAAATTCGAATAACTCAAAATTATTAATAATTATATGATCAGTTTTCATATTCGAGTCGAGTCTGTTAATTTTGCAAAATATATTGTGTATATCACATGTGAAAATATGAATATATATATATATATCGTATAAGCATATAGAAAGCCGTTAAAATTAAAATCAATATGTATTATAACATCATAAATAATTACAATTAAATTTGTATAGAAATTCGAAAACTCGACTAGATTCGACCCGACTTGAATTCTATAAACTCGACTCAATTAGAAAACATTTCAAATAAAATTTAAATAATAAAATAAGACTTATAAACTCGAATAATTCAAAAAAAATTACTCGACTCGATAAAACGCCCAACCCTAATTAAATGAATTTTGGACCATGTTAGCCGTCTATTTGTATTCGACGACTCGATGCATACCATGTGGCTTATGATCGGGAATCTCACTAGTGATAATGTGGCAATCACTGAATAGAGCAGAGAGGGAAACCTTAATTAATTTTACTTCTACAACCAATAACCCAAAAGAAATTAATAATTCAAGACATGTGCAAGAGTTGGCTGCTATTAGGAATTAATTATAATATGAGTAATTATTCGATACACATGAGGTAATTTTTTTTTTACAAATGCCTTAATTTTGGTGTTTAAGTTAGATTTTAGGGTTTAAAGACGAGAAGTTTAAGTTTAGTGGGTTAAAATTGATGAGTTGTGGTTAAAATTTAAGGACTGAGGTTATATTTAAGATTTATAGGTTAAAACCTAAATCATTAACCATATTACACTAAACTCTAAACCCTAATATCTAATCCCTAAATCTTAATATTAAAACTTTAAATTTTAACCTAAACACCTAAATTCTAAACCTTAACATTTAAAACCTAAAACAAAGGTGTTTGTGAAAACATTTTGTTTTCACCTCTTTGTATTGATTATAAATCGTTATATTATTATGAATTATTATCTTATACACTGGTGGTGGAAACTGAAAGTTTCCATAAACGCTTTAGTTTTAGGGTTTAGGGTCTTAGTTTATGGTGTAGGGTTTAGGTGTAAGTGTTTAAAATTTAGAAATAATGGTAAGAATTTAGAGTTTAAGGTTATAATTAAAGGTTTATAAGTTAAACCTTAAATCATAACCATATTACCCTAAAAACAAAACTGCAACCTTTAAATCATATATTATAACCTTAAACCCTAAATTCTTACTACCATCCCTAAATTCTAAACCTCTACAGTTGAATCCATAAACCTACGCCCTAAACTAAGACCCTAAACCGTAAATCCCAGCGAATGTATAAGATATAAATCCTATTATTATTACTTAACAACCAATAATCCAAAATTTTCTAAGTTTGAGTAGTGCACAAAGCGAAAAAATGGCGATATTTCCATGGGAATTTCTAACCCAATCTTCATGGTTTCCCCTTAATGAAGGTCTACTCTACGGTCCCTTGGTTCTATCGCTTCTTATCCTCCTGTTCATCCATGGCTTCCTCAGGTTCAAACCAAGTAGTCACCGGAACTCGCCACCGTCGCCGCCAAAACTACCGATCATAGGCAACCTTCATCAGCTCGGCAGACTCCCATATCGCTCCTTGAGCTCTCTTTCCGACAAATACGGCCCTCTAATGCTTCTAAAGCTCGGCCAGGTCCCGACACTAGTGATTTCATCGGCTGAGATCGTGGAAGAAATAGTGAAGAATCACGACATCGCTTTCTCGGATCGACCAAGTATGACAGCAGCAAAAATCATGCTTTACTGAGGCTCGGACTTCGGTTTCTCGCCATATGGTGAGTACTGGAGAAGAGCTAGAAAGATTTGTGTTTTAGAACTTTTAAGCCAAAAAGGGTCCAATCGTTCCGGTTCATTCGAGAAGAAGAAGTTGCTTCACTGGTCAACAAATTACGCCATGAAAGTTGCAGCGGAAGGTCAGTAAATCTAACTCAAATGTTGCTTGAAACTTCATATGGTATAGCTTCCAGGTGCATCATCGGGAAAAAGGCAAGAGAGGATGGGAATTTCGGAGAGCTTGCCAAAAGGTTCGTGAGATCATTTGCTGGTTTTAGCTTCGGAGATTTGTTTCCTTATTTGGGATGGCTCGATGTTCTTACTGGACATATTGGACGCTCGAAAGCAGTGTTCAATGAAATAGATGCTTTCCTTGACTCAGTGATTGAAGCGAATCCAAACTTAAAAACTTACCATCAACAAAGACATCGTGCAAATCCTCCTCCATTTACTTCACAATGACCACGATTCCAAACTTACCATCAACAATGTCAAAGCAATTTTACTGGTCACTCCCTCTTTCTTTTTTCCTTTTAATTTTCAGATCGGATACAAGTTCTTAAAAACTGTTTAAACACAAGCATGTATGCTTTGACATTTCAGGATATGTTGGTGGCGGGAATTGAAACTTCTGCAACAACAGCAGAATGGGTACTGGCGGAGCTTATGAAGAATCCAAGAGTTATGAAAAGGGTTCAAGAAGAGGTTCGAAGAGTGGCGAATGATAAAGGAAGAGTTGAGGAAGATGATATCTGTAAAATGGAGTATTTAAAATGCATAATCAAAGAAACTTTAAGATTACACCCTGCTGGTCCTCTTTTGGTTCCCCGTGAAACATCGGCAAGAATCAAACTACAAGGTTACGACATCATGCCTAAAACAAGAGTTCTTATCAATGCTTGGAAGATCCAAAGGGACCCAAAAGTTTGGAGAAACCCAGAAAACTTTATCCCAGAGAGATTTGAAGACAACACCGTTGATTTCAGAGGTTCCAACTTCGAACTCATTCCGTTTGGTGCAGGAAGAAGAGGTTGCCCTGGGATTTCATTTGGGGTTGCTGTTGTTGAATCTGTGATTGCCAATCTTTTGTACTGGTTTGATTGGAAATTGCCGGATGATGTTGATTGCGAGAGCTTAGACATGACCGAAATCTTTTTGATTTCAACCTCTAGGAAGTGGCCACTCCATGTTGTACCAAATGCTTATGGTTGTTGATGTATTTAGTTGGTTTGAGTTGCTTCGGCCAAGAATAATGGAATGAATTGTTGAATTTATGTTTGATGTTGTATTTCGAACAGAAATCTTCTGTTCCTATTTATGTCCTCACACTAAAGAGTATACAATTATTGTTAGAGGAATGACATACAACTGGCCATGCTGATCTGTCAATAATTTGATAAATTGTTAGATGGTTAAAACAACATTGCTAAGGGTAATTGTGGAAGGTTGGAAGGAAAGTTTGTTATCCTCTAGCCTATTTAAGCAACCTTTGTATTCTTAGCAAAGCATGATTTATGTGAATGAAAACAATCCTTTCACTCTATCTTTTAAAGTTTTAACATGGTATCAGATGACCAGGCGTAATCATTTTTCCTTTTCCGCAATTTCTCTCTTTCCTTTTTCCTTTAGCCTTTCATGGCTCCTACTGACACTAGTTCTTTTCCTATTTCCCTAGCTGATGATGTCATTGAGCAATACTTCTCCAACAAAAGGATCAGTATCCAACTAGATGAATCCAAACTAAACAAAATCTTCCAGGCGTTTCGAAACACCCTAGGTGTTTCGATACGGGGTCTTTCAGTGTCAAAACGTTTCGATACGGGTTTTGAAACGAGTCCTTTTTGGAAGAGGATTTTGCCCAACATTTCGATACGGGCTATGCCGTTTCGATACCCCTACGTGGCATCGACCACAACGGTCATAAACCCCAACGGCTATTTCTCAACTAACATTTAAATGCAGATCGTTTTGATACGGTACTAGGCGTTTCGATACGAGCGTTTCGATATGGGTGTTGCAACAGCTCTTTCTACTTGAGGAGCGTATCGAAACGGGTTCGAGCGTTTCGATACGAGTAGCAGCAGAACTGCATTTATGGTGGGAAATAAAGACCTCAACGGCTCCAATTCAACCCCAACGGCTAGTAACGACTATAAACTCATTAAGGAATATAAAAGGGTCCTCCAAGCATCAAGATATGGTTAATGCTTCAATTGTCAATCAAAAAATGATTAAGAATTGTCTTTGTACTTAAATTGTCATTTCTTTGTATAGACAAACACTAGTGAGCCAAAATTGTCAAATTTGCTCAAGTGTTTTAGGTTTTGGGTGAGAGCTTATTTGTGCAAACAATCACCTAATAGAGGGATTTAAGTTTGCTTATCTTTTCTCTTTGTAAAGAGGGTTTGATCAAGGCTTTGGGTAGAAAGCTTGATCGGTGTATAAGGGTTTCCTTCTAAGCCTAGAAAAGAGGACGAATCAACAGTGTATTGATTCGAAATCCTTATAAGGGTTTCCTTCTAAGCCTAGAAAGCAGAGCTGGTTGCTTCTGCCGATGATGGGGAGCCAATGGAGGTTGATATCAAGTTGTTTAAGACTTTGGGTTGCTTGTTCGATATGAAATCTGGTGTTGGTAGCTTCGAAGATGAAGTTTTGAAGCAAGGATTGGATATGGCTGGGGAAGAAAAGATAGCAGCTTTGGAGGAGAAATGGAATAAATTGCATATTGCTGAATTGGAGCTGTATTTGCAAAGGAATGAGTTGGTAATGGAACATGACAAATTGATGTTGGAATTTTACAAGTCTCGAGATGCATAGGTTGTGGTTATTTGGTGTAGAAAATAGTTTGTGTTCATTGCTGGACAAGTTTGAAGACACATTTTGTCTTTAGGTTTGCTGTAACATTGCAGTTTCTGTATAAATTTGATGCTTCAATATTTAGTTTTTTATCGGATCAGCAAAAGGGTGAACCCCTTTTTTAGCCAAGAAATCTAACAACCCTTTCAACACGGCGATTTCGTCTTCGTCACTTAACAGTCGTTGGAAAAGTTGCTTCTTTTCATCTTCGTCGGTCTTCTCCTCCTCCTGCTCATCAACAACAGCATCAGCAGAACTGAACACTTCTTCGCCGGCTTTATTCTTGGAGATGAGTTGTGAAGGATTTTTTTAAGATGAAGATGATAAGTGAAAGTCAAAGTCAAAGTAAAAATTAATTTTTATTATTTTATTAATCCTACGTGGCAAATGAGAGAGGATGACGTGGAGATGTGTAAGGTGATGGGGCAAGTAAGTGAGTTTTCAGTTAAGAGTTAACGGGGTTTAACGCTCCAGTTACAGTTTTATTTTAAAATATAAAATTTAATTGCCATTTTATAATTTTTGAAAGTTTGGTTACCATTTTGTTTTTTTACTAAAGTTCAGTGACTGTCTATGTAATTTACCCTAAAAACTCAATAATGCAAGAGTTGGTAGAGATTGAGAAGCAATAATTTCAACAACCCAGAATTTTCAACGCCTTTAATTACATTTAGATCTCAGTTAGAGTAGTGCACACAGCGGAAAATGGCGATATTTCCATGGGAATTTCTAAGCCAATCTTCATGGTTTCCCCTTAATCAAGGCCTACTCCACAGTCCCTTCGTTCTATGGCTTCTTCTCCTCCTCTTCATCCACGGCTACCTCAAGTTCAAACAGCCTAGTCATCGGAATTCGCCTCCGTCGCCGCCAAAACTACCCATCATCGGCAACCTTCATCAGCTCGGCACACTCCCCCACCGTTCCTTACTCTCTCTTTCCGACAAGTACGGTCCTCTAATGCTTCTAAAGCTCGGACAGGTCCCAACACTCGTGATTTCATCAGCTGAGATCGTGGAAGAAATAGTGAAGAATCACGACATCGCTTTCTCGGATCGGCCAAGTCTGACATCAGTAAAAATCATGCTGTACGGAGGCTCGGACTTCATTATGTCACCATACTGTGAGTACTGGAGAAGAGCTAGAAAGATTTGCGTTTTAGAACTTTTAAGCCAAAAAAGGGTTCAATCCTTCAGATTCATCCGAGAAGAAGAAGTTGCTTCACTCATCAACAAATTACGCCATGAAAGTTGCAGCGGAAGGTCAGTAAATCTAAGTCAACTCTTGCTTGAAACTTCATATGGTATAGCTTCCAGGTGCATCATCGGGAAAAAAGCAAAAGACGATGGGAATTTGGGAGAGCTTTCCAAAAGGTTCCTGAGATTATTTGCGGGTTTTAGCTTCGGAGATTTGTTTCCTTATTTGGGATGGCTAGATGTTCTTACAGGACACATCGGACGCATGAAAGCAACCTTCAAAGAATTGGATGTTTTCCTTGACTCAGTGATTGAAGAGAAAACCAAGAGTCCAGAAAACAACATGCTGGACCTGGACGACGACCACAGCAAGAAAGACATCGCGATTCCAAACTTACCATCAACAACGTCAAAGCAATTTTACTGGTCACTCCCTCTTTCTTTTTTTCCTTTTATTTTTCAGATTGGATATGAATTCTTAAAATATGCTTTGGCATTTCAGGTTATGTTCATGGCAGGAACTGAAACTTCTGCAACAACAATAGAATGGGTAATGTCGGAGCTTATGAAGAATCCAAGAGTGATGAAAAGGGTCCAAGAAGAGGTTCGAAGAGTGGCGAATGATAAAGGAAAAGTTGAGGAAGATGATATAAGTAAAATGGAGTATTTAAAATGCATAATCAAAGAAACTTTAAGATTACACCCTGCTGGTCCTCTTTTGGCTCCCCGTGAAACATCGGCAAGAATCGAACTACAAAGCTACGACATCATGCCTAAAACAAGGGTTCTTATCAATGCTTGGAAGATCCAAAGGGACCCAAAAGTTTGGAAAAACCCAGAAAACTTTATCCCAGAGAGATTTGAAGACAACACCGTTGATTTCAGAGGTTCCAACTTCGAACTCATTCCGTTTGGTGCAGGAAGAAGAGGTTGCCCTGGGATTTCATTTGGGGTTGATGTTGTTGAATCTGTGATTGCCAATCTTTTGTACTGGTTTGATTGGAAATTGCCGGATGATGCTGATTGCGAGAGCTTAGACATGACCGAAACCTTTTCCATTTCAGCCTCTAGGAAGTGGCCTCTCCATGTTGTACCAAATGCTTATGGTTGTTGATGTATCTACTTGGTTAGAGTTGCTCCAGCCAAGAATGATATAATAAATTGTCTATGACTATGGACTTCATGTTGATGTTGTGTACAATGAGCGATCATTAATATATTTTTTAAGAGCATATAAATATATGCTTTATACCAATAACTAATTGATATAGTTGGATGAAGCTTAGACGAATAGACACCGAACAAGAAAAATGAAAGACTAGACAAAGATAATTGATGACAGTGTCAGGTGATTTACTCCGGTTAATTTTTAGTAGGGAGTCACAAACAATATGGTGGTCGAAGCAGAGGAGAGATGAGAGAAGAGAGGAAAAAGTCATTCCTCTTATTCTTGCCTTCTTGTTTTGATCGAGTGAGTATATAATAGCTTTTGGTGCATTTGGTGATTGGATGGTATAAGATCTAATGATAGTTTACGGGCAAGTTGACAGAGATAATTTAACTTTCAAGTGTTAATCTTTACAGGTTGGTCACATAAGTATAGTGTTGTAGCATCTGACAGCGCCTGTTTTCAAGATTGTGTAAGCCTTTGACACCTTTGTGTTAGGTATTGCTCATCTTCGAAAAAATTATTGTCATAACTCCCAAGATGTTAATTGCAGTGACATTAGAGGGTATTTCTAGAGTTCTCCGAATGCGCAGATGGCATGCACAACAACGCCCAAAAAGTTAACCGTTTAAACATCTTTATTTTTTTGTTTCTCATTATATCCATTAGAACGAGTTTAGTGACTAATCTTTTTGTGTTTAAATAATCTTATTAATCGACTAATAAGTTAGATACGAATAATCATACTAAAGAAATAAACAAAGAAGGGGGGAAATAAAGTATTCACATAACATACATCCATAGGCCATAGTTATAAACTATCCAAGGATGATGACAAAAACTTATAAACAACCTAACATAAACTTAAATTTTCTGGGCTAATAAGTCGACAAAGAGACTCCTAGAAAATCCACCGCCGACTTTGCCATTACAGAAGAAAACTCACTGAAACTAATAACACCATCCCCATCGGAATCCGCCTCTCTGATCATCTCCGTCAGCTCCTTATACGTTAACGGATAACCCATTTTTGCCATGCAACCGGCAAGCTCCGCCGCCGTGATGAACCCATTGCCGTCGCGGTCGAACAACCGGAAAACGTCCATGAGTTCTTCTTGCTCCACCAGTATCTCTCCTTTCAATGTAGGCAATATAGCGTCCACAAGCTCGTCGAATTCCACCGTTCCGTTGCCGTTGGAATCCATGTTAGCTAAAAGGACATGGATCTGGTCACCCGACGGTTTCATCCCCAGCGACCGGAGCAGCGCCGCCAGCTCGAGGGCGGTGAGGCTTCCGTCGGAATCCATGTCGAACGTTGCGAAAATGTCCTCCAACTGCTTCAGTTGATGTTGATCAACTCGTAATGCCACCATTTTTTTAATTTGAAGAATAAGAAAAAGGGGGGGGGGGACAAAATCTTTGTTGCTAGCCTAAACGATGGACTACGACGTCGCCGACGACGGCTCCGGCCGGCAGAAATGGAGGAATAACGATGGGATAGAATAAGAGAGACAAATTAGCAGGGAAGTGTGAAAGAAATATTATGCTTTTTTTTTAGTATTTTCGGGAGAGGAGTGTGGAATTTGTTTTAAGTGTGAGGCTTAAATTTGATATTTTGGGGTAAAATTAAAAATAGAAACCGTGTCAAGTGAGTGGGTGGGTGGATACATGCATGTGCATAGGAGATTTAATCGACTAATTCGAATAAAATGTGACAAAAAATTATTATAAGAACAATTTTTATAATTTATTTTTATCTATAACATTAAAGTTTTAATTTCTAATGAACATATCGAGTGATTCTGGAGGAAAACGTCATTTTATTTTAAGAAGATTTGGGTTCGAGCACATGTGTGTATATTATTTGAGAATTTAAAAAATATAAATAGGTACTACTAAATAGTAAATAATCACATCCAAATTTAATTAGTAAATTAATTAGGTATTGATAATTAAAAAAATAAATATTATTGTTAAAAATATATATTATTGATTTTTTAGAAAACAACACTTCAAACAAAGAAAACTAAAATAATACTTAATTAAAATATTAATTCGAGCTCTAAAATAATACATGTTCCTTATAATATAATGCTATACAACTACAAAAGGTTGGTTTTGTTTCCAATCATTAATTAATGAATGTGGGTCCCTATAATAATAATAATAATAATAGGAGGAGGAGGAGGAGGAGGATTTGTTTAAGCCTAGGTTAATGTGTATTTAATAATATTAATTAAATAAAAAATTTATTGTTGCATTTAATATAAAATGTTTAATAAGAATTTTATTTAAGAGAATTTTTTTGATTATTTAACTCATTTAATAATATTAATTCTAACATCAAGTTGTTTAAGTGTTCGTGATCTAAGGTTTTTGTTTAGGGTTTAAGGTTTTTGTTTAATGTTTAGGGTTTATGGTTTTATGGTTTTGTTTAGTGTTTAGTGTCTATGGTTTAAAATTTTTTGTTTAGGGTTTATGATTTATAGTTTTTGTTTATGGATTAGGGTTTATGGTTCATTGTTTAGGGTTTGTGTGTTAGTTTTAGGGTTTTTGTTTAGGGTTATGGTTTATGATTTTGTTTATGTTTTTAGGGTTTATGGTTTTATTATTTATGTTTTTGTTTAGGGTTTATGGTTTAGAATTTAGAGTTTGTTTTTGTTTAGGGTTTTCTATTTAGGGTTTAGTGTTTATTATATGTGGTTATGGTTTTGTTAGGGTTTAAAGTTTTGTCTAAGGTTTAGGTTTTAGGGTTTGGAATTTTTTGTAGGGCTTAGAGTTTTGTCTAGGGTTTATGGTTTTTTGTTTAGAGTTTAGAGTTTTAGGTTTTAGAGTTTTTGTTTAGGGTTAGAGTTTTAGAGAAAAATGATTCCTAAATAAAAAACCATAAACAAAAACCTAAATCCTAAACTATAAAAACTAAACAAAAACCCTAAATTCCAACACAAAAATCCTAAACCTTAAATAGTAAAAACGTGAACCATAAGTATAAACCCTAAAAAAATTTTAAACTCTAAACAAAAATTCTAAAATCCTAAACCTTAAACACAAATCATAGACCCTAAACACTTAACCAACCAAATGCGAGAATTAATATTGTAAAATGAGTTAAATAATTAAAGAATCCTCTTAAATGAAATTCTTATTAAACATTTCATATTAAATGCAACAATATAATATTCTACTTAATTAATATTGTTAAATACATCTTAACCTATGTCCTAGGGCATAGGTTAGACAAAGCCTAATAATAATAATAATTTTCAATCACTAATATCTCATGTACTAGTGGTGAAAACGAAAAATTTTCACAAAGGCATTTAATTTTAGGATTTATGATTTATGGGTTTAAGTGTATGAGTTTAGAATTTAGAGTTTATGGTTAGAATTTATGATTTAGGTTTAGAGGTTATGGTTTAGTGTTAGGATAATATGGTTAGAGATTTAAGTTTTAACCTAGAAACCCTAAATTTTAACCTTAAATTCTATTCACACCCCTAATCCAAAACTCATACACTTAAACTCAAACATTAAATTATAAATGAAATCCCTAAAACTGAGGCACTTGTGAAAACTTTTTGTTTTCATTGTCTATACTTGGAATAATTACCCTAATAATAAATACCTAAATACATGGGTAGGTTTGGGGTGCGGCAAGTCTAGGGTGCGGCTATAAGACGGCAAGTTTCGAAACTTGTTTAAGAACTTAAAATGTGAGACTTTTTAATAACATTTTAGGTTAAATTTTCATGTTTTTGGACAAGAATCGATACTTATTTTGTAAGTATAGATACATAATTTTTTTTATAACATTTTAAGTTTTTGCACAGGTATCAGTGCTTCCAAAATAAGTATTGATACTTGTAAAAAAACACGAAAAAAAAACCAAGCTAAAACATTATCAAAAAGTCTAACATTTTAAGTTTTGGAAAAGTATTGAAACTTACTGTCTTTTAGTCGTACCCTAGACCTGTTGTATGTCAGACTCGCGCTAAATACAATACTACGTAATTATTATATTTTTTAATTTTATGAAATAGTATGAATAAAAACAATGAAATAATAAAAATTTGTGTATAATATTTAGGGGTGTGCAAAATTGGGTTCGATTAATCGTTAACAAATTATTTCGAATAACCGATAATTTCAAGTTGCTCAATTATTAACCTTAAACCCTAACTATTAAACCGGTTAACCGATGAACCAGTTAATCGAAATATCCGGTTCGGTCGGATAATGGCTTATTACTTTTTTTATTAAAAATATAAAATTAGTCGAAAAAAATATAACTTTCAAAAATTTGACACAAAATGTCAATATCTTCTAAATACTAGAACAAATTTAATAAAATAAAAAATTATGTCACGCTCGACGAGTACCAATGAGCACCACTAACGATGAGTACCGATGAGCACCATTAATTCAATTTATAAAGATTATTATCATACATGATTAGTTTGGTGAGGGGACGACTATGTCAAATGCATTCGAAAATGAAAACTGTTAAGTGGTTAACAGACAAATCTAAGTGGTAATTGGTAAAGAGAAGGTAATGCCTCTTGCCCAGCAGAAATCAGTAGAAGCTTCATTCGCGATTACAGTACAACCAGTAGAAGCTTGCATCATGACTTGAAAATGTACACATTTAACCAGGATTCACATCCGCCCTTCAAACCTTTCACAATCATATCCAGTACTAAGCAAGAGAATGAAAATTAAGTCGAAGCCGTACAATTAACATCGGAATCGAAACATAATTTTCAACAACTTGTACAATATAGTTCCGTCATGAGTCAATCCCGCTTATTTTAAAGGGGTAAGTTACACGGTAAGTCTATAAAATTTTTATTTTTGTTTAATTTAATAAAAAAACATTTTAACCTGAATGTAACCTTAATTTATTTCTAATTTTTATAATTTAGTCCAATATTTTAAATATAATTATATTTTTCAATTCGGTCGAAAAAAAATTTATGTAACCCGAAGTTAGCATCAATTTCTTTCTAATTTTATAAATTAGTCCAATATTTTTAATATGTTAATATTTTTATTCAATTTAGTCCTCAAAATCTTTATCTAACCCACAATTGACCCCTACTACTTTATAATTTTTAAAATTAAGTCTAATATTTTAAATATAATTATATTTTTGTTCAATTTTGTCCTAAAATCTATATTAACCCGAAATTGACCCATGTTTCTTTATAATTTTTATAATTTATTCCAAAGTTTTAAATATAATAGAATTTAGTCCAATAAGGGTCAATTTTGGGTTAAATATATGTATTTTAGGATTAAATAAAACAAAAATATAATTATATTTAAAATATTGCACTAAATTATAAAAATTATAAAGTAGTAGAAGTCACTTGTGGGTTAAATAAAGATTTTGAAGACTAAATTGAACAAAAATATCAGCATATTAAAAATATTGGACTAATTTATAAAAATTAGAAAGAAATTGAGGTTAATTTAGGGTTACATAAAGATTTTAGATCGAATTGAAAAAAATATAATTCTATTTAAAATATTGGACTAAATTATAAAAATTAGAAAGAAATTGGGGTTACTTTCAGGTTAAAATGTTTTTTTTACTAAATTGAACAAAAATATGATTATATTTAAAATATTGGACTAAACAATAAAAATTATAAAGAAATATGGGTTAATTTTGGGTTAAATAAAGATTTTAGGACCAAATTGAACAAAAAAATATAATTATATTTAAAATATTGGAACAAAATATAAAAATTATAAAGTAGTAGAGATCAATTGTGAGTTAAATAAAGATTTTGATGATAAAATTGGACAAAAAAATCAGCATATTAAAAATGGACTAATTTATAAAAATTATAAAGTAGTAGGGTCAATTGTGGGTTAAATAAAGATTTTGAGGACTAAATTGTACAAAAACATTAACATATTTAAAATATTGGACTAATTTATAAAAATTTAAAAATAATTTGGGTCAATTCGGGTTAATAACGATTTTTAGGACTAAAATAAACAAAAATAAAAATTTTATAAACTTAACGTGTAATTTACCCCTTTAAAATAAATTAACTAATTTATTTATTTATTAATGACACGTGACGCGTTCTGGATGGCCTGTCAATTTTTTTAAGGCCGTTAGATTTTTTATTTAGAGATAAAACGTCTAAAAAAATATTTTAGGTAACAGTTCGATATTTTGTGTATACTTTAGGGCTAAATAGCATTCCTCAAAAGATTAAAAGCGAAATAAATTTTAGGGTAAACTACCTGAAATACCACTCAACTTTAATATGTGACTCTAATATGCCACTGAACTAAAATTCGATACTATAATACCATTGAACTTCACTGTGTGATTCAAAGTTAGCACTCCACCGTTACTCCCATTACGGAATTCTGACGTGGACTCTAACTCCCGTTACAGGGATGACGTGGCCGATAAAAAAATAATATCTTTTTCCAGATATGATCCACCTCATTATATTTTATGTTTTATTTTTACTATAAAATCTCTTTTGGCTGAAAACAAAACCCTAATTTCCTATTTTCTATTTCCCAGCATAGATTTTGAAGCTGATCCAAATCAATGGAGGTAGAATGGCAAAGATCAAGTGAACGCAGGGTTGAAGTAGAAGAACCCATTTCAATTCCGGTGTGTGGATGTGGATATCCGGCAAAGCTGACTACATCGTGGTCTAATGCCAACCCTGGAAGGAGATTCTTTGGCTGCAAAAATTACGGGAGTTTTCTTCATAAACATTGTATATTTTTTTGTTGGTTTGATCCTCCAATGAGCCCACGTGCAAGAGTTGTTCTCGTCGGACTGCTAAACAAAATCAAGACGAATAACATCCAAAGAAGGAATGAGAGATTTGTTTGGATTTTTGTTTTGATTATCAGTATTGTACTACTGTGGTACTTAATACACTAAGGGGAGTAGAGATGTTTATTAGTTATGCTTTGTTGGAAATGATGATGATGAAATTGATAAGATGAGATGAAATCGATAGGAGTGAAAAACGAAACGACAGGGAAGAATAAAAGAACACGTGTAAAATAAATTTTTATTTTATTTATTCTAAAATTGATTTTACAAGGGTAAAAAGAGTTCATATTTATACCAGTATAAGACTTAAAGAAAGAATAAAAGAAATACAACTTATACCGGTATAAGACTTAAAGAAAGAATAAAAGAAATACAACTTATACCGGTATAAGACTTAAAGAAAGAATAAAAGAAATACAACTAACTAGTTAAACATGTTTACTGTATTAAGCATGTTTACTGATTATGTTTTGTTGAGAAGGAAATGAAAATGTTTTGTTTTACTGTGTTAAGGATGTTGTACTACTATGTTTACTAGTTATGTTTTGGACTTAAAGAAATAAAAATGTTAAGTGTTGCTTAAGATAGTTGTGTTGATTGAATATATGAAAATCATAAATCGATACATGTAGCAACTAGTGACCAAATACACTAAAACATGTTAACAAAAAGAGACCAAAAAAATCTGTATCCATTACAGAAAGAGACCAAATACAAGCATAAACATGTTCAAAAAAAAGTACACTACCAACACTGAAACATAAACATGATCACAAAATATATTTTCATTGGAAATTTGTATCCATTACAAAACTGTGCAGATACAAGCATATGAAAATGTAAACAGAAAGAGACCAAATACAAGCATATGATTTTGCCAACAAAAAGTGACCAAAATAACTTGCCAACAAAAAGTGATAAACACATAAGCTTTTGACAAAAGTATATGAACTTGGCAACAAAAAGTGATAAACACATTAGCTTCCACTCCCAACCTATAGTCTTTGTCAGTTTTGAGCATGAGATTCTTGTGTTCCAGCTTGTGTTCCAGTCTGAGTTAAAGTACTTGGTTGGCTGAAATTTTGACTACCAGAAGGCATCCATCTAACTGTCATAGAAACTGTTGTAGGACATGTTTGCTGCCTCAAGTTTTCAGATTGAAGGCCTGGAGTAGGGATAAAAACAAATGGACTGTTTGCTGGTTGGTTGGTTGAAGTTGAAGGCCTAGTTTGGGTTGGCTGTTGAGTGTGTAAAAGTTCTATTATTTACACCCTTTTTAACCCATATTTCTGCTGCATTCAAGCATCATTGCATTGCATTTAGGTTAGTTTTCAATAAAACATCACAATTATATAAAAGGCACGGATTCTACTAAAAGACGGTGTATTTTGCAGGTAGCCGCCATGGTTGACGATGAAAGCAGGCGTAGGGCAGATAAGCAGGAAAGCTGAACTGGACAAGCAGCTGAAGAAGACGAACCTGTCATGGACCTGTCGTGACAGCATGGTGACAGTAGACTTATGAAGAGGAAAAGTCAAGTGGACCTCGATAGATAGAGAAAAATCTGCTCGTCTGTCGTGTGAAAGCCAAATATTTTTCCAAGCCCCGGATCAAAAAAATATGTCAAGCCAAAGCTCAAGGAGAGGAAATTCCTAAAAGCTAGGATGCGGCTGGAAAGTAGGAGACTTTAGAGATTTAGTCTTTATTAGAATCTTACTTTTAATTAAAGTTGCAATCCTTGTTACCTTAGATAACTTGAGCCCAAAGCTTATATAAGGGCATATATTTAACCTAGGAGCATAACCGATACCCCATAACCGAACCCAAAACCCTATCGTCCACCCGTCACCGACATGTTCTAAATTCCCCCTAGGGCCACGGGTTGTTTTGTAAAGTAGTTGCAGGGGTTGCTTTGTTTTAGGATTTTTCAAGTTCAATAAAATAAACTTCAAGTTCTTTTATCTTGGTTTTAATATCTTGCAAGAGCATCGGGAGAGCATTGTGAGGTTATCCATTTACTTAGCATCAGGAGAGTTAAGTATACGAAAGAGATAAGAGCGCGTTCTCTAGTTTATAGTTGAACCATCTCGTGCCTAGGGATAGGGCGAGGTTAAGTGGCTAAGGAAGAATTCATACACATCGGTGTTCATCCTTCGATTCACGCCGGGAGGTATCATCAAAGACGTGTTCATCGACAGACTTGTGCCTAGGGATAGGGCAAGGCAAATCTGGGATTCTTGCCAAACTTGAAGTACGGAGTTGGTGTGTCTGCTGCCGCGACTGCCAACAGACAGACGTCGCGACAGGTGCTGTCGGCGACGGGAGCGACGACAGAACTGGAGATCCTAAGCAATTCAATACCTGCACTACCGAGCAATTCAATACCGGCCTATTCTCTCTATCTTGATAACTCAATCTTTTATTTTGCGTTTTTATCATATTATTCTCGTGACAATCTTCTAAACAATTTCCTTTACTTCGTGCAGTAAATCAAGGTGAAGTCATTAGCCCAATCCCTGTGGAGACGATATCCGATACTTAGTATCACTTTACTACTTGCGTCGTGTACACTTGCACTACAATTGCGATAGACCATTTTACACGCAACAAGTTTTTGGCGCCGTTGCCGGGGATTGACAACATAACTACATCTTTCTTTTATTGCACTTTTTGCTTTTATTTTTATTCTTGTTTTCGTTTTTATTTTTAGTTTTTCTTTAATTTTTATTTTGTGTTTTCAACTCTTGCTTTTCACGAGGTTCTCTTGTTTATGCGCAGATCGAAAAGAGGCGAAGATCCTGAGTATAAGTTAGATCCGGAAATTGAACGATCATTCAATCTCAAGAAACAGATTCGCCACCTTTTAGACAGGAACGAATACCTTGAAGAACAGCTAGAGCAGATGGCCCGTAACCAGCCTGCTGGAGGAGACATACCGCCTGTCGGCGACCTGCCTGGGGCAGATAGACGACGGTCATGTCGTGACTACATGCTGAACGATCATGTAGAGCTGGAGACCACGCTGCCGGATATTGATGTTGACAACTTCGAGCTTAAGCCTGTCATGTTTAGTATGATCAACAACACCGGGCAGTTTAGTGGTTCTGCGACAGAAGATGCTAGAGAGCATCTCAAAACGTTCCAGGAGATCTGTGGTTCGTTTAGGCTGCCAGGAGTTAGTCCGGAGATACTGAGGCTTCGGTTATTCCCCCATTCATTGAGGGACAGAGCTAAAACTTGGTGGAATAAACTCACACCGGGTTCTATTATGACTTGGGCAGATCTAACTCGTGAATTTTTATCTCGTTTTAATCCTTCGCATTTATCTGAGCGATTACGTAACGAAATTGCTACTTTTCAACAGGAAGATGACGAGCCGATGCACGAGGCCTGGGACAGATTTACTACTCTTCTTCGGAACTGCCCAATGCATGGATTCCCTGTCTGGAATCAGGTAACTAAATTTTATAATGCTGCTAACTTACAAACTCGCATTCGCATTGATTCTGCAGCAAATGGACTATTATTGGATAAAGATCCGGACGAGGCATTGCAAGTTCTGAAAAATCTAGCCAAGAATGAGGAGCAGTTTCCGGCAGCTAGAAGAGGGAGTAAACGGGTACTTGCTGTCAAGGACTATGAGGCCGACAGCACTATGAAATCACAGGTAGCATTCCTTACTAAAGCAATGAAACACTTATTGAGTGAAGAGGACTTACGAGGATTTGCTGTCGAGGAAATTTGTGCTACTTGTGAGGGAAATCATAGTAGTGAAGAGTGCCCGATAAATATAGAAGAGGGAAAGTATGTTGGAAATTACAAGCCAAATTACAATTCCAACAACTACAACCCTAATTGGAGGAAAGACCCCAAATTTTCTTGGAGTAACCCTAACAATGCCCTGAATCCGCAAGCATACAATCAGAATCAGGGGGGTCCTAGATTGTTGACGCGACAGCAACTGCAGCCGCAGAACCTGCCGCAGAACCTGCCGCCGCAGCAGCAACAGCAGCCACCACCTGCCACGAGTAGTGTATTGGAACAGACTCTGGCCACCTTTATGTCTCAGACTGGCATGTATATGGAGAATATTAATCAGTTTGTCAAGAAGACGGAAACCTTTATGGATGAAACTAAGATGAGAATGACAAACCATGAGGCTACCTTGAAATCTCTAGAGACACAAATGGGTCAGGTGTCGCAGCATATTAAACCGAGGCAGAATGGAGGTTTCCCTAGCAATACTGAAAATGCTAGACCGCCCCCACATGAGCAATGTAAGGCGATTACTACTAGGAGTGGGAAAAAGTTACCAGGGCCGGAAAAAGAAGCTGAACCAGAAAAGGACCCTGCTTTGGACAAACCTGTCGAGGAAGCTGCCCCGACAGGTGACAAACAGACTGCTGCCGATGAGCCTGTCACGACAGCAGAAGCGACAGAGGAGAAAAAGGATGATTATCGTCCTCAGATTCGCATGCAGTGGGAAGGACGCATTGCTGATTATCGACCCCCACCACCCTTCCCTCAACGGATACAACAAGCTAAGCATGAATCTCAACTCAAAAAAATTTATGATATTTTTAAACAGGTTCATATTAACATTCTGTTGTTAGATGCTGTTAGGGAGATGCCCGGTTATGCTAAATTTCTCAAGGATGTCATGTCTAAAAAATCTAAACTTGGGGAATTTGAAACGGTAAGGATGCAAGAAGGTTGCATGAGTATTCTTCATCGGCAGCCACCCCAGAAAAAGAAGGATCCGGGGAGCTTCCTCATACCTTGTGTAATCGGCGACAAATTTGTGGGTAAGGCACTTTGTGATCTTGGAGCTAGTGTTAATCTAATGCCCAAATCTGTTTTTCAGAAATTAGGTATTGGGAAGGCGCGGCCCACGACAGTTACCCTACAACTAGCCGACCGCTCTTACGTTCACCCCGAGGGAAAATTGAAGATATTTTGGTAAGAGTGGATAAGCTTATTTTTCCTGCTGACTTTCTTATTTTAGATTGTGAGGCAGATGAAAACGCACCAGTCATCCTCGGGCGACCCTTCTTAGCCACGGGAAGATCATTGATTGATGTGGAGAAAGGAGAACTCACCATGCGCGTGAACGATCAAGAGATTAAGTTGAATGTTCTCGAAGCGATGAAACATGCTGATGTGGATGAGGAATGCAAGGCCATCATTGAGGTGACCTTTGATCAACCCTGCATCAGGTCGGGCTGCCGAGATATAAAATTTGGTCACTGCTGCGACAGCCACCTACAAGCCTGTCATGACAGTGACGACGACAGCGACGATGACAGCACCGACGACAGCGACTCCTCTTAATCCAATACATCTGATACTGAAGGTCATGAGGAGGTAAACTGGTTAGACCATCGCCCAGGTAAGTTATTCGAACCCTTGAATTACACTTCGGATAACCATTTAATCCAAAAGCCCTCTACTGTTGAACCACCTGTCTTAGAACTTAAGCCCCTGCCAGGGCAGCTTAAATATGCTTATCTTGGTTGTGATGATACACTGCCCGTAATCATCTCTGCTAAGCTGCCGCAAGAACAGGAACGACAGCTGATCGACATGCTGAGGCAGCATAAAAGGGCGATAGGATGGACGATAGCAGACATTCAGGGCATTAGTCCGGCAATCTGTATGCACAAAATCCTACTAGAAGAAGATCATAAGCCGACTATTGATGCCCAAAGGCGGTTAAACCTTGCGATGAAGGAGGTAGTGCGTAAAGAAATAATTAAATGGTTAGATGCTGGTATTATTTACGCCATCTCCGACAGCAAATGGGTAAGCCCGGTACAATGTGTTCCCAAGAAAGGAGGCATGACCGTGATAACCAACGAAAACAACGAATTAATCCCAACCAGGACTGTGACCGGTTGGAGGGTTTGTATGGACTATCGGAAGCTTAACAAAGCTACCCGAAAGGACCACTTTCCTTTACCCTTTATTGATCAAATGCTTGATAGATTAGCGGGTAAGCCTTACTATTGTTTTCTTGATGGTTACTCAGGTTATAACCAAATTGCTATTGCACCGGAGGATCAAGAGAAAACGACTTTCACATGCCCCTACGGAACATACGCATTTAGGAGGATGCCGTTCGGCCTCTGCAACGCACCTGCCACCTTCCAAAGATGCATGATGGCTATATTCTCCGACATGGTAGAAGACTTCCTTGAGATCTTCATGGATGATTTTTCCGTCTTTGGAGACGATTTTGAGAGCTGCCTTGGCAACCTTCAAAAGGTACTTGAAAGATGTGAAAAAGCTAATATTGTTCTTAATTGGGAAAAATGCCATTTTATGGTAGATGAAGGGATAGTTTTAGGCCATAAGATTAGCTGTCGTGGGATAGAAGTCGACAGGGCAAAAATAGAGGTCATAGAGAAGCTGCCGCCGCCAACCACAGTCAAGGGCATTAGGAGTTTTTTAGGGCATGCTGGTTTTTATAGGAGATTCATTGCAAATTTCTCAAAAATCACCAAGCCGTTATGCCATCTCTTAGAGCAGAACCGACCCTTTGACTTTAATGAGGAATGTACTGAAGCATTCAAGGTTCTGAAGGAAAAGTTAGTGACAGCCCCCATAGTAAAGCCACTAGACTGGACACAACCGTTTGAAATTATGTGTGATGCTAGTGACTATGCTGTCGAGGCAGCACTTGGGCAGCGCAGAGACAGGCTGTTTCATGTCATATATTATGCCAGCAAAACATTGAATGATGCCCAAGTGAACTATACCACAACAGAAAATGAGCTATTAGTTGTAGTGTTCTCCATCGACAAGTTTCGTTCCTATATACTTGGGACGAAAGTAATAGTGCACACCGACCATTCTGCCCTCAAGTACTTATTTGCAAAGAAGGATGCCAAGCCGAGATTGATACGGTGGATCTTGCTATTACAAGAGTTCGACCTTGAGATCAAAGACAAAAAGGGGACAGAAAATCAGGTGGCAGACCACTTGTCGAGGTTGGAGATGGGACAGAGTCTACCTTTAGATGAGACACACATACTGGAGACCTTCCCAGATGAGCAGCTCTTTGCTGCCGCAATAGCTGTCGCGACAGCAATGGCGGCAGGTAAGTCTTCTAACCTTCCCTGGTATGCTGATTTCGTTAATTTTATTGTTAGCGGAATATTACCTTCTGATCTTACTTATCAAGCCAGGAAGAGGTTTCAAAATGATGTTAAACATTATTATTGGGACGAACCTCTTCTTTTCAAAATGTGCGCAGATCAGGTTATAAGGAGATGCGTACCACAAGAAGAACAAAAAGACATTCTCTATCACTGTCATGCTTCACAATATGGAGGACACTTAGGAGGCAATAAAACTGCTGCCAAGGTGCTGCAGTCAGGGTTCTACTGGCCGACATTGTATAAGGTTGCACAAGAATTTTACAAGAACTGTGACAGGTGCCAGCGGACAGGTAACATCTCGAGGAGAAACGAGATGCCACTGCAAAATATTTTGGAAGTCGAGATCTTTGACGTTTGGGGGATTGATTTTATGGGACCTTTTCCATCTTCGTGTGGAAATCTTTACATCCTCCTAGCAGTGGACTATGTCTCCAAGTGGGTAGAAGCAATCGCAACTCAAAAGAATGATGCCAAAACGGTCCAAAAGTTTTTGCACAAAAACATCTTTTCTAGATTTGGCATCCCTAGGGCAATTATCAGTGATGAAGGGAGACACTTTGACAACAGGGTAATTGCTGCCGCCTTGCAGAAATATGGTGTCAAGCACAGGATCGCGACAGCATACCACCCACAGACCAATGGACAGGCTGAGATATCCAATAGGGAAGTGAAGAACATTCTTGAAAAAATGGTCAAACCAACTAGGAAAGATTGGTCTTTACTTCTGAATGATGCATTATGGGCATACATGACAGCTTTCAAGACTCCATTGGGCATGTCTCCATACCGTTTGATTTATGGGAAAACCTGTCACTTGCCTGTCGAGATCGAGCACAAAGCATATTGGGCAATCAAGGCAGTAAACATGGACTTGGACAAGGCAGGCTAGAAAAGGCTGTTAGATTTGAATGAGATCGATGAAATACGGACAATGGCCTATGACAATGCAAGGATTTACAAGGAAAAGACTAAGAAGTGGCATGACAAGAAGTTGCTGCCACGACAGTTCTGCCCAGGGCAGCTTGTGTTGTTGTTTAATTCTAGATTGAAACTCTTTCCAGGGAAGCTCAAATCTAGATGGTCTGGCCCGTTCCAAGTGGTTCAAGTTTTTCCCCATGGTGCCATTACAATTCAATCATTAAAGGACGGGCACCAATTCAAAGTCAATGGACAACGCCTCAAGCACTATCAGGGGACTGAAGCCCCAAGAATACAGGATGTGGTTACTTTAGGTGATGCCCCACAAGGCATCCCTAATTTAACCTAATTTTTATTTTTATTTCTATTTTATTATTAATATTATTTATTAGGAATTAGATTTATTTTATTCGAATAATGTTTTGTTTTTATAATTTCAGTTTTTAGGAAATAAAGGAGTCAAGTGAGAAAGAAGAAGTGGCCCAAGCCCACCGCCCATCCACCAACCCAATAAAGCCCATTTATGATAACCTGTCGTTTCGGCTGCCGGCGCAGACGGACTTGACAGGCTGTCAACAGGCTGACACTGCAGACGCAGAAGCGTGCGGCAGACGCACAGCAGACGCATAAATGCGTGTCAGACGCGTCAGACACGCTATATCCAATCTGCCGCCCCGTTATTCTCGCCTGCCGTTGCGGCATTAAATGGGCAGATCCCCAACAGCTATATAACCCCGTTCTCCCTTTCATTTTCATCACTTCTGATTTTTCTCTCTTGTTTTCTCCTCTAGTTTTATCTGTTTTCTTTCTTTTACACAGCCCTTGCAACCAAAATGTCGTCGAGACAAACCCGTCGTAATGTTGCTGCCGCCTCTTCTTCCGCAGCAGCATCCCCCTTCGCCAACAAGGAACTATGGGAGGAGCGTGGCTTCATTTACAACAGAGATGCCCCCCATATGGGACTCCGGCCGTTCATTATGAAGGCCATAACGACACAACTATGGGAGGACTTTGCCGAGCAGCTGGCGGAGCTTAATGATACTCTGGTCCGAGAATTTTATGAGGCCATCGACAGCAAAACGGCGACATCTGTCACCGTCCGAGGAGTGGAAGTACCTTTTACCGCCAACAGCATCAACCACACGTTCGGTCTTTTCTTTGGCCCCAATGGTGATGCTCACCAACAATTTTGGGACACCCTCGACGCTGCTGCCCATGATGTTGTCATGATGGAGCTGACAGAGGCTGGGACGACATGGACCACCAGCAAGAAGAACCCCCACTCCGTCAATAGGGCGCAGCTACTCCCCGAAGCAAAATTGTGGAACGCTTTCATCAAAAAGCGTATCCTGCCCTCGTCCCACCATACGACAGTCAACCGACAGCGGATGGCCCTTATCCACTCAATTATGCACGACAGGCCCATAAATGTGGGCAAATACATGAGGGACAGCATCCTCGATTGTGCCTTCCGCTCGGACTCACGACTCTGCCTGCCCTTCACCATCACTGCCCTCTGCCGCTGTGCTGCCGTACCAGAGGAACCCTCCGACAAAATCAAGACGGGCAGCGGCTAGACTGACAACAACATCTCCAGCCTCATGGAGGTCATAGTCGTGTCACCCCTCAACGCCTTCGACCCAAATGCCCCTCCTGCTGATTCCGACGATGAACCTGCCACCGAACCTGCCCCAGAAGCTGCCGCCGACACCGCTCCGACAGATCAATCTGCCCACATACTTGCTTCCATCCTAAGGGTAGAGGAGCGCCAAATGGGGTTGATGACTTTTATCCGCGACTTCTCAAATGCAACGGTAAATTTTATTATTAATACTTTACATTTTCCGGATGTCATCTTCCCCACCTTCCCCGCCCATTATTTCCATATCCCCTCCCCCACACCTACACCACCTGTCTCTCCCCATACACAATCTGCCACTTCCACACCATCCCCTGCCCAGACGACAGCCAACAGCCCTCCGGCAGACACCTCCCCTCGAGGAACCAAATGACCTGCCACTGATGACAGCCCTCTTCTCCGGAGGAATTTGGAGAGGGACTTTACGAGGGTGAAAAGAATTAAGCATGTGGCAGACAAGAAACAGCTGCCAAAAGCCAGCACCACCACCAGCAGCTCTTGGGATAGCGGTAGCAGTTCCGATATCCGGCTATTGGAGCCTCCTGCCCCTACACCAGCTGATGAACCTGCTGATCAACCTGCTCCGGAACCTGCCCAGCCCCCTCCACAGCGCAGACGCCGCCATCAGATCCGCGTCAGCAGCAGCAGCGAGGACAGCGAATAAAATTTAAGTTTTTATTTTTTTTTCCTCTTATTGATGTCTGCCTTTATATTTTGTGATGTACTTTTTTTTCTTTCTTTTATTTTCCTTGTCATTTTGCATTGAGGGCAATGCAACCCTTGAGTTTGGGGGTGGCAACCCTCCATCTTTAATGGAGTCCTTTAGCACATCTTTTTATTAATTATTGTGTCTTATTATTTATCTAAGTTCTCTTAAAAAAAATCAGAAACTTTAAAACTGTTGGCTTAAAAATGTGGAGTTAACTTACCTGTCATGACGGCTCTGTCGTGGCAGCATCTTTAGGACAGGTTAAGGAGAAGTTTAGAGCCTTTCTATAGTTCTGAAAACTTAAACACCTTTGTGACTGTTATATTGCTTAGATTTCTTTTAGCCAAACTAGAATAGGATGCTTAGAACTTGAATAGCCCCTAGAGGTGCCTAACACTGGCTCTAGGAAAGAAGTTTAGCAAAATAAATTTAAAAACCTAGAGGTGCCCGAAACCGGCTCTAGGAAGCTAACTAGAGGTGCCCGAAACTGGCTCTAGTAAAAACTTAGCTTGAAAATAGAAGAAAATGAAGCATGAAAATGTGCCTTCTAAAAAATAAACTTTGGCATAAAAATTCGAGTTAAGAAGTTGAATATTCTAGTGAAACTAAGAGAGTCTTAGCATATAACTGTTCACAAGCATGCACACACTGCACGAGAGCTATAGGGAGATTCCGGACAGATCCTAATCTTTCCGACAGGATGCTGCTGCCATAGAGAATGAGCGACAGGTAAGGGACAGTTCACTATTTGAAGGCCAACACAAAAATTTTCATTTTTCTTTCTTGATTGCTTGAGGACAAGCAAAAACTTGAGTTTGGGGGTGTGTTGAGTGTGTAAAAGTTCTATTATTTACACCCTTTTTAACCCATATTTCTGCTGCATTCAAGCATCATTGCATTGCATTTAGGTTAGTTTTCAATAAAACATCACAATTATATAAAAGGCACGAATTCTACTAAAAGACGGTGTATTTTGCAGGTAGCCGCCATGGTTGACGATGAAAGCAGGCGTAGGGCAGATAAGCAGGAAAGCTGAACTGGACAAGCAGCTGAAGAAGACGAACCTGTCATGGACCTGTCGTGACAGCATGGTGACAGTAGACTTATGAAGAGGAAAAGTCAAGTGGACCTCGATAGATAGAGAAAAATCTGCTCGTCTGTCGTGTGAAAGCCAAATATTTTTCCAAGCCCCGGATCAAAAAAATATGTCAAGCCAAAGCTCAAGGAGAGGAAATTCCTAAAAGCTAGGATGCGGCTGGAAAGTAGGAGACTTTAGAGATTTAGTCTTTATTAGAATCTTACTTTTAATTAAAGTTGTAATCCTTGTTACCTTAGATAACTTGAGCCCAAAGCTTATATAAGGGCATATATTTAACCTAGGAGCATAACCGATACCCCATAACCGAACCCAAAACCCTGCCGTCCACCCGTCACCGACATGTTCTAAATTCCCCCTAGGGCCACGGGTTGTTTTGTAAAGTAGTTGCAAGGGTTGCTTTGTTTTAGGATTTTTCAAGTTCAATAAAATAAACTTCAAGTTCTTTTATCTTGGTTTTAATATCTTGCAAGAGCATCGGGAGAGCATTGTGAGGTTATCCATTTACTTAGCATCGGGAGAGTTAAGTATACGAAAGAGATAAGAGCGCGTTCTCTAGTTTATAGTTGAACCATCTCGTGCCTAGGGATAGGGCGAGGTTAAGTGGCTAAGGAAGAATTCATACACATCGGTGTTCATCCTTCGATTCACGCCGGGAGGTATCATCAAAGACGTGTTCATCGACAGACTTGTGCCTAGGGATAGGGCAAGGCAAATCTGGGATTCTTGCCAAACTTGAAGTACGGAGTTGGTGTGTCTGCTGCCGCGACTGCCAATAGACAGACGTCGCGACAGGTGCTGTCGGCGACGGGAGCGATGACAGAACTGGAGATCCTAAGCAATTCAATACCTGCACTACCGAGCAATTCAATACCAGCCTATTCTCTCTATCTTGATAACTCAATCTTTTATTTTGCGTTTTTATCATATTATTCTCGTGACAATCTTCTAAACAATTTCCTTTACTTCGTGCAGTAAATCAAGGTGAAGTCATTAGCCCAATCCCTGTGGAGACGATATCTGATACTTAGTATCACTTTACTACTTGCGTCGTGTACACTTGCACTACAATTGCGATAGACCATTTTACACGCAACATTGGCCTCCTAATCTGAAAAATGAAAAAAATAGGTTAGATGCATATTAATAAGTAATCAAATTAATTGATTTGTAAGATTAACATTACCTGTAATTTCGACACTCTACCAGAAGAAGGTCTCATTTTATTCCTAGCAACTAGTCTTGTTTTAGGGATAGGTATGTTGGCACCAACTTCACCCTTGCAAGTTCTTTGATTGTGACCTGGTCTACGACACTTGGTACAATACATTTTCACACCTCTCTTAGTAAATCTACCACTAATATTTGAGGTGGTTTCATCTGCTTCTCTCTTTCTTTTTGTCTTTGGCCTACCAGGAGGCCTTCTAAGCTTTGGTGGCAGTACTGGCTCACATGTAGTGTCAATCACCCACTGATTTGGACCTCTAATAGGTTTGATCAAATGACTATAAATTAGTTGCTGAGTTTCTTTCTTGTAACAACTATGAACAAAAGTTTCAGGTCTTTGATTTTCTCGTACCATACATGACACAGCATGTGAGCATGGGATTCCTAAAATTTATGAACAAATAAATAAGTAGAATATAGTAAAACGATTGAATTTAAAGTCTAATAAACACATACCTGTGAGATCTCACTTTCTACAAGTGCAGGAAAAAATTTTCAAATCAACAACATGTTGGTTGGATGGTCCACAAGACACTTGGTACATATGATCTCCAGCATATGTTGGCCAACACCTATACAAGTTTTATTTGTATTCAAACCAAACAATTACAACAAAAAACTTTCAATTAAAAACAGCTACACAGTTGAGTGGTATTACCTAGCAGAGTGATCAATTTCCAAATCAAGTTTTTTCTGAATTTTTGGGCATAAACTTCCAGTATACTTATCTGCAGCTTCCTTTTTCTAGGCCATTTTATGCATTAAGTCAGTCCTAATCATCTCCATCATTGTTATGATAGGTTTATCTCGAGCATCCAGAATGAGCTAGTACGAGAAAACAAAAAAATGTTAGTTACAATTAAAGTTGATATTTATAAAGTACATACTTATAAAGTTGATATTTACCTTATTGAAACACTCAGAATAATTATTGAGTACCATGTCAGATTTACAAAGTGTTTTAAAATGAGACTTAGACCATTGAGCAGGGTCCTTGTCTTTCAACCAATCAAAGGCACTTGGTGACAAATTTTCAAGTTCAGCCATTACATCATCGAATTCTTTCTTATATGTACACTTAGCTGCTTTCCACAGTGCATCCTTCAAGTTCTTCCCTTTAAAACCAGCAACATTCTTGAAATTAGAATATAAGTGTCTCACACACTTTCTATGTTCAGAATGAGGAAAAAGTTCTAATAGTGCTTCAATCAGCCCCTGAATAATTGTAGTTGTTAGCATTAGATATGTTCAAAAAAAAAGAGACAAAAGAGAAATGATAACAAAAGAATTACCTTCTGCTTGTCTGACATGAATGTGAAATGATAAGAATTTGTCATCTCTAAATCAGTGATCAAAAGAGACAAAAACCACATCCAAGATGATTCATTTTCAGACTCAACAACAGCCCAACAAATTAGATAAAGGCTATCATTATCATCTACACCAATTGCTGCCAATAAGTGCCCTCCATAGTAATTCTTAATGTGGCACCCATCAAGGCATATTATAGGTCTACAGCCTGCTTTGAAACCTTCTTTGCAAGCTTGTAAACATATATACATTCTTTGGAACAATCTATTGTCTAGTTGAAGGATTGTGGTGCTTCCAGGATTAGAACTTCTAATTTCACCAAGATAATCATATATCTTTGAATATTGAGCTTTGTAATTTCCAAGAACTATTTCTAGAGCTAAGTTTTTAGCTCTCAAGCATTTACTCAAAAATACCTGATAAGAATATCTTTCTTGTACATCTTGGTGTAGAGATCTAATTGAAAAGGTAGGATCAGCCTTCTATTGTTCCAAATATTTTTTAGCCAACCACTTGTAAGTAACATTTTTATTTCTAAAATCTTTGAGACAGTTATGCTCTTCAATATAAGACTTAATCTGCCATGTGTTGTTCATAGGATCTTTAGGGTCAACCTTTGATGCCCAAATATACCAAGGACAATTTTCCTTGCAGATAACATGTATCCTACCTTTGTCAACCCTTTTAAATTTGATATCATGTCTGGTCTTAATCCCATACTCCCTTATAGCTTTTTTCAGATTCTCTTTATCACTAAATTTCATCCCTTTTTAAATCTCGGATTTTCCATATCCACCTCAGCATTAAATACAAGACATTTGGAGTTTTTCTTTCGATCATCTTCATCAGATTCATTTGCACTAACACTATGCAATGAATCTGATCCATCACTAACATATCCTTTCAAATGTGTCTCATGACCAAACTCCAAATCCATCAGACCCACCTCTTCTTCTCAAGCTTCATCATTTAAGGCATCATCACTATTTTCATATCCACTATCACTATCAGTTTGTTCAATCTCATCCTCTACATAATCATCATCCTCTTCTACATCATCATCTCCAGTCTCTTCTACAACATCATCTTCATTCTCTTTTACAACATTATCCTCTACATAATCATCACTCTCTTCTACATCATCATCTCTAATCTCTTCTGCAACATCATCTTCAGCAGTTTTTCCAACAGTTTCTTCTAAGTACACATGCAATTGTTTTAGTGTAGGTATAGTCTGTAATATGCTAATGACATCAAAATCAGTTCTTAATGGTTTAACACTTACTTTCACAGTATGTTGTTTCCAATACAGACTACACATGCCATTATACCCTAACTCTGCAACAATATCATATATTTCTAGCATAGACATGCTATCCACATGGCACATATCAAAGAAGCTTATCTTCTTACCAGTGTACTTTAGCTTTGGAGAATTTAACATGAATCCACCATGATGCACAACAAGTGTAAAGTATTCTGATGAAGCATCTGTCAAAAAGTAAAGAACTACTGAATTTCAACTTAAAAAATTGCACTAGTCAAACAATTCGAGTGATCCCCAAATATAATAGTGGTCCCCAAACAACAGAACCCTAAAAATTGCACAACAATACCCACGTGAATAACACATTGACTCAACAACCAATGTCACAACAGAACAAAATGCACAATTTTTTTAACACATTAACTCAGCAACTATCATCCAAGTGGTCCCCAAACAACAGAATTATTGTTACTTTTTTATCATCCAATTGATTCTAAAGTGAATCACACCCACCTCTATTTAATAAAATAGCAATAACAATTGAAAATCATAACCCTAAAAATTGAATAGAAACAAATATTGAATGCAAACAAAAATTATACACTAAAAGGACAAAACATTAAACCCAAAATTTGAATACAAACAAAATACATAAAACTCATAGAAACATTAAATATATATGAGATTATAAATTTTGAATACATACCATATCTTACGGTTCGGCTTCCTTCAACCCTTAACACACGTTTTTTCATTTGATTTCTTTCTAACAATCGATCACTACAATCTTCTTTCAGAGAAAATATAGAGAAACCCACTTGAATAATCAATAACAATCCATAGAAAATCCACTGATTTTTTTTGCGTCTAATTTCAGAGTGATTTCTGAAGTTTGAAATTTCATTAACCTAATTTTGAAGAGATAAAGAGTCTTTAACAAAACTACGTCGTTTTACAATAAAAATAAAACATAAAATATAATGAGGTGGATCATATCTGGAAAAAAATATTATTTTTTTATCGGCCACATCATCCCTGTAACGGGAGTTAGAGTCCACGTCAGAATTCTGTAATGAGAGTAACGGTGGAGTGCTAACTTTGAATCATACAGTGAAGTTCAATGGTATTATAGTATCGAATTTTAGTTCAATGGCATATTAGAGTCACACATTAAAGTTGAGTGGTATTTCAGGTAGTTTACCCTAAATTTTAAATAGGTCTCGAGTGGGCTTCAGAACTTACCCAGAATCGAAACAACAAACCCCCTGCCAGTGCCACTGTATGTAGCTTCATCCCAATTCATCATCTCCAGATTTCCAAATCGACAAGCTTTACATTGATCAAAAGAAGAGACATGAAGAAGATGAAGAATCTGGTTAAACCTCTCCAAAATCCACAATCACTCTCCCAACAAACACCAACGCCTTCCCTTTCTCTCTTCCCCTCCACACCCCAACCCCACCACCAGAACCAGCTCTTCTCCTTCCTCAAAACCCATCTCCTCGCCGACCACCAGCCCTTAACCCCGCAAACCCTCCTCCGCTTCATCAAAACCAAGCTCCGCCACCACCCCATTTTCACCCACTACGACTTCCAAGTCTTCTCTTGGGCTCCCACCGTCGACGACTCTTTCCGCCACGACCACTCCACGTACCTCTGGATGGCTCATTCCTTGGCTTCCTCCCACCGTTTCTCTCCGCTTCGGTCTCTTCTCACTTTCATGGCCGCCAACCCTTGCCCTTGTTCTCCAGGTATCTTCTCTTGTCCTCAGATGGAACCCCTTTTCTTTTCCGTTATCGATGCGCTTTGTAGGTCTAGGAAGTTGGATGATGCTGTTTTCGCATTCGAAACCATGAAGAAATTGATCGATGGAATGCCTGGTGTTGTTATTTACAATGTTTTGATTAATGGGTATTTGAAAAGTGGGGATTTTGATGCGGCTTTGAGGTTTTATGAGAGGATGGAAGGGGACAGAGTGAAGCCGGATGTTTGTACTTTTAATACTCTGATTAGTGGTTATTGTAGGAATGGCGAATTCGAATCGGGATTGAAGTTGTTTAGGGAGATGGAGGAGAAAGGCTGTAGGCCTAATGTGGTTAGCTTCAATACTTTGATTCAAGGGTTCTTTAGAGAAAGGAAGGTGGATGAAGCGATTGAGATGGCGAACGAGATGGTTCGGTCCGGGTGCGGGTTTTCGACGGCGACTTGCGAGATTTTGGTCAATGGATTGTTTAAGGAGGGGCGGGTTTTGGAGGCATCGGATTTGGTCATCGATTTCTCTAGAAGGGGACTTTTGCCAAAGGGATTTGATTATTGTGGTTTGGTTGAGAAGCTTTGTGGTAAAGCGGATGTCGGTAGGGCATTTCGGGTGGTTAATGAGTTATGGATGAAAGGAAATGTTCCGAGTTTGATTGCTTGTATCACTTTGATCGAAGGTTTGAGGAGATCCCAGAGAAGAGATGATGCATTTGAATTGATGGAAAAGATGCTTAAAGACGGGATTGTTCCGGATATCGTGACGTTTAATTGTCTTATGCGGGATCTTTGTGATTTGGGAAGAACAACGGATGCAGACAAATTTAGATTGTTGGCTTCGACAAAGGGTTTAGAACCAGATGAGATGACTTGTAACATTTTGGTGTATGGATATATCAGAGATGGAAGAAGAAAGGAAGGTGAAAATTTGGTGGATGAGATGTTGGATAAAGGATTTATACCCGATATTGCTACGTATAATAGGTTGATGGATGGCCTCTCCAATTCTACAAGTTCAACATCGAAGAAAGTTCGTGTCGTTCACAAGTGAATATGTACTGCAAGAGCCACTACAGAGAGCACAAAATGGGATACTCCGTGGTGGTCACCGAGTGTAATCGGTTGATCGAAGCAAACTTCTGCTTAAGGCACGCAGATGGAATTGGATCTTCCAAAGTGTGTGGTAATCCGACATTCGACACGACAAATCTACTTCCGATGCCAAAGCATGGGAGATACTATACGATGTTACAATTCACTACGGTATTTGGCTATCCATGCTTTTCCTCTTCATACGATTGATGTAGCATCATTACTTGCTAACCAGATGGCCAAACGAAGGCCAGCTGACTTGCTGCAGAGAATTGAGTAAACATTGGAGTTTAGGATGCCAAGGAAACAAATAACCAGGACGATTATGCATTTCCGAGTAGGGTATAAGACGAATATACCTGTCTCGAACAAATATCCGTATTTGGCATTCACTCTCTAATCCAGGACTCCAGGTAACATAGCTCACACTTTCATATTCATATTCGAAATCGAACCAGAGTCAGGTACTACTAGACTTGTAACATGATGCTAGGAGACCACATTTCCTTTTGATATTACCTTCACCTTGTGGATTGGATTATCATATTACTTGGTTCTTCCAATTGTTTAGCTACTAACCTTCCTTTTCCTAGTAGCTGAATCCCGAAAATTTTTCGTGTATAGGGAGTCGAATGTAATTGTACTGTATTAGCTTATAATAGAATACAATTTAGCATGTATTAACTTATAATCATTTGATTTTTAGAGAGATTTAAGTATAATTGTACCAATTTAGGGGTTAACCCCCTTCCTATATTTTGCTTGGATGTTGGTCTCTCGGTCCCTTTCATGTTGATAGTTTTCTTGTTAGGTTCAACTTTAAAATTACACATAAATTTTGGTGCGAGAATATTGAATTAGTGCAACTATAAAAATAAAAATTTGATTTTGATGTGGTCATACACATTCAAAAAATCAAATAATTTTAACTATTTTCATGTTGAATAATATTATGTGGGTAGTGTTATCATAAATATTAGGATACTCGAATTCAACTTGTTTGATACCTTGGACAACAAGGATTGTCATTTGACCCAAACTTGGCGGGTTTTAATCTTATAGGGTTGGGGTTTTCTATAATAAAAAATTGGGTTCGGGTTAGGTTCAAGTTTGATTTTTTGAGGATGGGGTCGGATGAGTTTGGGTTTAAAGTGAAAAATACTTAACACGTCTTGAAATAATAATTTAATTTTATTCTAAATATTTAGGTATAATTATTATAATATTCCTCTCTTTATATATATTTTTCAATTATTTCCTTATTTTATCTAATAAAAATAGAATAATTATTATAATAATTCCTATCTATTTGTATTTTTTTCAATTAGCTCCTTATTTTATTAAATAATAATGGAAATTGATAAATTTTTTATTTATCTCGAGTTAGGTCAGATTGAGTTAGAATTTTTACTATAAAATTTGGGCCGAAAATAGTTTCTGGTGCGAATTGACCAAAAGCTCGACCCATGACCATCCCTAACCTCGAACCATTTAATCTCAACTCAATAATAATAAAATCGAAATTCAACCATTCCAAGGAAGTGTACTGTTGAAGCCTATTTGTTGGCTAAGCAAGCTATAGGTCGTTCTGGTAACTTTCAGTTTCGGTTATGAAGGGGTATTTTAACGAGGCCTCTCTTATTTTCAGAAAAGTCACAGGGAAAGTGAATATATATTTGTTCTATATAATAGCATTACATTGTAAAAGAAAAATCTTATGATTTTACAATACAATGTGTTTGAGTTCGAGTCGAGTTTATTAATCATAAAAAATATATTTTATATAATTTAACTATTTTGAAATATAATAGAAATTAATAATTGTTGTATATTTATGTTTTACAAAGGATTAGCAGCCAAAAGCACAGCAACCAAGCACATAAACGAGAACTAACAATAATAAAAGTAGCATACTGAGCAGCGCCAATAGCCTCCATTCTTTCTTAAAGTCGTTGATGACTCCTCCCTTGCAAGCATGGCAGTCGAAGCATAGCTTATTTACTTCATTGCTCCACCTATGGCAGTCCTCGTTGTTCGAATTCGACGAACCTCCCTTACTCGGTATTTCCCAGTACGTGTCGTTCTTCTTCTTGAACCCGCATACATCTGGTGGCTTGCAACACTCGGTCTGAAAAAATCGATTAAAGTCGTAATCAAAATCTAGAGCTTAATCGGTTTCTTCATGCAGCTACATGAACAGTTTAGGGGTTTAATTAAAAAATTTAAAAATGTTGAAACTCTAATAGAAAATTTTAAGAATTTAAAGGGTTTACTCAAAAAATTTCAATAAAAATAGGGAGTTTAATTAAAAGTTCAGGCAATTCAAGAAGTTAAATGAGAATTTACATTCAAAGAAGGAACTAATTGAAAAATGAAAAGTCTTATGTCTTAGTTAAAAAATTGAAATGTTTAATGCAAGTTTTTAAAAAAAATTGAGATCAAGGTCTTTCGCCCTTTTGATAATACACACTATGTAGATTAGATCGAATAACTGAATTGTGAAGATATTAATTAAACAATAAATTTTTTGTCACTTTCAATTTTTAAATTTAAATATTTAATTGATATTTAACTATACCAATGACCAAATTGTGAGGATATTTATTTATTTATACTCTTAATTTTATTTTATTTAAACTTTATCTTCTCATTTTTATAACTTTATACATTGTCCCCATAAATTTGATATTTTTAGCTCTGTCTCTTAGACTCTCCCACTATTTTAAGCTACCTTTGTCCCTAAGAATATTTGACCAAGGACAGAGCCATGTATAGGTTCGGAAGTGTTTTTCCCATCTCAATTTTTTTAGTATAATAACATTTGAGGTCTTATTTAATTTAAGGGTAATTATTCCATACACAGACAGTGAAAATAAAATGTTTCTACAAGCGTCTTAGTTTTATGATTTAGAATTAGATTCTAGAGTTTAGAGGTTAGGCGTTAAGGTTTAGTAGTTTAGAATTGATTAGTCGTGGTTATAATTTAGTGTTTGAGGTTAAAATTTAAGATTTATAGGTTAAACATAAATATTACCTTAAATTCTAAACATGACCTCTAATCCCTAAATACTTACCCTAAACCGTGAAACTAAGGTATTTGTGGAAATTTTTTATTTCAAACGTATGTCTATCGAATATAAATACTTAATTTAAAGGATAAAAATCTTCTGCCCCTTTTCGGCGCCCTTACTTATGTCCCAACACTAAAAAACACTACAAAATTAAATTTCAAGACCTAACCCTAAATTCTAAATCTTAAACACTACACCCTATACCCTAAAAAATACACCCTACCCTAAATTTCCTAAACTCTAACCATAAACCCTAACCTAAAACCCTAAACCTAATTTTGAGCATGGGACATAAGTAAGGGCACCGAAAAAAGTGCGGAGATTTTTCATCATAATTTAAATATTGATTAAATAAAAGTTTTGTGGCTTATAATTTTTGAACAAAAATCATCTACTTTTTTCGGTTCTTATTTCTATGTCCATACACTAAAAATTAAATTATAAACCCCAAATCATAAACTAACTCAAAACCTTTAATTTCCTAAACTCTAATCTTAAATTTTTAGTGTGACACATAAATAAAAGTACTAAAAGGACAAAGAATTTATATTCTTAAATTTTAAGTTAAAGGCTTAATAAACTCTTTTCTCCGCTCCCATATTTAATCCTAGCTCCGTTTGTGTATCGTACTCCCATCGAATCTAAATCATATATACCTTGGACGTGGGGAGGCTATCGTTGACAACTTCAGGGAAGCTGTTGTTGAAATGTATCAAAAGATAGAAATTAGCATCAACGGTGTATTCATGGTGACCGGAGCAGATCCCGGTGTGGACGAAACAGGTCTTGATCTTCATCCAGTTCTGCTCATCGTAAACCTTGTTGTGCAGCCAGTGGGAGAAATCCAAGGGGCTCTTCGACTCCATCACCTTGTCGCTGTTGTCCAACGTCTGCCCCACGTGTTTGTTTGTGATGGACAGAACGAAGCTGGTGAAGAAGAAGACGCCGACGATCAGACACGACAGGAGGGCCAGGTAAACAAACATGCAGAAGCTGCTGCTGCATGCGGTTCCCATCAGCCCGATCATGGAGACGAAGATAAGGAGGCTGCCCATCACCAGAAACGGCGCCGTCAGGATTTTCTCGCAGTCGAGGCCGCTTTTCAAGTGGAGGTAAGCGCCGGAGATTATTAAGCATATGCCTAAGGAAAGCAGTGCGCTGTTTACTATACCTACGATGCAGTTGCAGAAACAACCCATTATTTCTTTCTCTTTCTTTTTTGAATGGAAAATCTGGTGTTTTTGTTGATTATTATTATACTATAATGATGATGATGATAACATTTGTTTGGGTTTTTTTTAATTTTTTTGAAAGTTTTTTTTTGGGGGGACGAAGAAAGAAGAAGGAAATAATGGGTTTTGAATTTGGGAAGTTTGGGTTTGAGTTTAGATTTTGGTTTTTATTTGTGTTTTTTTAATAGGAGAAATTGGGAGAAGCAACGAAAAGAAGGGGAATTTGTGTACGGAATTTAATTTAGCAGTTTTTTCGGTTAGGTTAACAGAAAAAACTGGAATTGTTTTTTCCTGGTTATTGATGATGTGTTAATCTTTGATCGAAAAATAAATGACAAGTTTTGAAATTAAAAGAAATTCAAATAATAATTACTGTTATATAATCGTATAGATATTATATTGCGGTGAATAACATATGTTAAAATGCGACCGTAAAACTCGTAGTGAGCGCAAATAATATTTAGGATAAATTACTCTAGTGACTACTTGACTATTGGCCGCGGTCTGTTTTGACCACCCAACTAAAAAAACTTTTAAATTTAAGCACTCAACTATTTAAATAGACCTATTTTAACCTTCAGCCGTTAATTTAACGAAAAAGTGACATGACCGTTACACTTTTAGAAGTAATTAAAAAGCAAACATAATCTACATTTGCGCTCAGGTGACAAATCGGCGTTAAAACGAATTATTTTGCTGAATCTCGTAACGGCGAGGTGACATCTTGAGCTTTAGAAGTAATTAAAAAGCAAACATAATCTACATTATTCGAACTCAGGTAAGAATTCATACTATGATATCCATGTCGGCGTACATGCCGGAAAATATCGAACATGAATACTTCAAAATAAAAAATCGAAAGATTCGGAGCAAACACAATCAAAGCTAGTGAAAGGTGAAGATCACTGATCATACAACCTACTGAGAAATTTTCAGATCGAACAATTTAATGGTTACAATTTTTTTTCTTTTCTGTTTTGGTTTCAATTACATGTATTCATCAAACAGCAAATTGCCATGTTTAAACCTCATTGAATGAGCATTTCTTATTTGCATGTGGTTAAGGCCATGGCTGTCTTCTCAAATATCTACCAATGGCTGCCAAAGAGTTACGGTACTGAAAGCTAAACCCGAATAGACGGGCCGACATATACACCTGGTTGCATGTATAGATCGTCCGGTGTTTCGATTTCCGCAAGCCATGCATACTCCTCTTCCTTTCCGTTGCTTATTTGTGTTCCATTTCCTGCAGAATCAGCAAAATGATTCGTTTTAACAATTTGATCATTTGCGACCGAACTTTCTCAGGACAAAAAAAAAATTCGTCCAGAAAAAGCTGTTGCACAATGCCATGCAAAAAAAATCCAAGCACAACACGAATGGTTAACTTACCAAAGGTGGAATACGGATAGTCGACATAGTAAGTGCATTTTCGATCTAGATCTTCTCTGTAAGGAGGAGCAAGTACATCGAGCACGGCACAAGGGGTGACTGCTGTAAAGCAATGCAGATTTCCCCCACTTTTCGGGTATAAAACGGAGGTCCCGCATGGTGCAGTTAAAACTTTATCAGCCACCAACCTTGCCAACCTTACTGCCAAAAGAAACTCTCTAATAAGTTTCTGCCCTAAAAAGATTGAACTATTTGGCAAGAGAATGTTGAGAAGTCAAGCACCCAGTTCATAAAAATGGTGGTCAGGAAAGGAATGCAAGATAATCCCGCAGCTAGGTTGCTCCGACTCAATTTTTCACGAATAACTCCTGTCCGACAAATATTTCACATGATTGGGGGAATATGACTCACTAGAAACCCTCCAAATACATGTAAACAAAAAAAACTAAACAAACCCGTATTTGACGCAGGCCCATATCCGATACTCATACCCGAGTTTGAGTAACATAGCCTAGAAGAACTTATGGTTTTAAATTTTAATACAGATCCAGTATATCTCTCCTCTTTATATATCATAACTGAGTTATTCGATGGCATCAAATGTTCGTATGCACCATTTTCCAGAGTGAATGAAGATTGGCAGTCTTGATGGGTAGTTTTATTAAAAATAAGCAAACTAAAATCGCCTTTCATTGCCAGCATGAAGTCATGATAATTGTTACATAAAAAATGTATATTAAAACCGAACCTTGAGGGCAACCTGGCTCCTGGCTTTCCTTAATACATGCTGGTTCAACCCAATCATAAGCCTTCACATGCATAGACCCGTAAAGAACTTTGCTGAAAACAGTCATCCCGGGATGGTCATGCAATGGAATAACAGCAGAAGTTGGAAAGCAGAATATACACATCTGCATGGAGCATAATTTGTTCAAGAAACTACGAGTTAAGCACAAAGATACTATAGCATTAAGAGTATAATTTGTTCCGCCAGATTTTAAATGAACTCTGGTTCAGCAGCGGCTTAAAAACCAGTACTAATGTTGTAGTATCAATACCTCCAAAAGAGGCCTACAGAAACTCAAAAACAGGAAAAAGAAACAATTTGAAACTTTATATCGATAAGACCTGAAATGGAAACCTTGAGAAAAAAAATATCCGAAGGAGGATTGATGATATGAAACTCCGAAGAGAGGGGCAAGAAAATGCAAGTGTGACTAAGATTTATATTGTAAGGCTCACCGTAAAACTATCACATTCATGAATGTCCACATATGTTATCGGGTGAGCCCATCGAGCAACTCTATTCAGTCCGAAAAACCCATGCCCTCGATCATCATTTGGACTTTCCTCTTTAAGTCCAACATCGGCAGGGACAATTGTGTCTGTAAAATGGCATATACAAAATTGACATTAATCATAATTCCATTCTTAAAAAGTAGCAATATCAGTCATTAGAATTGACACACAAAACGGATGAGTACTATCGACCTCAAAACTTTGGAAAGCCAATTACCTATAGGATTATCATCCAATTCCATTTTGACTTCATCATAAGTAAGACAAATGGGAATTCAAGACCGAACTAACTAAAAACACTAGCTATTGCAATTGACTTGCCAGATTTTCTACTATTCATTCCTCATTCATCTTTGCCAATCTACAATTACATTGGCCGCCCATGTTACTCTAATCTGGATGTGTGGGGTACAAATATGTGTTCGATACGGATATGATCAATTTTTTTAAAAGATTTCCATGTCTTAAGAGCGTCCTTAGAGGATCATATCCCCATACTCACGGCTAGATATGTGCCGGACATGACTCATGAGCACATAAAAAAATAAGCAGATTTCCAACAGTTGAACCAAACAAACATTTTTAAAAAATTAAACACAGAATATTTTGTATAAATAAACGGCATCTATGGAGTTGAAAAATCTCCAACAGTTACTTTTCCACATTCGGATTATGCAGTTAAGGTTGCCCGAGTGAAAATCATTATCATCAACAAACATAAAATCCGATTCAATAATCAACTGTTTAAAGACATCATAACATAGTGGAATGTATAAGATTCACATCCCGGACACATTACAGAACTCATCTCGTGGCATTAGACCAAACAAACATCTTTCCCTCTTGAACACCATCTTATTCAATAACACTAAACCACATAACCGAGTTCTAACAAAGAACATAAATTTCATGAAAACCAACATAAATTGAAAGGAAAAAGAACGAAAAAACATTTTCTCTGGTAACTTGGTTTCGTCAGAAACAAACAATTCAGCCACAAACTACCCAGAACTCCTACAATTAAAGTTGATTCAGCTAAAAAAAAAGCAATAATTTCATAAATTAACATCATTTCTTCATTCCTCCAATAAGCCAATTCAACCACAACTCAAAAATATCCACAAGATTCAATTTTTCTCCATTCTAAAACCCTAATCAACCCAAATTTTTACATAAAACATCACATTACACAAAACCCAAATGCAGAATCCGCACAAACTTGACATGCAACAACTTCATGAAAAAAAAATCAACAAAAAAGAGCGTAAAAGTAATAATGAACCAAAAAATTACCCAAAAGAGAGCAGAGTTTGTGGACGGATTGAGAAGGAGCAGAAGACAAGCCTGAAGGTGTAAAAGTGGATTTGCAGAGATCATAAAGAAGCTGGACTTTAGGAGAATTGGTGTTGTTCATAGCCATATGTAGATTTTGCTTTGGAATATACAGAGCAGAAAGTGCTTTCTGCTGTAGAAAGATCATGGCCTTATCCGTTACTTTTTGGATCTCTGAAAACATTTTGGTATATTTTGTGTACTTCTTTTTCCCCTGGTTTTTAGAAGATTTTTGGTAGTGGTTTTGAGAATACGTGCAAGCTGGTGTGTGGTAATTAGACCTCGGTTGGGTCCAAATCGGACTTCAATACAATGTACAATGAATTTTAGTTTAATTAAAATAATAATATTTATGTAAATATACACAAATTATCGAACGAGACCTACTTATGTAAATATATATATATATATATATAAGTGTGCTTAAACGAAATTATTTTTCCTTTGAAGGTAGGAAGAGGTATAAAAAATTAAGGGTAAACTATTTTACTGATCATCGAATTTTGAGGGCGTATTTATTTTCATCACCGAATTATCAAACTCGTCAATCAGACCACTTAACTTTTTAAAACGACCTATTTTGGCCACCGCAGTTGAAAAACTAACGAAGGGGTGACGGAGGGATGACGTGGAAGTTAACAGAAATACGTAAAATTACACATTTAATCTCTATTATTTACCTATAATATCAACTTGGCTCTTCAAGAAAAAAGACCAGTGTTGTCACGTCTTCTCGTCCTCGCTCAGTCGTCGTCTGGCGTCGATTCGACATACCATCACCATCGATAGACTCCTCTCACCGTTTATTTCTTTCTCTTGGAATAGTTTTTCGAGAAAGTTGTCTGATCTTCACGAAATTAACCTTGAACTGTTTGAATTTTTCTCGTCAGATCTCCTCCGTTGGCCGTTAGATCATCGTCAAATCAAGATATGTTGCTGCCCTCACCTCCTGAAACATACTCATTGTTGAGATTCGGACGGCGACACTCAGAACGTCGGCAACGAGCTCCGGCCGAAATGATAATCCCCTTTCTTGAACAGTTTGACTTCTTCTCGTCGGATTTCTTTTGTCCACCGTTAGATCATCGCCAAATCAAGATATGTTGCTCTCCTTATCGCCTAGAACATACTCACCGTTGAAATTTGAACGGAGACACTCTGAACGTCGACAACGAGCTCCAGCTAAAACGGTAATCCTTTTTTCTCTTTTTTAGTTTTGATTTTTTCTTCTGGTTTTCCTTTCTTTCATTTTGGGGACAGATTACTTATTTTTATGATTGTTTGAAGGATATAATTTTGGTATGTTTGAGCGCAAGGTGAGGGGAAGGAGCTTGAAGGAGGCGAAGGGGTTATGGTCAAGTGTGGATATGGATGAATGTTGGTGATTGAAGCTTGGGGGAGTTTCAACGGAGGCTAGGGTAGTGTGTGACTGTTAATTTTAATTAATTAAATAAAAATTAAGACCAAATTGATATAATAGGTAAATAACAAGGACTAAGTGTGTAATTTTACAAATTTTCGTTAACTGTCATGTTACTCCTCCGTTAATTTTTTAACGGCGGTGGTCAAAATATGTCGATTTAAAAAAAATAGGTGGTATGATTGACGAATTCGATAGTTCGATGGTCAAAATAGGTAAGGCCCCAAAGTTCGGTGGTCACTGGAGTAGTTTACCCAAAAATTAATTCGGACTGCACACAATGGAGTTATGAATAAGAGAAAAACTTTGATATATATGTTGTGTCGTCGTTTTTACACTATATAAATTTTTTGTCAGTAGGATTTAAGAATTTAAATTAAAGTTTAAAATTTATGGGTTTAGAACTCAAAATTTAAGTGTTTAGAGTTAGATATTCATATTCTAATTTTTGTAGGAGAGATATGTATGTTTATATAGTTTTTTCAATATAATGTGTATTAAAAACTATTGTACAAATAACTTAAATATTATAGTTTGTAGGTTAGAAAAGGGAAAGTTATATTAAATTGAACCGAATTTATTTTTCGTGGACCAGACCGTTTTGTTTCGAGTAGTGCGGCTTATGATTCATGTACATATTGCTATCAAAATTAAACAATTTTTTTAGTGTCACAGACCGCGAGTTGGGTCGAGTCACATTCATATATAGTTGTTCAAGAGATTTTGAGTAAAGTTTTGAATCACGATCATTGTTTCTTATTTGCAATTAAATTGTGGTAATGATTTTTTGTCAACATGCATTTATTGTTGAGTGTACTTTTATCTTTCATCGTCAATTAATGGTGTTGTTCGTATCTATCTTTTATTCGAGTATTTGATTAAATTTTTAATCTTTTCTTTATATGGTTCTTTTATGATCTTAAGTGACTGATTTTTTTTTCAATGGTAAAGGAAAATGTTTGGGTTATATGTTTAGATTACTCTTATGTTGTAAACCCTCATTATAATTTTAGATATATTTTATTTTTATTAAAATTAACTGCTTCTATAAAAAAATAAGTTAACTGTCGATTAGGGTCAGAATATTATAAATATTTATAAATAAATTTGAAAAAAACTCGAATAATTTAACTTAAAAAATTAAACTATAAATTTTCAGATAAAACTAGGGGTTATACAAGAGCTGCAACGAAAGCCCGTTTTCTGACCGAGTTGTAAGTCCAAGCTCGAGGCCGATCGGCGCCCAAACAAAGAGAATTTGGACCGCCTGGTCCATCTCAATGGGTCATGTGTGACTTACACACTCGCATTATATTATGGAAATAAATAAATAAAATAGTAAAATAATTTAACAATTTTGAAATATTTTGCCAACAACCTCAACGTGCTAAAAGCACCAAAATAAAAGGTTTTTTTTTCAAAAAAAAAATGAAATTAAGACAATAAACGGCAGAAGAAAAGCGTGAGAATCGAGGAATTATTAGATGAACTCGGCTCATCACGTCATTCATAATTCATCCAATAATATTCAGTCATTTCAGTGTGATTTTCAAGTAACTATCCAGTCCGTAGTTATATGTAGAAAAAAAGTAAAGATTCACTTTCAAAAAAATGATATGAAAAAAATATTATTGGATGAAATCACGGATGACGTGATGAACCATATCCCTCTAATAATTTTTTTAAGAAAATCCGATTTAGGCAACAAGAGAATAAGACACGTGTCTTATAAAGAGTGGAGCCACGTCTAATATGTTAAAACCAGACAAAAAAGGGGGCCACGTGAGCACATCATGTGAGAGAAACACATTAGCAGAAGGAGTAAAAGTTTTAATTTTTTTCCTCTTGAAATTATGAATTAACTTTGACTATAACATTTTAATTTACTCCATTTTTAAGAAATTTAAACGGTGTAAAATGAAATTTGATATTTTCAGGACCGACCCCCAGCTAACCCCTTTAGATACCCTGACATAATTGAAAGTTTTAATTATTTATAACAATAGTGGTTAAATTATTTTTAAAAAAGTCTAATAATTGGATAGCTTATCGAAAGAAAAAATATTATATTCCATACACTAGTTATAGAAACGAAAATATTATTTTTAAAATACTTTCACACGCGTCTTAATTTTAAGATTTAAAATTTAATGTTTAAAGTTTTGAGTATTATATTTAAATATTTAAATTTTAACTTATAAATCTTAAATTATATACACGTCCTAAATCCGTTTCATCCTCGATTAAATAGAATAATTACCCTTAAAAATATCGTAGAGATATCCAAAGCTCGATATATTCACCTGATCTGGTAAGTTTATACTCAATTATTATTTCAAAAATTATATATATATATATTTAAATTTCTTATAAAATATAATTTTTAATATTCCATTTTTAAATATATATATATTATTAAAAAATAAAATAAAGAAAAAGAGAGAAAAACCCATAAAGGACAGGTGAGTTGAGAAAGGAAGGCACATGCCCCCACTAAGTGGGTTGAAAGGGGCTAAGAGAGGTGGGGTCCTGGAGGCACTCCTCTCTCCCACCACCCCACGTGACACCGTCACGAGAAAGATGATAACCTCAGTGACGCACACCACTTGCTCTCCATGTACCGTTTTTACCTTTCGATAATGCACATATTTATCGCAGATAAAACGATTGAACTCGAGCTTCTAACAACATACATAAAATAATAATTGCTCGTTGACAACCTAACATTACCACAATTCAATTTCAACAAACTACCATCAACTCGAACATAAAATACATAAAACAATGATGTTTTGTTGACAATCTATCACTGTAACAACTAAGGTTTCGTTCTCTATTGCTGTCGGACTCAATTTGCGGTGAAACAATTGCGGCGCTGGAGAAGTTGAAAATTTTGGCGGTGAAAAATCTAGCGTTTGAGGCATAAATTTTAGCAAAAACGATAGCAACGCGATTTTGTCGGACCGTTCAATAATACTTTAGCATTTGCGTGCGAAACGACCATTTTGACAACAATGGAGAACGAAGCCTAAGTCGTAACTCATCTTCGATAAAAGTCTATTAATATTTAGTATAAGTATTCAAAATATAGATAAGTCAACAATATAATATAATAGGAAAATTTTAAAACGTGCGACGAACACCGATGAACACCACTAATGATGAACATTGATGAACACCATTAAATTAATTAATAAAAATTTAAAATTTAAAGGACTCATCAAATAATTAATAATTATTTTAAAAAATTTAATTAAATTATTTTATATATATTAAAATTTTATTTTTTAAATAAGGGTAAACTATATATTTAGTACATCACCTATTTTTGTATTTTTATTGAACTCTCATTATTTAAATATTATTTTAATTTAACCCTATTTTTATAAAAATAATTTAAACCTAAAACCCTAAACTATTAAACCTTAAACTCTTAAATTTATACCTTAAACAAATTTAGAGAAGATATATAAATTAAAGGCCAGAAGCCATTACGAACACCCTGCAAAGGAAAAATACATTAGAAAATTCTCAAGGACTTACTCTTGGAACAATGGAGATTAGAAAATTGCATCTATAATACCATATGTAAACAATTATGTGTATGGAAAGGGATTTTCAGTAGAATTGCCCCAGTAAAATCATTTATACAGTTTTTGAATAAACTTGTTCGTCGCTATTGTTTCGCAGTCGGTGAATTAGATATAGTTACAGGCCAGAAACATGTTTTCTGCATTTGCATAAATCAAAGGTGCTTTCAGAAGTTTCTTTATCACTTGCCATATGATCGTTGTCGTACAATTTTATCACTAGGAACAACGACAATCGGCTCGGAAGTGGCCGAAACGTTGTCGAACAAGGCGGACTCAAAATTTTTCAAGCAATTCGATAACAATACTCTCATAGCTAGTAACAAGCAATCTTTGTGAATCAAGCACGCCATTTAACCTGCGACTGAGTTTTAGATTGTGACTCTATAAGTCTATGTATGTATGTAAGTATCTGCAGTTGCTCTCATAGCTAGTAACAATGCTCTAAATTTGTTTAGGGTATATGTTTAAGAGTTTAAGGGTTTAAGGTTTAATAGTTTAGGGTTTTAGGTTTAGGGTTTAGGGTTAAATTATTTTTTATAAAAAATATGGTCAAATTGAAATAATATTTAAATAATGAGGGTTCAATAGAAATACGAAAATAGACGATGTACTAAATATATAGTTTACTCTTATTAAAAAAATAAAATTTTAATATATATAAAAATAATTTAATTGAATTTGTTTAAATAATTATTAATTATTTGATGGGTCCTTGAAATTTTAAATCTTTATTAATTAATTTAATAGTGTTCAGCAATGTTCATCATTAGTGGCGTTTATCGGTGTTCGTCGCACGTGGTAGACTCATCCAATATAATAAACACTATTTGAAAAGACAAAAACAATTCCAACTATGAAAAAAGAAAATAAAGGGAAAAAATATGAGAAAATACTACAACACTCAGCCAGCACCGATGACATGAGCACTACTAACGACGAGCACTATTAATTTAATTTATAAAATTTAAAAATTTAAAAGACACACTGTGTGATTATAAATTATTTAAAAAATAAAAAATAAAATAATTAAAATACATTATTTTATTTTTAATTTTATTTTAAACATAATTAAATCAAAATAACTCCCCTAAATTACAAAATTCTAATTTTTGTTCATTTAAAATTTAAACCGCTATCGCGGTTGCCATCAAAAGGTAAAGAATCGTATTATAAGAAGGGTCACTCCATTTATATATAATACGTATTCCTAATCATCCGACTAGGAATTCAAATGTTAAAGTATTCAAAAGGTAAAGAATAGTATTATAAGAATCGTATTATAGGAATTACTTCATTTATATATAACTACTCTGCCATTAGGAATTTAAATGTTGTTTATCGGTGGGAGAACATCGGCCACGCCGCAGGGGCGGCGAGTATGTGGTCGGCGGTAAAAGATTAAAGGCGGCGGCTGTTTGAATTTTAAATAAATAAAGTTTAAGTTTTTTTTTTTAATTTAGAGTAGATATTTTAATTCAATTGTGTTTAAAAGAAAATTGAAAATAAGTTAATTTATTTTAATTTATTTATTTTTTATTTTTAAATAATTTATAATTACACAACGAGTCCTTTAAATTTTTTATCTTCATAAATTAAATTAGTTCTGCTCATCAGTGCTTCAGGTTAGTGGTGTTCATTAGTGCTCGTCGAGCGTGGTAGACTCATCCACGTGAAAAATTCTACAACGCTCGACGAACACCATTAATATTTGTTCATACATATTCTTAACATTCTGACAATGCGCATACACCTTATAGACAAAGTGATTTGAACTCATGTCTTCTAGGATGAAAATCATCCATTTTTTTTTTCACTGAGACACTTATTGGGTTTAAAAAAATTAATTAAACTAAAATAATATAAAGTATAAAAAAAGAGAGAATTGAGGAAATAAAAAGAAAAAAAAAGGGGGGGGGGGGGGGAATCAGCAATCAACCACTAATTTAAGGTTAATATCGTTATCGACAATTTGATAAAAAATGAAGAGATGTGTTACCTATAATTAATATATATGATTGAATTTTTTAAATTATTATTTATAATTAAATAATAGTTTAAAATTAAATGAATACACCAACAACTAGTATTGAGTGCATTGGTAAGGCACGTTGCACTTCTAAAGAGAGGACGCAAGTTCTAACCTTGAAAATTATACGAAAGACAACATTGCACTCCGAACATAGATCATAAGACAGACATACGTATAACTAAAAAATGAATTTGAACTAAATACTAGATTCAGGTGAATCCAAATTGTTGATATAACATTTTAAAACTATATTTAGTTGATTGTTTTAATATAAAATGTATATAATTTATTAATAATAATATATATAATTATGCATTACCAGCTATCAATATATCATCAAAATCAATTGATTTAAGAAATCAATATGTTTTTTAATATGCTGGTGTGATGCGAGGGTAATATCTGTTCAAACTTTTTAGTCTTTTTTAAGAAGGCACACACAGCATGACAATACTAGTGCTCGAACTCGAGTCACCAAGATGATAAACATCATTATTTGTCATTGGGATACAAGGAGTTGAGCAAGAAATAATATGTTATATCTTTAAATAAAATTAAAATTTTAAATCTCAATGTTATAAATAAACAAATTAAATTAAAATAATCTCTCATAATAAATTTATATAATATTTGAACCTAATGAGTAGTCCTAGTGAAAAAGTGGATGATGTTCATCCTAAAATACTCGAGTTCAATCGCTTTATAAGATGTGTGTATATTGTCATGGATGGACATAGAGGAGGGCTGGAGGGGGCAGTGACCCCTTAAAATTTTAAAATTTATATATAATTTAGAATTTTTCTATGTATTTTCTATTGAAAATATATTTTCACCCCCTAAAATTTTATAAGTTTACCCCTAAAATTTTGTAAGTGTCCCTCTCCTAACATAAAATCTTGCGTCCGTCCACGTACATTATCAAAGAGTTAAGAACATATATAAACAAATACTACTTTACAATCACCTAAAAAATTATATAATATTTAATTTAAATTAATTAATAATTGAATTTTTTGAATGGTAATTAATAATTGAATTGAACACGGATATGATTGTATAAAATACTCGATATAAATATCGACCAAAAAAATCATATACGTCAAGTAAATTGCCGCTGCCCCCATTCCCTCCAAAGCACGAATAGAGAGAAAAAGCGAAATGAGAGTGGGGACCCCACCGCACGCGGGGTGGGCAGGGATGGGCGCACGTGTGTAATTGCCGCTCCCACAATCACCCTCTTCTCGTGCTTAGCCATGGAAACGAACCAAACGAAGAGAAACAATGGTATGTTTATGTTTATTGGTTTAATTTTAATCGAATAAATGAAAGAACACAAACAATTAAATAAACATAATTTTTTATTTGTGTTCGTTTATTAAGAAATATAATTTGTTCGTGTTCGTTTGTAAAGGAATATAGCTTGTTCGTGTTCGTTCGTTAAAATGATAAACAAACGTAAATGAACACGGAAAGATATGTGAATAAATTTAAACGAATATATGTGAATAAATTTACTTTTTTAAAAAATATAATACTTTTGTTATAAAAATTAATAAATATAAAAGAATATATGTGAATGAATTTAAACGAACATAAATGAACGGATTACCAAACATTCACAAACATTAATGAACAAACGAGCTCTTTGTTCGTGTTCGTTCATTTATCAAACGAACAAAAAAATTGTTCAGTTTAATAGATAAACGAACATAAACGAACTTTCTGCCGAATAGTTCACGAACAGTTCGATGAATGTCTGGTTCGTTTACAACCCTACACATGCTACATGTTAGATGCGTTTAAATACGAGTACTCGAATTTTCGGATAGTCGATCCTCCAATAACATATTTCTCGGTTTATAAACATAGAATTTGATCAGAAATATAATTATGATACACAATAAATTTAATTATATGATATAATTTTAATAGAATAAACAATTAGTATATTGTTTTCAATTATAAATACTTTAAAATTTATACGATGCGACTCATTGATGATAAAAAATATAAAAAATAATAATCGTACATGTAAATGGGTTAAATATAGTAGAAATCCCCCACTATACCTGAAAGTTCATATTAGTCCCTTTACTATAAAAATGAATATTTAAGTTTTTGTACTCTGCTTTAAAGTTAATTTTAGTCCATTTACTATAAAAAAGAATATTTTAGTCCTCGTACATTCGAAAAGTTAACATTTCTTCAGATGTAAAAATAAACATTTTACTCCTTGTATGTTTGAAAAGACAATATTTTGTTGAAATCAAACAAATTGATCCCTCTTGATATATTTTAATAATAATAACTATTAAAGTAGATAGTTTATTAATAAACGACAACATGGTGTACATTTTTCCTTTTCATTAAAGTTAAATACATGGATTAATAAATTATTTACTTGATTTATGTAACTAACTATAAAAATATATAATTTTTCGTTTATATCGATAATAAATAAATTGTATTAAAAAATTAAACAATTTATGAATATATTAACATTTATTAATAATAAAGTATGCATTTTGAAAGTGAATAAATAATAACGATCTACGATGGTGTAGACCTTTTTCGTCACTACATGGCACATGTTCAACTATGATTGAATAATTTTTAAATAAAATAAACCAAAATACCAAAATTTATATAAATTTATAATATTTTTTATCAAAATATAATTTTATAATATATTTTCACAATTTTGATGAAATGTTAAATATTTTTTATGCTTGTTTGTATCATCTTTTTCAAGTAAACTCTTATTCTTACTTCGAATCTAAAAATTTTAAGAAAAAAATTATGTGCACTTTCTAATTGAACATTTAAAATATTTTTTTATATTTTGCTTTTAATTGTAATATTATTATGAGTGAAGAAAATGGAGTTTGAAGTTAGAATATGAATTAATTTTACATTTAGATTTCATAAGTATTTAAAAATTTATGTAAAAATTTACAAAAAAATGTTTTGAGAGATTAATTTTCTCTAGTTTAAATTTAAGAACGACCTAAAAATTGTTTAAACCAACATATTTAAGTAAAATATCAATAACTTTAGTGTTTTAAATCAAAATGTTAACATTTCAAACGTATAGGGACTAAAATATTTCTTTTTGCAATAGAGGGATTAAAATGAATTTTTAGGTATAGTAGAATGACTAAAATATTCCTTTCTATAATAGAGGGGGAAATAGAATTTTAGGTATAGTAAAGGGACTTATACTATACTTTAACCCATGTAAATGTGATTAAATCATTAAATCTTTTAATTTTCGAATGAGAAAAAAAAAATGTAATGGTCAAAATAATCGTTAGCCCAAACATCAAGTAATCGAGTATAAACTATTATTTGTTTGAATTGAAATTGATTTATTTTTTAAATATTTGTTTTTAACAGTTTATATTGGTTTTTATATTTTTGTGATTACATTTAAATAAAATATATTTGTTGCTAGATAATAAGCCAAATCATAAAATGTTTGCCTCTAACTTTTAACTTCAATATTTATAATTTAATAAAAATTACACTTCAAATTGTTTTCGAATTTGGATATAAAAATTATTTGACTTGAATTTCCACAGCTTTGGGTCCAAAATTCCATGCACCATAGCTAATTGTAGAATCAATTAATGATTTGACCAAAAAAATGTTGTCAAAACCAGGTGAGGCAAATTTTGTTTGTATTTTTTCAAATTACTTTTTATATAATTTTTTATATCTAATTTATTATTAATAAATAAATATTGAGTGTTTGCATCAACATATTACATGGACAACACATTAAACTTAACTTGTTCAGTTCACAACGTCAAAATTCAAAATTTGACATTATTTAAAGAAAACAACGACTCATTCAAGTAAATCAACTAGTTGTTCGCTCAATTTTTTTCTTTAATATAAGCTGTTCGGTATAAATATAACGGAAAATCAACATATATTTATATAAATACAGTCAATTCAATCATTATTAAAAAAATCTAATGTTCTAAAATGTTCATAAAAATTCACAAAAGAAAGTTTGATTTAAATTTCAAATTATACCCAATGATATATGTATATCACGTCGGTGCATTTTATTATATCATAATTAATGATATTTAAAATGTTTTGAATTCATCTAAATTGAACTTTCTTGTGTATGTAAATATTTATATTTTTAAAGTGTTATAAATATAAGTACAACAGTACTGACAATTGTAATTAGAATAATCTAATTAATTAAGATTCACTAAACAGTCTAGCGATTAATCATGCTTATATTGTCACAGTTTGCATGAATTTGAATTTCAACATAAAAATATAATATCTCTCGATTTAATAAAAATAATCTAATTAATTATAACTAAAATCAAACGTTTAAATATATTTGACCCTAATATCAAATAAAACTAAATTTGAACCCATAAATAATATTTACACATAAATCTCATATATATTTTAATATATGTTGAAATTTATAGTCCTCAATTTTGATAATGACGTCTTTAAAATATAAACACGATTTTCTTTAACTTTTCATTTTTCATTTTTTTGACAAAATATTAATTTTATTGAACACATAAAAAAAGACATTAAAGAACATACCCTAACAACCAGTTAATCTTGAAATTATAACTAAGAAAACTCAGAAAACAACGAAAAACTTCAATGGACATGAAATCTCAAACAAACAAAAAAACACTATCTCTTTCGGTAATTTCGTCATCAACGTTCATAAAATTCAGTACTATGGCTCAAACTCGGAGTGTTCACCGTAAAGAGCTCAGATAACATAGTTACCTCATAAATATAACAAGAAATTAAATGTCTTTTTCACCAAAAGACTCAAACAATCTTGCACAGAGTTCTATCATCAGTTCCAACTACACCACAATTTTTTTAAATTGTTATCTAAACATTACATACCGTCAATCATCTTAAAACAAAACATTTATTATGGTGTTTTCTCTACAATTATCAACATATTATAACGACAAGAAAAACATACTAAAATGACAGATAATATATGTATTAAAACGGTAGACGAAAAACGTGCCAAAACGAAATACTAATTTTTTATTTGTTAATTAAAAAGCAAAACGTTTTTTTAATTTATTTCCTAAATCGAGAATAGATGTTCGTTCGGCCGAAACAAAAAAATAAATAAAAAAATTAGGAGATAAGAGAGAACGGGATCGCGTAATATCGTGGGTTTTGGGCCCCACAATTACAGCATAGTGAGTTGGCCACGTGATTCGGGAGGCTGAGGAAGGTGTGGTAGTAGGCACGGCGGACATTTTTAATCACGTGATGCGATGCGGATTCCACGGGGAAACTGACATCTGTCCATTTCCAAAAACACTTTTTTAAAAAAAAATAATAATAAACCCCCACCTCCAATTATTTCCGCCAGATTAAAATAAATAAAAAGTAAAAGGGTTTTATTAATATTATCGACTAATCATGAGTAAATATTATCCAAAGACAAATCTTAAAAAAAAACATTGTTAACTGATCCCTAAGCGGATTCCTTTGGTAAGGGAATGTCCATGTTACAGGGAAAAAACTCTGTGTTAATAAAATCAAAGTTTTACGCTAAAATATGTAATTAAAGACAACTAAGTAAGTGGACCACACACACACACACAGAAAAAAAAGACAACTTAACTACTGTCCGGTTGCGATGTTTGCGGGCTTGCTTTTGCTTATTCCGTAACTCCTTTCCTTGTCCTCTTTTTTTTTTTTGGTAATACAGCAATGGTTTTGGGTTTATGTACCCCTATCAGCTAGCATAAGCTCATGCAGAACAGCCGGCTCCGCATGCAACCAAGCCTCCCCCGTCGTTGACCGACGAACAAATGCGCTAGGCGATCCGCAATCTTGTTCCCTTCTCTACCAACATGTCGAAACCTAACCTCCCAATCACGACATAATAATCCGAAGATCATATCTACCACCACGTCCCCTTGCAACACCGAGGACTCGTTCCGTAGGATCCGTACCACGTCCGTGTTATCCGACTCGACAATAAGCTTCCGTAAACCTAAGCGCCATGCATGAGAAAGGCCATCATGTACCGCCCATACTTCCGATAGCAACACCGAGCAACTCCCTATCCGTCGAGCAAACCCAAAGATCCATTCCCCATGGCAATCTCGGATCACCCCTCCAACCGCCGCCTCACGGTGCTGTCCTCTAACCGATCCATCGGTGTTGATCTTGCACCAATCCAACGGTGGTCGCTGCCAGGATTCCATGCGTGATCCTCTTCTCTGCATGCCGGTAGCGCTCGAGGTGGTACTCTCAAATTCCATCGCCAACTGCAGGCATCTCTCCACGATGTCTCCATGGACAGTCCCATCCGTAGCAAAAACCGTTTCACAGCGTCTCTTCCAAAGCAACCAACAGCCTACCGCAAAACGGGTAACCCATGATGATCCCCTAACCGGAAAGTTGCCGATGTTCCTCAGATTATACAACAACCAATCATCCAAGTCCAGCACTTCCAATGCCTGCATCGCAGCCCTTGGAATTAGCTTCTGCCAAAGTTCTTTTGCTGCCACACACTTTCGCAGAACATGGTCATCATCTTCGTCCCCTCTTCGGCAAATACAACAGCCCCTATCCGTAGCGATCTTCCTTCGACATCTTTCCACATTAGTAAGAAGGCTATGATTCATCACAAGCCACAAGAATACACGAACGCGGAAAGGAAGTTTAAGCTCTCATACCATCCTCCATTTATCATCACCGGTGGTATTTTGATCTCCGGTCAAAAACCTATACGCCGATCGGACGGTGAAGCTTCATTTCTCCTCCCAACGGTAGCTCGGAACATCCTCCCCAAACCAAGGTCTCGGCGGTTGAATTGCCTCCAACCTAGCTAATATTTCATCCGGTAATACTGTTTCTAAGTGACGCCAATTCCACATACCACACGCTGTCACCATGCACTTAACCGGCGTCGGGTCGGGCATAAACGGTGGAGGACATCGATCAATCAACGCCCCTTCCATGTCCACCCAAGTATCATACCAAAAGTCCGTACTCTCACCATTACGCACGTTCCACAAAATACTCCTCTTGACCTCGCCCCAAACCATGTCCAAACCCTTTCAAAGTCTTGAGCATCGACTTCTAGTAATGCTTAACGGAACCAACTCATTCCACCCATATTTCTCTTTAATAACTTTAACCCAAAGTTTACTAGATTGGGTTAGTAACTCAAATCCAATTTTCATAAGAAAAGCGTTGTTTTGGGTTACTAAGTCTTTAAAACCCATACCACCGGCCAATACCGGTTTACGCATAGCATTCTAGTTAACCAAAGAGATGCTTCTCCTCTCTCGGTTACCGCCCCATACAAACCGACGAATGATCCTCTCCATCGCAAGACAAACACCTTTCGGTAATAACGTAGCTTGCATCACATAGGTGGGGATTGCTTGAAGAACCGCTTTTGCCAACGTTATTCTCCCCGCCAGTGATAATGTAAGCGCAACCTACCCGGGCAATCTTTTCTCCATATTCTCTAGGAGATATGCATATGTGGCCTTGGTTACCCTCTCATGCAATAACGGTATGCCCAAATATTCCCCTAGATCTCCGACAACCTCAAAGCCCAATCTCTGCCCTAATTCATTGCACCTATCCGGACCACAATTTTTTGAAAAAAAAATTTGAGTTTTTGCAACACTTACCCGATGTCCAGAACATGCACAAAAATTCGATAGAACCTCATGGATTACGTTCATTTGTGACATATCCGCCTCCGCAACAAGACCAAGTCATCGGCGAAAAAGAGGTGTGATATCCCTGTCCCATTCCTTGTCAGCCTGATCGGTTTCCACATCCGATCCTGCACCTTCTCTTCAATGCTATGGGCTAAGCATTCCATGCACAACACAAATAAATAGGGGGAAAGAGGGTCCCCTTGTCGTATACCCCTCGACGGTCTGAACGTATCCGTTACATTCCCATTCCATAAAACTTGCATCGAAACAGAGCAAACACACTTCATGATTAATGCGATTAAAGTACCCGGCAGTCCGATTTCTCTCAGAGTATCTTCGATGAAGTGCCATTCCAGGCGATCATACGCTTTCTCCAAATCTACTTTGATTGCCATAAATGCCTTTCTACCACTCTTGTTGCGCATCGAATGAATTATTTCCTGGGCTAAAATGATATTATCAGTAATATTCCGCCATGGAACAAAACTAACCTGGTTCGCCGAGACCCACGTAGGTAAGAACTTCTTCAACCGGTTAACCACTGTCTTTGTAACAATCTTATACAATACCGTACACAGACTAATGGGTCGGAACTGACTGATCAACTCAGGCACTTCTATTTTCGGTATTAGCACAATGAGGGTTTGATTCAAGAGTTCATCCAATGGAGCACCTTCAAACACACCTTTGACAAACTCAAAAATTGACTCACCTACCACGTCCCACTTCTTTTGGTAAAAATCCGCATGGATGCCATCTATACCCAGAGACTTCGACGGATCCATCTCGAATACAACCTTCCTCACCTCTTCCACGGTTATCTCCTCCGTTAAGGGGGCCATCTCCCGTGCGTTAAAACCATGGAATTTTCCAGCCGGCATCCTCACCGTGCAGTCATGCACCCCTGCCGTGAACAGCGTCTGGAAATATTCCACTGCATGCGACTGGAGGGTCTGTTGATCATAGCACCACTGATTCTCATCCAGCCTAAGCGCATTAATTGTGTTCCGTCGACGGCGGACAAGTTTACTCGTGTGAAAAAACCGCGTGTTCCTATCCCCATCCACTATCCAGGAATTCCGGGATTTTTGTCGCCACAGGCTTTCCTCCTCCTTTAAAACCTTTGCCAAATCCAATTTCAATTCTTTTTCCAAATCAATCAGAAAATCCGAATCCCGTTTGCTCCGAGCTAATTCAACTCCACGAATACGAGCAAGAAGGAGAGTTTTCTGTCGGCCTATATGCCCATACACCTCCTTGTTCCAATCCGCACCCTTTGTTTGAAACTCAAGGACATTATCAAAAACACTTCTCTCTGTCCGCCATACCTCGGTCACCAATTTGTGGAATTCCGGGTGTTCCGTCCATGAAGAGAGGTAACGAAAAGGTCTAGAAACTCGATTCCCATGCTCAACCCCTGTCTTCAACATAACTGGGCAATGATCCGACTCAAGTTTCGGTAAATGAAAAATGCTCGACTCCGGACACTCTGTTAGCCAATTCTCATTACAGACACAACGATCAAGTCTTTGTTTTAAATCCCCCCTCTCCCATGTGAAAAAAGGTCCGTGAAAACCCATGTCAACCAGCCATGCATCAAATAAAAATTCTTTAAACCTCTCACATACTCCAACCCGGTTAGCCGAACCACCCTCCCTTTCTAGAGGACTTGCTATCGCATTAAAATCACCTCCTAATACCCAAGCCTCCCCCTGTGTTGGTGCAAGAGCACCAAGCTGATTCCACAATAACGCTCTCTGACTACTATTTGGACTCGCATAAACAAACGTAACGAAACATCGCTTACGTTGACACACATCATAGCACCATCCATGGACAAACTGTGAAGACACCGCTACAACATCCAGTTTAACCGTTGCCTTCCATAACACCCAAATACCTCCTAAAAATCCATTCGCCTCCACTCTAAACGAACAATCAAACCCTGACCTCTGAATGAATCTATCCGCCTTCGGACCACTGATATGCGGTTCAAACAACGCAATCACATCCGGTCGTTGAGTTTGTACCAAAAGCTTAAAGCATCAATAAAAATCGGAGCTAAGCGCTCCTTGAACATTCCAGAAAATAACTCTAATCATAGATAATGAATTGGGAAGAAAACAACACCTTAGGACGACATGTTCCCGCCCGGACCATTCTCAAACGCCTTATTCTCTTGCCATTGCACCGACCCATGTTCAACACCGTTCCTCGAAGACGATACCCCACGGTCATCATGTCCACCCTTCGATGCCGCGTCAAGTTCCACCGTCATATTATTTATCCACTCCTTCAGAACCGGCTTTGGAGGCCCACGCTCATCCCTTTTCTTCACTTTTAACCCCTTCGAGCCTACATTTTTTGCCGCTAAAGGGTTCTTTGGCACATTTTTAACCGCTTGTTTCCGTACCGCTCCCTTCGATCCTCGCCCGTTTGCATCCCGCAAAACCTCTTTCTCCTCTTTATCAAATACCCGAACTACCGTATGGCTACCACCCTCCAGAGAGGACTTCTCAACAACGACCTCTTGCGCAGACGCAACTCTTCCAACACCGTCCGCAACCTCCATACGTTCCCCACCAACCTCTGTCCGCACATCCATCACCTTCCCCATGCTACCCTCATTCACACCCAAGCCAACTGCACCACTGCTGTTCCCACCCGATGAAACAGCCACCGCTCCTCCTGAACCCTGCACCCCATCATGTGTCAATCCCGCCGATCCACTCTCTCCCTTTTCCAATCCATCCCCCACTATGCATTCCTCAACAATCTTCCTGCTGTCATTCCCCACATCTCTATCCTCCTCAATTTCTAACACATTAAAATGCGATCCCGTAGATCGATTCGCTATCCTTCTTGTATCCTATCCCTCAATACCACGATTAGCCACAGCCGTCGGCTTGCGGCGTCGGGTTTGGACTTGCATCCATGGGCCATACATCTCCTTATCACTCGCTCCTCCCTCCACACTGGGAGATGAGTTAGACGATGAACCAGTCGCAGGATTACCTTCAATTCCACACACCTCCTTTTGATGCCCATATTTCCCACACTTATAACATATGAGTGGTAGTCCTTCATACTCTACATCCTGACGGAATCCATCAATAACCACTCCCGAGAGCAGCGGCTTATTCAAGTCGACAACAATGGCAAACCTAGCAAATCGGCCCCTCTTCCCTTCTAGTGTATTGTAATCAATCCGAACCACATTACCAAACATACCCGCAATCGCTCTGAACATGCTCTTCGTGTAGTAACGGTACGGTAGTCCCGGAAGCCGTGCCCACACCACAATGTGCTGAGGATAAGCCTCAGACGTAGAAAAAGATCTGGACCACGGTTGAACCGTAAGATAACTCCCATAGATGACCCACGGGCCGCCAGAGATTACTCTATCATAATCCTTTTCCAACTCGAACCGCACCAAATAGTACTCATTATCCAGATCCACCAGTTCCAACTTCCCTACCGGCGTCCACAATGCCTTAACCCTAGTCAATAATGCCCGATATCCAATCGCCTTACCAAGTAAACGTACGATAATCGAACACGCCAACTTCGCATCTATCGAATCATGTACGCGATCCGCAAAATCGATCCGCGGCAACGGTCCTTCAAAATTAACACGGACGTCCTCCTTCGTTAGAGTCACGTCAAGCTCTTCAATCAGCGTGCCGAACCCCTCATTCCCGGCCACCATATCTCGGAAAGACAGTTTGCTGGCCACCGGAATCGAATCTGCCTGTCCCGACGCCACCCCAGCAACCTCCTTCTCCACCGCCTCTTGCATGCAGACATCACCAGTATCACCTTCCACATGAATCCCTTCTCCCGTCTCCTGTGAAATCACGCTACGTCCCCTTTTCGATTCCCTCTCCACACCTTCCTCTAGCGGCAGGCCTGGCCTTTCAAGGCACGCAGGCACCGTCACCGGCGCTACGTTCTCCGGAGGTTTGCCGGTAACGCCCCCATGCGGCTCCATCCAAAAAACGCAAACTGAAACCCTAATTCCGAAACTTGCGGAGCGTTTTTTTTTCGGTTGTTATTTATAACTTTCCTTGTCTTCTTTATTAACACCACTTATTTCCTAATTTCCTAATTTTAATATATATTTTCAGATTTTTAATAACATTTATTTAAAATCTAAAAATCAATGAACAAAAAATTGCTTCCATTTCCCCCACTATTTTCATTTTTTCTATGAGGTAGTTATTTTCTAAAAATCTTATTGAGTTCTTTTTTATCAAAAATTTTTTTTGACAATTTTTGTATCATCGACTATTTTTAGTGCTTACGCTAAATGTACATACACAAGACTCTTTTATTTTGATGATAAATCATTTTTTTTCATTTTTTTCTTTGCTTTGCTTTGCCAGAAGTTATTTTACATTTACTTTTCTGGCTATTTTTCGTCTTCTTGTATGCTGTTTTGTTGTCTTTTTTGCAGGATTTGTCTGTCTTTGTGACAGTATTGTCTGATGTTATGGCAACTTAGCGTTGAGATAATAAGCATTATCGAACGTTTTAAGTCACAAGATAATCGATGGTATATTATTTTTTAAATTTCTTTATGGTAATTTGTCAATGTGCCAAGAACTCGCAGCAAAAAGAATGTTTGATACATGGAGCTTTCTCGTTAAAGTTTATTTTTGCTGAAATTTCATTTGTAAGGAACAAGTTTTATAATGAAGTATTGTGTTTAATTTTATCTTTCACGCTCTTCGATTTCTTGATGTTTTTGTCTCCATAGGTATCATGATTTAGAATGTGTTATACTTTATAATTTTTCCTTTCGATTAATGAAATTCAGTTAAAGTTCTTCGTTAAAAAAATCAATGAACACATCAAATCATTTAAGTGAAAAGAGAAACAATGTTTACTCTAGATAATCCGAGTTCGAGCAGCACATTGAAAACGTTATTAACGGTAAAAATTATATAAATTAATTATATATTTGTAGAAAAATTCTACAAAAATCTATTTTACGATCAGATTTGAATTTCGATATTCGTAATAATTTCCCTATTCTCGAACCATAATATGATTTATAAAAGTAAAAGAAAAAGTACTTTACACTTCACATTGATACCAAAAACCATGTTCCACCCTTGTTATTCATAGTTTTAAAAAATGGGGGTATTGGAACCTTTATTTTTTTTAATCGAAAATAAATAAATAAATAAAAGATAATAAATAAAACAACACATGATATAAATAAAGAAAAAGCAAAAGCATATATGTATACATGAACATTATGTGCTGGCTATTGAATTATGGATCTCTAGTTACTTTGTTTAGTATTTTTAAAGTTGTTTAATTTATGTGATGTACTTTAATGGCCATGACCTAGTAGTTGTAGTCCATATTCGCATGCAATTAATAATTTATAAGAATTCTATATAGCTAATTAACTTTCGTTTTTATATATTTTTTATGTTTTAATTTCATTCATTAATATAATATAAAAGATTCCAATTGAGGGATAATGGATAGCCTTTTAATATAATATGTATGTATAAAAGTTACTTGTAATTATTAGGGTTGTAGTAAATGATAAGTTAATATGTACGGTGTAAGCGGATGATGTTTATTTTAAAAGACTCGGTTTAATTGTTCTGTTTATAATGTATGTGTGTATTGTCAAAGAATTAAAATTATGTATGAACATATACTATTTTATAATCGCTTTGAGACTATTAAAAAAATATGTATGGTGTAAGCGTTACAGCTGAGTAACAAAAATTGAGTTGAATTGTAATATTTGGATGATTTGTTTGTTCATAAGTTAAAATGTGGTTATATTAAAATAAATTTATTTTTTATTTAACTTTGATTATTTACAATTAAAAAAACAAAGTATTTTACACTTGAAAATTTATGAAATAGCTTAAAAATATTATATATTATATTTGTATTTTTTAATAGTATTAAGATGATTACAAGATAATATTTGTTCATATATATTCTTAACTTTTTGGTAATGTATACACTCTGCAGACAAAATGATTTAAACCCGAGTCTCCTCAAATGAACATCATCCGTTTTTCTACTAAGACCAATTATTAAGTTCAAAATAAAAAATTGAATTCAAGTATCGTGTAGTTGTTTTATAATATTATTAAAGGAAATGACAATTAACTTGATGATGATAAGGCTTTTGATGTCCAAATACAAAAATATATTTATTATTGTGGAACACATGAAATGAAATGTGGTTGAGGAAAAATGCACGTGAGTGGAGGGGGTCAACTCACGTGGCCCACCCTATATCATCTGTGACGACAACCATGAAAATGACCGCACATCACTTTTTCACGTTAACAACAATCCCTCCTCACGTGCTTTGCTCTCTTATTTTTTTTAACTACTTATATTTAATTTATTGATTAATCAGATCAAAATTTATATATATTTAATATTAAAATAATTATTTCAATTTAATTTTTTTCTATTTATAATATCAGAACTTATAATAATACTTAAAATTTCTAATGTTCCACTAATCCAAATGATTGTTGGTACACTCCCTTAATTATTAATTCTTCCTTTCCATTTTGACAAATCAAGTATTAATATTATAGTTAAATTCACTCACTTCACCGTTCTTACCATTTTTACATAATATGTGCCTGAGTTTAATGTGCGGCATGTTTTGAGTGCGGCTAAAAGATGATAAGTTTTGAATTTTGTTTATGAACTGAAAATATTAGACCTTCTAATAACATTTTTGATTTTTTTTAATTTTTTTTGCAAGTATCGAAATTTATTTTACAAGCATTCACAAACTAAAATATATATATATATAAGTATCAATATTTACAGAATAAGTTTAGATGTTTGCAAAAAAATAAAAAAAACAACCGAAAAATATTATAAAAATTTAACATTTTCAACTCGTGGACAAATTTCGAAACTTACCATATTTTAATCGTACACTAGACATGCTGCACACCATACCTATCCGTAAAAACATTGATTTTATATAAATGCATAAAATTTTAAAATAAAATTAAGGCTTGTCCCATTAATATATATATATATATAGGTTAAGATCTATTTATATTGTGTAAAACTCAATTTATTTTACACTGTTTTTGAATTGTTAGATGATGATAATAAATGACTAAGGTTATTTCCTTACTATTTTATTATTTTTTCCATTCGGGGAGGTTATATTCAATGTATAAGTTTAGAGTACCCAAAGTAAAAAAAAAAAGTCATAATAAGGTAAATAAAATGGCGAACATAATTAAATACCATTTTTATTAAGGATTAATATCCTATACACTGGCGGTGGAAAGTTTTTATTTCCACAAGCGCCTCAATTATAGGGTTTAGGGTTAGTGTTTAGGGTTTAGAGTTTAGGGGTTTTAGTGTAAAGGTTTAGAATTTAGGGTTCATGTTTAGAATTTATGAATTAGGGTTAGAATTTAGGGTTTAGGGTTAGGGTTTAGTTTTAGGGTAATATGGGTGGGGATTTAGGTTTTAACATATAAACCCTAAATTTTAACCCTAAACCCAAAATTCTATCAACAATCCCTAAATTCAAAACTACTAGACTTATAACCCTAAATTTTAAACCCTAAACAAAGTCCCTAACCCCTAAAACTAAGGCGCTTGTGTAAAAAAGTTTCCACAAGCGCTTGTGTATAGAACAATTACCCTTTTATTAATAGTGATTATAAATATAAAATAATTTCAAATTTTCATTGTGCGAGGTTTAATTGTAGTTTTTACGTGAAACATGTCGAGTCTCTTTGTTCAATATGTGGTAGTCTTTGTTTATTTATGTTTCTAAATCATAATATTTTAAATTTTATATTTATGAATTTATTTATTTAGTTTTAAATACAATGCATGTACTTTACTTTTTAATGATATTTTAAAAAGATTGCACCACAAAAATACGTTCAAGTCAATTAAGCTATGCTCGTAACAAATTTGGAAAATAATATAATTAATTAAACTTATTAAAAATTTAAGAAAAACCAAGCGTTCATTCTAATAATATCTTTTTGAATAGTGATTCTAATAATATATAACCCAAATATTATAAATTTAAAAACATAAGTAATTAAACTTTTATCAACTTCAAATATTGATAATTTTTTGAAAACTAAGGTGATTACAAGTAGTATCGGTTCTGAATATACTATCAACCATTTGATAATGCATGCTCAATCACCCTGTTATAGCTGCTGGTGCTCGAACTCGTGACCTCTAAAAACAACAATCGTTCCCTTAACCATTGAGGCAAGTTGGTTCGTACAAATAATGATACTTTCTTACATGTTGAGAATACAATTAATTTTTATTTTTTTGAACCTAATACCTGCTAACTTTTATTATTTGAAAAGAGAGAAAAAAATATTCATAACGAACAACAAAAAATAAAATAAAAATTGAAAAGAAAAAAAAGATGAAAAGACTCTTTTTCTTTATGTAAGAAGAAAAATTTAATCACATCTGTAAATGGTGTTCTCACCGTTGCTCAGATAAATAAGCATAGACTCTATTGATGACAATATGTTAGGAAGTTGTCAACACACAAGATATAAAGTGAATCCCTTAGAGATTTGATAAATGGAGTGGTGAGCGAAACTACCAGTCTACCGATTTTACAAGCTACTTTACTGTATAAATCTGAATACATCGACAAACAATTAAAAAAAAATCAGACTACTGAATGATCACCGACGATCGTAAAAAATGCCGTCAATTTTTAAATGACCAGCATATTCCATTATTAATATTAACATATTATACAATAGCAACTATAAAATATAAAACATTTTCCATCAACTTGGCGTAAAACAAAATCAATTAAGATATAATAAATATTTAATTACATATAAATTCAACTTCTATTGAATTTCTGAATATTTTATCCAAATGAAATTAAATATCCAAAAAAGAAAAAGAAAAAAAAAAGAAATGTGTTTCTGAAATTTCCCTTACAAATTCCAGACATGCCTTCTCTCCCAAACAAATTCTATTCCTCCTGTTTTATCTCTCTCCGTCTCCTCCTCCTGCAGTCCCTCTCTCTCTTGCCTTCAAGCTTCCCGCAGACCGGGAAATTAATTGAGGTAAACCCTAAAACCTGAACATTTCTACTCCAGTCATGGGAATTTGAGTTATGGCTGGCTCCGTTTCTGTTTTCTGCTCTCTGCATCTGCACACTCCGCTAGATTTGGTTTCTGTTTCCGATCCGACTGTTTGTTGAGGAGGAGAATTGTTTTTCGAAGCTACCGGTAGAATTAATTTGAAATTCTGGCTTCAAACTCTTTGGAATTACATTGAATTCGCCGTGGAATTTTGAGTTTTCGTTCCTCGTAGATTTCATAAAATATAATTATAGCTTCCGATCCAGAAGAAAGAGGAAAAAACCGGTGCCGACTTGCCGTCGTCGATGGAGCTCCCTCAATCCCGGCCTTTCGGAGCTGAAGGTAATATAATTTACTACGTCGTTTTATTAGGAAATTCAGAAAAGATATGTGTAGAAATATTTTGCTTCGTTTTTTTTTTTGAATTTTTAAGAAATTATGAATTAGAAGTTTTTTTTTAATAATTTTTGTTCTGGTAAACAGGAAGAAAACCACCGCATGACTTTCTTTCACTGTACAGTCATTCAAGTGTCCAACAAGATCCAAGGCCACCTTCTCAAGGTAATTTTTTTTAAATCCCGAAAAAGAAATAGAAACAAACAAACAGATTTTTTCCTTCATATTTTTTCTCGCAAAATTATCGTTTACTGCACAATGTTTAATAAAATCTAATTATATAAATAAATTATAATTACTAAATTTTTTGGAAGAAGAATAAATTACCCAAAATTATATCAAAATTTAAGAAAATGTTTTATTCATGTATAATTTTCTTGATTTTTTTCACTTTTATTATTATTATTATTTGAGTAGTGCACGTGACTGCAGTTTTTCCTCTTCCCGAATGAAAACCACCGGCCAATTGAAACTTTTGTTGGGTCCATTTTATGAAATTATTTTTTAGTGATAAAGATTTTTTTTTTAAAAAATAAACAGATGAATATAACACGGTACTGATATTAAAAGTAATATTAATATGAGATAAATATTGAATTATTATTTAATATTAAGAATTAATGTATTAAAATTCACCACATAAAATACAAAAAATATTCTGTAGGTCATTTGACAAGCCATATGATTCACATCACCGTCAACTTTTCCCTGTATACATTGCACGCGCGCTACTTTCTTCCGTTTCTTGTTCCTTTCCTTTGCTTCGATTTATATCTTAAAACATAAGCTGGAAAACAAAAGGGTTTATTTATTATATATAAATTACACTGGTTTTATTTATAATAATACTATTTATTACAAAATGATTAATAGAAAATTATATTAAAATGATAATTATTGTATAGAGAAAAAAATAATTGAGATGGTATTTTATTAATAGAAATATAATTAATATATTATTAAATTTAATACATATAATTATCGTGATCTTGAATAATTATTCAACGCCAACCCAAACAGTTTGATGGAGTAGGTCAACAATTTTAATTAATCCATTTTGAGCTGTAATTTTAGGGATAATGTCAGGATTTAGGATTGGATAAATTCATAAATAATTCAACTTTATATATATATATATATATGAATAAAGATTAAAAGAAAATTGGGGTTGGTGGCAACCGTTCTCCCATTCCACCCTTAGTAGTCTCGTCCCAATGTAATTTAAAAAATCAGGGACGAAGCTAAAATTTAGTGCTGAAGATGAAGTAAAATATAAATGTTTGAAAGTAGAAGGCAAATTTATAAATAATTTAATTTTTAAAAGAATTTATATGTATGACCAAAGATGAAAAAATAAAATTTTTAGTTCCGTCACCGATTTAAACCCTATTTTTCAACTCTTAAGTTCTTAGAGCGTGTTTCTTCTAGAAGACAAAGTAATCCATAAAAATTAATTCCAATTATTATTATTATCATTATTGGTTTGGAATTTGATAATTTATTTCAACTTGGTCTTCATCTCAAATTTCGTCGCACATTTTAGTCTTAGACTAAAATAAAATTTAAGGACCGAGTTGAGAAAAATTTGTTAAATTCAGAGATTAAATGTTGCTTTATTCTTAATTTATATGTGTATTCTTTCTTTCTATTTTAAGTTTTACGTGTGGGTATTTTTCTTCACAATGGGAGTATAGATGGAAATCGACTGTCCTTTAATTATGGTCTTTTTTGTGCCCCACTTTTTTTAAAAAAAAAGTAGGTTTAAGGTTTAAAGGTTAGAGTTTAAGGATTATGGCATCATGTATTTTTTAAAGTGTAGGGTTTAGGATGTGGAATTTAAAATTAGATTTAGAGTTTAATTTTTAGTATCTTTTTAGTGTGGGGCATAGAAAGGAAGGGACATGATTTTTGTTCTATAATTATGGTTGAAAAATGTTGCAAGTATAATTGTTTTATTAATTTGATTGTACTCCAATCCTAGTTTATTTCCTCCAATCTAACCCTTATAGATTATAATAGATTATTAATATTAGATTTTTGTTATTAACTAAAATCATAGGAGAATATAATGCTAAACTGGAATGGTCTTCCTGATTCCGAATGTACATTGCTTGATCTGTGTCTAAATGTGCAGGCGCATACCTTAAGACTCGCGATTTCTTACAACTAGAACAACAAGGGAATCAAAGTGCCAAGAAGGAAATGGCGGTCGACGACGTAGCGAGTGTTGAAAAACCGCCACCACCGTCGGTGGAACGTATCCTCCCCGGTGGGATTGGGACTTACAGTATAAGCCACATTTCCTATTTTAATCCTAGGGTCCCAAAGGCAGAGGGAGCCGTATTCACCGTTGCCGAAGGAAGTAGTACGGAGAGAAATGATGAAAACTCAAACTGCAGTTCTTACACAGGGAGTGGTTTCACTTTGTGGGAAGAATCTGCAGGAAAGCAGGGAAAGACAGGGAAGGAGAATACCGGAGAAACACCCTTTGTAAGAGGTAAAACTTCCTTACCTTTTTTTAGCACGGTGCGATCTCGTGATAGTATTTGTTCTTTTTTTATTAGCCCTTTAATAACGCACACACATCTCAGTGGCAATCTAGTATCTACTCAAATCCGAGTCTCTTAGAGATAACAAAATTCTCTTTGTATTTACTAGTTTTGATACATGCATTACTCTTCTACTAATAGTATTTCTTTTTGATATCGTCATGCATGTGTCAATTTTTTTCTAACATTCATTGTACAATACCTACATTATCCAGACCTCTAACAATAAATAGGAGGATATTGAGCATATCCTCCTGTATATTGTATTAACAACAATATCAATCGAGCTATACTCAATCGGTACGGATATATTCAATTTATATATCGTCTATTTGCATGCATATATGTATAGAAATGCTGCTGTTAAACGTGTCCCATGTATTTGCACGAACATGCATAGTCATCGCTATAATTTCAGGTTGGAACCATAAAACCTAGCCGGATGTTCCAAAATGTGTTTGAACTCATGCATCTATTCTCGTCTGAAGATAAATAGGGAAGAAATAAGTTCGGACGTAAAAACGAAGAACCCTAACTGCTAGTATATTTGCCTTTTCCCAACGGTGGTCAATTTCCATATGCTCCTAATTGTTGATGAATTTTTATGTTTACTTGATATAAATTTTGGCTGCTACTTCTGACAGAAGCGGTGGTGAAGGTGGGGCAGTGGGCCACGACGTCGTTGGACAAAGGGTCTCAGTCGTCGTCGACCAACAACCACCCCAAGAGTTTCAGCTGTCTGCCTTCATCAAAGCAGAAAACGCAAAGCTTCATGGAAATGATAAAATCAGCAAAAGGAAGCTCGCTTGATGATGAATTTGAAGAAGATGAAGATTTTATTCTCAAGAAAGAGAGTTCCACTTCCACCCATAATATAGGTAATCGATTTTCTCTCCTTCGTATCTATATCTAAAACATACATACAGGGGACGGAGCGAGGATTGGACAAATAATTTTACTTATTTCACAGGAGAACTGAGAGTGAAAGTGGATGGAAAGAATGCTCCTGATCAGAAGGCCGACACCCCGAGGTCAAAACATTCTGCAACCGAGCAACGGAGGAGGAGTAAAATTAACAACAGGCAAGCATAACTCTAACCAGCTTCACATTTGACATACTAGAATTCACCATTATATACTAAATCCTGCTACTCTTTTATGCAGATTTCAGATGTTGAGAGATATCATTCCAAATAGTGAGCAAAAGAGAGATAAAGCCTCGTTCTTATTAGAGGTACATAGATTCCTTGTAGTAATAGCTATTGTTTCTGTCTTCGATTTCGGAGTTCTGAAACCATGTTTGTTCAATCTTTCATAGGTTATTGAGTACATTCAGTTTTTACAAGAAAAAGTAAACAAGTATGAAGGAACATATCAAGGTTGGCGCAATGGACCATCAAAATTGATACCATGGGTAAATTCTATACCTAGCAGGCTAGCACTATTAGTTAAGAATTGCACATCCACTATATGTTACTTTGGTTCGTGTGAGTATCGGATATGAGTATGCCCGAATATATATCGAAGTTAGATGAACATAGCAGACGATTTTGTTTTGGCATTACAGTTTGAGTATTTGTTTAATGACTTGACTGATCATACACCTCAACTGAAACAGAGAAGCAACCAGAGGCCTACAGAAAATTACACCGATCAATCTCGAGCCATAAACGGTGTATCCACTCCTGCCATAGTGTTCCCTACAAAGTTTGATGAGGGAAACATCACCGTCAACCCGACCATCCATGAGAGTTCAGAGAACCCTATCGAACCTCCTAATACGAGCAGAGCTGCTACTACCACCTTCAGACCAATGGACCTTAGCCCGGGAATGATGAATAAAACGATGCCCTTTCCGGTGTCACTACAGCCAAACTTCTTCAACTCTGCTCAGAACACCGTTCCGGCAACTCAAGTTGCGCCTAGGCTGCCACCTGATGCAGAAAACAGGGTTTCTCAGCCTCAAACTTTACTGTGTCATACTGGATCCTGTACTACTAATGGTTCTATCCCTAACGAGAAGCGGAAAGAACAAGAGCAGACAGTTGAAGCTGGAACAATCAGCATCTCAAGTGCATATTCACAGCGGTAAGTTTTTTTTTACCTTTTTAATCCTTGGTTTTTTATGCTCCAATACATACAGAATTAAGATCCTGCAAAAATTACATTTAGAGCTTCCTCCTTGTTTTTAAGGCACCACTATTCTCCGATTTTATCGAAGTACTTCTGTCCGACACTTGTGTTCGACACATATTCTGATATGCAATCTGTTCCTGTTTGTACAGGTTATTGAATACGCTAACACAAGCACTACAAACTTCAGGATTGGATTTGTCACAAGCCAGCATCTCGGTGCAAGTCGAGCTCGGGAAGCAATCGAACCGTCGACCGTCGGCTCCCGCATCCACACTTAAGGTTTTTTGCCATTGCTACTACTAGCCTTCAAAATTTTCTCTCTTTTTTTGGCATATCATTTCATTTTTCATATTGGAAAAACCATTAAATTGGATCTAATTTTTCATTTTTTGCTGTGTTTGCTCTTAGGACACGGCAGCTCCCTCTGTAAACCAAGGGAAGACACGCCCTAGAATTGGATGCGGTGAGGATTCTGATCAACCTTTAAAGAAGAAGCTTAAAACTTGAAAAATAACCAGCTTGACAATTTTACAATAATTATAATAATAATTATTAAAATTAATTATTTTTTTGCGGGGTACCCTGCCCTTCCTCAAGGGTTGTGCCCTCGCCCGAGTTTGATAAACACTGCTAATCAGTCAATCAAGATAAATATGTGTATACAAATATGTGTTCCTTAAAGAGTATCTATTTTTTTTCTTATAATTTAGAGGAAATATGTATCGAACATAAATACTGAAACCATATGCATAGAATTCCCATCTCTCTCTATATATGTATTGTTTTGTGTAATTCACTATATGGATGTTGAGAAGCTGCTGCTTTTCATTGATGGCTTCCATCATCTGAAGTTTATTGTTATTATTATTTCAAATTATTCGAGTTTATAAAATTTAAGTTTTGTTTAAGATTCTGTTTAAATTTAACTAAAAATATTTATAATATTATGGTATTAATCGGTTCTAAAAATCAAATATGTATAATACTAATTTTTTAAAAGAATAAATTTTTAGGAAAGAAATATTGATAGATAAATTCGCTAATAATCAACGTGATATGATTATGTGTTTAGTTTTGCGGTGGTAGAATTAATTTTGGATCAACATGATTTTATAGAATTGATTTTGTGTAAAATTAATTTTAAAATAACATGACTTATGTTTGAGAGTTTTTTCCTTAAAAATCACGATTCTATAAAAATAGTGTAAGAATCACGACAAAAGCTATTTCTACATTGCTTCTCCCAAAATCACGTTTGGGGTCAAAATTTCAAAATTGATTTTGAATTTTTGGATCTAAAGATGTGGGCACAGCATAAGAGGCCAAAAATCCTGTTGAATTGAGATTTTAGGCCTCCAAGCACACAAAATTAAATAAAATACAATGGTCAGAGACTAAATTGTAAAAATGATATTTGTTTTAAAAAATCCGAATCGAATAAAGAATTGAATTTTTCAAGTCAAATTTTGTTCAACCCAGCCTAGCATGCTTTATTTTTTTTTCAAAAACCTTATATTGAAGATACAATCCAAGCAAATACTCGATTAAAATTTACATGGCATAAAGAGGAGCATAGGATTTCTATTCGGAAAAACCATTCCTTGCATTTGATGGGGGGAGAGGGCCATGCCCATACTACAAACAAATACAATGGTCCATGTGTATGACAGATAAATTCTAGAATGTGCTGTGCATATATATATATATATATACACACACACATATATATATACATGCGCTAGAATCTAACAAGAACATTTAAAAAGAGAGGAAGTGCAAGATACCTTCCATGAATCCTGAATCTCCATAATCCAAACATATACTTGCATTCATCTACCTTTTGATCTGATATTACCCTTATAATGGTAGTGCAGCTCTTCTATACTCGCTTCGGATTATTTTCGTATACTAAAAGTCCATGTCCCCTGCGTATTCGCAGAATCATCTCGGGGTTTCTTCGAGCTCTTCTGTCCCCCCAAACTTCTCCACAACTACCTCCATCCTTCGAAGTAAAACCTTCGGTAATGTCACTTTTTGTGTAGAGAAACTGCCTTTCGGTTTCAGGTACGTTGCTAGCACTCTAGAAAAAGAAAACACCTGTAAAAGTAACAAATCCCTGGACAGAGAGATCACGAGCTACTTAGTTGACTGCGTCTTTGTTGCAAGCATTCCTCTGGATTCGAATAGAAGTAGTCCTCTTCTTTAGGCCTGTCGGGGATCACCAACCTTTTAGTCGGTTGCCCCTTGCGATTTTCATGAGATTCCTTCACGGCATCCGAGAACTCATCCCAACTTAGAGATCCGTTGTTATACTGGTCTATCAAATCTACCAAAAGCCTTCTGTCCAACAAAATTGTCTGCTTGAACCCCAGATACCTGTAGGAGCATTCACCACTAAATTGTTACATTTATGGAAAATGGCTTCAACTATGAACACAACAGGAACACACTCAAATAAGGGTAGTCGTAGTTCATGCTCCAACGATTTCAAACACAAACAATATCATATTCAAGAATCTAAGAACAAAATGTGCGGAACAAGAAGAACAAGTATGTTTAGGTATGATTTCGAGCTAGAAACAAACTATTATCCCTTTCTAATGCTAGAGATAAAAGAGGAGATGTTCAAATGCTGTTGAAGTTGAATTTTCAAAATTAGTCATCTCATCTGAACATATTAAGAGCAAAACAGTACCTGCGGTGGCCTTGAACAACTTTAGCCATGTTTCCATCATACGTAGGAATAAAAATATCACTCTCCAATGAAACCAGATAATCTAGTGCAGCCATCTGGGATGAATGGTTTTGAAAAAAGCTAAGGTCTGCTGGCTCCAACAGAGTCTCCTTTCTAACCTGTTTTAACAAACAAAAGGCCAATTACACGACCAGGGGGAAAAAGAGAGTTTGATGAACTTCTAGTTACATACCAATTTTGGATAAGCAGCAGCGAGACCTGCCAACCTCCTCTTTCCACCGTATATTTCACCAGCCGCGATATAGATTTGGTAAGTATTATCAATGTCCAGCGCCCTCAAAATAAGGGTGGTTTCCTCAGGCGTCAAGGGGCACAAACCATCTTTCCTTTTCAAGTCCGAATTTATTATTTTTTCTTTCCACCAGGGATAAGCATATCTGCCAAAACGGTCATGTGATGAGTGAGATTAAAGCTTAAGTTTAGGCCTCTGGGTCAGTAAATTGTCAAAGATGCATGTACATGTCACCTCATTCTTGTCAACTCGTCCACCTCTTCATCATTGCAACCTTTGGTACAGCCAGAAAATGCTAACATGTCCATTTCATATCTAAGGTGAAGTACTATGAAAGGACCATTTTGCCTCAGAAGTTTAACAGCTCGTTTACCTAACTCCTCTATCTGAGGAGTGAATCTTAAAGCATTAAAATTTACACGACATCGCAGCTTCTGAACATCTAAATTCTGTCCATTGTTGGCAAGTCGAGCATCAGTTCTATTCAAATGTACAACTTTATACTTCTGTATCAGAGGAAGAATCTGCATGAAGAGATGCATACGAATTTAAGAGGAGTCTTTTTAGGAAGTAAAAGACCGGGAAAATATAACATTTACAGAAGGGAAGAAAGACCAAGCTATGATATAGTATGTTCACAAAGCACTACAAAAAAAAGACCTGGAAATGACAATGAATTAACCTGGTTATGATAGTAGGACATATCCGACCAGCTAATTGGTGGCATCGAATACACAATTCCCATTTCCACTCTCCTCTTAAGCCTAGGAGGCAACTCCTTCAATATTCGAACCTCATCTCTCAGCGATGTAATGAAATGATCCACATCAAATATATCTTGAAATTCACTGCCATATCAAATAAAGAATAGTTAGAGATATGTAAGAATACTGACCCCGGTTGAAAAATACTCGAAATAAATTTTAGAACATCCTTTCGAATGCCCTAAATCCAATAGCTCCAATGATATGAACAAAGCTTAGTTAACACACCTGGGATCAGCCCAAAAGGATGTTTTATCCAGCTCCGGGACTATAAGTGTGACATTCAAATATCTTGCAATTGTAACCATGTCACAAATCTGTCATGCAAACTCACAAATGATGAACTTAATTAATCTCAAAAGAAAATAAAGGGGGGTGGGGGGGGTGGGGGGGGGGAGAACTATATTTAGTGTTATTTGCTAGAGCACTCACCGCCGCTCGCATTTGATTGAGACCTCCATTACATGAAACCATCAAGTATCCATTGTTCTTATACACCCCTGTAGTTAAAAAACAAAACAAAAACACTACATCATTTTAGGACCTAAATTCTGTAACCAGAATATTAAGTGGCAAGTACCAACGGTCCCCGATCCCTAAAACTTGAATGAAAAGTAAGAATGAGAGTAACATAACAATATATTTGCATAAAAGTAATCAGATATGTAAAGAGCAACTGAAAGAGACCATATCGGATTTCAAGCAACATTATTCAAAACAAGAAGGCCATATAATCCGAGAAAACTAAGATACGTGATAAAAACATTAGGTAATATCAAATTTGATATGAATTCGAACCGCATCACCATATCGAAAGAAATGCGCTTCCGGAGCTTTCGAACAAAGAGATGAGAATCTTTCAATTCTATTGCATACAAAGGTTTTCCTTGTTTCCAGAAGAGATTAGCTCATTTCCCCCTAATTTAACTAAACAAAATTGTCTAATAGCAAAACCAACGTTCGAAATTAACAAAAACGAATTATTTTATAAAAGAAGAGGGGGAAATTACTTTTGGGAGGAACTGCACGGGCGGGAACGGAAAGAACTTTGTCTTCAATGGCGGAAACGGAAGAATCCCGATGAGAGAAACATGAAGGGCAGCCCTTAAGGACGCGAGGTCCCCATGTCTCTCCGAAGGTCGTTAAATGTACGATGCAAGTCCAAAGCAACACCGATGTGGCAGCGCGTATGATCCACAGCTTCATTCTCGAACCTTTTTTCAACTTATCCACTCTCTCCCCTCCGCTTGCTCCTGCTCCTGCTCCGCCGCCGCTGCCTCCCCCTTTCGTTACCCCAATTCTCATCCCTCCTTTCTTCACAATCCCTTCAACACTACACATTTCCAGCAACAACCTCAATCTCCACCCTCCTCCTAATACGACACCGCTTCGCTCCCTCTAAATTTCATCAATGCAGGTTGATTTTCAGCACCAACTTCCCTTATTTCCTTTTTTATTTCACACAAAAACAAACTAACCTAACAGAATCTGGAAAAATCGAATAACTTCTAAAAAACAAATAAATATATATTCAATAATCAACGAGACCAAATTTCCTTTTCTTTTTGCCTCAAATTTTCGAATCAAACTCAATAACTCAACAAATTGAAGTCCAATAAATAAACTAATTATCAAAAAACAAAACACAAATATAATCCAACTCCTCGGCAATCAATTCTTCTGCCGGCGATAAATTGCCGTGGAGTGGCCGTTGAAACCGCCGTGTCGGCAGCCAATAAAAAAATACAGAGAATTAGACAATATAGATATAAAGAGGAAAAAAAAACAGATTTTGGAAATGTTAAATATAAAAGCGGCGTGCATTTACGATGTAGGCGAATTCGAGCCGTACACCGCTGGGTGCACTTTTTTAACCATGGTTTATGAATATGGTTAAATTACAACAAAGATCCTTTAACTAATTGTTTTTTATTAAATAAGTTTAGATTATTATCATATACACCCAAAGTGAAGTTTTTAAACTCATCATCGTATGTTTTATTTATTTATTGAATTATTAATTAATTACATATGGAGTTTTTAAACTCTGCAATTAGAGTTAATAAATGAACGACTACTTTATTTATTTATTTATTTAAGTATCAATTGAAGGCAGGTTACAATTTCTTAATTTTATTGTATAATTAAAATTTAGTTTGTGTATTAAATAATTATCTAATAGATTCTCATGCTTTTATTTCATTCAAATAAATCTTTAATTTTATCAACTAAATTACGTGTGCAATAGAAAAATGTTTATTTTACTGTGTAGTCATCGATATTAATTTATTGTCTGATTAATTTGGATCAAGTACTACGAAGGTTCATTATAGTGGTAACAGTGTTAAAATTTAAACCTCCAAAATTTTTTAATGGTCTAACGTATCATCTCACTAGATCGATTGATTATTAGTAATAAAAAGTTTGATTTGATAGAAAGTCTTTAATGGATTCGAAATCTAGACAACCCTTTTCTTTTCCCTTGTTAAATTAATAATTGTTTTTTATTTCTACTTAAATTAACTTTTTAAATCAAATAAAAATATTACGAGAGGCTTGTTTACGTGCGAATTGAAAATTAAGGACTTATCCCGATGTGATAATAAGTATAAGAGCTTGTTTAAATGAAGTAGCAAAGTGAAGGGCCTCATTTGTATTTTAGATGTTTTTATGAATATATGTCGACTAGGGTTAGGCCTGGCTTCCAACGTCTAACAAAAGTTCGACCAATAAGATCATGCCAAGTTGTTTAGTGTCTGAGCGGGCCCCACCACCCGCGGTGCCGTCTCAGCAATGGGAAGTTCATCGATCGACGTCAGATGTGGGGTTGTTTATAATTATACGACGACGTATCGTGATGAATTAATTTTGTTTTTCTTTTCTTCGTTATAAACACCAGAACCAATTCATTTGTTCACTAATCTGATGGAGTATTATAGAGGCTGATTATGCGGTGGGGTCGTCTAATCTGATTTGTTTTTTTTTTTTTTTGAAATTTATATTTTATTGAAAATATAGGACAACCATTAACAAGTGTCTCATTAAAAAAACCTCTCTAACCCTAAATAGAAGAAAAAGAGTATAACCTACTAATTGGATACATCAACGCACAATACTGCTCAAAACAAACCGTATTCTCTAGTCACCCGTACACATATAATTAGCATACATCCTGCACCACTAAAACCATGATTTCTTAACCAATGCAATGGTTAGCTACGTCCTCAATAATCCAGCGCAATTCATTTGAATTATTAATGATTTTCCTTACAAGTTTATCGGCAGTAATATTTGCTTCTCTTGAAATCCACTCAATCGACAAGTTCATCTCTGAACAAAGACTAACACACTCGGAAATAATTTCAGCAAACAAAGCAGGAGCCGATGAAGGTTTGCGAAGCCAATCGCGACACAGGAATAAGTCAGTTTCAAGAATAAGCGCACACTTATTCTCCATCTTCAGTTCTTTAAAAAGACGTATCGTCTCTTTTAGAGCCAAAAGCTCAGTAGAAGTAGCATCGATGACTCCGACGGACTTAGAAAACATAGCTATAGATACATTCTTCTAATTTCTCAAAATTCTTCCGATACCCGCATATCCATACCCACCCATAACGGCCTCATCCGCATTAAATTTCAAAGCATTTGTAGGGGGTTTGGACCACACACACGACCTTGCCCTATCTTTTCATCTCTAAACTTTTGAGAACCGAGGGATCTTGTAATGTTGTCTCGGGTGAAAGAGCCGATTCTGGCCAGTTTATTCTGCACCACCAGCCTAACCTTGATATCATGATGTCAGCTAGTTGTTTTTCATCGACCTTACTTCCTTTAATTACCACCTCATTTTTATACAACCAAATAGACCAACAAAAACAGAACAAACTAAGCTTCCAAATTCCTGCTGATTTCCACGGTATTCTAATCTAACACCATGACAACACAAAGGACTTAGCATCCCTTGGCATAACAAACGATATTCCCCAATCATCCAACCATCGCATCAGCACTTTCCAACTCACGTTACAATAAAAAAAATAAATGATTAACAGTTTCAATATCGATTTGACAAAGAGGACATACCATATTTTGCTGGTTGTAAACCCCTCTTTTTACAAGTTCGAATTTAGTCGGAAGTCTTCCATGCACCAATCTTCACATGAAAGCTTCAACTTTGGGTGGTGCTAAATTCGACCAAATGTGCGCCCAGACATGCTCTTTTTTCCTATCAGCTGTACCCACCATTTCACAAAATTTTTTGACAATATACACTTCAGTAGCATTACCTCTCCACCAAACTGTATCTTTTTGAAACCTGCTCGGAGTTCCATTGTTTATTGCAGCGACAAAATCCTCCCATATATTTAGTTCCCAGTCGAAAAGGTTCCTACGAAGTTTTACATCCCACTGCCAAGCATTATTCACCCATTTACCAAATTTTACAATGGGGTCTGATTTCTCTTGCGCCAACGCGAAGATTCTGAGGAAAAAATCTTTAAGCGGCGCGTTTGCTGTCCAAACATTAGTCCAGAACTGGATACTCAGTCCATTTCCCACAACCAGACATAGGTTCTGGTTGAAAGCATCAGTCGAATTTGACAGTGGAGAAATAATTTTTTTTCAAACCCAAGATTTACGATATGCCATGTATTCATAGGGATCGAAGCATCTTCATTCTCCATATATTTTGCGTTGATTACTTTGCGCTACATATTATCGCGTTCGACTCCGAACCTCCAAATCCATTTATTAAGTAACGCTCTGTTTCTAATTGTGAAACTAGTCAGACCCAAACCTCCATTTCCCTTTGGCAATGCTAGTGTATCGCTGCAAATCCAGTGTATTTTTTTGTGCTCTAAAGATCCTCATAGGAACCTCGATATCAGACTTGTGAGCTCTTTATTGATACTGGCTGGCATCGCGAACATCGACATGTAAAACACCGGCAAACTAGCAAGGACATATTTGATAAGTATGATTCGACCCCCATCGATAACAATTTAGATTTCTATCCTCCTAATCTCCTCTTGAAATTGTCCAAAATCGGGGTCTAAAGTTGACGTGAATTTCTAACTTCACCCAAGGGAAGACCCAAGTACTTGCATGGAAGAGATTTTGCTTGACAATGTAACATCCCTGCCCATTTGTTAATTCTGTGCTCTTCAACATTGATGTCAATAATTTTAGACTTTTTCCGATTAAGCTTGAGGCCAGCAACTGTTGGATTAAAATCCGCAATTGTGGGCATATATGTAAAATGTATGTTGCTATTATAAAATATGACACAAAATTAAGTGACCAATTATGTTAGGCGTATCATAGGTATTAAAGTGTCATGGAAATAAAAGTGTAGATACGATAAGATATATTTATAATTCAATGAGGGGCAGAGTTATAAATATTTAATAGTTGATTAAATCAACTATATAAAGAGGTAATGGTCCCCAAGAAATAGGTGAACTTGTTTTTTTCTCCTTCCCCGTCAGAGAGTTTTACTTCAAGAGATAATCTATCTTCTTGGAAGATCAATACCAAAGTTTTAGGATTTCCACATCAAGATTCAAGATTTTCAATCTATCAATGAATTCAGGTACGCTTCCGCATTCAGTTTATTATTCTTGATGATTTGACATGATAGATCCTGGGTTTTTAGATTTCATATATATTATGGTTTGGTTCTAACAAGTGACATAAGAGCCTCGTCATGTTGAATCATTAAGAACCAATCGATTTATTTATTATTATTGATTCGTCATTAAGGCTTTATGGATTTAGAATTATGTTAAATTTTAGGTTTTAACTTTCTAGGATTTCGATTTAATAATAATCGCATACAGTGCTTTTGGTATATATTATTGCGATTAATTTTCAGAATTCTATTAAATATTCTTGCGATTGGATTGTCATAAGGTTAATGCATAAACAATTTGTTTTTTGTTTTTCGAATCATTATGATTTTAATTTTTTAATTAATTATTATTCTTCACCGTCACATAATTCTTCGTGAATGTATTAAGGTTAGCAATCCAACGCATAACATATTTCAGAGACAAATGCACTTATGTGTTATGACAATTAAAGTATTTTTTTCTTTTTGTTGATTCATTATGAGTTTTTTTTTTTTCATAATGGATTCAGACGAGTTGCACTCATATTTTGAATTTTAGGTTTGACAGATATACATTCTTTAATCTAAAGAGTATTTATATGTTTGCAATATGTGGTATATATTTGTTTTAAAATATATATTCAATTCGGTTTGATCAAAATTTTAATTTTGATAGTTTGTTATTAAGAAAAAAAAAGTTTGATTTGGGCTTGGTTGTGGTAAATTTACCGTGACTTGGAAATTTTATAATCAGGTTAGCTCTCGAAATTTTATATTCGGTTTATGTCTAATAAATTATGTGTTTGGAATAATGAATCGATTTTGAATCTTGAATTTATACTCAAGATATTATGGAATTATGTTTATGTTTGGTTTTGAATCACTCTATTGTTTATCTTTGGCATTGGAAAGCATGACAAATAATCTAATGGAATTCATATTTGATTCGGTCTGTTCAAGAATTTCTATTTTGATCTTTAGATTATTATGGATATTTTAAGGTCTTATGTGATCATTATATGAATTACTCATGTGTATAATACTTCTGATTTTGACTTTTAGTTAAAGTTTGATTGTTTGGAATTCTACTTTAATTTCGGCAAATGCATGCTTAAGGAATTTTTAAAGAAACAATCAAGGATTTAGATTTTTCGATTTCTGATAGCCCCATTCAGACAACCTTATTTTAGGTTATTTCGGAAAACTCAAGTGTTATCAGAAATTTCAGTTTTGACTGTTACAAAATTTTAAATTTGGATATCGGTATATTTATTGTATATATTTTAAAATAATTTAATTGAAACATTAAGTCACCAAAGTGACCTCTATTGTGGAAATTATTTTATTTTAAAATATAAAAGGTTTTGTGCATGTAAGTCGAATTATGTTAGTATTAATCAGCCTAAAGGAAGGTTAATAATTAACATTATTACATGTGCAACTTTGGTAATAAACATGTGATAGTTATTCAATTTTATATGTAAGCAATAAATCGGCCCAAAGGAAGATTTCTGTTTGACATGTTCTTATTATCAATGTTTGATTATTGTATCAAGATATCACTTGCAAGTTAATGTTTTGTCCAAAGATGAAATATTAATGAAGTGTCCGATATCTTGATATGATGTTTACCTTTATTCAAATTTATTATTATTTTGGTTATCTTTTAATTCAATTGAAAGATAAAATTAAAACAAACATTTTGAAACAATTAAATTCATATTTTGGCTTTAAATGTCTAATATTTTAATGGATTAATTGAAACATAATGTCACCAAAGTGACCGCTTTTGTGTAGATTAGTTTATTTAAAATATTAAGATGATTATGAGTTTTTGTAATTCACGCGTTTATTAATTGGCCCAAAGAAAAGTTAATATTTGGCAGAATTACAACGACAACTGTGGCGATAAATGTGTGACAATTATAGGGTATTTTATGTGAACAATACGATAGTCCAAAGATTAGCCTATTGTTTGACATAGTTTATTGTCAATGTTTGATTGCTACAACAAGAGTACCGCTTACAATTAATATTACTGTCCAAAGACTTGATATTAATGTTGTGCTTGGTATCTTGAGGGGAATTAGTCATTATTTTGAATTTATTTGTTTACTTATGAATATTTATGTGAGCTTGTTTCTATTTTCTTTACTTTTTTTGTTTTATATTTAGGTAATTTATTTTTGTTGTCACAATATCTGTTAAATACATTCTACACTCGTATTTAGTGAAACTAATTTCAAGGAATAGAAAAGACACTTACATATAGTATTTTGATGTATGAACATAAACTTTGCACTAAGGAATGAACAACTTGCACCTCTCACTGCGGTAAGCACCCATAAAAGGTATTTGAGAGGTGAGATCGTTCGAATCGCATGAGTCTAGTGATCATAAAACACAACATTCTAGATGTCTTTAGGAGCACAAATCTAAAGAGATTATTCATACTAAGGGTTTCCTTGACGAAATTAAGAAATATTTTACCCAAAACATTAAGGTTAAGATGACATCACTTATGCTTTCTTTGATGTCTATGAAGTATAAGGGTCAAGGAAATGTGAGAGAGTAGATTATAAAAATTCTTTATATTGCTTCAAAATTTAAGGCACATAAGATCGAACTTTCTAACAATTGTTTGTTCTTATGGTTTTGATATCGCTTCCTATACAATTTAATCAATTCAAGTTACAACTGTCAAAGGGAGAAATATACTCTATTTGGGTTCATTTCTCATCGTGTTCAAGAGGAAGAAAGGTTGAAGCATTATAAGTGTAAAAATAATTATTTGGTTAGTGCTCATTTAGTTAGTGTCTTTAAGAATAAGGGCAATAAAGAAAATATTTAAATAAAGTTACTAAGGGTTCTAGCCAAAAGAAACGACAATAAGTTTTTAAGTGTTGATTCTTTTGTATAAGTTAGGACACATGTAAAGAAATTAAACTTTAAAAGCGAGCAACTACTTCAGTTATTTTTAGTGATCCATGAACTGTAAATTTTATGATCCCACAATTAAGATTATTTTAAAGAGAGATTTATAATTTTTTTAGGATGTTGAGTTTGGAGGGAGAAATAAGGTTAGATATATTATTATTGAGGAGGAATTGAATTATAATTTAATTCCTACTATCACTTTTGACAATGTTTAGGTTTTCAACCTATCATTAATCAAGAAGTGAATCAAGTACCTCAACTAAACAATGTTGAACAACTCTCATTCAAGATAAGGTAATTGTTTCAGAAGAACAAACTCAACAACCTTAAAAAAACAAGTGTCATTAAAGAGGTCCACGAGAGGAAGATGAAATACTATTCCAGATTATTATATTGTATTTCTTCAAGAAAATAAGGTAACAATAGAATGTTAAAAAATGTTCAATCATTTTTTTATCAGACCATAAAAGTTCTAACTCTCAAAAGTGGATTGATGTCATTCAAGAAGAGTATAATTTTGTGCAATACAATAAAGTTTAAGAACTTGTCTCATTACCTTAAGGTGCAAATCCATTGGTTGTAAATGGATATTTAAAACCAATAGGGATAGAAATGGTAATGTGGATAAGTATAAAGCACGTCTTGTATCTAAAGAATATACTCTAAAATAAGACATTGATTTTGAAGAGACTTTCTCTCAAGTTTTTATTGAAAGACTCTTTCAAGATAATTATTTCACTTGTTGCTTGTTTTAGTCTTAAGCTACATTAGATAGATGTTAAGCTTGTTTTCTTTCAATGACGACATTGAAGAAACTGTTTATATGGTACAATCATAGAGTTGTGTCTTATGATACAATGTCAATGATATGTAAATTAAAGAAATCTATCTATGAGCTTATGTAAGACTCTTATTAATAAAATTATAAATTTCATGTTGATTATCTCATTCGGTTTTGAGATAAATTTGGTTGACACTTGTATATACTACAAGTTCAGTGGGAGTAAACCAAGTGACACTCATATTGCTAAAGAAGATAAGTATTATCTTACTCAATGCCCTAAAAGTAACCTTGGAATTTAAAAAATCCAAAAGATTCTCTATACATAAGCTATTGAGAATCTAATTTATGCTTAAGTATGTATGCATTTGGAAATTGTGTACATTGTTGGAATGTTAGACAGATATTTGAGGAATCATATTATGGACCATTGAATAGCAGCCAATGGGGTTATGAGATATCTTCAGAGAACAAAAAATTACTTGCTCACATGTCAGAGTTCTGGTAAGTTAGAGATCATCAGGTTTACAGACTTCGATTCTATTTGAATATTGATGCAAAAGAATTCTGTCACATGAACTGCTACTTATAGATTGAATAGAAAGACCACTTCAGTTATTTTGTGACAATAAATATGCATTCATTTATTCTATAAACAATAGGAACACTTCAAATTTAAAGTACATAAATATTAAGTTCCTAGTTGTTAAAGAATATTCAGAGTGGTTGTGTGTCTATAGAGCATGTTGGTACAAACTCCATAATTGCGCGCATATTAAGAAACTGTCACCCTAGGTCTTTCATGAGCACACTACTCATGTGAGTGTAATGTTATTTAAGGATATTCGGTTTTAGTGGGAGTTTGTAATTTTGAAATAATGCTCATTCGGTTTAGACACAATTTCAGTTACTTCAGTTTAAAGTTATTTAAGATTATTTTCTGCAGAAATAAAGTTCTTTTGGTTTATGTACACTCTAAATTCAGTAAAGTTTATCTCACTAAGGTTTAGGAGGACCAGTTGGAAATAGACATGTTCGGTTCACATTTCATGTAATTTTCCATGCTACGCATCCATGATTGATCTATGTCATTTGATTATTTTTGTATACGTGACCATTGATGGGTCCAGTCATGATTGATATGGCGAAGACCTCTTTGATCCTATATGGATATAGTTGATGGACGAGATTGTTATAGAATACCTATTATATAATACCTCTTTGATCCTATATGGATATGTTGCCCAAGTGGGAGATTGTTGGATTAAAATCCGCAATTGTGGGCATATATGTAAAATGTATGTTGCTATTATAAAGTATGACACAAAATTAAGTGACCAATTATGTTAGGCGCGTCATAGGTATTAAAGTGTCATGGAAATAAAAGTGTAGATACCATACGATATATTTATAATTCAATGAGGGGCAGAGTTATAAATATTTAATAGTTGATTAAATCAACTATATAAAGAGGTAGTGGTCCCCAAGAAATAGGTTAACTTGTTTTTCTCTCCTTCCCCGTCAGAGAGTTTTACTTTAAGAGATAACCTATCTTCTTGGAAGATCAATACCAAAGTTTTAGGATTTCACATCAAGATTCAAGATTTTCAATCTATCAATGAATTCAGGTACGCTTCCGCATTCGGTTTATTATTCTTGATGATTTGACATGATAGATCCTGGGTTTTTAGAATTCATATATATTATGGTTTGGTTCTAACATCAGCTACTTCGAACCCCTTCAGTACTCTAAATATATTTTTAATCTGACTTTCACCTGCAGTGCATAACACGATGAGATCATCCGCATATTGTATATGCGAGAGTTCAAGTCCATTTTAGTCGATTACTATCCTTTGGAAGAATCCGCGAGAATTAGCCATATTCACCAGTGCACTGAGTCCTTCCGCAACTATATTAAACAACAGAGGCGAAATGTAACCCCCTCGTCCCGGTCTGGCCGGATGACCGGTCCGAGTGGGCCACACGGGGAAAACCGAAGCGAAACCCAAAGGAGTTCCTCCTCGGTTAGCAACCCTAAATTTTTTTTTTCATTTTAAACTCGTCATTTTGAACTCTCAACCACAAACAAACGCCCAAATTTTAATCTTAACTAAAGGCATATTAAATCCTATGTATTTTTCTCTTTGAACAGACCAACAACTCAAAACTGTGCAATACTAAGCAGAAGTTTCGAAACCTTGGGGAAGGGTTTCGAAACTTTTGCTGACAGAAACCCCTGGGACCAAAATTCTCCAAAGGTTTCGAAACCTTGGGGAAGGTTTCAGAACCTTTGACCAAAGTTTCGAAACCTACCCAAAGGTTTCGAAACTTTTGGTTGGCAGAATGCCCTGGAACCAAATCCTCTGCAAAGGTTTCGAAACCTTACCCATGGTTTCGAAACCTTAGTGCAGGGGATCACATTCTGCTCAACCTAAGGACTTCCTAACCTTGCAAAACCACAAAATCATACATGGACGTGTATAGGAGCGTAAGAAGGATCAAAAGCATGCATCAACACCCACAAGACCCGCACATATGACCATTTCAACAAGCATACTTGAGCCATACATAGCAATAAACATAATTCAAGGCATCCATACTTAACATTCATACAAGAAGCAATTCATGCATATATGGACATACAAGCATTTAGGATTTCATGCCTTAGCAACCAAAACACGTAGACATTCATGGCATGTAATATAAGCAATATTTACAATATTACACAAGGCAACCAAGAATCAAACCAATATCAACATACATCAAACCTATCCCATTGCTTAACTATTACATTAATTTACTCAAAACTCATACATTGAGCTCACCAAAAGCAACACTTGGAGGCCTTTCCTTGCCCATGCCACCCACAAGCTATTTATCTGCATTGTCGAACAAAAGAGAGCGTAAGCATAAAAGCTTAGTGAGGGTAAGCTCATAAAACAAACCTTCGACAATGCAGGGTCCAAGCACGAGCAACCATCATGATATTATACATGATTTTACCTTCGATTCACATGAGTCATAAGTATAGGTGATGCATGAACATACTACCAAATTCATGCCATGCTCAACAACTTAATAGTTCAACATACAGTGATACATAACTCAAAGTATTAGCCACATCACATATCGTATCACATTTCATATTACCTTGATACACATATCAATTCATATTATCATGTATGCATAATTTCATATTGGCATAAACATACTTTCTCTTATTGGCACCTAGCTATGACTCGAATACGCGGATAACATGTTGGAACGCATTTCCAACAACAACATTACCTCGGTGGGATTCCACTCATCACCGGTCCTTGCATGTGCGGGATTCCACTCATCGCCACATGCCCTACGGATGGGATTCCACTCATCATCACGTAGAAATATATAAAAGCTTCCGGTGGAATATTACATCACCGTACTCCTCCTTGGTGCCTTAACGCCACCAAGGCCACGTACGTTTTGACTCAATTTGTGTGCACACTAATCCTAATGATCGATCATTGTACCCAAGCATACTAGTGCCAATTAAATCAAATTTCACAACCTTTGATGTTCAAGGGTCATAATATGGCATCTTACATCACATTAAGCTCAACATCAATTATCTCAACAACATAATATCATAATGTCATGTTCAAGAGTAATAATATGGCATCTTACATCATATTAAACTCAACATCATCATACACAATCACAATAAAAACCACAAGCATAGCAATGCCTCAAACCATGTCCCAACAACATATATATCACATTATACATACCCAAATAATCAAGAGGCATAACATCAATTAAAGAGATCATCCAATGTCTCTAACTAAAGCTTAGGATTAGGCTACCACCCTAATCCTAACTCTAGGTGAGTCTACCAATCTCAACCTAGTCCACATGCTCGAACCAATTGCTCAAAACCATTTAAAATATTTTAACCACTCACCTCCACTCCAAGCTCAACTACCAAGCAACCATGGTCTTCAATCTTTTTTCCGAAATTGCTCCCAAGGCTTCACCAATCCAAAATCAAGCTTCTAGACATCTCAACACAAGTAAAACAACCACGAATCAATTCATCAATTAAAGTAGCAAACTCGGAACACTAATCACACACCAAACTCAACATTTCAAACCATGAACAACCCCCAAAATCACCAAATCCGAGCAGCCCTTATACACAGCCCAAAACTTGTGATTTCAACACATTTAGCACATTCAAATGCTTCCAAAACAGCCCCCAACTATTACCCTAACACCAACCTTCAATTTCCAACACAAACCACACCAAAAACTCAAGTTTTACAACCTTAAAACTAGCCTTAAGACCATACTACGAATTTTCATCCAAAATTAACCAAATTAACATATGTTGTGTATTTCATAGTGCTTAAACAAACCCCCAAAACAATTTATCAAAACAAATTGAAAAACCCCATTGAAACCCCAAATTTCCACATGAACCCTAATTCCCAAAACACCACATTTTTGAAATCTAAAACAAATGATAGATAGAGATTGAAAAGGAGATTAAGAAAATGTAATTACCTCTTAAAACGGGGTTGAAATCATGTGGCAAAATGATGGAATTGAAGCTAGGGTTTAGAGAGGTTTTAGGGATGGGGTTTCTTCTTTTTTTTGAAGTTGGAAAGAAGATGAAAAGAAGATGACAACTTTTAGTTAAAGTTGTCTAGCTTTTTAAAACTTTAGGGTCAAATTACCTCATAAGCCCTCCCCTTTCTACAAAAGTTCAATTAGGTCATTATTTGAAGATGAAATGTTTTAATTTAGTTTTATTTGACTCGAACTAAAACCCGGCTAACTCCTAGCCCCAAAACACGGGTGTTACAACTCTCCCCCACTTAAGGAAATTTCGTCCCCGAAATTCATCGATCGCGGAGGGCCACTAAAACATGCACCTCCACGCTTTCCTCTCTCACCACAACATACTAACCAACTCGAAAGACTTACCACACAACACTTGCTATCTTACACTAAGATCTCAACTGATTCTTCAAGGCATGCCAATTTCAAACTCAACTCAATCTCTTCAACAATTATAGCACGGAACAGATCTGACTCACATTTCTGAATCATAGATACACGTAACACATCTCAAACCCCTTTCTAACTCTGGTGGTAACCGCAACAGATAACAACAGAACTAGCCCGATTCACAAACTCATACAATACTGCTTGAACACTTGGCTCATAACTTTCTCTGACTGATCCTCTGTCTTCATCAATTAACCAAACACTATGCAGACGTCTTCAAAATTATTCTAGTTGAAAACTCGGATCTTTATTACTCACTTTTACTGCGAATCTTCCACGGATGCAACAAACTAGAAGAAAACTGAAGCTCAGTCTTTACACACTGGCAATTTACATACTTACTCTCATACTGAACCACATTATTCATCCACTCATTCCGGAAGTACTCATCTTCAACCCACAATACGTCTTCATACTACTCAGATGCAATACGAATGAACTATCGTGCGCTTAGGCCAAAACAATACATCTCAAAACACTAGGTCAGTCGGTACAACTATTCTGTCTCTGAAATGCAAAACTCTATCATCTCTGAAACTGTATTCTGAAGGTCTTCTTTCCGCTATGTCTTGCACGTGAGGTGCCAAGAATCTGTCTTGCAACTGTTTCTCATCAAACATTCTGACTCAAAGTAGTCTCAACCCGAAACTCGGCCACAAAACTACTATCATTTGATATACGGAATTCGGCAATTGCAACTCGTAACTCAACTACTAGTCTAACAGTAAATACAACTCGGAACATCGGTTGTTACGTACTCTCTCTTCAGATAGTACTCAATCTTGAGATCACAGTCTTCAAGCAATTCTAACTACTCATGTTGTTCAAGTTTCAACCATTACTAAGTCTTCAAATATTTCAAGTTCTGGAGATATGTACATACACACTGTGCATTTCTTACTATACAAGCTCTGTCTCTAAGTCTTCGAAGCAAATACAACTGTAAGTAACTCTATGTCTCATTTCGAATAACTCTTCTCACGGTCTTCCAACTATCTTGATGAACAAGCCACAATCTTCTGTCTTGCATAAGCACACAACCTAACTCTACATGTAATGCATCACTGTGGTTCACAACTCTTTCTCTAACACAAGTTGATCCAAGGTTGAAGCTCTCTCCAAAGATTCTTCCAATTTCTCAAGGGCTCGTTGTCTCGCATCTAACCACACAACTGAACATTCTTCTGTAGCAATCTATCAATGGAGCAACTATCTTCAAGCACTATTTACAATCCTCTGAAAGTAACAATGCTAGACCTAGGAACTATAGCTACCCGTCACAGCCTTCAATTTCTTCCAACTCACATCTTCCTATGTCCGTTCAAGATTTGTTCTAATACACTCTGCTAATTTTCATGTTCTAAGAGAACATCTTCATTAACTCGAAGTTCACGTTGTACAACTTGGTATACAACTGATTCTCTAATAGAATCTACAATACAAACTCTAAAGCCTGTCATGGTCTTCTTCGGTACTTGAATATGCTCATGTGTCAACTATGAGAACTACTATAACTGATCAAGGAACTCAGAAGTTATTCTGCTCAACATCTCTATGAAGGTAACTAATACACTAGCTAAACAAGACGACATAACTCAGAGCTCAAGGCGATTACACCTTGCCCCTAAAGCTGTCTTTGGTACTTCAAATTTCTCACCTTCATCTGGTAGAAACGGATCTCAAATTAATCTTCAAATAGACTGAAGCACACACTAACTGATCAACAAATCACTAACATTTATTTCGACTGTATGTAAACTGAACATATTCTCGTACTGTCACTCTTTCTTCTTCACAAATTACACTGTAGAACTCTGAGATGATGCACTAGGCCTAATGAATCTAAGGTCTAACAAGTCTCGAAGCTAATTCTTCAACATTCTCAATTCTGTCGGAAACCATAAGATACAGAGCAAACTAAAACACGAGCAAACTCGGAGACGACATCAATAATAAACTCTTCTTCACTGTTAGGAGACAAACTGAGCGTTTCTTCTAAACACTTCTAGGAAGATTCACAAACTATTCTAGCATTTTGCGGTCCAATCTTCATTCAAAATCAAATTCATCACAATTGCTTAGCAAGCCTGTCAACTAAACTCAATCAACCTTTGATCTCTAAAACTGGGTCAACATTCAATAAGAAGCTCACATCCTCACCTACCACTACAGTCTCACAAAAATCTGTGTCTTCAAAGCAACTCTCTCTCTTTGTCTCAACGTATACACTAATTCTGTGCTCTTCAAGCCAAACCTTGACAAAAGGTACATCAAAACCGTAGGAAGACGATCACTTCACATCTACTAGAAACTAGTAACTCTGAACCACCAACAAACATCTTCTGTACATCTTTCTGATCACTACTGTCTCCCAAAGAGGGCTAGTCACATGTGTCCCTACATCTAAGATCTCAACAAGAATATCTAATTTCTTACATGCTCACACAAAAGGAGGTATTCGCAGAAATTGCAGGTTCACATGTACACAACTGATAGTCTTCGGTCCTCTTGTTCTCAGACTGGTTCCTCAACAGAATCTGACTCTTCTAAACTTTTCTTAGAGCATCTCGTAACTTCAAAAATGCAGTTCTGAGCACACACAGACAACCATGCTGGAAAACGACCCAGACGCACACTGGCCCCAAACACACAAATCGTTTTACATTCACGGATACTGATCGACTGTCTTGCATCGAAATCATAGGCTGAACCCCAACGGTCACCAACTAACACTTCTGAATTTCAGATTACTCATACGAGACCCCTACCTTGATCTTGCTAAAAGAGCCAAGGTACTCATACCTACCTCTGACACCTCATCGGCCACCTTCAAACTTGCATGCTTGTTAACAACATACGGAAGTACAGACTCAGAACCAATCGGAAGAGGCAAACCCAAAACTGTACCAAGGGCTTATCTACTATAACATAGATACCACTCTAACTCCCACTCCTAGGTCTTCGCTTCTTTTCACCAACTATTGCCAAAGTTGATCACATCGTCCCTCATCCACAAGAATCAACCCACATACACACCGTCTCAAACGGACAAATTGTACCTCAATCTCGGTACAACCATACCTCTCTAACTATGGTGATGGACTCCCTCAACCTAGTCCACCCTTTCAGAAACTACGACTTCTACTTACCGAAAAGCAATTAAATCAACAACAATATCAACAGTAAAACATACAAGATTGGGTTAGCAAGGCAAGGCTTCCAAGTGGCTCAAGTATGTTTCCCTCACTTAAAAATCTTTTTTTTTTCTCGATGTAATAGTAGCAATGGGACTCTACTAAACATGTTTCAAACAAATCAGCACACATACATGCTCAACCAAGCATACAACAGGGCTTACTTGCTAAACAAGCAAACATATGCGTACTATCAAACATCATATATTCTCAATCAAACAATCATTATTCACAGCATACACGGATAACAAGCAACATGCTTTTAAACAAACAATCAACATACTTGTCATACAAGCAGTCATACTTACAGAGCAAGCAAACACCGTGCATATCAATCATAGAACACAACTTATCTCACTTACCTGCCCAAGGTCTCGGAAACCTTAGGCTCTGATACCAACAAATGTAACCCCCTCGTCCCGGTCTGGCCGGATGACCGGTCCGAGTGGGCCACACGGGGAAAACCGAAGCGAAACCCAAAGGAGTTCCTCCTCGGTTAGCAACCCTAAATTTTTTTTTTCATTTTAAACTCGTCATTTTGAACCCTCAACCACAAACAAACGCCCAAATTTTAATCTTAACTAAAGGCATATTAAATCCTATGTATTTTTCTCTTTGAACAGACCAACAACTCAAAACTTTGCAATACTAAGCAAAAGTTTCGAAACCTTGGGGAAGGGTTTCGAAACTTTTGCTGACAGAAACCCCTGGGACCAAAATTCTCCAAAGGTTTCGAAACCTTGGGGAAGGTTTCGGAACCTTTGACCAAAGTTTCGAAACCTACCCAAAGGTTTCGAAACTTTTGGTTGGCAGAATGCCCTGGAACCAAAATTCTCCAAAGGTTTCGAAACCTTGGGGAAGGTTTCGGAACCTTTGACCAAAGTTTCGAAACCTACCCAAAGGTTTCGAAACTTTTGGTTGGCAGAATGCCCTGGAATCAAATCCTCTGCAAAGGTTTCGAAACCTTACCCATGGTTTCGAAACCTTAGTGCAGGGGATCACATTCTGCTCAACCTAAGGACTTCCTAACCTTGCAAAACCACAAAATCATACATGGACGTGTATAGGAGCGTAAGAAGGATCAAAAGCATGCATCAACACCCACAAGACCCGCACATATGACCATTTCAACAAGCATACTTGAGCCATACATAGCAATAAACATAATTCAAGGCATCCATACTTAACATTCATACAAGAAGCAATTCATGCATATATGGACATACAAGCATTTAGGATTTCATGCCTTAGCAACCAAAACACGTAGACATTCATGGCATGTAATATAAGCAATATTTACAATATTACACAAGGCAACCAAGAATCAAACCAATATCAACATACATCAAACCTATCCCATTGCTTAACTATTACATTAATTTACTCAAAACTCATACATTGAGCTCACCAAAAGCAACACTTGGAGGCCTTTCCTTGCCCATGCCACCCACAAGCTATTTATCTGCATTGTCGAACAAAAGAGAGCGTAAGCATAAAAGCTTAGTGAGGGTAAGCTCATAAAACAAACCTTCGACAATGCAGGGTCCAAGCACGAGCAACCATCATGATATTATACATGATTTTACCTTCGATTCACATGAGTCATAAGTATAGGTGATGCATGAACATACTACCAAATTCATGCCATGCTCAACAACTTAATAGTTCAACATACAGTGATACATAACTCAAAGTATTAGCCACATCACATATCGTATCACATTTCATATTACCTTGATACACATATCAATTCATATTATCATGTATGCATAATTTCATATTGGCATAAACATACTTTCTCTTATTGGCACCTAGCTATGACTCGAATACGCGGATAACATGTTGGAACGCATTTCCAACAACAACATTACCTCGGTGGGATTCCACTCATCACCGGTCCTTGCATGTGCGGGATTCCACTCATCACCACATGCCCTACGGATGGGATTCCACTCATCATCACGTAGAAATATATAAAAGCTTCCGGTGGAATATTACATCACCGTACTCCTCCTTGGTGCCTTAACGCCACCAAGGCCACGTACGTTTTGACTCAATTTGTGTGCACACTAATCCTAATGATCGATCATTGTACCCAAGCATACTAGTGCCAATTAAATCAAATTTCACAACCTTTGATGTTCAAGGGTCATAATATGGCATCTTACATCACATTAAGCTCAACATCAATTATCTCAACAACATAATATCATAATGTCATGTTCAAGAGTAATAATATGGCATCTTACATCATATTAAACTCAACATCATCATACACAATCACAATACAAACCACAAGCATAGCAATGCCTCAAACCATGTCCCAACAACATATATATCACATTATACATACCCAAATAATCAAGAGGCATAACATCAATTAAAGAGATCATCCAATGTCTCTAACTAAAGCTTAGGATTAGGCTACCACCCTAATCCTAACTCTAGGTGAGTCTACCAATCTCAACCTAGTCCACATGCTCGAACCAATTGCTCAAAACCATTTAAAATATTTTAACCACTCACCTCCACTCCAAGCTCAACTACCAAGCAACCATGGTCTTCAATCTTTTTCCGAAATTGCTCCCAAGGCTTCACCAATCCAAAATCAAGCTTCTAGACATCTCAACACAAGTAAAACAACCACGAATCAATTCATCAATTAAAGTAGCAAACCCGGAACACTAATCACACACCAAACTCAACATTTCAAACCATGAACAACCCCCAAAATCACCAAATCCGAGCAGCCCTTATACACAGCCCAAAACTTGTGATTTCAACACATTTAGCACATTCAAATGCTTCCAAAACAGCCCCCAACTATTACCCTAACACCAACCTTCAATTTCCAACACAAACCACACCAAAAACTCAAGTTTTACAACCTTAAAACTAGCCTTAAGACCATACTACGAATTTTCATCCAAAATTAACCAAATTAACATATGTTGTGTATTTCATAGTGCTTAAACAAACCCCCAAAACAATTTATCAAAACAAATTGAAAAACCCCATTGAAACCCCAAATTTCCACATGAACCCTAATTCCCAAAACACCACATTTTTGAAATATAAAACAAAGGATAGATAGAGATTGAAAAGGAGATTAAGAAAATGTAATTACCTCTTAAAACGGGGTTGAAATCATGTGGCAAAATGATGGAATTGAAGCTAGGGTTTAGAGAGGTTTTAGGGATGGGGTTTCTTCCTTTTTTTGAAGTTGGAAAGAAGATGAAAAGAAGATGACAACTTTTAGTTAAAGTTGTCTAGCTTTTTAAAACTTTAGGGTCAAATTACCTCATAAGCCCTCCCCTTTCTACAAAAGTTCAATTAGGTCATTATTTGAAGATGAAATGTTTTAATTTAGTTTTATTTGACTCGAACTAAAACCCGGCTAACTCCTAGCCCCAAAACACGGGTGTTACACGAAAGTGGGCAACTTTGCCTTAATCCTCGACCAATCGCAAAAGGTGGTGTTGGGGAACCATTTATCAAAACAGAAATGTAGGCCATCGATATACACATGTGAATCCATCTGCACCATACCCAACCAAAACTCATTTTGCTCATAATATTAATAAGGAAATTCCAGTCGACTGAGTCGTACGCCTTGTAAAAGTCAAACTTAAGCACCAGACCTTCGAGACCACTTTTCTTCCCATAATCTATTGTCTCATTTGCAATTATAGAGCAGTCGATCATCTGTTTTCCTCGACAAAAAGTAAACTGATTTGTTTCATTCACAACATCAGAATTCGAACCCCTAACATTACTTAATGAATCTAGTGTCTCGTCTAATTAGACCAACCGATTGTTAATTGTTTCTGGTAAGGTTTTTTAGGGGACGTATTATTTTAGATATATTATGTATTTTAAAAATTATTTATTAACTATATGATATATAGGATCATTACAATAATTGTGTTTTAAGTGTTGATGTTAAAACTTTTAAAATTGAGAATAATAAAATTTTACAATTTTTTTCATCATTAACCATAATAATAAGGTAGAGTCACTTAAGTTCTACCATGCTAATTATTTCTTAGCAGTGATAAAGAGAAAATTAAGGTCAACTTTTTTATATCAATTCATGTATCATGTGTATATTTAACTTATGTATTTAAATTTGGTTGTTTTTTGTTTCATATAGTTTAAATTTTGAAATTTTAATCATGGTTCAACAACAGTTGTGTAATATATTAAGTCATATTTTATTATCAATTTTTGTATTACACGTAAATACATATTCTTTAATTTAATCATTTTAAGTCTTTACATTTAGTCATATTTTTCTTATGTTATTTAGACAATTATTAAAATTTTAAAACTCATAAAGTATATAAACTAAAATTGATAAAAATGAGTAAAATGACTAAATTCACAATTTATACGTGATAATGGACTAATGAAAAAATCTGAACTTAAAAGTGATGCTTACTTGAGGTACAAATTGAATGATTATTGAGGTGAGAATGAAACGTGGTTTCAAAAATCTATTTGTAATTAAATATAAATCATTCGATCTAATTATATTTAGGAGATTTGAGTTTGAACAATTTATTTGTACGATGTATCATGTATGTACATTTTAAAAAAATGTAAATAACATATAGTACAATGTAATTACACCGAAATATTTTTTGAATACTCTAAAAGTGATTACAAGGTAGTAATTGTTCATAGGTAATCTTAACCCTTTGACATGCACACATACCTTATAGACATTATGATTGAACACGAGTCTTCTAGGATGAACACATGAGGTATTGAGGGCAATCACACCCCAAAATTTTTTAAGTTACATTATATTTTCTATATTTCCTTTGTATTTTCTATTCTAATTCTACACTCCTACATTTCTAATATAGTTTCATGATAGTTTGCACCCCTTACATGAAATCATGTGTCCGTCCCTGGATGAACATCATCCATTTTTCCACCATGACCACTTGTTGAATTCAATTATACCGAAATATTTATAAATAAATAAATAAAAATATATTATGGCATATTGTACCTTCTATAAAAATATAATTAATAATTCATGGCACGTCTAAAGTTTTCGAACTTAATTTTAGGCATAAAGCTAAAATTAGCCCTCAACGTTTGATCGTTTGATCATTTTGGCCCCTATTCTATTTATTGGAGCATATAAGGCCCTAACATTTCAATTTAAGTCAAAATAGCCTTATTTGGATGGAAACCGTTAGTTGACTAACGGTTAACTTTTTTTTGTTGATGTGGCACGTTCATGTGGATTGGATTGATGACGTGGCAAGTCCACGTGTAATTATAAATATTTTTATTAAATTAATTATAACCAATCCGATGATGACAAAGAAAAGAAGTAAAATTTAATCATGTAATTAGTGGGAATCAAACTCAAGGCTTATGTATGTAACACTAAACACCTAACCGCTAAGCTAAACATCTATTTTAAAGTTTAATTATCACTTATTATATATATTCATTGTTCCATATTTTAAAAGTGAAGAAGTAAACATTCGTGGGTAAAGAGAATTGAAGTATATTTATGAGATGACTTTTATTTTTTAATATAATACTTTTAAATTATTGAAAATATATTTTCTAAATTTATTTCTAATATCTAATATTTGATTTTTTAAAATTCTAATTAATATTTGGCAATAATTTAAAAAATAATTTTATTTTTAATTAGTTGTTTTGTCTTTTCATCAAGAGTTTTGGGTTCGATTCCTCTTACCCACTATTTTTACTTTTTCATTTTTAAAATATAAGAATAAATATAATAAGTGGTAATTAAATTTTAAAATAGTATCTTAGCTTAATGGCAAAGGGTTTAGCTCTCCATGCACAAGGCCTAGGTTCAATCCCACCAAATATATATTCAAAATTTGCTTCTTTCCTTTGTCTTTAAACCAATCGGATGATGTCATGTGTCTTTATCATATTGGTTATAATTAATTTAGTAAAAATATTTAAAATTACGTGTTGACCGTTAGTCAATTAACGGTTTCCGTACAAATAAGTCTATTTTGACATAAACTAAAATGTTAAGAACTTAAATGCTCATAAAAATAGAATAGGGGCCAAAATAACCAAATCATCAGACTTTAGGGGCTAATTTTAGCTTTATGCCTTAATTTTATGTACGATTTCCCGTTTCTCTCCGTCCGACTGTCGGTTCCGCCGTTAAGACGGCGTTCGTGTGTTGGAATATTTCACTAAATGGAGATGCCAAGTGTCGAAATCCCAACGCCACTATCAGAAAATTTTAAGTCAGATCCATGGGGTCCACCGACAAGGTGATTAATACGGTCCTGCCCCACAGAAAATAAGATGTCCTTCATCACGCGCCGGAGGAAGCAGAGCGGTGGTGGTTAGGTTGCGTAAAAATTCCGATAAATCAAAATCGAATTTGAAAATTGAATAAAACTCATCTGAAAATTTCAGTTTCGACGTAGATATTTTAAGAATGTTATTTTGGTCCGGTTATGATTAATAATTTTGGGCAAACTTCGATTAATTGATTCAAAAATTGTATGCATCAGAATATTTTATAATTTATTGATTTTTATTTTTGTTGAAAAAGAGATATTTTATTAATATGTCACAAAAGTGCTTTGGATTTTCTGTTTTGAGTTTGATTATTAAAAAAATACAAATTTTCAATATTTTATTTTTAGTTAATTTTACACTTTTATTAAAGTAGAATAATTATTAAAATTTACCATATTATAGATTTGATATTTTTATAGGTACAAAAAATATTAGTTGAATTAAATTTTTTAATTATTCGATCAATCTATTATTAGATTTAATTAATATAATTTAAAATTGATAATTAAATATTATAAATTCATTTATTAATTAAGATAATTCTTTAACGGTTAACCGAACTTGATTTTACATACTCTAATGGTGGCGGTGGTTTGTCTGGGAAACTGAGAGGGAGGGGATGAGGGCAGTGGGCTTCACGCGGGATGGATTGAGATGGGTTATTATTGTGCTGGTTGTAGTTGCAAGCAATCCTGATTGATCTAGTCATTCCTAAAGATGGGCCATGGTACTTTCGAACACTAATTTGAATCGAGTTTTACATAAGTAAATATGAGATGATTTTTCGGTTATTTTTTTATTTACAATATTAAGATTCAAATATGATTTTCTTAAAGTGACCTAATGGTTAAATTATTTAAATCGTATTTTAAAATAAACCGAATGAGTGGTCTCAATACAAAAGATTACGATATTTATCCATAAGATCCAAGCTCGAGTAGCTTTATTTGTAAGATGTGTGTGCCTTATTAAAATATTAAAAATATAAACAAATACTACATTGTAATCACTTCAAAACTATTAAAAATTTATATTTTAAAAATAAATTAATATATATGCCTTTAAATTCATATCATTTTAAATGTTACAATAATAATTATATAGATTTATATTTAATAAAAGGGTGGGAAAACATTTTTTTTTACAAATAACTTAGTTTTAGGTTGCAACGCGAAATATATTTGACTCAAGATAAAATTAAACAGGTAAATCAATAACTAAAATATATCTGACGCAAAATAAAATTAAACATGTTCCATAATAATAATAATAATAATAATAATAATAATAATAATAATATTAAATAAATAAATAAATAATCAAAAACAATTTTAAACAAAAAAATATCTGATATTTTTAACACTATAAAACACAAATATCAAAAAATTTCAAACTTATCAACGTCAGAGATGAATTTTAGCAAGCTAGTTTGAGGGGCTTATTAATATTTTTAAATAAAATCTTATATTAAAATTAAAAAAAAATTGAAGGGTTCAATTTAAATTTTCCGTTAAATATATAGGGGTTTAATTATTTTTAAACGATACTTAGTAATATTTTTTAAAAGTTTAAAGGGTTATAACTAGGGTTTTTGTTGTCAAATATCAGACCGGATCTGATTTTTTTGGGTATTCGATTATTCAGATTGACGATATAGTGATTCATATTTGATCCAGAAAAAATTGAATATCTAGATATTTAGATATCTAATTATTCGAAAATATGATTTGATTTAATTATTTTTTCAAATTTGAAGGTAGTATTTATGAAAATTTTGGAATTCGAATATAACAAACAACAAATTGTTAAATATAACAAGATTCGCATCTATGAAAATTTTATTTTTTTTATTTCCGGATATAACAAGCATCAAATTATTAAATATAACAATATTAATATTCATGAAATTTTAAATTTTCGAATAATCCTAAACTTGAAATATTGTGATATGTATCCGATTTCAAAAATTTAAAATCGGATCAAATATCTAACCGAAAAATAAAAATCAGATCGAATATCCAATTTTTTAGATCAAATCAACGATTAATGGAATCAGTTTGTAAAGTTTTAAACACCCCTAGCTATAACTAGGGTCTAATTTTCTTTAAAAAATTTTAAAGCACTAAAGATAAATTTGTTAAATTTGAGAAAGGCCTCCACCAGCTCTTGTATTTGTCCGCGGTCCAACGTAACCAACAACTCGTTGGCGATTCTTTTCCCCTGATTTTTTCATATGCTTTGTTGGGATTTCTTGTCCCCCAAAATTCAAATTTAACTATAAAAATAGATTCCGGGTTGTTATTAAATTTCCAATTTAAATATTGAAAAGAAAATCGATTTATATCAATTTGATTTATTTATTAACTAATATAAATTATTATAAGAACTTATTATCGAAATGAATATCTCAATCCAATTTGTTATGTGAGATATTTTATTATATATACATAAATAATAAAACTTATGAATTAACATAAAAATCATTCCATATTAATTTTACTTTATATATTTCATTTTATTCACGAAAATAATTTACCACTCGTCTATTCATAAAATATACTTTTTAAATTTGAACGTTCTTTAAAGAAAAATTGAACCTTTTGAGTAGTTTCATTGATAAAGGATGCATTGTTTCTCATATTTAACCCGAATTCAAACAATGTAGTCTGCACTTTATATGTGCATTTTAAAAAGACTAAGAGTAAATAACATATATTATAATATAATCACAACAGAATATTTGAATATATATAAGTAATTCTATAAATTCTTATAAATTTAAAGATAAAATAAGGAATATAAAAATTTAGAATACAAAAAAGCTTAACATATATCTAAATGCGTGGAAAAATCAATAAGAAAGTACCGAGAACTTGTCCCATTGTTGACAATGATCGAATGGAAGTATGACACGGTCCTCTTAATTTAATTAATTTAATATTTTCTTATAAATTAAAATTTACAAATTATTAACTTCTCCCTCATACTTCATATATTAATTTCAATACGTTAACGAATATGTAAATTAATTATTTTTTTATCACTTTTGATTCATGGTTAAGCTTTTGATTCAGGCTATTTTTTATTTTAAGAATTTTATTCATTAACATATTAGAATTAGTATATGAGGTATGATGAAGAAGATGATGATTTGTAAATTTTAATTTATAAGAAAATATTGTGTGGAAAATAAAGATGACGTGGTGTTATTTAATTAGCTAAGACCATGGATGCGGTGGTGAGAATGGTTCATAGAATAATTTCTTCTAATTTTGTTTTGAAATATGATCAATTACATGTCGAGGCTTTGAAATTTTTAATAATATTTAAAAGTCATTAAAAATTAATGGTGTTCAACGGTGTATTGCATTAGTGGCGTTCAACGGTTTGTGTTGCCTATTCTAGAATTTTCCTTACTAAAAACATTATATATATATTTTGATAAATTTTTTTATATTTTTAAATCATATCAAATAAGATCAATACATATATTTAAATATACATACTTTTTATATACATATAATGAGTAAAAAAAATACAAAAACGTGTATATTTATTGAGTTATATTTTGATACAAAATGCGTATTTTTTTTTACAGAAGTCTTCCTATATAAACTATTATTTTTTTGGTAATATGCATGTTCGTCTTACTGTCCAAGTTTGAGGTGTGAGCATGCCTGTCCCAACAATATTTTCTCCAAAGTTTGAACTCTAGTCATCTCTTTGAGAGTACAATGTGTCTTATCAATACACCAAACAATCGTTCGTTATATAAACTATTATTAAAGTCTTCCTTTTCTTATTTAAAAACTAAAATAATAGATTCTACAAATTAAAGCCTAAACCATAAATTAAATTATTTATCATTATAACAAAAAAAGTGCACAATACTCTTATACTACACATCATATATATTAACTAATTTACCGTTTTAATATATATTAAATATTATTTTTATAGATCCACCGTAGTGGTTAAGGATGCTCATATTGTCCTATTTTGTATGAGAATATAATACCTCTCTATTTAATCAAAAAAATAAAAATATTAACCTTAATTTATACAACTCAATAATATTAATTTTTTAATAATCTTAAGGTGATTATAAGATAGTATAAGTTTTGAGAATGAAAATAGATTTTCAATAGAACATGACACATGACTTTATCTAAGGGACAGACGGACGCATGTATTTATCTAGGGGGGGGGGCAAACCTATAAAATTCTAGGAGCGAGCCTATAAATTTTAGAGGATAAAAATAGATTTTTAATAGAAAATACATAAATATGCCTAAAAAGTTTAAATCATGTACGAATTTCAAACTTCCCGTGGGCGACAACCCCCAACCTCCATCGGCTCATCCTTATCTTAGGATGAACACCGTCCTCTTTTTCACTAAAAGCACTCATTGATTTCATAATATTAATATCTTTTTGAACAATTAAATATTAAGGGGTGTTGTTAGACTTTTTAGAGTTAGAGTTAAAGTTTTGGTTTTGTATGTTAAAATTTAAACTCTTATCATATTATATTAAAAACAAACCGTAATTTCTAAACTCTAAATTCAAACTATAAATCATAAATTCTAAATCTATAAACTTTAAATTAAACTTTTACATTCTAAAATCAAGACGTTTGTAAAAAAAATTATTTTCTGCCATAGGTACATGAACTATTTTCCTTTTTGGATTTCTTGTTGAGATTTCTTACCATATGCTTTTGTTGAGATTTCTTGTCCCACAAAATTCAAATTTAACTATAAAAATAGATTCCGGATTGTTATTAAATTTTCGAATTAAATATTGAAAAAGAAAATCGATTTATATCGATTGATTGATATACTAATTAATACTCAATTTATTAATTCAAATAAAATATTATAAAGATTTATTATAGAAACGGTGATTAATTTTTTTATTTAAATAATGAAAAAGAAAATCGATTTATATCAATTGATTGGTATACTAATTAGGGTAAACTATACTAATGACCACCGAACTATGGGATTGGTGTCGATTTGACCACTATATTTTCAATTGTGTTAAATATACCACATAAATATTTAATTGGTTCTAATGTAGCCACCTGCCGTTAAATCCTAACGGAAAGATGATGTGGCAGTTAAAAACAAATTGGTATAATTACACATTTAATCCCTATTACTTAGGCATTCTATTAATTTAGTCATATTTTTTATTTAATAAAACAATTAATTATTTAATTAAGTGATGCCACGTGTCACCACCCATTAAAGGAAGAAAATAAATTTTACTTTACAATGAGAGTAGCAAGGTTCGAACTAGGGTCCTCTTGGTGAGAGATGCGCTTGTTTACCATCAAGCCAAACACACACTTGTGATTTGTTGTACAACATTTATTATTTATCCTTAGTTGCGGTTAGAGCCGGAAAAAAGGAAAATAAATATGAATTAAGGGGTTGACTACCCATCTGCAAATTCTTTGTTTCGATTCGTGGAACTATAACCAAATCGATAACCTACAAACTCTCTGATTGGAAAATCCCTTTATTCTCGTTGACCATATCAGCCACAGCATCTTTCATGTGATTTCCTATAGTTTATTTGCAGAGAGAGATATAGAGAATTAGACGGCTTGCCATAATTATATGTCTACACAGTTATTCCAATAAACAAACCAGCAACAGCAGTAGGCGAGGGTAAAAAATTTCTCAAGGCTTTGGGCATGGGAGTGTTTGGGAACATAGACATCCATTACATCTCTACTGGTACAACAGAATGTGTTGCTGCAACTGCGAGCTATGCCGAAATTAATTAATTAAATGGCCATTTGCTCTCAATATATACATAAAAGAACATAACATTGTTGTGGCTGTTTGTTTTATGCATCACAATAGTGTCATGTTCAATTCCCCTTAATTTATATTTATTTTCCTTTTTTCCTAACTCTAACCGCAACTAAGGATAAATAATAAATGTTGTACAACAAATCACAAATGTGTGTTTAACTTGATGGTAAACAAGTGCACCTCTCACCAAGAGGACCCTGGTTCGAACCTTGCTATTCTTATTGTAAAGTAAAATTTATTTTCTTCCTTTAATGGTTGGTGACACGTGTCACCACCTCATTGGAAGGTAAAATAAAATTATTAACTCAAATATAAATAGTTAAAGTCATCCAATGAGGTGGTGACATGTGGTATCACTTAATTAAATAATTAATTGTTTTATTAAATAAAAATTAGGACTAAATTTATAGAATGTCTAAGTAATAGAGATTAAATGTGTAATTATACCAATTTGTTTTTAACTGCCACATCATCTTTCCGTTAGGATTTAACGGCATGTGGCTACATTGGAACCAATTAAATATTTATGTGGTATATTTAACACAATTGAAAATATAGTGGTCAAATCGACACCAACCCCATAGTTCGGTGGTCATTAGTATAGTTTACCCTACTAATTAACACTCAATTTATTAATTCAAATAAAAATATCATAAAGATTTATTATGAAAATAATTATTTCAGTCCAATTTGTTATATGAGATATTTTATTATGTATAACATAAATAATAAAACTTACGAATTAACATAAAATTTATTCCAGATTAACTTTACTTTATATATCTCATATTTTATTCCAAAAATAATTTACCACTTATCTATTTTTTTTTGAAAGTTATTCTTTATTGCAGCCTAATAAAACCATTAGTAAGAATTTCGTTAAAAAACCTCTCTAAGTCCTAATTGGAGGGAAAAGAGTGCATCTTACTAATGGGAACAATATTTTCAGCACACATTACATACCACTTCCAAGGATAGCCAGAATTTGACCCAAAATAGAATTGCTTCATACAACACTAACCTGCCCCCTGTCTAAAAGAGTAGAGCCGCACCACTGCACTTAATAGAGTTAAAAACTCAGAACCTCAACATACATTTTCAATATACTTCACAACAGCATTTCACTATATAGCAGAACAACACGCTACACCTTTGCTTTCCATAAAATAGGCCTGGTACAAGAGATACCTCTTTTGGCCAGCAAATCAGCCGTGCCATTGGCCAGTCTCGAAATGCTGATGATGGACCACTGAAATTCACTGCTAATTTCTCGACATTCTTTAAAATTTCCTTAATAATATTGGGGGCACAAGACGGGTTTTTAATCCAATCAACACAAACTTCACTGTCCGTTTCAATAAGAAGTGGACATTTTCCTACCCAGTTGGATTCTTTGAAAATCGATAGCCCTTCCCTGATAGCTAGCAATTCTGCCGTAGAAACATCTAACACACCCACTGCTTTGGAGAACATGAACAAAGAGTGATTGTGGCTATCGCATAGAATGCCTCCGATACCAGTACGACCAAACCCCCCCTCAACGGCACCATCTACGTTCAATTTATAGGAATTGCAAGGGGCTTATTCCATTCCCTAGTATGTTTTGCAACGCTATCAATGGATATCAGTGCCAGGCTCTGCGGACACTGAATGATTTCGTCATAGAAAGGTACACACAGGGGCCATTTCGATTTGCGCCATCTGCCAAGTTGAAGGAGACCGTTATGCAGAATTTCATTTGCATCAGCACTAATGCCTTTGAAAACCGCCTTGTTTCTGCACAACCAAATAGACCATACACAACAGAGGAGTGCCATCTGCCAAATAATTCTAGACTAAAAGGTGCAGTAACCTGTCGCCCAACAAATTATTAGGTATTTAACATCCCTAGGCACAACAAAATCTAATCCCCAAAGATTGAACCATTTACACCAAAATGACCAACTGATTTTGCAGTGTATAAATAAATGATTTATCGATTCAACAGATTCTTCACACAGAGGACAGTTGATATTAGCCTGATTATTCGGACATCGTTTGAATATCTCAACTTTTACTGGGATTCTGCCATGAGCCAACCTCCAAGCAAAGGCCTCCACTTTAGGTGGAGCAGCATTTAACCAAACACACTTCCAAATTTCTTCTTTGTGGCAAGCAACACTCAAACAATTATCGTAATAAGATTTAACTGAATATAGAGAGTTCGAATTACCTGTCCATCTGATACAATCCCGAGGTACTAGGCTAGGCTTAACACTGCGTATGGCTTCAGAGAATCGATCCCACACCTCAACTTCCCATTCGAAGAGCTGTCTCCGAAGGAGAACACTCCATTCCCAGCTTCCATTTACCATCTCACCAAAATCTGCTATTGTGCCTTCTTTTTTAATTGCCAAAGCAAAAATTCTCAGGTATGATAATTTCAATGCAGCTGCACCCACTCAGTGATCAATCCAGAATTGGACCTTCGAACCATTTCCCACAACTATACATATATTTTGTATGAATTTTTTGTCAATTCTATTGTTTGGAGATACATTTTGCCACATCCAGGATCTCTTTGTTTTCTTGTCACCAGAAGGCAATTAGGACCCCGTCTTTCATTATAAATAGCACTGATCACTTTACGCCACAAGCTATTTTCTTCACAACCATATCGCCAAACCCACTTATTGAGCATCCCTCTATTTTTTAGTTTGAAATTTGTCAGCCCAAGGCCCCCACAACCCTTGGGAAGAGTCAGTTTTTCCCAATTGAGCCAGTGTATTTTTCTTTTTTCCAACGATCCCCATAGGAATTTAGCCACAATTTTCAATAGTTCAGCGTTAATACCTGCTGGAACTGGAAATAAAGACATGACATACAACAGGAGACTGTTGAGGACAAATTTTATTAGAGTGATCCGACCCCCAAATGACAATAGCTTCAACCTCCAAGGAACTAGCTTCTTTTTAAATTTATCAACCACTGGGTTCCAGAGTTGCTTTGAATTATTCTTTACTCCCAGAGGCAACCCAAGTAAATAGTAGGAAATGTTTTAGCTTGACAGTGTATTATCGAGGCCCAAAGACGAACCTGTTGGCCGTCCACATTCACTCCCGAGAGCTTAGTTTTTTTCCAGATTTAACCTGAGTCCTACAGCAGATTCGAATCCCTTTAAAATCCTCTACACATTCCGGATTGGTGTCTCGCCAGCTTCGCAGAAAATAACCAAGTCATCAGCAAATTGAATGTGGGATACCTCCAACCTTTCTTTTCCAATCCTGAAACCATTAAAGTAGCCATTTGCAGTAGCCTTCTTCAACACACAACTAAGAGCTTCGGCAACTAAATTGAAAAGCAGAGGAGATAACGGGCACCCTTGTCTGACTCCTCTAGAAATGGCAAAAGGGGATGTCGGGGAGCCATTGATTAGAACTAAAATATAAGCTGTCGAAACACATAGTTGTATCCATTTGCACCACAAAGACCCAAATCCCATTTTCCTCATTATCAACAACAAAAATTTCCAATCCACCGTGTCGTATGCTTTATAAAAATCCACTTTGATAGCCACGCCTTCAATCCATTTTCTCCTATGATGATCTATTACTTCATTCGCAATCAGCGAGCAATCTAGGATTTGCCTCCCGGGGCAAAAAGCAAACTGTTGATCTCCTATAAGAGTATCAGTGACTGACCTAAGTCTGGTAGATAGCACCTTCGCGAGGAGTTTATATACGCTGCCTACTAAGCTGATAGGCCTGTATTCCTCCAGAGAAGCAGGGTTCGAATTTTTCGGGATGAGAACTATAAATGAATGGTTAAAGGAAAGCTCCTGCAATTCCCCTCTATAAAAGTGCTGGAAGAATTCCATCACATCGTTCTTCAGTGACGACCAATTTTTTTTTTTCAGAAAGCCCATACTAAACCCATCCGGCCCCGGGGCTTTAGAAGATTCCGTTGCACATAAAGCAGCAAAGATTTCCTGCTCAGTAAACTGGATTTCTAGTCTTGCGGCCTCTGAGGTGCTGATTCTACTGATATCACAATCAAAATCTTTGATTGGAATGGTGTTGGACTCGTTGTATATTTTCTTGAAGTGTAGTTCAATTTCCTTCTTGATTGTTCTTGGCTCATCAACAACCTTGTCATTGACCGATACTGACCCAATAAAGTTTTTTCCTCCAGCGGCCTGAGGCGATCATATGGAAGTAAGTAGTGTTTCTCTCACCGTCAACGTCCCATTTCAGTCGGGATTTTTGGAGCCATTCTTGTTCATTCCTTCGAATAGTCTCACATAGCTGTCCTCTAGTTTGTTTAAGTTGATTCACACTGTTGCTGCTTGCATTCCCATTCGAGATTGCCTTTTCAAGAACATCACATTTCTCTTCAAGTTTCTGGATCACATCCAAGGAATTCCCTACAGTTCTCGACACCCACTGTTTTGACGTTTTTTTGCAGATTCTCAGCAATGTTCCAATACCACATCCTGTGTGTTTTCGACAATCATCGAGCATCTTGTCGACATACCCTTTTTCTTCCAGGAGATAGTCGAACCATTTGAAAGGACGAGGCCCAAAGTTGTTTTCCAGGAAAGACAAGCTAATAGGGTTGTGATCTGAGATGTTCCTTGGCAGGAGATCCTGAAAAATATCAGGCCACACACTAATAAAATCTTGAGAGACCAGAAATCTGTCTCCAGGTGAAGCAACCACCATGTAGCGACAAGTCAATTAACTCCATACGCTCGATGAAATCAGAAAACTTGTCCATTTCCTTATTGTTGAAGCTGGCCCCAATTTTCTCCTTGCAATTCCTGATCATATTGAAATCACCCCCAGCAATGATCGGAAGATTAACCCTACAGATCAGTTCACTCAACTCTTCCAGAAGTTTATCTCTGTCGCTAACAGTACTGGGGCTATAGATGTTGATCAGAGCGCATCTATACCTTTTCTTCACAAAATTACCTATCACCAGAATGTAATTGCAAGCGATTGTGCTACTTTCGCATTCAAATAAACATTTATCCCAGATGGTAATAATGCCACCAGACGAGCCGATAGAGGGGGAGAAGACCATCTTTAGGTTCTGATTGTTTCCACAAATTTGCCTGACATGTGAGTGTTTGATTCGCTCTAATTTAGATTCTTGAATGAAAAAAACCAAAGCCTTCGATCTCCACAGCAGTCTCTTAATCGCGGCTCTTTTCTCAAATCGCCCTAATCCCCTAATGTTCCAGGAAACTATTAAGGACTTCTTCATAAAATAGCAGGAGAAACACACGTTTCGAATCAAATCTATAACCCCTTAGGAACTGCCCATTTCCAGAAATTTACGAACTAGCTCCTCCTTTCCTGCATCAAAGATTATCCCTAAATTCTCACATACCTCAATCGTTACTTTAGCCTCAATCAATTCTGGCGTCTCATGCTCCAAGCCTTGAAGAGGAACCGACGATAGATGATGTGGATTCCTTTTTGAATTCTTGCCGGATGGGTCATTCTCCCTCATGTTGGATTCAATCCCTTGCTTAGCTGCCCTTTTTTGATTGATTTTTTTTGCATTGAGCCTCTAAAGTCCACCCATCTCTGAAACTTGTCAAATTTTGATATGAATTTCCCAGAGAAATTATTTTGGTGGGTATATTTTGGCTTGATTGAGTATAGCCCAGTACTTTCATCATAGAGCGGTTCTAAAGAGATATTCTAGCTCGAAGAGTTTGTGGAATCAGATTAAGAGGCAATGGGTACCTCGTACAGATCATCCCCGACGAAGCCCAACTCAGGTCCACTCAAGGCGGTCTTTCCATAAGCCCAACCGCTGCGAGAGTTGTTACTCTCCACAGGCCCAATGATTTCTGTAACCAGGTGGCCTTGCATAGACAGCCCGCTGCCCCCGGGAATTAATATTCTGCTGCATGTCTCAGTACATGTTTTATTATGTCCCATTTGATAATCATTATTGTCAGTTGTCCTCATTAACTCCTCAACATTCTCCGATGTTTTGGGGAGCTCAAAAGCTTATGTCTCTTCAACTGCATGTGTAGGGTTGGTAGGTAAAATGTTGGCTGAGTCGTCGGAGGCGCTATAGCGCCGGTCGGCGTCGATCCAGCTCCGTTCTTCACTGTACTTCTCTAGACGAATCCTCAGGTTGAGGGTAGTTTTTTTCCAGATAATTTGTAGAGTGGCTGGAATGTCCGAGGGATCAGAAACTTCTAGTAGTAGTCGGACAGTGCCAAGTCTCCTTCTCCCCTTAGTGTCCTTGTCAATGCAAATAACCGTCCCCCACTTGCTCCCAAGTTCCATGAAAACAGCTTTATCCCAGGCTTCAATCGGAAAGCCATCGATGCAAGCCCAGGAACATAGTTTTTTTATTATTTGTGAAGTTGTCAAAAAAATCTACCTCGACAAACCATTGTTTCATGGATTCTCTCAGATCCCAAAATATTTCAATCTGTTCCTGCTCCTCAAAATGGATTATTACATAAAAGCCAGACCATTGACATACTTTGACTTTGAATCCCTCCGACACCAATATTTGTTGTATAAAATTATCGTCATACATTGACGATATCTGGCCTACTAAGCAGGAGTTTAGCCAGGATCTTGCAGCGTCTTGCAGCTTAATTTTTTCAATCCGTATTGGCTCCGTCCACCCAGTGTTGCAATCCTCCTCATTTGAGTTTGTGTTCCCAGCATCTTCAGCCTCCTTCACATCGTTTGCGTTTGGGATTCCGGTAGCTTCAGCCACCTTCTCTGTTGGTACGCAGCCTTCCCGACTTAATAAAGCATCTTTGTACGTCCTAACATCTCTAAAATTGAATAGTGTAGAACTCGGCCCTTCCGGCTGCCTCTTTTTATCTTCATTCACCTGAAACCCTGGTTTTGTGGTTGTATTCTTCCTATTCAGAAAAACTTTAATGACATAACCCTCTATTCTTCTGTTGTTTGCTCCATCCACAACAGACATTGCTTCCCAGAGGGTTTCAAACCAGACAAAAGCGAAAGTGCTTTTCCGATTCATCCTCCTCCTGTTCTTGTACGCAATGTACACGTCCACCACCTTTCTATAGGCCGAAAATGCATCTCTAAGAGTCATAGTATGTATCCATTTGCTCACAAAGTTGACAAACACCGAAACACCTCTTCGTTGATTTCCTACCTTCTTGTTCTCCCTTGGGTCTTCCCTACTGATCCTGTGCCAGTCCCCTGATTGACGTCGATTCCATGCTCTTCTCCTCTCCTCCGGTTCCCTTTGCTCGTCTCTCCTCCAGCTCCCTGATTGACATCGATCCCATGCCCCTCGTCTTCCCGTTGCCCTCGTCGATTCTATGCCCCCAGTTCCTCCTTTTGTTTAGGTTGTTAAATTACATATATTTTTTTTAAAAGTGCCACTTATCTATTTTTAAAATATATTTTTTAAAAACTGAACCTATTGAGTGGTTTTATTAGTAAAAGGTGACATTGTTCTTCTTATTTAACTCATATGTTCGAGTAGTATAGTCTGCACGATATTATGCGTTTTCAAAAGATTAAAAAAATATTATATACTATAATATTATTATATAATCACACAAAAATATTCAAATATATATACTTATATTTTAAGGAAATATATGATTTCTTATAAATTTAAGGATAAAATAATGAATATAAAAACACTAGAAGACAAAAAACTTAACATATATCTAAATGCGTGGAAAAATCAGTAAGAAAATTCCCAAAACTTGTCTAATTGTTGACAATGATAGAATGAAAGTATGAATCGGACCTAAAGCGGTCCTTTTTGTTTTTAATACCGGAACGGTCCTCTTAATTGATCTTAATTTAATTATTTAGTATTAAAAATAAAAGGTTAAAAGGTCAAATTTGTCTATGTAGTAATTCGAAATTAGTAATGTTGTCTATACTTTTTATTTTTCGTTATTTTACCCTCAAAGTCAGTCAATTGCAGCAATATTGCCCTTTGACCAACATTGACCGTTAAAGTGCTGACGTGGCAGTTAACACTGAAGTCATTCATGCAATTTTGTCATCGAAGTCATTCAATTGCAGCAATTTTACCCTCAGTTTATTTTAGTTTTTGAATAAAATTAGATAAATTATTTAATTTTTCGAGTTGAACTTTTACAAATAGAATATATGAAAAATTGATTAACAAATTAGTGTAAATATCCTCTAGATCTCTGGTAATTTTAAAAATAAGGAAAGTGAGAATTCACAAAAAAATCAAAATATTTTTCAATTTTTTTAAAAAATCCATAAACTTAATAAAAATAAATAACATATTTAAAAAATTATTAAAAACAAAAACTAATAAAAAAATTAAAATGTATTAGGAATTATAAAATGATAAACATATAAATAAAAAAGTTAAAAGTATTTATAAAGTATTAAAAATGAACAATTTCATCCAATGATAAAACATAAATATAAAGTTATAAATATAAAAAAACTAAAATTCCAAAATATTTATAAAAAAACATTGAAAAAGTCTTCGATCGTTTCTGGTTATGCTAAGCCAACTAATGTTCCCTGAACATTTTTTTAATGGAATCATTCTTTCATTAGATTAGTAATAAAACTTATCAAATATTAATGAGCATCAGTTTGATATAGAAAAGCGAAAGAAAAATTAGTGAGATTGTTCAGATTTTTAGTAATTTATAAATACCTTTTAAAATTTTAAATTTATATTTTATCATTTTATAATTTCTAATACATTTTAATTTTATATTAGTTTTTATTTTCAATAATTTTTAATATCTTATTTATATTTTATCACTTTGCTTATTTTTAAAATTACTAGGGACCCAAAGGATATTTACACCAATTTGTTAATCTATTTTTCATATATTTTGTTTGTAAAAGTTTTAACTCTAAAAACTAAATTATTTATCTAAATTTATTCAAAAATTAAATAAAACGAGGGAAAAATTGCTGCAACTGAATAACTTTGAGGGCAAAATTGCATGAATGACTTCACCGTTAACTGCCACGTCAGCACTTTAACGGTCAACGTCGGTCAAAGGTCAATATTACTGCAATTTAATGACTTCGAGGGCAAAATTACATAAAATAAAAAGTATGGACAACATTACTGATTTCAGATTACTATATGGGCAAATTTGACCCTTTAGCCAAAACAGACAATAATACATCTTAAACATTTTCTAATGTTATTATATTTTTAAATTATATCAAATAAGATGAATACATATATTTTAAGGGTAATTATTTGATACACTAGTGGTGGAAACTAAAAGTTTCCACAAGTCCATTAGTTTTAGGGTTTAGTGACTTAGTTTAGGCTGTATGGTTTAGGGGTTTAGGTGCATGAGTTTTGAATTTAAGGATAGTGGTTAAAATTTACATTTTAGGGTTATAATTTAGAGTTTACATATTAAAACCTAAATCCTCACCGTATTACTCTAAAAATTAAACCTTGAACCCTTAAATTCTAACCCTAAACCCAAAATTCTAACCACTATCCATAAATTCTAGATCCCTACACATAAACCCATAAACCCTACATCCTAAACTAAGCCCCTAAACCCTAAAACTAAGTCACTTGTGGAAACTTTTAGTTTCCTCCACTAGTGTATAACATAATAATCCATATTTTAATATAAGTACTTTTTTATACATATAATGAGTAAAAAAATACATAAGCATGCAAATTTAGAATTAATATTTGATACACTGCCAGTGTAAAAAAGTTTACACAAGCATGCATATTTTCAAGCCTAAATCTAAAAATCTAAATTTCTAACCTTAAAACCCTAAAAAACTAACCACAAACCCTAAACTCTAAATTCTAACCATGAATCCTAAATTCTAAACCCTACAATCTAAACCCTGAACTAGAACCATAAACCCCTAAATAACCCCGCTTGTGGAAATTTTATTTTCCACCTCCAGTGTATAGGATAATAATCCTACAGATTTATTGAGTTATATCTTGATACACAATGCGTAGAAACAATTTACATAACTCCTCTATTTAAATTATACAATCTAAAATCTAAAAAATCTCTAACCATAAATTCTAAATCCTAGAGTATAAACTAAAATACGAATTTCTCTTATTTAAAAACTAAAAGTTACAAAATTCTCCCTATTTAAACAATATAAGTTCGTATATTAAAGTATTTTCTCTAATTTAAAAACTAAAATCTAAATTTCTAATACTAAACACTAAAATCTAAATCCTACAAACTAAAGCCTACCCCATAAATTAAATTCCTAACCCCTATAACAAAAAGAGTGGTACAATCTTATACTACACATCATATATATTAAATAATTTACCTTTTAGTATATATTAAACTGAACAAAATATAGTATATGTTCATATTTTTTGTAACACCCGGGTTTAGGGGTCGGGTGAAATAAATAAATAAATTAATGTTTCGGTTTTATCTTGCAAAATTAAATTTAAGGTGTTAGGCCAATTTTAATATTTAAGCCCAATAGCCATTTTAATGACATTTTTGTAAATAGATGACCTTTCCAAATAAACCCATTCCTTTTATTATATTTCAAACAAACAAAATCCTTATCTTCTTCTTCTCCAACAAAGACCAACGACATTCCCCCCTCTTCCATGGATTTCACTATTCCATCTTCTTTCTCCCTCATTTTGGCTCGGTTTTGAAAGGTAAATACATCCCCATCTTGCTCTCATATTCCTCTCTTTGAAAGTACAATTAGTTTTCATTTTGGTCCATGTTTTGAGAATTCGAGTTTTTAAGCTTTTAAGTTAAAAATCCAAACTTTGTTGTTCTATGTTAAAGTTTTTGATTCCTTATTAGCATTTATGTTATTAGCAACCCAAATGGTTCAACATATGTGATTTTTACTTGGTTTTATAAACGTTCCTAGATTTGAGTTTTCATGGGGTTTTAGAAGGGTTTAAAGGGAGTTTTTGGGGTTGTTTTATGTTGGGATTTGAGGGCTGATGTTAGTATGGTATATGAGGGTCACTTTGGGTGTGTTTGATGATTGTTTGGTTGTTTGAAATGGAAGATTTCAGTGGGTCTTGAGGGCTGCTCGAGAATTCTGTTTTGAGCATGAAATTGGGTGTTAAATTGCTTGGAAATGTTAATCCGGGTTGTTCCGACGACTAGTAATTGATTGTTGGTGTTTTGTTTGTGTTTGAATTTGGTTAGAATCAAGGTTTGACATCGGTGAGACATCGAAAGTGAATCCGGAAGCTTGAAGGTGTTGGTTGCTTGATAGTTGAGCTTGGAAGTGAAGGTGAGTGGTTTAATGCTTTCAAAATGGTTTTGAGTATTTGGTTCAAGCATGTGGACTAGGTTGGGCTTGGTAGACCCACCTAGAGTTGGGATTAGAGTGGTAGCCTAATCCCAAGCTTTAATTAGAGACTTTGGTTGCACTCTTTAATTATTGTTTATGCCTCATGATGATTTGTGTTGGTGATGGTTGTGTATAAATGTGTTATACATATATGTTGAGGCATGATATTGATGCATTGTGATATGCATGTGGATTGTTCATGATTGTGATCATGGTGAGTACGTGCTAAGCACGGAAGTGATATGAGATGTTGTGGATTTTGTTTAATGTTGGCACTAGTATGCTTGGGTAAAATGATCGATCATTAGGATGTTAGTGTGCACACGAGAGTCAAATGCGCGCGTGGTCTTGATGATGGTAGTCATCGAGATGGAGTACGGGTTCGCCCAGAAAACCTTCTTATATATATTAGTCGATGATGAGTGTAATCCCATCGACGAGTCGTGAGGATGAGTGGAATCCCCTCCACGAGAACGATGATGAGTGTAATCCCACCGTGAGTTAAAGTTGTTGTTGGATGTGAGTTCCAACATGTTTATCCGCGTATTCAAGTCATAGCTAGATGCCAATATGAGTTGATATGTGATCAATATGATATGGAATGTGATTTCCTATTGGATTATTAGATGTGTTTACATATGATGTGGATTTGAGCTTGTTGAGCATGGCATACTATTGGATAATTATTCATGCATCATGTATATTTTGGCTCATGTGGATCGAAGGTAAGATCATTCATTCTACCTTGGTTGTGCTCGTGCTTGGACCCTGCATTGTCGAGGTTTGTTTTTAATGAGCTTATCCTCACTAAGCTTTATGCTTACACTCTCTTTTGTTCGACAATGCAGATCCGTAGCTCGTGGGTTGCTAGTGCAAGAAGGGGCCTCCAAGTGTGCCTTGTGGTGCTATCTTAGCTAACAAGTATGGATATTTTAGTTATGATGTAATGGTCAAGCAATGGGACATGTAATTGTGGTGTGAAGCTTTTGAAGTATGTTGAAGTTGGTTTGTTTAGGAGCATGTTTAGACTCTTTACTATGTTGTTTTTGATGTGGCTTGTTGATGCCATGTTTGGGCTGTAAAACCATGTTTAAATTTCCTTTTATGAATGCTTTATGTTTGGTTGCTAAGGCATGAACCTCATATATGCTATGTATGTCTCCTTTTGAGTAAAAGCATGAATCCATTGAATGAATGATGCTTGTTCATGTCGGGTGCCTCGCATGCTTAGATTTTGGTTGTTTAGTGTTGTATGTTTGTTTGAATGTGGCTAGGGAAGTCTTAAAATGCATCTAGAGTCGTGTTTGAGAGTCTTAGACTGTAAACTTGAGCATTGCAGTGCAGGGCGTATCGATACGCCTAAGGGCCGTATCGATACGGTCCTACCCTTCTGGACTCAAGTTTGGCCTAACGTACCGATACACGAGGGCGTATCGATACGCCATTTCCTCGCTAGAAATCTGAGATATTGGGGAGATTTTGGCGTATCGGTACGGGTCTAGGGTGTATCGATACGAGTTTGTATCGTTAACCTCGAGATGTTGAGTGAGAAGGGTTTATCGATACTCCCAAGGGCCGTATCGATACGGTCTCCCTGGTTGGACCTTGGGCCGTTGACTTGGTCAAGCGTATCGATACCCTCTCTTAGAGTATCGATACAACCTGCTTTAAAAAAGGTAAAATGGGCTGTTTTATGTCTTATGTTCGTTTGTTCGCTTTGCTCTTTGCTTCCGCTATCATTTGTTCACCTAGGATATATAATAAGACATCTAGAAAAGATAATTAAAGAAAAAGTTTTCCTTGGGTCGGTAATCGAAGTGGATGTAACCCCCTCGTCTCGGTCTGGCCGGATGACCGGTCCGAGTAGGCTACACGGGGAAAACTGATGTGAAACCCGTTAAGGTCCCACCTCGGTTAACAACACTATTTTTTTAATCTTATCTTCTCTAATGGCACAATTAAGTCTTACGTGATCATAACAATAGAATAAAAAGAAGACAATCAACTGAACCCCAAAACAACAATTAAACGGCCAAATTTTAATCCATTAGACAGACCGTTTCGAAACACCATTGAGGCGTATCGAAACGCCCTTGACCAAGTCAACAGCCCCAAGCCCATACGAGGAGGCCGTATCAGAACGGAGGTCAACCGTTCCGAAACACCCTCAACGGTCAACTTCTCGTGGTTAACGAGATTTTGACCGTTTCGAAACCCTTAGACCCGTTTCGAAACGCTTTCATCTCGGCAATTTCTCAGATTTACAGTAGCCAAAACGTTCCGAAACCCGTATCCGATAGTAACAATACTAGACCTAGGAACTATAGATACCTGTCACATTCTTCGGTTTCTTCCAACTTACATCTTCTTCTGTCTTCATAGGATTTACTCTAATACACTTAGTTGGTCTACATGTCCTAGGAGAACATCTTCCTTAACTCGGAGTTCACGTTTTCTCAACTTGGCATACAACTAATTCTCTAATAGGATCTACAACACTAACTCTAAAGCTTATCATGGTCTTCCCTGGTACATGAATATACCCATGTATCATCTATGAGAACTACTACAACTGATCAAGGAACTCGGGAACTATTCCGCTCAACATCTCTATAAATGTAACTAACACACTAGTCAAACAAAACGACATAACTCGAAACTCAAAGCGATCACATCTTGCCTCGTAAGCTGTCTTCAATACTTCAACTTTTCTCACTTCCAACTGGTAGTAATCGGATCTCAAATTAATCATCGAAAAGACTAAAGCACACACTACTGATCAACACATCACTGACACTCAGAAAAGGATGTTAATTATTCACAGTCACTTGTTTCAACTGTCTATAATCTAAACACATTCTGGTATTGTCTTCTCTCTTCTTCACAAATTGCACTGTCATACTCTAAGATGATGTACTAGGCCTAATGAATCTAAGGTCTAACAAATCTCGAAGTTGATTCTTCAACATTCTCAATTCTTCCGGAAATCATAAGATACAGAGCAATCAAAACATGAGTAAACTCGAAGACGATATAAATAATAAGCTCTTCTTCCCCAACAAGAGAAACCGAGAAATTCTTCTAAACACTTCTAGGAAAACCACAAACTATTCTAACCTTCTGCGGTCTAATCTTCGTTCAAAAATCAAATCTATCACAATTGCCAAGAAAACCTTTCAACTAAACTCATTCAACCTTTTACCTCTAAAGCTGGATCAACATTCAATAAGAAGTTGACATCTCTACCTAACACTACAGTCTCACAGAAATCTGCAACTTCAAAGCAACTCTCTCTTTATCTCAAAGTTTACCCTAGCTATGTGTTCTACAAGCCAAACAATGTCAAAAGGTACATCGAAACCATAAAAGACAAATATTTCACATCTACTGGAAACACGTAACCCTGAACCACCAACAAGCATCTTCTGTACATCTTTCTGACCACCACTATCTCCCAAAAGGTCTAGTCACATGTGTCCCTAAGTCTAAAATCTCAACAGAGATAGTCTTTGGTCCTCTTGTTTTTTTTTTCAAGCTGGTTCTTCAACAAAATCTGACTCTTCTAAATTGTTCTTAGAGCATCTCGAAACTTCAAAATTCAATTCCAACCACACACAAACAACCGTGCTGGAAAACAACTCAGACACACACTGGCCCAATCGCACAGATCGATTCCCACTCACGGATACTAATCGGCTATCTTGTATCAAAACCATAGGCTGGACCCCAACGACCACTAACTAACATTCCCGAGTTTCAGATTACTCACACGAGACCCTTACCTTGAACTCGCTAAAAGAACTAAGGTACTTATACCTACCTCTAATACTTCATCGACACATTCAGACTTTGCATACTTGCTAACAACATACAGAAGTACAGATTCAGAATCAACCGGAGGAAACATACCCAAAACTGTACCAAGGCTTATCTATTATAACATCAATACTACTCTGAACCTCTCTTACATGTCTTCACTTCTTTTTACTAACTAATACCAGAAACGATCACATCGTCCCTCCTCAACAGGAATCAACCCACATACACACGGTCTTGAACAAACAAATTGTACCTCAACTCCAGTACAACCATACTTCCCTAACTATAACGATGAACTCCCTCAACATCATCCACATTTTCAAAAACCACATCTTCCACTTACGGATTCATAGCCCACACCTTGGCCTCAAACTACTAAAAATCAATAAATTAACAAAAACAGAAAATTAACATACAACTGGGTTAGCAAAGGGAAGGGTCCAAGTGGCTCAAGTATGATTTCCCTCACTTAAAATCCTTTTTACGATGTGATAGAAGCAATAGGACTCTACTCAACATGCTTCAAGCAATATATATTCACGATCGAACAAGCATACATCACAACACACTCGATAAACAAGCAAACATGCTTACATGGCAAGCAAACACCGTGCAATTACTATGCAAGAACTTAACTTACCTCACTTACCTGCCCAAGGTCTCGGAAACCTTAGGCTCTGATACCAACAAATGTAACTCCCTCGTCTCGGTCTGGCCGGATGACCGATCCGAGTAGGCTACACGGGGAAAACTGATGTGAAACCCGTTAAGGTCCCACCTCGGTTAACAACCCTAATTTTTTTTCTTAACTTATCTTCTCTAACGACACAATTAAGTCCTACGTGATCATAACAGCGGAATAAAAAGAAGAAGACAATCAATTGAACCCCAAAACATCAATTAAACAACCCAATTTTAATCCATTAGACAGGCCGTTTCGAAACACCATTGAGGCGTATCGAAACGCCCTTGACCAAGTCAACTGCCCCAAGCCCATACGAGGAGGCCGTATCGGAACGGAGGTTAATCGTTCCGAAATACCCTCAACGGTCAACTTCTCGTGGTCAACGAGATTTTGACCGTTTTGAAACCCTTAGACCCGTTTCGAAACGCTTTCATCTCGGCAATGTCTCATATTTCCAGTAGCCAAAATGTTCCAAAACCCGTATCAGAACAGGGGCTCTCAGTGGCCAAACCGTATCAAAACGCGTTCCGATACGAGGTCCCTGAAGCCTTACTCGTTCTGAAACGGCCCAGCTCATTTCGAAACGTGGGCTGTCTGCAACCGTCAAAAACCAGACTTAGGCATTTCTCAACAATTCTAAGGGCCCTAAACGACCCCAAACAACGCTCAGCATAAACATACATGATCTAGAGGCATGGATCCTATGACAAACATGCTCAAACACACAAGGCATAAGATGAAACATCCATTCATGGCATTTACATAAAAGCAACAAACTTAACCAAGACCAACATTTAGACAAAATAAGATAAGCAAATCCAAACATGGTTTACAAGCAAGGCATACAACCCAAAAGCCAAATCGATACAACATATGAAAGGAGTCTAACATGCCCCTAACAACAACATAACATACTTCGAAGGCTCAAACAATGACACCTATCCCATTGCTGTACTATTACTATCTTACAATTTAAAGATCATACTTGAGCTAACCAAAAGCAACACTTGGAGGCCTTTCTTTGCCCTTGCCACCCACAAGCTATTGATCTGCATTGTCGAACAAAAAGGAGCGTAAGCATAAAAGCTTAGTGAGAGTAAGCTCATAAATCAAACCTTCGACAATGCACGGTCCAAGCACGAGCAACTACCATGATGAAATGCATGATCTTACCTCCGATCTCAAGAGTCAAATATACATGATGCATGATCATACATTCAACATTATGCCATGCTCAACAACTCATAAGCTCAACATACAATGATACATAACTCAATGTATTAACCACATCATATATCGATTCATAAAGGGAGTCACTTTTCATATCATATAAGCATATATGTATAATCTCATATTGGCATATACATACAATCTCATATTGGCACCTAGCTATGATTCGAATACGCGGATAACATGTTGGAACGCGTTTCCAACATAACCATTACTTGCGGTGGGATTACACTCATCACCGGTTCTCGCGGAGGGGATTCCACTCATCCTCACGCCCCGTCGATGGGATTCCACTCATCATCGACTAATATAAAGATTTCCGGGTGTACCCGTACTCCTCCTTGGTGCCTTGACGCAACCAAGGCCACGTGGGACTTTGACTCTCGTGTGCACACTCATCCTAATGATCGATCATTGTACCCAAGCATACTAGTGCCAATATTAAATAAAATCCACAACCTTTCACCACATCAGTTTCAATATAATTTCCGTGCTTAGCACGTACTCACCATGATCCTCAAAATCATGCAACCACCTCATAACCTCATTTCACAAGCCAACACTATATGTATATCATCCAAAAAATTATCACATTATATTTCACACATACGTATATCCACATTATAGTTGTCATCAACATGCATATAACGATGCATTAAGCTATGTCTCAACATTTATGTATATCGCATTATACACAATCATCATAAGGCATAACATCAATTAAAGAGTTCATCCAAGGTCTCTAACTAAAGCTTAGGATTAGGCTACCACCCTAACCCTAACTCTAGGTGGGTCTACCAAGCCCAACCTAGTCCACATGCTTGAACTAACCACTTAAAAACCAATTTAAAAACATTAACCACTCACCTTCACCTCCAAGCTCCACTACCAAGCAACCATGGTCTTCAAATTTCAGGGTTTGTTCCCAAGGCCTCACCAACACAAAAGCTCGCTTATAATCACCTCAACACAAGCTAAACAACTTCAAATCAACTCAAACATCAAAGTAGCTAACCCGAAATACTAATCAAACACCAAACACAACAATTCAAGCCATGAACAATCCCCAAAATTACCAAACCCGAGCAGCCCTTATACCCCATCCAAAACTCACGTTTCCAACCTTTTTAGCACCCTCAAATGCTTCCAAAACAGCCCCCAACTATTACCCTAACATCAACCCTCAAATTCCAACACAAACCATACCCAAAACTCATCTAAAAACCCTCCTAAAACCCCACCAAAACCCAATTTCGGGAATCCCTTTAAAACACTCTAAAAATCACATATGTTGAACTTTATGGTTCATAAACAACATATCTAACATAAATAAACCGAAAGCCTTGATAAAAACTCATAAAGTCACAACCTTTAACCAAAACTTTGAAAAACCCAAATTCTAAAACTTGAACCAAAATGAAATCTAGTTGTACTTTTAAAGAGAGGAAGATGAGAGCAAGACGGGGATGTATTTACCTTCCAAATTCGAGCCAAAATGAAGGAGAAAAGAAGGTTGGATAGAACTTGGAGAACCACTCTCCCATTGTCGTAAAAATGAAGAGATGAGGAGGGAGGAAGATGAAAATTTGGCGTTTTAATTTAAAATGGGGGGTTTTTAATTTGGAAGTTCAACTATTTACAAAAATTCCATTAAAATGGGTATTGGGCTTAAAATAACATAAATTTGGTCCAACACTTTAAATTTAATTTTGCAAAACAAAACCGGGATATTATTTTATTTATTTATTTCTCCCGACCCCTAAACCCGGGTGTTACAACTCTCCCCCACTTAAGGAAATTTCGTCCCCGAAATTCATCGAACAAGAAGAGCCACTGAAACATGCTCCTCCACACATTTCTCTCTCACCACAACATACTAACCAACTCGGTAGACTTACCACACAACACTAGCTATTTGATGCTAAGATCTCAACTGGTTCCTTCAAGGCATGTCAATTTAAAACTCAACTCAATCTCTTCAACAACATAGCACGAGACATATTTAACTCACACTCCCGAATCACAGATACCTAGGACACATCACAAACCCCCTTCTAACTCTGGTGGTAACCGCAACAAATAAACAACAGAACTAGTCCGATTCACAACTCATACAACACTATTCGAATACTTGACCCATACCTTTCTCTCACTGATCATCTGACTTCATCATATAACCAAACACTATGCAGACGTCTTCAAAAATTTAGTCGAAATCTCGAATCTCTATTACTCACTTCCGTCAAGAACCTTCCACGAATGTAACAAACTAGAAGAAAGCTGATGCTCGGTCTTGACATGCTGGAAAATTATACACTCACTCTCATACTGAACCACATCATCCATCAACTCAATCCAGAAGTACTCATCTTCAACCCACAACACGTCTTCATACTATTCAGATGCAATACAAATGAACTGCCGTGTGCTTCTGCCAAAACAATGCATCTCAAAACACTATGTCAATCGATACCACTATTCTGTCTCTGAAATGCGAAACTCTATTGTCTCTGAAACTGTATTCTGAAGGTCTTCCTTCTGCCATATCTTGCACGGGAGGTGCCAAGAACCTGTCTTGCAACTGTTTCTCTTCAAGCATTCTGACACAGTGTAGGTTTAACATGAAACTCGGCCACAAGAATACTATCATTTGGTAAACTAAATTCGGCAAACACATCTCACAACTCCCCTACTAATCTAATAACAAATATAACTCGGAACATTGGTTACTACGTCGACTATCTTCGAACGATACTCAATCTCGAGATTACAGTCTTCAAGCAATTCTAACAACTCATGCTGTTCAAGTTTCAACCTTCCTAAGTCGTCATATATTTCAAGTTCGTACGTTAAGTGTATATACTGTGTATTTTATACTATACAAGCTTTGCCTCTAAGTCTTCGAAGCAAATACAACTGTAATTAACTCTAAGTCTTGTGTTAGATAATTATTTTCAAGGTCTTTCAAATATCTCAATGAATAAGCCACAATTCTTCTGTCTTTCTTAAGCATACAACCTAACCCTACATGTAATGCATCACTACAGTTCACAAATTCTTTCTCTAGTATAGGCTGGATCAAGGTCGAAGCTCTCTTCACAGTTTCTTTAGATTTCTCAAGGGCTCGCTGTCTCGCATCTGACCACACAAACTGAACAGTCTTCTCTAGCAACTTGTCAAAGGAGCAACAATCTTCAAAAGACTATTTACAAACCTCCGATAGTAACAATACTAGACCTAGGAACTATAGATACCTGTCACATTCTTCGGTTTCTTCCAACTCACATCTTCTTCTGTCTTCATAGGATTTACTCTAATACACTCAGCTGATCTACATGTCCTAGGAGAACATCTTCCTTAACTCGGAGTTCACGTTTGCTCAACTTGGCATACAACTAATTCTCTAATAGGATCTACAACACTAACTCTAAAGCTTATCATGGTCTTCCCTGGTACATGAATATACCCATGTATCATCTATGAGAACTACTACAACTGATCAAGGAACTCGGGAACTATTCCGCTCAACATCTTTATAAAAGTAACTAACACACTAGTCAAACAAAACGACATAACTCGGAACTCAAAGCGATCACATCTTGCCTCGTAAGCTGTCTTCAATACTTCAACTTCTCTCACTTCCAACTGGTAGTAATCGGATCTCAAATTAATCTTCAAAAAGACTGAAGCACACACTACTGATCAACACATCACTGACACTCAGAAATGGATGTTAATTATTCATTGTCACTTGTTTCAACTGTCTATAATCTAAACACATTCTGGTATTGTCTTCTCTCTTCTTCACAAATTGCACTGTCATACTCTAAGATGATGTACTAGGCCTAATGAATCTAAGGTCTAACAAATCTCGAAGTTGATTCATCAACATTCTCAATTCTTCTAGAAATCATAAGATACAGAGCAATCAAAACATGAGTAAACTCGAAGACGATATCAATAATAAGCTCTTCTTCCCCAACAAGAGACAAACCGGGCAATTCTTCTAAACACTTCTAGGAAAACCATAAACTATTCTAACCTTTTGCGGTCTAATCTTCGTTAAAAAATCAAATCTATCACAATTGCCAAGCAAGCCTGTCAACTAAACTCAATCAACCTTTTACCTCTAAAGCTGGATCAACATTCAATAAGAAGTTCACATCTCTACCTAACACTATAGTCTCACATAAATCTGCAACTTCAAAGCAACTCTCTCTTTATCTCAAAGTTTACCCTAGCTATGTGTTCTACAAGCCAAACCATGTCAAAAGGTACATCAAAACCGTAAAAGACAAATATTTCACATCTACTGGAAACACGTAACCCAGAACCACCAACAAGCATCTTCTGTACATCTTTCTGACCACCACTATCTCCCAAAAGGTCTATCACAAGTGTCCCTAAGTCTAAAATCTCAACAGAGATAGTCTTCGGTCCTCTTGTTTTTTTTTTTCAAGCTGGTTCTTCAACAAAATCTGACTCTTCTAAATTGTTCTTAGAGCATCTCGAAACTTCAAAATTCAATTCTGACCACACACAAACAACCGTGCTGGAAAAAAACTCAGACACACACTGGCCCAATCGCATAGATCGATTCCCACTCACGGATACTGATCGACTATCTTGTATCAAAACCATAGGCTGGACCCCAACGACCACTAACTAACATTCCCGAGTTTCAGATTACTCACACGAGACCCTTACCTTGATCTCGCCAAAAGAACTAAGGTACTCATACCTACCTCTAATACTTCATCGACACATTCAGACTTTGCATACTTGCTAACAACATACAGAAGTATAGATTCAGAATCAATATGAGGAAACAAACCCAAAACTGTACCAAGGCTTATCTATTATAACATCGATACTACTCTAAACCTCTCTCACATGTCTTCACTTCTTTTTACTAACTAATACCAGAAATGATCACATCGTCCCTCCTCAACAGGAATCAACCCCCACACACACGGTCTTGAACAAACAAAGTGCACCTCAACTCCAGTACAACCATACTTCCCTAACTATAGCGATGAACACCCTCAACATCATCCACATTTTCAAAAACCACATCTTCCACTTACCGATTTACGGCCCACACCCTGGCCTTAAACTACTAAAAAGCAATAAATTAACAAAAACAAAAAATTAACATACAACTGGGTTAGCAAAGGGAAGGGTCCAAGTGGCTCAAGTATGATTTCCCTCACTTAAAATCCTTTTTCCGATGTAATAGAAGCAACGAGACTCTACTCAATATGCTTCAAGCAATATATATTCACGATCGAACAAGCATACATCACAACACACTCGATAAACAAGCAAACACGCTTACATGGCACGCAAACACCGTGTAATTACAATGCAGGAACTTAACTTACCTCACTTACCTGCCCAAGGTCTCGGAAACCTTAGGCTCTCATACCAACAAATGTAACCCCCTCGTCTCGGTTTGGCCGGATGACCGGTCCGAGTAGGCTACAAGGGGAAAAACGATGTGAAACCCGTTAAGGTCCCACCTCGGTTAACAACCCTAATTTTTTTTCTCTTTAACTTATCTTCTCTAATGACACAATTAAGTCCTACGTGATCATAACAACGGAATAAAAAGAAGAAGACAATCAACTGAACCCCAAAACAGCAATTAAACGGCCCAATTTTAATCCATTAGACAGGCCGTTTCGAAACACCATTGAGGCGTATCGAAATGCCCTTGACCAGGTCAACTGCCCCAAGCCCATACGAGGAGGCCGTATCGGAACGGAGGTCAACCGTTCCGAAACACCCTCAACGGTCAACTTCTTGTGGTTAACGAGATTTTGACCGTTTCGAAACCCTTAGACCCGTTTCGAAACGCTTTCATCTCGAAAATTTCTCAGATTTCCAGTAGCCAAAATGGTCCGAAACCCGTATCGGAACATGGGCTCTCAGTGGCCAAATCGTATCGAAGCGCGTTCCGATACGGGGTCCCTGAAGCCTTACCCGTTCCGAAACGGCCCAGCTCATTTCGAAACGCGGGCTGTCTGCAACCCTCAAAAACCAAACTTAGGCATTTCTCAACAATTCTAAGGGCCCTAAACGACCCCAAACAACACTCAGCATAAACATACATGATCTAGAGGCATGGATCCTATGACAAACATGCTCAAACACACAAGGCATAAGATGAAACATCCATTCATGGCATTTACATAAAAGCAACAAACTTCAGCAAGACCAACATTTAGACAAAATAAGATAAACAAATCCAAACATGGTTTACAAGCAAGGCATACAACCCAAAAGCCAAATCGATACAACATATGAAAGGAGTCTAACATACCCCTAACAACAACATAACATACTTCGAAGGCTCAAACAACGACACCTATCCCATTGCTTTACAATTACTATCTTACAATTTAAAGATCATACTTGAGCTAACCAAAAGCAACACTTGGAGGCCTTTCCTTGCCCTTGCCACCCACAAGCTATTGATCTGCATTGTCGAACAAAAAAGAGCGTAAGCATAAAAGCTTAGCGAGGGTAAGCTCATAAATCAAACCTTCGACAATGCATGGTCCAAGCACGAGCAACTACCATGATGAAATGCGTGATCTTACCTCCGATCTCAAGAGTCAAATATACATGATGCATGAGCATACATTCAACATTATGCCATGCTCAACAACTCAACAACTCAACATACAATGATACATAACTCAATGTATTAACCACATCATATATCGATTCATAAAGGGAGTCACTTTTCATATCATATAAGCATATATGTATAATCTCATATTGGCATATACATACAATCTCATATTGGCACCTAGCTATGACTCGAATACGCGGATAACATATTGGAACGCATTTCCAACATAACCATTACCTGCGGTGGGATTACACTCATCACCGGTTCTCGTGGAGGGGATTCCACTCATCCTAACGCCCCGTCGATGGGATTCCACTCATCATCGACTAATATAAAGATTTCCGGGCGTACCCATACTCCTCCTTGGTGCCTTAACACCACCAAGGCCACACACGACTTTGACTCTCGTGTGCACACTCATCCTAATGATCGATCATTGTACCCAAGCATACTAGTGCCAATATTAAATAAAATCCACAACCTTTCACCACATCAGTTTCAATATAATTTCCGTGCTTAGCACGTACTCACCATGATCCTCAAAATCATGCAACCACCTCATAACCTCATTTCACAAGCCAACACTACATGTATATCATCCAAACAATTATCACATCATATTTCACACATACGTATATCCACATTATAGTTGTCATCAACATGCATATAACGATGCATTAAGCTATGTCTCAACATTCATGTATATCACATTATACACAATCATCATAAGGCATAACATCAATTAAAGAGTTCATCCAAGGTCTCTAACTAAAGCTTAGGATTAGGCTACCACCCTAACCCTAACTCTAGGTAGGTCTACCAAGCCCAACCTTGTCCACATGCTTGAACCAACCACTTAAAAACTAATTTAAAAACATTAACCACTCACCTTCACCTCCAAGCTCCACTACCAAGCAACCATGGTCTTCAAATTTCTGGATTTGTTCCCAAGGCTTCACCAACACAAAATCTCACTTCTAATCACCTCAACACAAGAAAAACAACTTCAAATCAACTCAAACATCAAAGTAGCTAACCCTGAATACTAATCAAACACCAAACACAACAATTCAAGCATGAACAATCCCCAAAATTACCAAACCCGAGCAGCCCTTATACCCCATCCAAAACTCATGTTTCCAACCTTTTTAGCACCCTAAAATACTTCCAAAACAGCCCCCAACTATTACCCTAACATCAACCCTCAAATTCTAACACAAACCATACCCAAAACTCATCTAAAAACCCTCCTAAAACCCCACCAAAACCCAATTTCGGGAATCCCTTTAAAACACTCTAAAAATCACATATGTTGAACCTTATGGTTCATAAACAACATATCTAACATAAATAAACCGAAAGCCTTGATAAAAACTCATAAAGTTACAACCTTTAACCAAAACTTTGAAAAATCCAAATTCTAAAACTTGAACCAAAATGAAATCTAGTTGTACTTTTAAAGAGAGGAAGATGAGAGCAAGATGGGGATGTATTTACCTTCCAAGTTCGAGCCAAAATGAAGGAGAAAAGAAGGTTGGATAGAACTTGGAGAACCACTCTCCCATTGTCGTGAAAATGAAGAGATGAGGAGGGAGGAAGATGAAAATTTGGTGTTTTAATTTAAAATGGGGGTTTTTAATTTGGAAGTTCAACTATTTACAAAAATGCCATTAAAATGGCTATTGGGCTTAAATATCATAAATTTGGTCCAACACTTTAAATTTAATTTTGCAAAACAAAACCGGGATATTATTTTATTTATTTATTTCTCCCGACCCCCAAACCCGGGTGTTACAGTGGAGCCTTAACGGGTTTTGCCTCGGTTATCCCCGTGTAGCCCACTCGGATCGGTCAAGCGCCCGGACCGGGATGAGGGAGTTACACTTGTTGGTATCAGAGCCTAAGGTTACCGAGACCTTGGGCAAGTAAGTGAGGTAAGTTAAGTTTTTGTATTGATATGCACGGTGGTTGCTTGCTTGTCAAGTACGCTTGATGTATGTTTGCGTGTTTATCAAGTATGCTTGTTGTTTTGTTTGAAGCATGATGTTTAGAGTCCTATTGCTACTATTACATCGAAAAAAGGGATTTTTTAAAGTGAGGGAACATACTTGAGCCACTTGGAAGCCTTCCCTTGCTAACCCAATCGTATTAATGAGCCGGTGGCTGGAGTTGAGACTCATGTGGTAGAGCTTGCTGTTGGAGTTAGAGCTCCTCTACCACCACCACCACCACCACTACCTCCTCAGCCTGAAGTTGGAGGCAAGGATGGAGCTGAGGGAGAGGGACCTCAGGCTGGTCAGGGTGGCCAAGGTCCGGCCGGAATAGATATGGCTCCACTTGTGCAAGCCATAGTGGGAACATTTCAGGCCGCGGTTGCCGGAGCTCAGGCTACAGCTCAACCTAGGGGCGATGAGGCTAGTTTACCGTTGGAGAGGCTCCATAGTCTAGGGGCTGAAGAGTTTAGAGGATCTACACTGGAGAGGTCTGAGTTGTGGTTAGAGAAGACAGTCCGCATCTTAGCTCAGATGGGTTGTGTAGGTGCTCGTAGATTGGGCTATGTGATTTCCTTGCTTCAGGGTGATGCCTACACCTGATGGGTCACCATTACTACCGGAGTTCCTGAGGCTGAGATTGGATGAGACTTCTTTGAGTCTGCTTTCCGAAAAACGTACTTAGGTCCGAGGTATCTAAATGAGAAGAAGCGAGAGTTTATGGCTCTTGTTCAGGGATAGGCTTCTGTGACTGACTATGAGATCCGCTTTGTTCGTTTGAGTTAGTATGCTTCAGAGTTAGTTCCTACTGAGAGGGACCGTTGTAACCATTTCAGATATGAGCTTCATGAGGAAGTTAAGAGGTACACTTTAGCTTCTGATTACTCAGACTTTGATGTCTTGGTTGCTAGTGCCAAGGACATTGAGCATAGCTTGGGGCTGACCAAGCGTTCTGGAGGATCTACTTCTGGTAAGAGACATAACAACTTTGACCGTGGTGATGCCAAAAGGCATCAGGGTGGCAGACAACAGTTTGACCATAAACGTCGCAGTGGCCACCAGGGCCATAGAGGAGGAGGGCGTTTGCCCGAGTGTACACGTTGTGGGAGACAACATTCTGGTGAGTGTTGGGGTAACTTTCATGCTTGTTGGAACTATGGTTCGAGGGACCACTTTAGGAGGGAGTGTCCGCATCAGGCGACACAGGCACCGAACATAGCTCATGCTCTTGCGAGGGCTAATGATTATCAGAGATGCCGTGGGCGCGGTCGTGGCTACTTCCAGCCTAGGGCTGATGCACCTAGGGTAGATGCTCAGAGGAACCTTGCTCATGTTGTGGCAGTACATCCAGAGGCAGGTGGACCAGCGAGAGTCTATGCTCAGAGAGAGGCCGTGAACGACATTGATGTGATAGTAGGTAATTTTGAGTTACAGTCTATGTCTTTGCTTTCTTTGGTTGATTTGGGTTCTACGCATTCCTATATTTTGAGTGAGCATGCACGGAAGTTAGATATACCTGTTGAGATCTTAGATGTAGGTATGCATGTGACTAGCTCCTTTGGTGGGACAGTTGTAGTTAGACGAATGTATAGGAGGTGTCCGCTGAAGATTCAGGGTCACGTGTTTTCTGTTGATATGATGGAGCTTCCGTTTTATGGTTTTGATATTATTTTGGGTATGGATTGGTTGGTTGAGAACCGAGCTAGTATAGATTGTAACCCCCTCGTCCCGATCTGGCCGGATGATCAGTCCGAGTAGGCCACACGGGGAAAACCGAAGCGAAACCCAAAGGGTTCCCCCTCAGTTAGCAACCCTATATTTTTTTATTTTAATCCTGACTAGAGGCGAATTAATTCCTAAGTGATCACGACAACGGAAAACAATCAAAGGGAAACACATTCGAACCACGACCATGCATAACAGTCCATTTTAAGCTTATAAGACAGGCCGTATCGATACACCAATCAAGGGTACCGATACGCCTTGACTTGGTCAACCCAAATAGTCAACTCGTAGAAGACCGTATCGATACAACCCTTGAGCATATCGATACGCCCTCTTCAGTCAACATCTCGTGGTCAACGAGATAAACCCGTACCGATACGCCCCGACACCGTATCGATACACCAAAAACTCCCCAATTTCTCAAAATTCCAGTGACCAAAAACCGTATCGATATGCCCCCGCGTATCGATACGCCCAGCCAAAACTGAGCTCTATAGGCAAGACCGTATCGATACGGCCCTTAGGCGTACCGATACGCCCTGCACTGCAACACACCAAAATTTTCAACTTATTGACCCCAATCACGACTCTAAATGCATTTCTTGACTCTCCTAAGCATATACACACATTTAAGCAATCATACATAAGCCATAAGTAACAATTAATCATGAGACAAGTCATCCATATCATGGCATTCATACAAAGACCATAATTAGCATAATAGGCATTCATAAAGGCTCAAAAGGCCTTGAAAGGCACAAGACAACATGAGAGGTTTGCACACACACACAAAGCAACCTAAGCATCTAAAGCATGCCATCACACACCAACATTCATCATAGTATCTCATGCTTTACAGACTATAATCAATCCAAAACATCAACATTCAAATGAGTCATACAAAGCTCATACAAAAACCCTTGCCACATTGCTAGCTAATAAAAAATTGATAACCGTACTTGAGCCACAAACTTGGAAAGCCCTTCTTGCCTTGCTCCGAGCTAACACCACGCTAATGATCTGCATTATTGAACATTGAGAGCGTAAGCTATAAGCTTAGTGAGGGTGCTCTAAAACGAAAAACATCAACAATGCAGGGTTCAAGCATGTAAATCCTAATCTCACATACAACCTACAATGGCATATAATCAAGTAGACCTAGCTAGTCTTTCAAGTGGCATAATATGGTTTCTCATAATCTACCAAGCTCAATCATCAATATCAACATCACGTAACAACACCATATACCACAATCATATATCACAATACATGAACAAGTTTAATTGGCCACTATTAATTACCCTAATTGTGCGGATTTAAACCTCAACAACACTTTACCTCGGTGGGATTACACTGATCACCGGACCTCGCATGTGTGGGATTCCACTCATCGCCACATGCCCTACGGATGGGATTCCACTCATCATCCCGTAGAAATATATAAAAAGCTTCCGGTGGAATATTACATCACCGTAATCCTCCTTGATGACTTAACGCCATCAAGGCCATGTACGTTTTGACTCAATTTGTGTGCACACTAATCCTAATGATCGATCATTTACAACCGGTAATTTATTTAGTGCCAATTTTCATTATCACATCATATATCATCAACCACAACTCATGCTCATCACATATATACATATCATGATATACATGCACCAATTAACCACAATCACAAGAGCATAGCTAAGTAAGCACAATAGTATTTATGGAGAACAATGGCTAAATTAACAACTTGAATTAAATAGAAGTGGCCTACCAAGCACACTTTACACACACACACTACACATACTCGAACCAAACTTTAAAACAAGTTTGAAACCACTCACCGCCCTTCCTTAGCAATCGAAATAATCCTCCTACGAACCCGGATTCGGTCCCAAAGCCTCTCCAACGCTTCCTCTTGCTTCTAGCCAAACAAAACACACTTATTACACCATAATTCAATGCTAAAACTCAATCACCATCTCACATCACATGTATAAGCCAACATCCTCAAATTCCCAATCCACATAATCACCCAAAATACCAATTTTCGTGCTCCCCTAAAACCTTGCTGAAATTTCCATTTCCAAACCTCCAAATGACCCTCAAAAGGTCCCAAATCACCCTTCTAACATACCTAAACCATCAGCCTTTTGTTTTCAACCTAAAACCCACCAAAAATGGAGTTTTTGACATCTCAAAAATGGGTCTAAGAACCCACTTCGGGTTTTCATTAAAATTCGACCAAATTAACATATAATGTGCATTTTGACATGATTAAACAAAGCCCTAAATCAATTTATCAAAACAAGATGAAAACCCCCTTAAAAACCCAAACTTTAAATCAAACCCTAATTTTCAAAACCTCATATCTTTAAAATCTAAGACCATATTTGGATAGGGAATAGAAAGGAGAGTTAGAAAACATGATTACCTTTGAAAAACACCTTGGATTGAAGAAGATATTAAATGGAATAGTAACTAGTGTTTGGGAGTGTTTGAAAGAGGGGAAAAGGGGCTTTAACGTTGGAAAAGGGGTGGAAGAAGGAAGATGATAACTTTTAATTAAAAGTGCTCTTGCTTTTTGAAAGCTTTGGGTCAAATTACAACATTGGTCTTTCCCTTTTTTACTAAAGCTCAATTATATCCAATTTAGGTTGGATTGATTTTAATTTAATTTTATTGACTCGAACTATAAACCCGGCTAACTCCTAACCCCAACACACGGGCGTTACAACTGTCTCCCACTTAAGGAATTTTGTCCCCGAAATTACCTGACTGAAAGAGATACGGAAACTGCTTTTCCATATCCTCCTTCCTCTCTCAAGTGGCCTCGTCCACACCTCTACGTTTCCACCGCACCTTTACTAACTCAATCGATCTACCCCTCAACACTTTATGTCAGAAGCTAAGATCTCCATTGGTTCTTCCTTATAAGTCAAATCCGGATTCAATTCAATCTCTTCTACGGGCATAGGATGTGATGGATCGGACCTATACTTACGAAGCATCGAAACATGGAACACATCGTGAATCTTCTCTAGCTCGGATGGCAAACGCAACTGATAAGCAACCAGACATACCCTCTTCACAATCTCATACGGCCCTATGTACCTCGGCACATCTTCGTACTTCCAGGATGCATAGAAAACGGGCTACTGTGGGCTTCAGTCAAGATCGTACGTCTCAAGTCACTGTCCTTTGGCACAACTATTCTATATTTGAAACACAAAACCCCATCAGTACTGAAACTGTAGTTTGAAGATCTACCCTCAGCTATATCTTGCATGTGAGGTGACAAAGATCTATCTAAGAGCTGTTTCTCTCGAATCAACTGACCTAGAGTAGGTCTAACCTGAAGCTCGGCTATCAAGCCACCATCTCTGGACAAACTCAATCTAGCAAACATAGCTCTCAAGTCCACGACCATCTTCCTACTCAATGCATCGGCCACTACATTGGCCTTACCCGGATGGTACTCAATAGTAAGATCATAGTCCTTTAGCAACTCTAACCATCTACGCTGTCTGAGGTTCAAATCTCGCTGAGTCATAATGTATTTCAAACTCTTGTGGTCAGTGTACACTGTGCATTTTCACCGTACAAATAGTGCCTCCAAATCTTCAGAGCAAACACAACTGCCGCTAACTCTATGTCATGGGTCGGATAGTTGCGCTCATGGGTCTTCAACTGTCTTGCGGCATAAGCCACTACTCTCCGGTCTTGCATAAGAACACACCCTAGCCCTACATAAGAAGCATCACTGTAAACTACATAATCCTTCACGGACTCAGGCTGAATCAAGATCGGTGCTTGGGTCAAAGCTTCTTTCAATTTCTCAAAGGTTCTCTGTCTTGCATCTGTCTACTCAAACTGAACACTCTTCTGAAGTAACTGTGTAAATGGAGCGGCTAACTTAGAGAAACCCTCTACAAATATTCTATAGTATCCGGCTAAGCCTAGGAAGCTACGTACCTCCGTCACAGACTTCGGTTGCTTCCACTCAACAATGGCTTCAATCTTCTTTGGATCAACTCTAATCCCATCGGCTGACACTACGTGTCCTAAGAAGACTACCTCACGAATCTAGAACTCACACTTGCTGAGCTTCGCATACAACTGATGATCTAGCAAAGTCTTCAAAACAAGTCTCAAGTGTCAGTCATGGTCTTCTTCAGTTCGCGAGTACACCAAAATGTCATCAATAAACACAACTACAAACTGATCTAGATACTGATGAAAAATCCTATTCATCGTGTCCATGAAAGCAGCCGGTGCATTAGTCAACCCAAAAGGCATGACTAAAAACTCATAATGACCATATCTAGTCCTAAAGGCCGTCTTCGGTACATCAACTTCTCTTACCTTTAGCTGGTAGTAACCCGATCTCAAATCAATCTTCAAAAAGACCGATGCTCCTCTCAACTAATCAAACAAGTCATCAATTCTGGGCAACGAATATTTATTCTTCACTGTCAACTGATTTAACTGTCTGTAGTCTATACACATTCTCATGCTTCCATCTTTCTTCTTCACAAACAAAACTGGTGCACCGCAAGGTGAATAACTAGGTCGAATAAAACCCCTATCTGTCAATTCTTGCAACTGAGTCTTCAACTCTTTCAGTTCTTTCGTTACCATACGATACGAAGCAATCGAAATAGGAGCTGAATCAGAATAAGTGTCAATGCTGAACTCTACCTCTCTATCTGGTGGTAACCCTGGCAACTCTTCCGGAAACACACTAGGAAAATCACATACTGTCCGGATGTCCTGAGGTCTAACCTCACTCATGTTAGGGTTCATCACATACGCTAAGTATGCTTCGCACCCCAACTCAACTAATCTCTTAGCCTCTAACACTGAAACCACATTGGACAAGAACTTCACGTTCTCACCCACTACTACAATCTCATAGTCATCTGTGAGCCTCAAGAAAATCCGCTTAGTTTCAAAATCTATCCTAGCTCTATGCTCCGTGAGCCAGTCCATACCCAAAATCACATCAAAACCATAGAAAGGAAGCTCCATCATATCCACTGGAAACACATGTCCCTGAACCATCAACGAACACCTTCGGTACATCTTTCTTACTACTACCGAGTCCACAAAGGAACTAGTAACACTAACTCCTACCTCTAACATCTCACAAGGCAAATTCAAAGATTGTGCGTGCTCACTCAATATGTAGGAATGTGTAGACCCAGAGTCAATCAAAGAAAGCAAACCCAAAGACTGTATCGAGAAGTTACCTGTGATCACATCGGTGTCATGCTAATCTCCACGCTGAGCATAAACTCTGGCTTGACCTCCACCCTCCGGCTGAACTGCAACTACATGTGCTATGTTCCTCTGACCATCGTTCCTCAGCTGGAAGTTACCTCTACCGCGCCCGCGGCCTCTCTGAAAGTCATTGGCTCTAGCAGGAGCCTGAGCTGGTGCCTGTCCCACCTGATGTGGACAGTCACGCCTAATGTGGTCTCTAGCCCCACAACTCCAACAAGAATGAAAATTTCCCCAACACTCACCGATGTGGTTCCTCACGCAAGTAGCACACGTGGGCAACTTCCCACTAGCTCTCTGACCCTGATGGCCCCTATCGTGGTTACCGCCACCACGCCTATGATCATAATGATGTCTGTTGTCCCGATGCCTCTTGGCATCACCTCTATCAAAGTTGCTGGACCTCTTACCCGAACTAGATCCACCAGACCGCCTGGTCAAACTCAAGCTGTGCTCTAAGTCCTTGGCCATCGCGACCAAGACATCAAAATCAGTGTAATCTGAAGCTAGAGTATACGTGTTGATCTCTTCACTCAGCCCATAACGGAAGCGGTTACAACGCTGCACCTCAGTAGGTACAAGCTCAGGTGCATATTGACTCAATCTGACAAACCGGATCTCATAATCTGTCACGGACATACTCCCTTGAAGTAATGCCATAAACTCCCTCTTCCTCTCAACGAGGTATCGCGGACCCAGATACTTCTTGCGGAAAGCTGTCTCAAAGAACTCCCAAGTGATCTCGGCCTCATCCATACCCGTAGTAATGGTGACCCACCAAGTGTAGGCATCACCCTGAAGCAGAGACTCAACACATCCCAACTTGCGCTCACCAGTACATCCTATCTGAGCAAGGATACATACAGTCTTCTCAAACCATAACTCTGATCGCTCTGGAGTAGCACCTCTGAACTCTTCAGCCCCAAGGCCCCGAAGTCTCTCTAAAGGCAATCCAGTGCCCTCACCCTGATGATGTGCTGCCTGACCCCTAGCTACTACAGCCTGAAATGCCCCGACAATCGCTTGAACCAACGGAGCTAAGTCAATCCCGGCCGGTCCTTGTGGTCCCTCTCCCTCGGCCCCGGCCTCACCTCCCACTCCCGGTGGAGGAGGTGGTGGAGGAGCTCCAACTCCAACCACATGCTCTCCCACTTGAGCCTCAACCCTAACTACTGGCTCAACTCCTGGAGCCGCTGCCCGTGGTTCCGGTCGAACCATCCTAGGCCTCCCACGTGGTCTCATGATACAACTAGCAAGGTATAAACTACAACAACAAACAAATAAGGATTACGTTAGCCAAAGCAAGGGTCCAATAGTGCTCAAGTACTTCTTTTCCCAAAAATCTTTTTAAATTAAGTAATAGTAGCAATGGGCACACACTCTACACCGGACACAACAATTCATGCTTCAAGACATCATACGATCACTCAAATATCAAGAATTCATGGCAAGGCATGCATCGAACAACACAATCATTTAACACATTAAGCTTACCTCACTTACCTGCCCGAGGTCTCGGTAAGCTCAGGCTCTGATACCAACAAATGTAACCCCCTCGTCCTGGTCTGGCCGGATGACCAGTCCGAGTGGGCCACACGGGGAAAACTGAAGCGAAACCCAAAGGGTTCCCCCTCGGTTAGCAACCCTATATTTTTTTATATTTTAATCATGACTAGAGGCGAATTAATTCCTAAGTGATCACGACAGCAGAAAACAATCAAAGAGAAACACATTCGAACCACGGCCATGCATAACATTCCATTTTAAGCTTATAAGACAGGCCGTATCGATACACCAATCATGGGTACCGATACGCCTTGACTTGGTCAACCCAAACAGTCAACTCGTAGAAGACCGTATCGATACAACCCTTGAGCGTATCGATACACCCTCTTCAGTCAACATCTCGTGGTCAACGAGATAAACCCGTACCGATACGCCCCGACATGATTAAACAAAGAGGATTTCCTTGAAACTTTCTGATGACTACGAGGTAGTAGTAGTAGGCGAGAACATTAAGTTCTTGTCTAACGTTGTGTCAGCTTTAGAGGCTCATAGGTTGATGGATTCCAGATGTGGGGCTTTCTTAGCTTATGTGATGAATCCGAATAGGAGTGAGGCTAGGCCGAAAGATATTAGAACAATTTGTGATTTTCCGGATATGTTTCCTGAAGAGTTGCCAGGTTTGCCTCCTGACAGAGATGTTGAGTTTGTGATTGAGACTGTTTTAGGGACTACTCTAGTTTCTATAGCTCTGTATCGTATGACTCTGAAAGAGTTGAAAGAATTGAAGAGTCAGTTGCAAGAGTTGTTAGACCGTGGATTTATTAGGCCTAGTAGTTCTCCTTGGGGCGCTCTTGTGTTTTTTGAAAAGAAGAAAGATGATAGTATGCATATGTGTATTGACTACAGGCAGTTGAATCAGTTGACTGTGAAGAACAAGTATCTGTTGCCTCGTATAGATGATCTGTTTGATCAGTTGAGAGGTGCTTTAGTGTTCTCGAAGATAGACTTGAGATCAGGGTACTATCAGTTGAAAGTAAAAGAGTGTGATGTTCCGAAGACAACTTTTAGGACTAGATATGGTCACTATGAGTTCCTTGTGATGCCGTTTGGGCTCATGAATGCACCTGAAGCATTCATGGATATGATGAACAGAATTTTTAGAGACTATCTAGACCGTTTTGTAGTTGTTTTCATAGATGATATTCTTGTGTACTCGAAATCAGAAGAAGAGCATGATGAGCACTTGAGATTTGTTTTGCAGAGATTGTTGAGCAATCAGTTGTATGCGAAGCTTAGTAAATGTGAGTTCTAGATTCAAGAGGTTGTATTTCTTAGCCATGTTGTTTCGGCCGAAGGTACCTGTGTTGATCCATCGATGATTGAGGCTATTGTTGAGTGGAAACAACCTAAGTTCGTGACTGAGATTAGGAGTTTCCTAGGATTAGTCGGTTACTATAGGAGGTTTTTTGATGGTTTCTCTAGAGTAGCTGCTCCTTTGACTAAATTGTTGCAAAAGGGAGTTAAGTTCGAGTGGTCAGATGCAAGGCATAAGGCCTTTGAGAAATTGAAAATAGCTTTGACAAATGCTCCAGTGTTAGTGCAACCAGTTTCAGGTAAAGAATTTGTGATCTATAGTGATGCTTCCTACATAGGTTTAGGTTGTGTTTTGATGCAAGAAAGAAGAGTTGTTGCCTATGCTTCTAGACAGTTGAAGGTTCATGAGAAGAACTATCCTACTCGCGATATAGAGTTAGCCGCAGTTGTGTTTGCGTTGAAGATTTGGCGTCACTACTTGTATGGTGAGAAGTGTATAGTTTACATCGATTATAAGAGCTTGAAGTATTTGATGACTCAGAGAGAGTTGAACTTGAGACAGAAAAGATGGCTTGAGCTGTTGAAAGATTATGATTTGACCATTGAGTACCATCCGAGTAAGGCAAATGTAGTAGCCGGTGCTTTGAGTAGAAAAGTTGCAGTCGAGTTGCGAGCTATGTTTGCTAGATTGAGTGTATCCGATAATGGTGGTTTGATCACCGAGTTGCAAGTGAAGCCTTCTTTGATTTAGTTGATTAGAGAGAAGCAGTTGCAAGATGTGTCTTTAGTTCCTCATGTTTAGGATATAGCCGAAGGTAGACCGACTGAGTATAGTTTCAGTGCTGAGAATGTGTTGTGCTTTAGAGATAGAGTTGTAGTTCCGGGAGATGTTGAGTTGAGACGTATGATTCTGAGTGAAGCACATTCGAGTCCTTTTTCTATGCATCCGGTTAGTACTAAGATGTACCGTGACTTGAAGAATGATTACTTCTGGGTTGGTTTGAAGAAGGATGTAGACGAGTATGTGAGCCTTTGTATGGTTTGTCAGAGAGTGAAGGCAGAACATCAAGTTCCTTCAGGTTTGTTATAGCCTTTGAAGATTCCAGAATGGAAATGGGAGAGGATCATCATGGACTTTGTGTCGGGGTTACCCTTGTCTCCTTCGAAGAAAGATTCTGTTTGGGTGATAGTGGATAGATTCACTAAGTATGCTCACTTCCTAGCAGTGAACACTACGCATTCTTTAGACAAGTGGCAAACTTGTACATCTGTGAGATTGTGAGACTTCATGGAGTTCCGAAGTCTATTGTTTCAGATAGAGATCCGAGATTCACTTCGAGGTTCTGGGGTTGTTTGCATAGTGCTCTAGGTAGCCGTTTGCATTTCAGTACTTCTTATCATCTGCAGTACGATGGACAATCTGAGCGAGTGATACAAATTCTAGAGGATATGCTCCGTTGTTGTGTGATTGACTTCCAGGGTTCTTGGGAGAAGCACTTACCTTTAGTTGAGTTTGCGTACAACAACAGTTATCAAGCTAGTATTCAGATGGCTCCCTATGAGGCTTTGTATGGTAGATGGTGTAGGACTCCGATTTGTTGGGCTGAGACGGGTCAAAGGTTGTTACCTATGCCAGATTTGCTCAAGGGAACTACAGATAAAGTGAAGTTGATTTACGACCATTTGAAAGCAGCTTCCGATCGTCATAAGTCTTATGCAGATTTGAAGAGAAAAGAAATTGAGTTCTCCGTGGGTGAGAAAGTGTTTCTGAAAGTATCTCCGTGGAAGAAGGTGATGAGATTTGGCCGGAAAGGCAAGTTGAGTCCGAGGTTCATTGGTCCGTATGAGATAGTTGAGCGGATTGGGCCTGTAGCTTACCGTTTGAGATTGCCTTCTGAGTTAGAGAAGATCCATGATGTGTTTCATGTGTCGATGCTTAGAAGATATAGATCAGATCCTTCTCATGTTATGCCTGTTGAGGAGATAGAGTTAAATCCAGATTTGTCTTACAATGAAGAGCCTGTTGAGATACATGCTTCTGATAGAAAGGTGTTGCGTGGCAAGATCATAGAGTTGGTCAAGGTGTTGTGGAGGCATAGAGGTGTGGAAGAGGCCACGTGGGAGAGGAAAGCTGATATGCTTGAACAGTTTCCGTATCTGTTTATGTCAGGTAATTTCGGAGACGAAATTCCTTAAGTGGGGGAGAGTTGTAACACCCGAGTTTGGGGGTCGAGTGAAATAAATTAATTAATTAATGTTTCGGTTTTATCTTGCAAAATTAAATTTAAGGTGTTGGGCCAATTTTAATATTTAAGCCTAATAGCTATTTTAATGGCATTTTTGTAAATAGATGACATTTCCAAATAAACTCATTCATTTTATTATATTTCAAACAAACAAAATTTTTATCTTCTTCTTCTCCAACAAAGATCAACGGCATTCCCCCCCCTCTTCTATGGATTTCACTATTCCATCTTCTTTCTGCCTCATTTTGGCTAGGTTTTGAAAGGTAAATACATCCCCATCTTGCTCTCATCTTCCTCTCTTTGAAATTACAATTAGTTTTCATTTTGGTCTATGTTTTGAGAATTTGAGTTTTTGAGCTTTTAAGTTAAAAATCCAAACTTTGTTGTTCTATGTTGAAGTTTTTGATTCCTTGTTAGTATTTATGTTATTAGCAACCCAAATGGTCCAACATATGTGATTTTTACTTGGTTTTATAAACTTTCCTGGATTTGAGTTTTCATGGGGATTTAGAAGGGTTTTAAGGGAGTTTTTGGGGTTGTTTTATGTTGGGATTTGAGGGCTGATGTTAGTATGGTATATAAGGGTCACTTTGGGTGTGTTTGATGATCATTTGGTTGTTTGAAATGGAAGATTTCAGTGGGTCTTGAGGGCTGCTCGGGAATTTTGTTTTGAGCATGAAATTGGTGTTAAATTGCTTGGAAATGTTAATCCGCGTTGTTCCGACGACTAGTAATTGATTGTTGGTGTTTTGTTTGTGTTTGGATTTGGTTAGAATCAAGGTTTAACATCAGTGAGACATCAAAAGTGAATCCGGAAGCTTGAAGGTGTTGGTTGCTTGATAGTTGAGCTTGGAAGTGAAGGTGAGTGGTTTAATGCTTTCAAAATGGTTTTGAGTATTTGGATTAGAGTGGTAGCCTAATCCCAAGCTTTAATTAGAAACTTTGGTTGCACTATTTAATTATTGTTTATGCCTCATGATGATTTGTGTTGGTGATGGTTGTGTATAAATGTGTTATACATATATGTTGAGGCATGATATTGATGCATTGTGATATGCATGTGGATTGTTCATGATTGTGATCATGGTGAGTACGTGCTAAGCACGGAAGTGATATGAGATGTTGTGGATTTTGTTTAATGTTGGCACTAGTATGCTTGGGTACAAATGATCGAGCATTAGGATGTTAGTGTGCACAAGAGAGTCAAATGCGCGCGTGGTCTTGATGATGGTAGTCATCAAGATGGAGTACGAGTTCGCCTGGAAAACCTTTATATATATATTAGTCGATGATGAGTGTAATCCCATCGACGGGGCGTGAGGATGAGTGGAATCCCCTCCGCGAGAATGGTGATGAGTGTAATCCCACCATGAGGTAAAGTAGTTGTTGGATGTGAGTTCCAACGTGTTTATTCGCGTATTCGAGTCATAGCTAGGTGCCAATATGAGTTGATATGTGATCAATATGATATGGAATGTGATTTCCTATTGGACTATTATATGTGTTTACATATGATTTGGATTTGAGCTTGTTGAGCATGACATACTATTGGATAATTGTTCATGCATCATGTAAATTTGGCTCATGTGGATCGAAGGTAAGACCATTCATTCTACCTTGGTTGTGCTCGTGCTTGGACCCTGCATTGTCGAGGTTTGTTTTTAATGAGCTTACCCTCACTAAGCTTTATGCTTACGCTCTCTTTTGTTCGACAATGCAGATTCGTAGCTCGTGGGTTGCTAGTGCAAGAAGGGGCCTCCAAGTGTGCCTTGTGGTGCTATCTTAGCTAACAAGTTTGGATATTTTAGTTATGATGTAATGGTCAAGCAATGGGACATGTAATTGTGGTGTGATGCTTTTGAAGTATGTTGAAGTTGGTTTGTTTAGGAGCATGTTTAGACTCCTTACTATGTTGTTTTTGATGTGGCTTGTTGATGCCATGTTTGGGCTGTAAAACCATGTTTAAATTGCCTTTTATGAATGCTTTATGTTTGGTTGCTAAGGCATGAACCTTATATATGCTATGTATGTCTCCTTTTGAGTAAAAGCATGAATCCCTTGAATGAATGATGCTTGTTCGTGTCGGGTGCCTCGCATGCTTAGATTTTGGTTGTTTAGTGTTGTATGTATGTTTGAATATGACTAGGGAAGTCTTAAAATGCATCTAGAGTCGTGTTTGAGAGTCTTAGGCTTTAAACTTGAGCATTGTAGTGCAGGGCGTATCGATACGACTAAGGGCCGTATCGATACGGTCCTACCATTTTGGACTCAAGTTTGGCCTAGCGTACCAATACACGAGGGCGTATCGATACGCCATTTCCTCACTGGAAATCCGAGATATTGGGGAGAGTTTGGCGTATCGGTACGGGTCTAGGGTATATCGATACGAGTTTGTATCATTGACCTCGAGATGTTGACTGAGGAGGGTGTATCGATACTCCCAAGGGCTGTATCGATACGGTCTCCCTGGTTGGACCTTGGGTCGTTAACTTGGTCAAGGCGTATCGATACGGCCTGCTTTAAAAAGGTAAAATGGGTTGTTTTATGTCTTATGTTCGTTTGTTCGCTTTGCTCGTTGCTTCCGCTGTCGTTTGTTCACCTAGGATATATAATAAGGCATCTAGAAAAGATAATTAAAGAAAAAGTTTTCCTTGGGTCGGTAACCGAAGTGGAGCCTTAACAGGTTTTGCCTCGGTTATCCCCGTGTAGCCCACTCGGATCGGTCAAGCGCCCGAACTGGGACGAGGGGGTTACATTTTTTCTTAAACCTTGATAATACAAGTTACAGACAAAATTATTCAAACCTAAATCTCCTAAAATGAACATTATTATCTTTTCCGTTAAAATCACTAATTGGTTTCAAAATATTAATCTCTTTTTAAATGGTTAAATATTATTTCTTGACATTGTTGGGCCTTTGGGCTTTGGCCTCCTCGAAATTACTTTTTTCCAACTTTGTGATATCATTATTTTTAGTCTTAACTACAAAATAAATGCCTAAATTATAATATTTTATGAGATATATGCCTAAAGTTTTTATGGCTGAAGTAGGTGCATAAAGTTTTTTTTTTCTGACCAAAATAGGTGTCTTAGTTAACTTTAAAAAGTCAAAAATAAAACTTTAGGCACTTATTTCAGCCAAAAAAATACGTTAGACACCTATAAAAAAGGCATAATTTGATTATTTTTTTTTGTAGTTAAGCCTTGTTTTTAAGATAAGATGAGTAGATGATCGATGTTGTCATGATTTATATGATTTTACCTACATGTGAGACTTTTGATAAATGACCTTGACCATTTCATTATTTTGTCATAACTATAGATGCACCTTGGATTGTTATCGCATTCCGGTGAATCTACGCTGGTTTGCACCATTGCTCGTCTTGTTGAGGGACTCTGGATCGTAGAATTTGAACATATCCGACGTGAAGCAAATTACGATGCCGACCTCCTCGCCAAACTTTCTGCTAATGACGATGGTTTTATTCAACTCTTCCTGAATCCGCCTTCGACTATAGTTCTTGTTCTAAGTCGCGACCTCAGTTGTCTGGCTTACTATCGTAGCTAGTCATTTTATGTAAACGTTGGTGGTTCAACATGACGATTCACTCTTTTTTTATTTCCGAAGAAAAATGAGTGTTTTAGTTAGAGGAGGGGAAGAAATGATGAAACTAGTGAAAATAATGTAGTTAAAAAAAAGAGAGGTAGTCTCATATTTATTGTTGATTCTAGGCTTAATACCCAAATATATGTCCAAATTATGCTTGTGGATCATGGTGCATAAATTATTTTTAGCACTAAATAGGCGCCTAAGGTTTTAATTTTGGTCATTTTAGGTGCCTAACTGTTAATAAAAGTCTTAAACGTCAGATAGGTGCCCAAACTATACACTTTTTTCCAGTTAGGTGCCTAACGTTTGTTTCGGGCCACTTAGGTGTCTAACGTTTCATTCCGTAACCCATTTTAGGTTTTAGCTGTGACGGACGTTAAAATTTTCCGTTAAGGGACACATGGCATGTTTTTAGATTTTCTGATATTAAAAATAATAAAAAAATAAAATAAATTAATAAAATATCTTAAACCCATCTTCTTCCCCATCAAACTACCCCTCCCCCTGTTCTTCTTTCCTCTCCTCTTCACCGTTGAACCACATTTCCTTTTATCACATGATAAAAGAGAACAACATCCTTTAAAATGCAAACCCAAGCCTGAAATGGGAAATCAAGACAACCCCAGAAAGATTTAGCAATGTGAAACTGATTACTCGGAAACTCCCCACATCGAGGATGGGAATCGAGCAAAACTTCTCCTAGTTTTTCATTCTGGATCAGAGAGATGTAATGTGAAAAGACACTGTTCATGTATAAAAGTATTGTTGCCCCCATTTTAGTTCCGAAATCCGGTAAAATCAAGATGTGTACTTGAATGCCTGAGGAGGCTGAGGTTCGTCATCAACTGCCATGGCTGATGAAGAACTCTGTTGTCCTGCAGCTGCAGATGAGCCACCGGCTGGGGATGCTACAGATGTGAGTGAATCTGTTAGAAAGAGCTCCTCCGGTTCATTGGGGCGCATGTCTCCGAGAAGAACAAACCTGGATGGTGCCGACTTCACAGGCACGTATCGGCTGTCTTCCAAAAACTTTATGAACTTCTCCTGAGCAGGAACCACTCTTGCTGGGTTGGTCAAAATTTCAAATGATGGCTCGGGCTCGGATTTCTTCTCCGGAGGGTTATCAAACTGTCCAGTATAAAGAATCATTGAGATATTTCATCACCTGATCTTAATATCAAAACAACACAAATTTGCATCATAATGTAAGCAACAATGCACTTGAAGAGATATTTCATCGTAATGAAAAGGTCCAACCGGAATAGAACCAGATTACAAGTTGCAGCAAATTCTAATATTCTGAAATTATAATTAGACCGCCAAGTAACTTAAATGATGGCCAGTCCACAAAAGGAAATGTGGTTCAACGGTGAAGAGGAGAGGGAAGAAGAACATGGGAAGGGGAGGGGTGGTTTGATGGGGAAGAAGATGGGTTTAAGGGATTTTATTAATATATTTTATTTTTTATTATTTTTAATATCAAAAAAATCTAAAAACATGCCACGTGTCCCTTAACGGAAAATTTTAACGTCCGTCACGGCTAAAACCTAAAATGGGTTACGGAATGAAACATTAGGCACCTAAGTGGCCCGAAACAAACGTTAGGCACCTAACTGGAAAAAGGGGTATAGTTTGGGCACCTATCTAACGTTTAAGCCTAATAAAAAACTGTTAACCAATTAAAATGTGACAAGTGACATGTTTTAATTTCTTTTAATTAATTTTTAAATAAAATTCAATTTTTTTAAAAATTTAATAGTTTTAGATTTTTATGAAACAGTCCCAAATCCCTAACCAAAAACCCTCAAATTACCATCGTTGTCGACGTTTACTGCCTGGCCGAAGACCACCACATCCGTTTCCCCCAACTACCCATCGCCAATAATCGACTGTAGGTGTGCTAATGACTTCCTTTTCGCAATCTTGGCTTCTTTCGACTTTAGGAAGCCGATTGACACACTTACCGCCGGTTACCGGCGATGAGTGGTTGGGAAAAACGGTCGTGGTGGTCTGACGGTGGATATGGGGGCGTCGATGTGACCATCGGCGGTGGATTCGGGTGGGGAAGTTAGGGATTTCGAATTTATGGGCTATTTTGTGAGTTTTAGGAAATTTAGGGGTTTTTTTTTTAAAATAAGTTAAAAATAAATTAAATTAAAAAAATTACTTTTTAATAAAAATAACCGTACCTAACGGCCAGGCACCTAAAATGACCAAAATTAAAACTTTAAACATCTATTTAGAGCTAAAAATAGTTTAGACACCAAAAATAATTCACAAACATAGTTTGAGCACCTATTTGGGCATGAAGCCTTGATTCTATAATAATTGCTTCTAACGACATTGGGGAAAGTCTTCTTATCTTCCCGACTGTTTTTTTGGTTTATTTTTATTTTTTAAAAAAATCACACTAAAATTGACAAGATGTCTTGAAGACTTTTCTTGATGTTGAGACTAAAATGAAAGGAAGACAAATTTGAGAGGTTGAAGTGAGACATAGAGAAGTTAAGGAACCGAGTTAAGAAATTGAGCGGCAACAACACATTAAATGCTTCTTTCGACTCTATTATTGAAACAATTACTTTCAATCCTCGTAATTTCAATTTCCTTTCAATTTAGTCTTAAAAAAATGTAACAAAGTCGTCAAGCAAGTATGACGACTTTTCCTTTATTGTAAAAATACGAAGATTATGATAATCACCGTAAATCAACCCCGAGTTTCTAAATAATCCTCAACCAACCTCATTTCAGTTATTTTCTTCCAACTAATTTAGTTCACTACATTTACCAAAACATAAGTATTTGTGGCTGAAAAGGGAAGAATAGTTTTTTTAGAGGACGAAATTCCCTATTATCAATAAAATCATATAGTGGATTGGACAAGTAGCTGAAATAATGAATGAAGTTAGTGGATCCCAGTAATAGATACTACAATAAAATATTAAGGGTATAACAGTAATATTTTGCCTAGAAATAAATATTGTCAGGTTTATAATAATTCATTTATTTTTTTGAAATTATAATTAAATTATCTAAAATTAAAATAAACTCTCTTGATATTTGATCATGATTTTGTCCCTATACATTATAAACATTTTGTTGTATAATTATAAGGATGAGTCTACCACGTGTGTCTAACACCACTGAAGACTACTAACGTTGAATATTGTTGAACACCATTAAATTAATTAATAAAGATTAAAAATTTCAAGGACTCAACATACAATTAATAATTATTTAAAATAAATTTTCAATTAAATTATTTTTATATATATTATATTTTAATATTTATTTTTAAATAATTAGACCAAATACCAACCCTAAATTAAAAACTCTAAATCTTTTTCCTTTGTGATTGAAATTTTACTAAAATACTAAATTGATCCAAATGCATTACAACTTATGATTATATTTTTATATTAAACTTTAATACATATTTGGCTCTTCGGTTTGGTAACATGTTGCAATTTTAACATTTACTTTTTGGTAGAATTGAAGTTTGGATATCAATTTGGGATAAAATCAAAGGAAAAATATTTAGTTTTTTTTAATTGAGGGTTGGTATTTGATTCAATTATTTGAAAATAAAAAATAAAAATATAATATATATATATGAAAAATAATTTAGTTGAAAATTTATTTTAAATAATTATTAATTGTATGTTGAGTCTTTAAGATTTTTAATCTTTATAATTAATTTAATAATAGTGTTGAATTTTTCTAATTTTAAATAGTTAAACTTAAGTTAATTGCTATTATTTATACATATTTTATGCCGAATGGAAAAGATGACTCATGTGAGTCGTGACTATTATAAAATAAACCTAATACCCTCATCACTCTAAAGCACTTTTTTTTCTTTCATAAAATAAAACAAGTCTTTTCTCTTTCATAAAATAAAACAAGTCTTTATATACACCAAAACTACATCCGCTTTTTTTCTTTCTTTATAAACGATCTGAAGTTCTAATTTTTTACTCGATAAATATGATTTTATTTAGTAAGAATAAACTCATACAAATCTTGGACTTAAATTGTATACTTCGTTAAAACTTCCCTAATTTTAATTAGAGTGTAACGCACGTGTTTTGGGGTTAGGAGTTAGCCGGGTTATAGTTCGAGTCAATAAAAAATTAATTAAATCAATTCAACTTAAATAAAGACCCAATTAAGCTTTAGTAAAAAGGGGAGGGACCAATGTTGTAATTGGACCCAAAAGTTTTAAAAAGCAAGACAACTTTAAAATAAAGTTGTCATCTTTCTCACCTTTTCCCATCTTTAATGTTAAACACCCCAAACCCTCTCCAAAACCCTCTCAAAGCTTGTTTACTATTCCATTGGATTGCAACCTCAATTCAAGGTATTTTTGAAAGGTAAAATCATTTTCTTACTCTCCTCTTTATCCCCTATCAAACCATGGTCTTAGATTTTAAAGATATGGGGTTTTGAAAATTAGGGTTTGTTTTAAAGTTTGGGTTTTTAAGGAGTTCTTCATCTTGTTTTGATAAATTGAGTTGGGGCCTTGTTTACCCATGTTAAAATACACATTATATGTTAATTTGGTTGAATTTTGATGGAAATCCGAAGAGGGGTTTTAGAGCAAATTTTAAGGTGTCAAAACTTGGGTTTTTGGGAGGTTTAAGGTTGAAATTGAAGGGCTGTTGGTTTAGGTATATTAAGAAGGTGATTTGGGGCCTTTTGGGTGTCATTTGGATGATTGAAAGTGGAGTTTTCAGCCAAGGTTTGAAGGAGTACGAAATTGTTATATTTGGGGATTTACTTTGGTTAGAAATTTTGGATGAGGTTGGTTTGAATTCAAAGGTTATGTGTTGATTTAATATTAGCATTCATTGTGGTTGTTGGTTGTGTTTTTGGTTGGCTAGAAGCAAGAGGGATCGTCGAAGAAGCTTTGAGACCAAATCCGGGTTCGTAGGAGGATTTTTTCGGTTGCTAAGGAAGGGCGGTGAGTGGTTTCAAACTTGTTTTAAAGTTTGGTTTGAGTGTGTGTAGAGTGTGTGTATGGAATGTGCTTGGTAGGCCATTTCTTTATTTCAAGTTGTTAACTTTATCCTTTGACTTCATTACATGCTATGGTGTATTTGCCTATCTATGCTCTTGTGTATTGTGGATAATTTGGTGCATATATATATCATGAAATGTATATATATGGTGAGCATGGAATGTGGTTGATGATATACGATGTGGTTATGAAAATTGGCACTAAATAAATTACCGGTTGTAAATGATCGATCATTAGGATTAGTGTGCACACGAATTGAGTCAAAACGTACGTGGCCTTGATGGCATTAAGTCATCATGGAGGAGTACGATGATGTAATATTCCACCGGAAGCTTTCATTTATTTCTACGGGATGATGAGTGGAATCCCATCCGTAGGGCATGTGGTGATGAGTGGAATCCCGCACATGCAAGGTCCGGTGATGAGTGTAATCCTACCGAGGTAAAGTGTTGTTGAGGTTTAAATCCGCACAATCGAGGTAATTTAAAGTGGCCAATTAACTTGTTCATATACTGTGATATGTGATGTTGATATATGATGGTGGTATATGGTGTTATTACATGATGTTGATGTTGATGATAGAGTTTGATAGATTATGAGAAACCATATTATGCCACTTGAAAGACTAGCTAGGTCTACTTGATTATATGCCATTGTAAGTTGTATGTGAGATTAGGATTTACATGCTTGAACCCTGCATTGTTGATGTTTTTTGTTTTAGAGCACCCTCACTAAGCTTATAGCTTACGCTCTCAATGTTCAACAATGCAGATCATTAGCGTGGTGTTAGCTCGAGGCAAGGCAAGAAGGGCTTTCCAAGTTTGTGGCTCAAGTACAGTGGTTAATTTTGTATCAGTTAGCAATGTGGCAAGGGTTTTTGTATGAGCTATGTATGACTCATGTATGTCGTTGTTTGATTTGGCCTTGGTTTGTAAAACATGATATGCTATGATGTATGCTTGTGTGTGGTGGCATGTCTTAGATGTTTAGGTTGCCTTGTTATGGTGCAAACCTCTTCTATGTTATCTTGTGCCTTTTAAGGCCTTTGAGCACCATGTATGACTTTAAATGCTAAATTGTCTTTTGTTGGAATGCCAAGTATGGATGCCTTGTTCATGTTTGAATGCTAAGTTGCTTATATGATTTGTGCATCACCTTGTGTTGGTTTCTGCCCTTTTGCTTCATGTTAAAGCATGCTTTTATGGTTGGTTTGCCTTAGGATTGATGCTAGTGTGTTGGTTGAGGTTTTAGAGGGATTTAGAGGCCTCCTTGTGCCTTAAATCAGCTCAAACCTGTAAGTTCGTAGCAGGGGTATCGATACGGTTGGCCCCGTATCGATACAACCTTTTTGTTTCAGGCCTCGTGTTTCGATACGCGAGGGGGCGTATCGATACCTTTTTGGTCACTGGTGCTACTGTCCATTTCGGTGTCGATACGGGCCTTTGGCGTATCGATACGGTCATCTTAGCGTTGACCGTGGGAAGTCAACCGTTGGGGAGGGTATCGATACACTCCTTGGGCGTATCGATATGGTCTCCACGGGTTGACTCTGACCAGTTGACCTAGTCAAGGGGTATCGATACACCCCTTAAGTGTATCGATACCGCCCGCAGTTTAAGTTTAAAATTGGGCTGTAAAATGTTAGTTTGAGTTCGTTTGTTTGTCTCGTGAATGTTGTTCCGCTGTATGATCATATAGGATTAAATACTCATCTAGACAAGATTTAAAATGAAAAAAATAGGGTTGTTAACCGAGGGGGAATTCTTAAGGGGTTTTCACTCGGTTTTCCCCGTGTAGCTCACTCGAACCGGTCATCCGGCCAGACCGGGGCGAGGGGGTTACATAGAGGAAAAATACAACACAACTAGATCTAAACTAGGATATTGAAAAAAATCAACAATCCAAACAAAATACAGAATTAAAGAAGCAAATATGCTAAAAGAAATAGAGCACTTGAGCACAATTCCTTTCCAGCTCTAACAAATGCTGAGATGCGAATTTGTACAAATTGAGATAATATGGTTGTTGCGTGTAAAATAGTCTATCGCAATGGTAGTGCAAGTGTACACGACGCAAGTAGTAAAGTGATACGAAGTATCGGATATCGTATCCACAGGGATTGGGCTAATAGTTTCACCTTAGTTCACTGCACGAAGTAAAGAAAATATTTGAGAAAGTTGTCACGACAATAGTAGAGTAAACGTAAATAAAAGAGTAGAAATATCAAGATAGAGAGAATGGGCTGGTATTGATTGCTCAGTAGTGCAGGTATTGCAGAGTTTAGGAAATCCAGTTCTATCGTCGCGCCCGTCGCGGCAGCACCTGTCTCGGCAGCAGTCCGTTGATCGTCGCGGCAGCAAACGCTCAACTCAGTACATTCAAGTTTGGCAAGAATCCCAGATCTGCCTTGGCCTATCCCTAGGTCCAAGTCTGTCGATGATCACGTCTTGATGATACCTCCCAGCGTGAATCGAAGGATGAACACCAATGTGTATGAATTCTTCTTTAGCCACTTAACCTCGTCCTATCCCTAGGCACAAGATAGTTCAACTATAAACTAGAGAACTTGCTCTTATTTCTTTCGTATACTTAACTCTCCCGATGCTAAGTAAATAGATAACCTCACAATGCTCTCCCGATGCTCTTACAAGATATTAATAACCAAAATAAGAGAACATGAAGTTTATTTTATTGAACTGAAAATTCCTAAAACAAAACAACCCTTGCAACTACTTTACAAATCAACCCGTGGCCCTAAGGGGAATTTAGAACATGTCGACGGCGGGTAAACGGCTAGGGATTTTTGTTGTCGGTTATGGGGTATTCGGCTATGCCCCACTAGATTAAAATATATGCCCTTATATAAGCTTTGGGCTCAAGTTATCTAAGTTAACAAGGATTACAACTTTAATTAAAAGTATGATTCTAATAAAGACTTAATCTTCAAGGAACCTATTTTCCAGCCGTCCTCCTTGTTTCTTGGGATTTTCTCTCCTTGAGCTTTGGGCTTGACATATCTTTTGATCCGGGGCTTGGAAAATATAAGGTTTTCACACGACAGACGAGCAGAATTTTCTCTATCTATCGATGTCCACTTTGCTTTTTCTCCACTAACTTGTTGTCGTCCTCTGTTGTCACGGAAGCACCATGGCAGCATCGTCCTCTTTGTCTGCTTGTCCAGTTCAGCTCTTCTGCTTCTCTTCCCCGCGCTTGCCTTCTCCGTCTACTATGGCGGCAACCTGCAAAATTAGCCATCTTTTAGTAGAATCTGTGCCTTTAATATATTTGTGATGTTTTGCTGTAAACTAACCTAAATGTAATGAAATGATGCTTGAATGCAGCAGAAATATGGGTTAAAAAGGGTGTAAATAATAGAACTTTTACACACTCAACACACCCCCAAACTCAAGTTTTTGCTTGCCCTCAAGCAACTAAGACCTAAAAGAAAAATAAAATATTTTTGTTTTGGCTTTCAAACAGTGAACTTTCCCTTACCCATCGTTCGTTCCCTGTGGCGACAGCAACCTGTCGGATAATTTAGGATGTTTAGGTTGCCTTGTTATGCTATGATGTATGCTTGTGTGTATGCTTGTGTGTGGTGGCATGTCTTAGATGTTTAGGTTGCCTTGTTATGGTGCAAACCTCTTCTATGTTATCTTGTGCCTTTTAAGGCCTTTGAGCACTATGTATGACTTTAAATGCTAAATTGTCTTTTGTTGGAATGCCAAGTATGAATGCCTTGTTCATGTTTGAATGCTAAGTTGCTTGTATGATTTGTGCATCACCTTGTGTTGGTTTGTACCCTTTTGCTTCATGTTAAAGCATGCTTTTATGGTTGGTTTGCCTTAGGATTGATGCTAGTGTGTTGGTTGAGGTTTTAGAGGGATTTAGAGGCCTCCTTGTGCCTTAAATCAGCTCAAACCTGTAAGTTTGTAGCAGGGGTATTGATACAGTTGGCCCCATATCGATACGACCTTCTTGTTTCAGGCCTCGTGTTTCGATACGCGAGGGGGCGTATCAATACCTTTTTGGTCACTGGAGCTACTGTCCATTTTGGTGTCGATACGGGCCTTTGGCGTATCGATACGGTCATCTTAGCGTTGACCGTGGGAAGTCAACCGTTGGGGAGGGTATCGATACACTCCTTGGGCGTATCGATACGGTCTCCACGGGTTGACTCTGACCAGTTGACCTAGTCAAGGGGTATCGATACACCCCTTAAGTGTATCGATACCGCTCGCAGTTTAAGTTTAAAATTGGGCTGTAAAATGTTGGTTTGAGTTCGTTGTTTGTCTCGTGAATGTTGTTCCGCTGTATGATCACATAGGATTAAATACTCATCTAGACAAGATTTAAAATGAAAAAAATAGGGTTGCTAACCGAGGGGGAATTCTTAAGGGGTTTTCACTCGGTTTTTCCCGTGTAGCTCACTCGGACCGGTCATCCGGCCAGACTGGGGCGAGGGGGTTACATTTGTTGGTATCAGAGCCTGAGGTTACTGAGACCTTGGGCAGGTAAGTGAGGTAAGCTTAATGCATTAAATGATTGTGTTGTTCGATGCATATCTTTCCATAAATTCTTGAATATTTGACTGATCGTATGATGTTTTGAAGCATGAATTGTCATGTCTGGTGTGGAGTGTGTGCTCATTGCTACTATTACATAATTTAAAAATATTTTTGGAAAAAGGAGTACTTGAGCACTATTGGACCCTTGCTGTGACTAACGTAATCCTTATCTGTTTCTTGTTGTAGTTTATACCTTGCTAGCTGTAGCATGAGACCACGTGGGAGGCATAGGATGGTTCGACCGGAACCACGGGCAGCGGCTCCAGGAGTTGAGCCAGTAGTGAGAGTTGAGGCTCAAGTGGGAGAGCCTGTGGTTGGGGTTGGAGCTCCTCCACCACCATCACCTCCTCCACCGGGAGCGGGAGGTGAGGCCGGGGTCGAAGGAGAGGGACCACAAGGAGGCCAAGGACCGACCGGAATTGACTTAGCTCCGTTGGTTCAGGCTATAGCCGGGGCATTTCAGGCTGCAGTAGCGGGAGGTCAGGCAGGTCGTCATCAGGGTGAGGGCACTGGATTGCCTTTAGAGAGACTTCGGGGCCTTGGGGCCGAAGAGTTTAGAGGGGCTACTCCGGAGAGGTCAGAGTTGTGGTTTGAGAAGACTGTCCGTATTCTTGCTCAGATGGGATGTACTGGTGAGCGCAAGTTGGGATGTGTTGAGTCTCTGCTTCAGGGTTATGCCTACACCTGGCGGGTCACTGTTACTTCGGGTATGGATGAGGCCGAGACCACTTGGGAGTTCTTTGAGAAAGCTTTCCGTAAGAAGTATTTGGGTCCGCGATACCTCGATGAGAGGAAGAGGGAGTTTATGGCATTGCTTCAGGGGAGTATGTCCGTGACCGATTATGAGATCCGATTTGTCAGATTGAGTCAGTATGCACCTGAGCTTGTACCTACTGAGGTGAAGCGTTGTAACCGCTTCCGATATGGGCTGAGTGAAGATATCAAGACGTATACTCTAGCTTCGGACTACACTGATTTTGATGTCTTGGTCGCGAGGGCCAAGGACTTAGAGCACAATTTGAGTTTGACCAGGCGGTCAGGTAGATCTAGTTCGGGTAAGAGGTCCAGCAACTTTGATAGGGGTGTTGCCAAGAGGCATCGAGACAACAGACATCATTTTGATCATAGGCGTGGTGGCGGTAACCACGGTAGGGGCCACCAGGGCCAGAGAGCTGGTGGGAAGCTGCCCACATGTGCTACTTGCGGGAGGAACCACACCGGTGAGTGTTGGGGAAATTTTCATTCTTGTTGGAGTTGTGGTGCGAGAGACCACATTAGGCGTGACTGTCCACATCAGGTGGGACAGGCACCAGCTCAGGCTCCTGCTAGAACCAATGACTTTTAGAGAGGCTGCGGGCGCGGTAGAGGTAACTTCCAGCCGAGGAACGATGGTCAGAGGAACATAGCACATGTAGTTGCAGTTCAGCCAGAGGGCGGAGGTCAGACCAGAGTTTATGCTCAGCGTGGGGATCAGCATGACACCGATGTGATCGCAGGTAACTTCTCGATATAGTTTTTGGGTTTGCTTTCTTTGATTGACTCTGGGTCTACACATTCCTACATATTGAGTGAGCATGCACGGTCTTTGAATTTGCCTTGTGAGATGTTAGAGGAAGGAGTTAGTGTTACTAGTTCCTTTGGGGACACTGTAGTACTTAGGAAGATGTACCGAAGGTGTCCGTTTATGGTTCAGGGGCATGTGTTTCCAGTGGATATGATGGAGCTTCTTTTCTATGGTTTTGATGTGATTCTGGGTATGGATTGGCTCACGGAGCATAGAGCTAGGATAGATTTTGAGACTAAGCGGATTTCTTTGAGGCTCACAGATGACTATGAGATTGTAGTGGTGGGTGAGAACGTAAAGTTCTTGTCCAATGTGGTTTCAGTGTTAGAGGCTAAGAGATTAGTTGAGTTGGGGTGTGAAGCATACTTAGCGTATGTGATGAACCCTAACATGAGTGAGGTTAGACCTCAGGACATTCGGACAGTTTGTGACTTTCCTAGTGTGTTTCCGGAAGAATTGCCAGGGTTACAACCGGATAGAGAGGTAGAGTTCAGCATTGAGACCTATTCTAATTCAGCTCCTGTTTCGGTTGCTCCATATCGAATGGCACCGAAAGAATTGAAAGAGTTGAAGACTCAGTTGCAAGAATTGACAGATAGAGGTTTTATTAGGCCTAGTTCTTCACCTTGGGGTGCACCAGTTTTGTTTGGGAAGAAGAAAGATGGAAGCATGAGAATGTGTATAGATTACATGCAGTTAAATCAGTTGACAGTGAAGAACAAATATCCGTTGCCTAGAATTGATGACTTGTTTGATCAGTTGAGAGGAGCATCTGCCTTTTCGAAGATTGATTTGAGATCGGGCTACTACCAACTAAAGGTAAGAGAGGTTGATGTACCGAAGACGACCTTTAGGACTAGATATGGTCATTATGAGTTTTTAGTCATGCCATTTGGGTTGGCTAATGCACCGACTGCTTTCATGGACATGATGAATAGGATTTTTCATCAGTATCTAGATCAGTTTGTAGTTGTGTTTATTGATGACATTTTGGTGTACTCGCGAACTGAAGAATACCATGACCGACACTTGAGACTTGTTTTGAAGACTTTGCTAGATCATCAGTTGTATGAGAAGCTCAGCAAGTGTGAGTTCTAGATCCGTGAGGTAGTCTTCTTAGGACACGTAGTGTCAGCCGATGGGATTAGAGTTGATCCGAAGAAGATTGAAGCCATTGTTGAGTGGAAGCAACCAAAGTCTATGACAGTGGTACGTAGCTTCCTAGGCTTAGCCGGATACTATAGAAGATTTGTAGAGGGTTTCTCTAAGTTAGCCGCTCCTTTGACACAGTTACTTCAGAAGAGTGTTCAGTTTGAGTGGACAGATGCAAGACAGAGAGCCTTTGAGAAATTGAAAGAAGCTTTGACCCAAGCACCGATCTTGATTCAGCCTGAGTCCGGGAAGGACTATGTAGTCTATAGTGATGCTTCTTATGTAGGGCTAGGATGTGTTCTCATGCAAGACAAGAGAGTGGTGGCTTATGCCTCAAGACAGTTAAAGACCCATGAGCGCAACTATTCGACCCATGACATAGAGTTAGCTGTAGTTGTGTTTTCTTTGAAGATTTGGAGGCACTATTTGTACGGTGAGAGATGCACAGTGTACACCGACCACAAGAGTTTGAAATACATTATGACTCAGCGAGATTTAAATCTCAGACAACGTAGGTGGTTAGAGTTGCTAAAAGACTATGATCTTACCATCGAGTACCATCCGGGTAAGGCCAATGTAGTGGCCGATGCATTGAGTAGGAAGATGGTTGTGGACTTGAGAGCTATGTTTGCTAGATTGAGTTTGTCCGGAGATGGTGGCTTGATAGCCGAGCTTCAGGTTAGGCCTACTCTGGGTCAGTTGATTCGAGAGAAGCAACTCTTAGATAGATCTTTAGCACCTCACATGCAAGATATAGCCGAGGGTAGATCTTCAGACTACAGCTTCAGTGCTGATGGGGTTTTGTGTTTCAAAGACAGAATAGTTGTGCCAGAGGACAGTGACTTGAGACGTACGATCTTGACTGAAGCCCACAGTAGTCCGTTTGCTATGCATCATGGAAGTACGAAGATGTACCGTGATTTGAAGAATGAGTACTTTTGGGTTGGCTTGAAGAGAGATGTAGCCGACTATGTGAGTAAGTGCCTAGTGTGTCAGAGAGTGAAGGCGGAACATCAGGTTCCCTCAGGTTTGTTACAGCCGTTGAGAATTTCGGAATGGAAGTGGGAGAACATTACCATGGATTTTGTTTCGGGTTTGCCTTTGACTCCTACGAAGAAGAACTCAGTTTGGGTGATAGTAGATCGTTTTACGAAGTGTGCTCACTTCTTGGCAGTCAACACTACTTACACTTTAGATAGATTGGCCGATTTGTATATTGGCGAGATTGTTAGACTGCATGGTGTGCCGAAGTCCATTGTGTCAGATAGTGATCCGCAGTTTACTTCTAGATTATGGGAGTGTCTGCATACAACTTTGGGTACCCGTTTGAACTTCAGCACTTCATATCATCCTCAGTCAGATGGTCAGTCATAGAGGGTTATTCAGATCTTAGAGGATATGTTGCGTTGTTGTATCATTGACTTTCAGGGTACTTGGGAGAAGCATTTGCCTCTAGTAGAGTTTGCGTACAATAATAGCTTTCAGTCGAGCATTCAGATGGCTCCGTACGAGGCCTTGTACGGCCGAAAGTGTAGAACTCCAGTTTGTTGGGCCGAAGTGGGACAAAAGTTGTTACCTATGTTGGATTTGCTCAAGGGGACAACCGACATGGTAAAAATGATTTGTGATCGTTTGAAAGCTGCTTCGGATAGGCAGAAGTCCTATGTCGATTTGAAGAGGAAGGAAGTTGAGTTCTCAGTGGGTGAGAAGGTGTTCTTGAAAGTGTCTCCGTGGAAGAAAGTGATGAGATTTGGCCGAAAGGGAAAGTTGAGTCCGAGGTACATAGGGTCGTATGAGATTGTGAAGAGGGTTGGTCCCGTTGCTTATCAGTTACGTTTGTCATCCGAGTTAGAGAAGATACACGATGTGTTCCATGTTTCGATGCTTCGTAAGTATAGGTCCGATCCATCAAATGTTATACCCATAGAAGAGATTGAATTGAATCTGGATTTGACTTATGAAGAAGAGCCCGTTGAGATCTTAGCTTCTGACAGTAAGGTGTTGAGGGGTAGATCGATTGAGTTAGTGAAGGTGCGGTGGCAACGTAGAGGTGTGGACGAGGCCACTTGGGAGAGGAAGGAGGATATGGAAAAGCAGTTTCCGTATCTCTTTCAGTCAGGTAATTTTGGGGACGAAATTCCTTAAGTGGGAGAGAGTTGTAACGCTCGTGTTTTGGGGTTAGGAGTTAGCCGAGTTATAGTTCGAGTCAATAAAAATTTAATTAAATCAATTCAACTTAAATAAAGACCCAATTGAGCTTTAGTAAAAGGGGAGGGACCAATGTTGTAATTGGACCCAAAAGTTTTAAAAAGCAAGACAACTTTAAAATAAAGTTGTCATCTTTCTCACCTTTTCTCGTCTTTAATGTTAAACACCCAAAACCCTCTCAAAGCTTGGTTACTATTCCATTGGATTGCAACCTCAATTCAATGTATTTTTTAAAGGTAAAATCATTTTCTTACTCTCCTCTTTATCCCCTATCAAACCATGGTCTTAGATTTTAAAGATATGAGGTTTTGAAAATTAGGGTTTGTTTTTAAGTTTTTGTTTTTAAGGAGTTCTTCATCTTGTTTTGATAAATTGAGTTGGAGCCTTGTTTACTCATGTTAAAATACACATTATATGTTAATTTGGTTGAATTTTGATGGAAATCTGAAGTAGGGTTTTAGAGCAAATTTTAAGGTGTCAAAACTTGGGTTTTGGGAGGTTTAAGGTTGAAATTGAAGGGCTGTTGGTTTAGGTATATTAAGAAGGTGATTTGGGGCCTTTTGGGTGTCATTTGGATGATTGAAAGTGGAGTTTTCAGCCAAGGTTTGAAGGAGTACGAAATTGTTATATTTGGGGATTTACTTTGGTTGGAAATTTTGGATGAGGTTGGTTTGAATTCAAAGGTTATGTGTTGATTTAATATTAGCATTGATTGTGGTTGTTGGTTGTGTTTTTGGTTGGCTAGAAGCAAGAGGGATCGTCGAAGAAGCTTTGAGACCGAATCCGGGTTCGTAGGAGGATTGTTTCGGTTGCTAAGGAAGGGCGGTGAGTGGTTTCAAACTTGTTTTAAAGTTTGGTTTGAGTGTGTGTAGAGTGTGTGTATGGAATGTGCTTGGTAGGCCATTTCTTTATTTCAAGTTGTTAACTTTATCCTTTGACTTCATTACATGCTATGGTGTATTTGCCTATCTATGCTCTTGTGTATTGTGGATAATTTGGTGCATATATACCATGAAATGTATATATATGGTGAGCATGGAATGTGGTTGATGATATACGATGTGGTTATGAAAATTGGCACTAAATAAATTACCGGTTGTAAATGATCGACCATTAGGATTAGTGTGCACACGAATTGAGTCAAAACGTACGTGGCCTTGATGGCATTAAGTCATCATGGAGGAGTACGATGATGTAATATTCCACCGGAAGCTTTCATTTATTTCTACGGGATGATGAGTGGAATCCCATCCGTAGGGCATGTGGTGATGAGTGGAATCTCGCACATGCAAGGTCCGGTGATGAGTGTAATCCTACCGAGGTAAAGTGTTGTTGAGGTTTAAATCCGCACAATCGAGGTAATTTAAAGTGGCCAATTAACTTGTTCATATACTGTGATATGTGATGTTGATATATGATGGTGGTATATGGTGTTATTACATGATGTTGATGTTGATGATAGAGTTTGATAGATTATGAGAAACCATATTATGCCACTTGAAAGACTAGCTAGGTCTACTTGATTATATGCCATTGTAAGTTGTATGTGAGATTAGGATTTACATGCTTGAACCCTGCATTGTTGATGTTTTTTGTTTTAGAGCACCCTCACTAAGCTTATAGCTTACGCTCTCAATGTTCAACAATGCAGATCATTAGCGTGGTGTTAGCTCGAGGCAAGGCAAGAAGGGCTTTCCAAGTTTGTGGCTCAAGTACAGTGGTTAATTTTGTATCAGTTAGCAATGTGGCAAGGGTTTTTGTATGAGCTATGTATGACTCATGTATGTCGTTGTTTGATTTGGCCTTGGTTTGTAAAACATGATATGCTATGATGTATGCTTGTGTGTGGTGGCATGTCTTAGATGTTTAGGTTGCCTTGTTATGGTGCAAACCTCTTCTATGTTATCTTGTGCCTTTTAAGGCCTTTGAGCACCATGTATGACTTTAAATGCTAAATTGTCTTTTGTTGGAATGCCAAGTATGGATGCCTTGTTCATGTTTGAATGCTAAGTTGCTTATATGATTTGTGCATCACCTTGTGTTGGTTTGTGCCCTTTTGCTTCATGTTAAAGCATGCTTTTATGGTTGGTTTGCCTTAGGATTGATGCTAGTGTGTTGGTTGAGGTTTTAGAGGGATTTAGAGGCCTCCTTGTGCCTTAAATCAGCTCAAACCTGTAAGTTCGTAGCAGGGGTATCGATACGGTTGGCCCCGTATCGATACAACCTTTTTGTTTCAGGCCTCGTGTTTCGATACGCGAGGGGGCGTATCGATACCTTTTTGGTCACTGGTGCTACTATCCATTTCGGTGTCGATACGGGCCTTTGGCGTATCGATACGGTCATCTTAGCGTTGACCGTGGGAAGTCAACCATTGGGGAGGGTATCGATACACTCCTTGGGCGTATCGATATGGTCTCCACGGGTTGACTCTGACTAGTTGACCTAGTCAAGGGGTATCGATACACCCCTTAAGTGTATCGATACCGCCCGCAGTTTAAGTTTAAAATTGGGTTGTAAAATGTTAGTTTGAGTTCGTTTGTTTGTCTCGTGAATTTTGTTCCGCTGTATGATCATATAGGATTAAATACTCATCTAGACAAGATTTAAAATGAAAAAATAGGGTTGTTAACCGAGGGGGAATTCTTAAGGGGTTTTCACTCGGTTTTCCCCGTGTAGCTCACTCGAACCGGTCATCCGGCCAGACCGGGGCGAGGGGGTTACATAGAGGAAAAATACAACACAACTAGATCTAAACTAGGACATTAAAAAAAATCAACAATCCAAACAAAATACAGAATTAAAGAAGCAAATATGCTAAAAGAAATAGAGCACTTGAGCACAATTCCTTTCCAACTCTAACAAATGCTGAGATACGAATTTGTAGAAATTGAGATAATATGGTTGTTGCGTGTAAAATAGTCTATCGCAATGGTAGTGCAAGTGTACACGACGCAAGTAGTAAAGTGATACGAAGTATCGGATATCGTATCCACATGGATTGGGCTAATAGTTTCACCTTAGTTCACTGCACGAAGTAAAGAAAATATTTGAGAAAGTTGTCACGACAATAGTAGAGTAAACGTAAATAAAAGAGTAGAAATATCAAGATAGAGAGAATGGGCTGGTATTGATTGCTCAGTAGTGCAGGTATTGCAGAGTTTAGGAAATCCAGTTCTATCGTCGCGCCCGTCGCGGCAGCACCTGTCTCGGCAGCAGTCCGTTGATCGTCGCGGCAGCAAACGCTCAACTCAGTACATTCAAGTTTGGCAAGAATCCCAGATCTGCCTTGGCCTATCCCTAGGTCCAAGTCTGTCGATGATCACGTCTTGATGATACCTCCCAGCGTGAATCGAAGGATGAACACCGATGTGTATGAATTCTTCTTTAGCCACTTAACCTCGCCCTATCCCTAGGCACAAGATAGTTCAACTATAAACTAGAGAACTTGCTCTTATTTCTTTCGTATACTTAACTCTCCCGATGCTAAGTAAATAGATAACCTCACAATGCTCTCCCGATGCTCTTGCAAGATATTAATAACCAAAATAAGAGAACATGAAGTTTATTTTATTGAACTGAAAATTCCTAAAACAAAACAACCCTTGCAACTACTTTACAAATCAACCCGTGGCCCTAAGGGGAATTTAGAACATGTCGACGGCGGGTAAACGACTAGGGATTTTTTTTGTCGGTTATGGGGTATTCGGCTATGCCCCACTAGATTAAAATATATGCCCTTATATAAGCTTTGGGCTCAAGTTATCTAAGTTAACAAGGATTACAACTTTAATTAAAAGTATGATTCTAATAAAGACTTAATCTTCAAGGAACCTATTTTCCAGCCGTCCTCCTTGTTTCTTGGGATTTTCTCTCCTTGAGCTTTGGGCTTGACATATCTTTTGATCCGGGGCTTGGAAAATATAAGGTTTTCACACGACAGACGAGCAGAATTTTCTCTATCTATTGATGTCCACTTTGCTTTTTCTCCACTAACTTGTTGTCGTCCTCTGTTGTCACGGAAGCACCATGGCAGCATCGTCCTCTTTGTCTGCTTGTCCAGTTCAGCTCTTCTGCTTCTCTTCCCCGCGCTTGCCTTCTCCGTCTACTATGGCGGCAACCTGCAAAATCAGCCATCTTTTAGTAGAATGTGTGCCTTTAATATATTTGTGATGTTTTGCTGTAAACTAACCTAAATGTAATGAAATGATGCTTGAATGCAGCAGAAATATGGGTTAAAAAGGGTGTAAATAATAGAACTTTTACACACTCAACACACCCCCAAACTCAAGTTTTTTCTTGCCCTCAAGCAACTAAGACCTAAAAGAAAAATAAAATATTTTTGTTTTGGCTTTCAAACAGTGAACTTTCCCTTACCCATCGTTCGTTCCCTGTGGCGACAGCAACCTGTCGGATAATTTAGGATTTGTCCAGAATCTCACTATAGTCCTCGTGCAGTGTGTGCATGCTTGTGAACAGTTATATGCTAAGACTCTCTTAGTTTCTTTAGAATTTTCAACTCTTGACTCGAATTTTTATGCCAAAGTTTATCTTTTTGAAGGCACATTTTCATGCTTCTATGATTTTTTTTTGTTTTGACTCGATTTTTCTAAAGTTGTACTAGAGCTAGTTTTAGGCACCTCTAGTTAGCTTCCTAGAGCCAGTTTCGGGCACCTCTAGGATTTTTGAGTCTCTTTTAAACTTCTTTCCTAGAGCCAGTGTTAGGCACCTCTAGGGGCTATTCAAGTACTAAGCTTCCTATTCTAGTTTGGCTAAAAGAAGTCTAAGCAGTATAACACTCACAATGATGTTTAAGTTTTCAGAACTATAGAAAGGCTCTAAACTTCTCCTTAAACTGTCCTAAAGATGCTGCCACGACAGAGCTGTCACGACAGGTAAGTTCAATTCACAGTTTTAATCCAAAATTTTTAGTTTTTGTTTTTGTTTTTGTTTTTTTAAGATAAAAGACACAACAATTAATTAGGATGTACTTAGACTCCATTAAAATGGAGGGTTGCCACCCCCAAACTCGAGGGTTGCATTGCCCTCAATGCAAATGACAAAAATAAAAATGAAGGCAGTACATCACAAAATATAGATATGGCAGGCATCAATAAGAAAATAAGAAACTTAAATTTTATGCACTGTCTTCACTGCTGCTGCTGAGGCGGATTTGGCGGCGGATTCTGGGCTTTGGGGCAGGCTGGGTTGGTTGCTGCACAACCTGAATGTCGGAGCTGCTGCCGCTGTCCCAGCTGCTACTGCTGCTGCTGGCCTTGGGCAGAGTTTTCTTGTTTGCCACTCTTTTCTGCCTCTTGACAGTTGTGTAAATTCTTTCGCCAAGTTCCTCCGAATAGAAGGTTCGGCGTCGCTTTCTGCCCAGACGGAGGAAGAAGAGAACCCAACTACAAAGGCATCAATGTCATCCGAGGGTGCTGGTCGCTTTGTTCCTCGGGCGGATGTTTCAGCCTGAGGGCTGCCGGCTGCCGTCGGGGCAGGTGATGGAGTGGAGGCAGCAGATGGTGTATGTGGTGTGGTAGTAGGTGTAGGTGTGTGGGCAGGGGTAGGGACGGTGAAGTAGTGGGCAGGGAAGGTGGGAAAGACAACATCAGGAAAATTTAAAGTATGGTGAATGAAATTTACCATGGATGCGGCAAAATCCTTGATGAATGTCATTAAACCCAGCTGTCTGTCTTCCATCCTCTGAATAGCAGCAAGGATTTGAGTGGATGGGTCTGTCGGAGCAGCTGCTGCGGCAGGTTCAGGGTTGGGCTGCTCGGACGATTCAGCTGGGGTGGCAGCAGGGTTGAAGGAGGAGAGGGGGGTTGCTACTGTCAGCTCCATGAGGCTGATGATAGCTTTGTCTGTCCAGCCCCGTCCCTTCACTAGGCGATCGGTGGTGGCTTCCGGCACGACAGAGCAACGGCAGAGAGATGTGATAAGGAAAGGATGGCAGAGGAGGGCCGTTGATCTATGGGCGCAGTCCAAAATACTCTCCCGTATATAGCGCCCCACATTAATGGGTCGTTTGTTCATAATTGAGTGGATTAGGGCTAACCTCTGCTGGTCCACTGTGGTGTGATGTGAGGACGGCAGAATCCTCTTTTTAATGAAGGCGTTCCACAGTTTGGCTTCTAGCAGCAATTGCCCCCTCTTCACGGTGTGGGGATTTTTGCGGCTCGTGTTCCATTCAGTCCCTTCTTCTGTCACTTCTGCCATGACAGCGTCGAAGGTAGCGTCGTCTAGAGTGTCAAGGAACTGCTGGTGAGCATCGTCGTTGGGGCCGAAGTATAGGCCATAGAAAGAATTGATGCGTTCGGCTGTGAATTGTACTTCTGTCCCTCGGACGGTTACTGCTGTTGCCGTCCTACCGCCGGTGGCAGCATAGAATTCCCTTACCAGCGTTTCATTCATTTCTGCTGGTTGCTCTGCAAATTGTTCCCACAAGAGGGCCTTAATCGTCATTGCGATGAAAGGCTTGAGGCCCATATTAACGGCCTTTCGAGTGTAAATAAAGCCTCTTTCTTCCCATAGATCCTTAGTTGCGAAGGACTGCGGGGTGGGTGCTGCCGGTGAAGAGGTTGAAGCAGCACTGCGGCGGGTTCTTCTGGAAGACATGTTAGTTGCAAGGATTGTTTGAAAGTAAAGAAAACAAAGAAAAACTAAAGGAGAGAGCAAGTAAGAAAAACAGAAGTGAGTGAAATGAAAATGAAACGGGGTTTTATAGAGGAGGAGTTGCTGCCCGTTGAAGATGTAATGGCAGGCGTGAATAACGGGGCGACTGTTGAGCTTTAGCGTGTCTGACGCGTCTGACACGCATTTATGCGTCTGTTACGCGTCTGTCAAACGTTTCTGCGTCTGCCATGACAGTCTGGTGACAGCCTGTCTTTTCCGTGTCTGCCGCGCCAGCTAGAACGATAGGCTTCAATATTGGGCTTTGTTAGGCTGATGGAATGGTGGTGGGTTTGGGTCACTTCTCCTATTCTTCTTGCCTCCTTTATTTCCTAAAAACAGTAAACATAAAAACATTATTCGAATAAAATAAACCTAATTTCCTAATAATTAATAAATAATAAAAATAGTAAAATAAAGTTTAGGTTAAATTAGGGATGCCTTGTGGGGCATCTCCTAAGGTAACCACTTCATGTATTCCTGGGGCTTCAGTCCCCTGATAATGCTTGAGGCGCTGTCCATTGACTTTGAATTGGTGCCCGTCTTTTAATGATCGGATTATGATGGCACCATGGGGGAAAACTTGTACCACTTGGAACGGGCCATACCATCTAGATTTTAGCTTCGCTGGGAAGAGTTTCAGTCTAGAGTTGAACAGCAATACAAGCTGCCCTGGGCAGAACTGTCGTGGCAGCAACTTCCTGTCATGTCACTTCTTAGTTTTCTCCTTGTAGATTCTTGCATTGTCGTAGGCCATTGTCCGTATTTCTTCAATCTCGTTCAGATCTAATAGCCTTTTTTGGCCTGCCTTGTCCAAGTCCAAATTCACAGCCTTGATTGCCCAATATGCTCTGTGCTCTATTTCGACAAGCAGATGACAGGTTTTTCCATAAATCAATAGGTATGGAGACATGCCCAATGGAGTCTTAAAAGCTGTCCTATATGCCCATAACGCATCATTGAGGAGTAAAGACCAATCTTTCCTAGTTGGCTTAACCATCTTTTCAAGAATGTTCTTAACTTCCCTATTAGATATTTCAGCTTGTCCATTGGTCTGTGGGTGGTATGCTGTCGCGATCCGATGCTTGACACCATATTTCTTCAAGGCGGCAACAATAACTCTATTGTCAAAATGTCTCCCTTCATCACTGATAATCGCCTTAGGGATGCCAAACCTAGAAAAGATGTTTTTGTGTAAAAACTTTTGGACTGTCTTGGCATCATTCTTTTGAGTGGCGATAGCTTCAACCCACTTAGAGACATAATCAACTGCTAGGAGGATGTATAAATTCCCACATGACGATGGAAAAGGTCCCATAAAATCGATCCCCCAAACGTCGAAGATTTCGACTTCTAGAATGTTCTGCAGTGACATCTCGTTTCTCCTTGAGATGTTTCCTGTCCTTTGGCACCTGTCACAGTTCTTGTAGAAGATTTGTGCATCCTTATACAATGACGGCCAATAAAACCCTGACTGCAGCACCTTGGCAGCAGTTTTGTTGCCTCCTAAGTGACCTCCATATTGTGAAGCATGGCAGTGATGAAGAATGTCTTCTTGCTCTTCTTGTGGTACACACCTCTTTATAACCTGATCTGCACACATTTTGAAAAGAAGAGGTTCGTCCCAATAATAATGCTTAACATCATTTTGGAACCTCTTTCTGGCTTGATAATTAAGATCAGAAGGTAGTATTCCGCTAACTATAAAATTAAGCAAATCAGCATACCAGGGGAGTTCAAAAGACTTACCTGCCGCCATGGATGTTGCGGCAGCAAAGAGTTGCTCATCTGGGAAGGTCTCCAGTATGTTTGTCTCATCTATTGGCATACTATGTCCCTTCTCTAATCTTGACAAGTGTTCTTCCACCTGATTTTCTGTCCCTTTTTATCCTTAATTTCAAGGTCGAATTCTTGCAAAAGTAGGATCCATCGTATCAATCGAGGCTTTGCATCCTTTTTTGCGAACAAATACTTCAGGGCAGAGTGGTCTGTGTGCACTATTACCTTCGTTCCAAGTATGTAAGAACGAAACTTGTCAATGGAGAACACCACAACTAATAACTCCTTTTCTGTGGTGGTGTAGTTCACTTGGGCGTCATTCAGTGTCTTGCTGGCATAATATATGACACGAAATAACTTATCTCTCCGCTGCCCAAGTGCTGCCCCGACAGCATAGTCACTAGCATCACACATAATCTCAAATGGCTGTGTCCAGTCTGGTGGCTGTACTATGGGGGCTGTTACCAGTTTTTCCTTCAGAACCTTGAATGCTTCAGTACATTCATCATTAAAGTCAAAGGGTCGGTTTTGCTCTAAAAGATGGCATAGGGGCTTGGTGATTTTTGAGAAATTTGCAATGAATCTCCGGTAAAAACCAGCATGCCCTAAGAAACTTCTAATGCCCTTGACTGTGGTTGGCGGCGGCAGCTTTTCAATCACTTCTATTTTGGCCTTGTCGACTTCTATCCCACGGCAGCTAATCTTATGGCCAAGGACTATCCCTTCATCCACCATAAAGTGGCATTTTTCCCAATTCAAAACGAGATTTGGTTTTTCACATCTTTCAAGTACCTTTTGTAGATTGCCGAGGCAGCTCTCAAAATCGTCTCCAAACACTGAAAAATCATCCATAAAAATCTCAAGGAAGTCCTCCAACATATCGGAGAATATGGCCATCATGCACCTTTGGAAGGTGGCGGGTGCATTACATAATCCAAACGGTATCCTCCTAAAAGCATATGTTCCGTAGGAGCATGTGAAAGTCGTCTTTTCTTGATCCTCCGGTGCGATAGCAATTTGATTGTAACCTGAATAACCATCAAGAAAACAATAGTAAGGTTTACCCGCTAATCTATCAAGCATTTGATCAATAAAGGGTAAAAGAAAGTGGTCCTTTCGGGTAGCTTTGTTAAGCTTCCGATAGTCCATACAAACCCTCCAACCGGTCACAGTCCTGGTTGGGATTAACTCATTGTTTTCATTAGTCACCACGGTCATTCCTCTTTTCTTTGGAACGCATTGCATCGGGCTCACCCATTTGCTGTCGGAGATGGCATAAATAATACCAGCATCTAACCATTTGATTATCTCTTTACGAACCACCTCTTTCATCGCATGGTTTAGCCGCCTTTGGACATCAATAGTCGGCTTATGATCTTCCTCTAGAAGGATTTTGTGCATGCATAACGCCGGACTAATGCCTTGAATATCAGCTATCGTCCATCCAATCGCCTTTTTGTGTTGCCGCAGCATGCTTATTAGCTGTCGTTCCTGTTCCTGTGGCAGCTTAGAAGAGATGATTACGGGCAACGTATCATTTGAACCAAGAAAAGCATATTTTAGCTGCCCTGGCAGGGGCTTCAGTTCTAGGGCAGGTGGTTCAACAGTAGATGGCATTTGGATTAAATGGTTATCCGAAGTATAATTTAAAGGTTCGAATAACTTACCTGGACGATCGCCTATCTAGTTTATCTCCTCCTGATCTTCAGTATCAGATGTATAGGAGTCAGAGGAGTTGCTATCGTCGGTGCTGTCGTCAGTGCTGTCATGACAATCCTGTAGGTGGCTGCCGGGGCAGTGACCGAATTTTATATCGTGACAGCCCGACCTGATGCAGGGTTGATCAAAAGCAACGTCTGTAATAACCTTGCATTCCTCGTCTACATCAGCATGTTTCATCGCTTGGAGAACATTCAACTTAATCTCTTGATCATTCACTCACATGGTGAGTTCTTCTTTCTCCACATCAATCAGTGATCTTCCCGTGGCTAAGAAGGGTCGCCCAAGGATGATTGGTGCGTTTTCGTCTGCCTCACAATCTAAAACAAGAAAGTCAGTAGGAAATATAAATTTATCCACTCTTACCAAAATATCTTCGATTTTTCCTTCCGGATGAACATAAGAGCGGTCTGCCAGCTGCAGAGTTACTGTCGTGGGCCGCGCCTTTCTAATACCTAATTTCTGAAAAACAGATTTTGGCATTAAATTAACACTAGCACCAAGATCACAAAGTGCCTTACCCACAAATTTATTTCCGATTACACAAGGTATGATGAAGCTCCATGGATCCTTCTTTTTCTGGGGTGGTTGCCGATGAAGAATACTCATGCAACCTTCTGTCATCTTTACTGTTTCAAACTCCCTAAGTTTAGATTTCTTTGACATGACATCCTTGAGAAATTTAGCATAACTGGGCATCTCTCTAACGGCATCTAACAGCGGAATATTAATATGAACCTGCTTAAAAATATCATAAATCTTTTTGAGTTGAGATTCTTGCTTCGCTTGTTGTATCCGTTGAGGGAAAGGAGGTGGGGGACGGTAGTCAGCAATACGTCCTTCCCACTGCATACGAATCTGAGGAGGTTTAGGTTCATCATTTTTCTCCTCTGTCGCTTCTACTGTCGTGACAGGCTCATCGGCAGCAGTCTGTTTGTTACCTGTCGGGACAGCTTCCTCGACAGGTTTGTCCAAGGCTGGTTCCTTTACTGTTTCATCTTCCTTTTTTGGCCCTGATAGTTTCTTCCCACTCCTAGTAGTAATAGCCTTACATTGCTCATGTGTGGGATGCCTAGCATTTTCAGTATTACTAGGGAATCCTCCAGTCTGCCTCGGCTTAATATGTTGGGAAACCTGACCTATTTGTGTCTCCAGAGATTTCAGAGTAGCTTCATGATTCGTCATCCTCATCTCTGTTTTATCCATGAAATTCTCTGTCTTCTTGACAAACTGATTCATATTCTCAATATAAGTACTTGTATACTGCTCGTGGCAGCTGGTTGCTGCTGTTGCTGCTGCGGAGGCAGTTGCGGCGGCAGCTGCTGTCGCGTCAGCAATCTAGGTCCTCCCTGATTCTGATTGTGTGCTTGAGGATTCAGGGCATTATTAGGATTACTCCAAGAAAACTTGGGATCCTTCCTCCAATTGGGATTATAATTGTTGGAATTGTAATTTGGCTTGTAGTTTCCAACATAGTTTCCCTATTCTAATTGTATCGGGCATTCGTCCGACCCATGATTTCCCTCACGGATTTCACATACTTCCTCAACAGCAAATCCATGTTGTCCATCATCATTCAATAACCTTTTCATTGCTTTAGTAAGGAATGCTACCTGTGATTTCATCGTGCTGTCGGCTTCATAATCCTTGAGAGCTAGTACCCGTTTACCCCCTCTTCTTGCTGTCGGAAACTGCTCCTCATTCTTGGCTAGATTTTTTAATACTTGCATTGCCTCGTCCGGGTCTTTATCCAATAATAGTCCATTTGCTGCTGAATCAATTCGAATATGAGTTTGTAAGTTGGCAGCATTATAAAACTTTGTTACCTGATTCCAAACGGGGAATCCATGCATTGGGCAGTTCCGTAGAAGAGTAGTAAATCTGTCCCAGGCCTCGTGCATTGGCTCGTCATCTTCCTGTTGAAAAGTAGCAATTTCATTACGTAATCGCTCAGATAAATGCGAAGGATTAAAACGAGATAAAAATTCACGAGATAAATCTGCCCAAGTTCTAATTGAACCCGGCGTAAGTTTATTCCACCAAGTTTTAGCTCTGTCCCTCAATGAATGGGGAAATAACTGAAGCCTCAGTATCTCCGGATTAACTCCTGGTAGTTTAAACGAACCACAAATCTCCTGGAACGTCTTTAGATGCTCCCTAGCATCCTCTGTAACAGCACCACTAAACTGCACGACATTGTTGATCATACTAAACATGACATGTTTAAGCTCGAAGTTGTCAACATCAATATCCGGCAGCGTGGTCTCCAACTCTACATGATCGTTTAACATGTAGTCACAACAGGACCATCGTCCGGCGGCGGCAGGGTTATCGGCAGGCGGTATAATATCGCCGACAGGCGGGTCGTCTCCAACGTGGGCCATCTTCTCTAGCTGTTCTTCAAGGTACTCGTTCCTGGCTAGAAGGTGACGAAGTTGTTTCTTGAGATTGAAGGAACGTTCGATTTTTGGATCTAATGGATACTAAGGATCTTTACCTCGATTCGATCTGCGCATAAACAAGAAAACCTTGTGAAAAGCAAGAGTTGAATGTACCAACGGTAAAACAGAAAAATAAAAATAAAATAAAAACGAAAAGTGCAATAAAAGAAAGGTAGAGTTATGTTGCCAATCCCCGGCAACGGCGCCAAAAACTTGTTGCGTGTAAAATAGTCTATCTCAATGGTAGTGCAAATGTACACGACGCAAGTAGTAAAGTGATACGAAGTATCGGATATCGTCTCCACATAGATTGGGCTAATAGCTTCACCTTAGTTCACTGCACGAAGTAAAGAAAATATTTGAGAAAGTTGTCACGACAATAGTAGAGTAAACGTAAATAAAAGAGTAGAAATATCAAGATAGAGAGAATGGGCTGGTATTGAATTGCTCAGTAGTGCAGGTATTGCAGAGTTTAGGAAATCCAGTTCTGTCGTCGCGCCCGTCGCGGCAGCACCTGTCACGGCAGCAGTCCGTTGATCGTCGCGGCAACAAACGCTCAACTCAGTACATTCAAGTTTGGCAAGAATCCCAGATCTGCCTTGGCCTATCCCTAGGTCCAAGTCTGTCGACGATCACGTCTTGATGATACCTCCCAGCGTGAATCGAAGGATGAACACCGATGTGTATGAATTCTTCTTTAGCCACTTAACCTCGCCCTATTCCTAGGCACGAGATAGTTCAACTATAAACTAGAGAACTTGCTCTTATTTCTTTCGTATACTTAACTCTCCCGATGCTAAGTAAATAGATAACCTCACAATGCTCTCCCGATGCTCTTGTAAGATATTAATAACCAAAATAAGAGAACTTGAAGTTTATTTTATTGAACTGAAAATTCCTAAAACAAAACAACCCTTGCAACTACTTTACAAATCAACCTGTGGCCCTAAGGGGAATTTAGAACATGTCGACGGCGGGTAAACGACTAGGGGTTTTTGTTGTCGGTTATGGGGTATTCGGCTATGCCCCCTTAGATTAAAATATATGCCCTTATATAAGCTTTGGGCTCAAGTTATCTAAGTTAACAAGGATTACAACTTTAATTAAAAGTATGATTCTAATAAAGACTTAATCTTCAAGGAACCTATTTTCCAGCCGTCCTCCTTGTTTCTTGGGATTTTCTCTCCTTGAGCTTTGAGCTTGACATATCTTTTGATCCGGAGCTTGGAAAAATATAAGGTTTTCACACGATAGACAAGCAGAATTTTCTCTATCTATCGAGGTCCACTTTGCTTTTTCTCCACTAACTTGCTGTCGTCCTCTGCTGTCACGGCAGCACCATGGCAGCATCGTCCTCTTTGTCTGCTTGTCCAGTTCAGCTCTTCTGCTTCTCTGCCCCGCGCCTGCCTTCTCCGTCTACTATGGCGGCAACCTGCAAAATCAGCCATCTTTTAGTAGAATCTGTGTCTTTAATATATTTGTGATGTTTTGCTTTAAACTAACCTAAATGTAATGAAATGATGCTTGAATGCAGCAAAAATATGGGTTAAAAAGGGTGTAAATAATAGAACTTTTACACACTCAACAATGGTTATTTTGACCAATCGGCCAATTAATGGATTTATATATGTATATAACTCATTTTTAAATTATTATAAAAAATATGTATTCGATGCACTATTAGTGTAAATTTTACACAAGTAGGTTTGTTTTAGGGGTTTAAGGTTTAAGAGTGTTGGAAAAAAACGTGAGAAAATGGTAATTTTGATTCATAATTCGAATGAGTAAATGTGGAGATTCAAATAAGGATTTGATTGGATCTTATTCTACTCCGTGAGACCTCTACAACGGTAACTCATATGCTCAGAATGATTGAGTAATAAATGAGAAACTAATGGTCAAAGTAAGAAGATTGAGAATTAGGGGAAAAATAAATGGAACCCCATATCCCATAGGATGGGATAAATTGATTGGAAAGTGTTTATATACACTTACCTTATTTGAGGTTATTGAATGACTTGAGATGTGTTTGTGCCTCGCGCACAAGGGGGTTTGAATACAATTCTATTCGGGTTTGGGCGCACTCGCATGACATGGGTGATGTGAATGTCCGAATTGGTTAGGACCTACGTGAACTTATAGATATTTTATCATATTCGAATTAATTTTTTTCTTTTGAATAGTAGATTATCCCGAAAATTAAGGGATATTTTTGGATTTAAAATTTGAATTTTTGCTTTCTGCCCACTCAATTGTCCGTTGTTGTATCCTAGGAGATTGACGAGTAAAGAACTCAAGCACAGAGGAGTGGTCGAATTTGTCTTAAGGAAACTGTGTTCGTGCAGACCTCAACAATTATTTTCGGTTATTCTAGATTTGTTAATTTCGGTATTTCGTTTATTTAAATTAATTTATTTTATTTATTTCGAATTTAACTATATTTGTCTAATATTTATATTTTAGTATTTTAAATTTAAGTTTTAAGAATTAAATATTTAGATTTCAAATTCATTCCACGAGACCCGTGTTTAAAAGTATCCACTAATCGACCTACTACCATCATGCATTAAAAAGCGTTTTCCTTGTCTTTCCTTCTTTGGCTAAGTGATCAGCCATTCCATTTTGATTTCTTGACACATAAAAATTGGACCGTTGAAAATTTTCGAATCATACCATTAATTTCATCGAAGATGTTTCTAAAACAAGTACTTCATTAATATTGTTTCACGTGTTTATAAATGTATTAGCTTCATCGAAAAATAAGTAATTGAATTATGTCATGTGTTAATTTTAGACATTTAAAGTATTTTTGCTTTAATTAGATCATGAGATGAGATCAAATATTAGAAAAAAAAACAAAAAAAAATTATTGGGTAATATTCACTCGTGGTCACTTTTGTTTTGGGTTTGTTCTATTTAGGTCACCCAAATTCAAAAAAGACTATTTTGGTCACTTACGTTCGAAACCGTTTTTGTTTTGGTCACTGGACCGTTAACCTTCGTTAATTAAAAATAATAATTTTTAATTTGACCCCCAAACTTTCAAAACTTCATTTTTCACCATCGTTCCCAAAACTCAATAAACTTCCCCAAAACTACATTAAATGTCTTCATTGAGGAATATAGTTTTAAAAACTTTTAGAAAGAAAAGATATGAAATGGTCAGATATTGATTAGGGTCCTACCATAGACCGATCACTACAAAAAAATCAACACACCATACAAAAAAATTTTACAAATAAAATTTTTACCGGTTTCCAAGTGTGCACGATTAATCATTATACTACAACGGTTAACATGTAAGTTTTATTTTTAGTACAATTAGCTGATAACATCTAAAAATAATCGTTTTTATATCAAACAATAATAATTGATTTCAGTTCTAGCTAAAACTCTTTCAAATCAAGAATATAGGCAACAAGATTTTACTTATGACTAAGCTGAAGAAGATCAATGTGAGGGGAAGGCCTTGAAAAGCCAAAATTGTTGGGGCTGTTAGCCACCGCTACTTAGGGTGAAGCAGCCATCGGAGAACTAGCTTTGATAGCGCCACATCCAATAACACCTGCATCGGAAGCACCACCGCCGAAACGAGTAGTGGCATTGTTATTAGCGGCAGCGGTGGCACTACTAGATGTGGGAATTTCCACAGGCTTTCTTGAACGGTTGCAGCCACGATGCACGTGGCGCTCGCAATACTTCTATCCTGTCACCATGTCTCTGGAGCACCTCCACTTCTTGCCATCAGTTCTCAGGCACCAGCCAGGCTCCAGATCCATCGCTGATCTTCCCCAGTACCATAACTGCAACACTGAGGTTAATGTAGTTTTGAAAACTTTTAGGAAGTCATTTAATGTAGTTTTGGGGAAGTTCGTTGAGTTTTGGGGAAGATGGTGAAAAATTGTTGAGTGCATCGCAAGATCGATATAGACCAAGAGGGGGGTGAATTGGAAATTTAAAGGTTTTGTGGTGGAAATTGCAAATTGAAAGTAATAGCCAAGGGATTTAGAGTGGTTCAAGTTCCAAATGAACTCTACATCCACTACCTTAGCTTCACTTAGGATTTGCAACAATTCCACTAATTGCTCTTCCCCTTTTCTAGGACAAGGAGGCAACCCTTACAATTTCGGTTGATTTTTCTACCCAAAAATCAACCCAATCCTCACACAAGTGAACAAAGAAATTTGTTGGCTAATAAGATATCTCTCAATACAAATGATAGCCCAATTACAAGCACTCAACCCAATTGAACTAGATATGAATGAAAATTACAATTGAGATTTCTAGACAAAATGGGATTTTTGCACAATTGCTTGGATTTTATTTTTGGATGTTTGCTTTTGGATCAATAGTTGTTGCTGGAGCTTTTAGATGTCCCTTTTATACCTTGTCATTGATTTCTAGCCATTGTGGTTGTTGCACTCATCAATAGAGCCGTTGGGATGTTATCTCACCTCCATAAATGCAGTCTGCAACAACCTGTTTCGGAACGTACTAAAATAGAAAGAGCCATTAGGGTGCATTTAAGAGCCCGTTTCGAAACGCCTTAGGGCCGTTTCGAAACACTTTTGCCACTGTCAAGGGTCGTTTCGAAACAGTCTTAGCCTGTTTCGAAACACCCTAACGGTTTTCAGAAAATCAGTTAAGAACAATTTTAACGGTCATATTTTCAATTTGAACTGAAAAACTGTTTCGAAACGCTAGGCCTCGTTTCGAAACGGTTTTGCTACTGTCAAGGGTCGTTTTGAAACAGACTTAGCCCGTTTCGAAACACCCTATATATCTTTGTAAAATAGGTCAGTTAATATGACAATCGTTATGTTTTTCAAATTAAAATTGAAGAACTGTTTCGAAACGTATGATACCGTTTCGAAACGGGTTCAAGTGTTCTAAAGCCGTTTCGATACGCGTTTCGGAACATGGGTTGACAGTGATGAAAATGTTTCGAAACGCCTTAGGCCGTTTCGAAACATGGACTTGAAAATCACTGTATTGGCTTTAAACACTTAGAAAAATATTTGAAAAACTTTGTTTTTAACTTTGGCATAATCTTGAAATTATATAGGGATGTTTTGAGGACTTAAAATTCGTTTTGACATTTTCAATTTAGTCCTTAGGTTTGTAGTTATATCAAAATGAAAATATTTGTTTCACAATCTCCTTCTTTTTGATATAACAAAACCAAAGTTAGAATTTTTAAGAATTTTGAAAGTTTCCCTTAATTTAAGATAGGTTTTTAAAGTTTAAAAGAAATTGTTGTTTGACTTTAAATTAAAATTGTAAAACTTAAAAAAAAAACCTTTTAAACATTTAAAACGAATTTTAGTTTTGTGGCTCTTAAATTTCTTCTCCCCTTTTTGTTAGATCAAAAAGAATAATGAAAGCTCATAGAGAAGACAAAGGATTAGTACCAATAAGCATTAATAAGCAACAATAATATTAATTCATAATATCAAAATATCCAAAACATAAACCAACATTAAGTTCAACATAAAATCCCAAATAAAAGATCAAAGGCATAGGTTCTTAAAACATAATAAAACATAAAGATGCAATCTTAAACCTAAAAAGCATAAATAATATGATATGATATGATAGTCCCAAGCCTCGTCATCATCGTCGGAAGTCTCATTGTCGCTCTTGACTTGAGAACGGTGAAACTTCGTCCATTGCCCATAGAGAGTAGAGAAGGACAAATCCAAGTTTGAATGGGAAGTCTCAAGAGAATGAAGGCGATCCTCGACATTTTTCAAGCGATTGTCCATGGCATCAAAACCCGAAGCAATGCGAGTATCCAAAGCATTGAACCGCTCGGTAATGAGAGCCGTGAGGGCTTCATTGTTTCCAACTTGAACTTGCGGTGGAGGAGCAACGGGAGGAGGAGGAGGAGCTTCTCTATCAACTCTTTCCCAAACATCATTCAAATATCGAAACCCGGATTTGCGTAGAGAGGACTCACCAATCTTGGACTTACGAGGTTCCGGAGAGTCGTAAGTACAATCGATACCAAGGTCATTAAAGATGTAGCTCAAGATTGTGCCATAGGTAAAAGACTTCAACTCATTTGTGTCAATAAGCTTAACATTATTGACCATCTCGGCAAAAATAATCTTAGGCACATTAGGGCGCTCACCTCTACGGAAACATTCAAGCCAAAAGTGATCAACTTCACGGATGTGAGAGTATTTACCTCCGGAAGGTCGAAGGAACCACGAGACCATCAAATGAAGAAAGCGATCATGCACATCCAAAGTAAGTGTCGGACCGGTGAAAGTGCCAAAGTGACGTTCATCCTCAAGACCTTCATCTTTAAGTTTGAAAGTTGACTCCAAAAGAGCAATATCAACAACGAACTTTTTACCCAAAATGAAGGATTCAATTCCAATAATCTCAGTTTTGGTCTCATCATGAATAAAACGAGCATTAGAGTAAAAAAGGAGTACCATATGTTTGTAGCGAATATCCGGAATGCTCAACAAAAAGAGAAGATTCTACTCACTCAAACGTTCGAGATATCGGAATAAGAAACGCTCGGAATTGAGGAAATCAAGATCAATGACACGTTCTCTACGAACTTCGAAATCCTTGACATAAGTGAAGCGAGCTCGAAACTCATTAGTTTTAAGGGATTTCTGAAAAAGCAGAGCTAGATTCAGACGAATGCTCGAATCACCGGTTTGAACGACCTTACGCTTTTTGTTAGCTTGTTCCGCCATCTAAAAACATTAAGCAAGGATATTTTAAAATTAAGTGTATGCATTGATATTTAAAATCAATCCAATAATAAATCCCACTTAGGTTTTTGAAACAAAATTAAAATAAATAAAAAACAGTAAAGGAAAAATACGACTGAAAAATTTTATATTCGAATCAAAAATTTTGAGATTTGAATTTTTTTTACAAGATATGGAAAACCCACAAAGGAAAACATACAATTTATACAAAAATAGAATTTTCTAACCTAAGATTCGAACATAAATTAAGAAAATAAAAAAAAAGAAAAAAATTACCTTAGTTAGGGATTTTGGATGATTCGATGAAAATCATTGCACGATGTTGATGAAACTTGCTTAGATTTGAGCTTAAGAGTAAAACCCCTCACAATTTTGTGAAAAATAACGAGTTTGAGAGGGTATTTATAGAGAGGGAGGCGGTTTAGGGTTTTAGGGTTTTTAAGAGTTTGATAAAAAATAGAATTTTAACATTAAAAGCCCTAAATAAAGCAATCCGCGATGCCGTTTCGGAACGGTCATGACCGTTCCGAAACGGGACGACTAGGGTTTGACCGTTTTGAGACCATAGGCTGACCGTTTCGATACGGTGTTGACCGTATCGAAGCCCTGTTGACCCGTATCGAAACACGTTTCGATACACCCCTTGGCAGTAGCCAAATCATTTCGAAACGCATTGGAGGCGTTTCGAAACGCCCTTCTCTCAGAACTGGATTTAAGGTATCCGTATCGAAACCGGGTCACCCGTTTCGATACACCTGGGCCTGGAAGTGCAAATGAGGCTCTAAAAGTGCAGAAAAATGAATTTTTCTTAGGCCTAACATGCATAAATGTCATGAATGAGCAGGCAAAACATAGTCAAACATAAACATACTCCCCCTAGCTATAAGCATGGATGAAATTAGGAGTCTAAGCATACAAACATGGCATTTCACAAGATCAAGCATATTTAAGCACAAAAGAGGTCCTAAAAGGTCAAGATAGGCTAGCTAGACCTAACTCTCTCCTAAGGGACCAAAAACGCTCTTTGTCTAAGGGTTTTGTAAATATGTCCGCTAATTGATTCAAGGTGTCTACATACTTTATAACCACATCTTCCTTAAGGACATGATCTCTAATGAAATGATGCCTTATTTCTATGTGTTTGGTTCTAGAGTGTTGGATGGGATTTTTAGTTAAACATATTGCACTAGTGTTGTCACATTTTAGGGGTATGGTTTCAACTTTAATTCCATAATCTAAGAGTTGTTGCTTCATCCAAAGGACTTGAGCACAACAACTCCCTAAGGATATGTACTCAGCTTCGGTGGTAGATAAGGCTACACTATTTTGTTTCTTAGAGAACCAAGTTATGAGCATACTACCTAAGAATTGACAAGTTCCCGAAGTACTTTTCCTATCAATTTTGCAACCCCCATAATCTGCATCCGAGTGAGCATGAATGTTGAAGGTAGAGTCTCCAGGATACCAAAGACCTAAACAAGGAGTATCTCTAAGGTACCTAAAGATTCTCTTAACGGCTATAAGGTGAGACTCTCTAGGACTAGCTTGAAACCTAGCACACAAGCAAACACTAAACAAGATATCCGGTCTACTTGCGGTAAGGTAAAGCAAAGATCCAATCATATAATGATAAAGCTTAGAGTCAACACACTTACCTCCTTCATCTTTGTCAAGCTTTGTAGATGAGCTCATAGGAGTGGCTTGAGGCTTTGCATTCTCCAAGCCAAACTTCTTGAGCATATCCTTTATGTATTTTGCTTGGTTGATGAAGGTGCCATCCTTCTTTTGCTTGATTTGGAGTCCCAAAAAGAATGAGAGCTCCCCCATCATGCTCATCTCAAATTCACCTTGCATTAACTTAGCAAACTCTTGACAATGACATTCATTAGTAGAACCAAAAATAATATCATCAACATAAATTTGAACTACTAAGATGTCATTTTTATACATTTTTATAAAAAAGTGTAGTGTCCACCTTACCTTTTTCAAATCCTTTTTCAATCAAAAAATTTGAAAGTCTTTCATACCAAGCTCTAGGAGCTTGTTTTAAACCATAAAGAGCTTTGGTAAGTTTGAAAACATGATTTGGAAATTTTGAATCTTCAAAACCCGGTGGTTGTTCCACATACACTTCTTCATTTATAAAACCATTTAAAAATGTGCTTTTAACATCCATTTGAAAAAGCTTGAAATTATGATAACATGCATATGCAAGCAACATCCTAATGGCTTCCATTCTAGCTACGGGTACATAGGTTTCATCAAAATCTATTCCCTCTTCTTGAGTGTAACCTTGTGCTACAAGTCTAGCTTTATTTCTTACAATGTTACCATTCTCATCTAGTTTGTTCCTAAAGACCCATTTAGTTCCTATTGTAGATTGATTACAAGGCCTATCAACTAATGTCCAAACATTACTTCTCTCAAATTGATTTAACTCTTCTTGCATAGCCATAATCCAAAAGTCATCTTTCAAAGCTTCTTTTATATTTTTTAGGCTCTATGCATGAGATAAATGCAACATGGTTCATTAATCTAAGAGAAGAACGAGTGGTTACCCCCTTGGATGGATCACCCAAGATTTCACCATCTTTGACATAGTTCAACTCCCTTGGGTAGCTCACTTCCTTTTCCTCAATAGCCAAGTCCTTCAAGGCTTCAAGAGGTGGATCTTGTGTGTCCTCTTCTTTTGTTGGAATCTCATCCTTCTTTGAAGTTTGACCTCCATCAAAGGCATTTATGATTCCTACATCATCATCATCACAAGAATCCTTCCTAGGAAGGAGGTTATCATCGAATACAACATGAATAGATTCTTCTACTACTAAAGTTCTTTTGTTAAATACTCGATAGGCTTTAGAGGTTAAAGAGTAACCTATAAAAATGGCTTCATCACTTTTTGCATCAAATTTACCTAAGTTGTCTTTTCCACTATTTAAAACAAAACACTTGCAACCAAAAGGGTGAAAATAGCTAATGTTAGGCTTTTTAGATTTTAAAATCTCATAAGGTGTTTTCTTTAAAACTAGCCTAATCATTACTCGATTTACAATATAGCAAGCGGTGTTTGTGGCTTCCGCCCAAAAATATTTAGGTAAATTGTTTTCACAAAGCATAGTTCTAGCCATTTCTTGTAAAGTTCTATTTTTCCTCTCAACTACCCCATTTTGTTGAGGAGTTCGAGGAGCCGAAAAATTATGGCTAATACCATTTTCATTTAAAAATTCTTCAAACCTTAAATTTTGAAACTCGGTTCCATGATCACTTCTAATATGTGAAATTTTTAGTTCAAGATCATTTTGGGTTAATTTTGAAAATGTGATGAATTTTTCCAAAGCCTCATCTTTAGTACTTAAAAAGAGAACCCAAGTAAATCTAGAAAAATCATCAACAAGCACAAAAGCATAAGATTTACCACCCAAGCTCATAGTCCTAGTTGGCCCAAATAAATCCATATGGATTAGTTGTAAGCATCTACTAGTAGAAACATCATTAATGGATTTAAAGGAAGACCTATGTTGTTTACCCTTTGAGCATGCATCACAAATTTTATCATTTGAAAATTTTATCTTGGGTAAACCTCTAACTAGATTTAGGGAGACTAGTTTTTCTAAAACACTTATGCTAGCATGTCCTAGCTTCCTATGCCACAACCATGCATCATTTTCATTTTGAGCAACTAAGCATGCATGAGATGTATGAATGTCATCTAGATGCACCATGTATATGTTTCCTATGCAATGACCTATGAGCATAATACTATTAGATTTAATGTCTACAATTTTGCATCCATTTTTATCAAATAAAACATTAAATCCTTTATCACACAATTGACTTATGCTCAATAAATTGTGTTTAAGACCATCGACATATAATACATTTTCAATGAGAATAGTAGAGTGATTACCTATGGAGCCAATACCTTTAATGTGGCCTTTGGAGTTGTCACCAAATGTTACTACTCCTCCACTTTTTGGCTTTAGATCCATGAATCTACTCTTGTCTCCGGTCATGTGCCTCGAGCATCCACTATCAAGGTACCATGAGTTTTGACTTTGTGCTTTGGCCTTGTAGCAATGCTCCCCCTACAAACAAAGATATTAAACTTTGGTTTTTGGTACCCAAATCATTTTGGGTCTATAAGTGTTAGCTCCCAAAACCTTGGTTCCCTTAGGAATCCAAGATGACATAGCAATAATATTATTAGATTTAACAAGTTCCCTAGGAACCCATACACTTCTAATTCTTTTAGCTCTACTATGTCTAGGGTAGCTACCTTGTTTGTAGTAGTTAGTCTTTTTCTTAGGTTGGTGTGTTCTAGAGGATTCACCTACTTCATGCTTGACACTACCAACATTTTTTAAAGACTTTTTGAGCTCATTTAGCTCACCCAACACCTTTTGGTGTTCACTATTGCATTGAGACAAAAGATTGTTAAGATCAATATTTTCATCTTGAAAGAATTTTAACTCATCTTTTAATCCTAATATCTTTTTCTCAAATTTTGAATTAGCTTGAGTGAGTGAGTCATTTTTCTCATTTAGTTCTAGAATAATCTTTTTATTCCTAATGACCGACTCCTTATATTTCTCAACTAATTCATCATATACCTTTTGCAACTCATCATATGCATCATTTAATTCTTCATAATCTAAAATAGATGAGTTAGAGGTTACCATGGAGGAATCTTCCTCAAGTGTCATGAGGCAAAGATTAGCCACTTCTTGTTCGTCATCCTCCGATGACTCCTCATCACTCCAAGTAGCAAGCTTCGCTTTGAGCTTTTTCTTCTTCTCAAAGCCCTTCTTCTTGAGTTGAGGGCACTCCGAACGTATGTGGCCGGGTTGTTTGCACTCAAAGAAAATGATAGGATCCCTTCCTTCCTCTTTGTTCTTACTTTTGAAGTCCATCTTCCTTTGGATTTTTCTTCCCCGATTGGACCTCATGAAGCCTGAGAATCGTTTGGCTATCATAGCCAATTCTTCAAGTTCATCCTCCTCACTAGATGAGCTCTCATCATGTTGTGAAGCTTTAGCCTTGAGAGCTATTCCCATCTTTTTCTTCTTCTCAACCTCAAGCTTCTCTACCCTTTTCTCTTCTTTCTTCTTCTCATCTTCCCTTCCTTGCTTCATGATCTCATGAGTAAGGAGAGAACCCACAAGCTCATCAAGCTTCAAAGTTTTCAAATTCTTTGCTTCGATGATGGCGGTTCTCTTCCCATCCCAAGACTCGGGAAGTGAATAGAGTAGCTTCTTGACAAGCTTGTCTTCCGGTATGATCTCTCCAAAGCCCTTTAGACCATTAACAACCGTGGAGAAGCGATCAAACATCTTTGACACCGTCTCATCGGGCTCCATCTTGAAATTTTCATAACTAAGATTGAGAATTCCAATCTTAGTTTCTTTAACATCATTGGTGCCTTCATAAGTAGTCTCAAGAGTGTCCCACACTTCTTTGGCACTATCAATTGATGAGACCTTTGAATAGATGTCCGGACCGAAAGCACAAAATAGCATAGGGAGAGCTTTATCATTGACTTGAATCTTTTTCCTCTCCTCTTCACTCATCTCCACTTTCTTCTTCAAAACCATCTTGCCTTCACCGTCTTGCTTCAATGGAATATATGGCCCATCTTCAATGACATCCCACACTAGGTAGTCATTTGACTTGATGAATAGACGCATTATATTCTTCCAAAAAGAATAGTTATCACCGTTGAAGAACGGAGGCTTTGTAGTGGATTGTGACTCGTACATGCCCGAACCGGAGGTTGAAGTCATCTCTTGATATTTTGATGATCACACTCTTCCAAGGAACTCTTCTTGTGGTTGTTAATCCTCAAAGAGGTAGGCTCTGATACCAATTGTTGAGTGGATCGCAAGATCGATATAGACCAAGAGGGGGTGAATTGGAAATTTAAAGGTTTTGTGGTGGAAATTGCAAATTGAAAGTAATAGACAAGGGATTTAGAGTGGTTCAAGTTCCAAATGAACTCTACATCCACTACCTTAGCTTCACTAAGGATTTGCAACAATTCCACTAATTGCTCTTCCCCTTTTCTAGGACAAGGAGGCAACCCTTACAATTTCGGTTGATTTTTCTACCCAAAAATCAACCCAATCCTCACACAAGTGAACAAAGAAATTTGTTGGCTAATAAGATATCTCTCAATACAAATGATAGCCCAATTACAAGCACTCAACCCAATTGAACAAGATATGAATGAAAATTACAATTGGGGTTTCTAGACAAAATGGGATTTTTGCACAATTGCTTGGATTTTATGTTTGGATGTTTGCTTTTGGATCAATAGTTGTTGCTGGAGCTTTTAGATGTCCCTGTTATACCTTCTTATTGATTTCTAGCCGTTGTTGTTGTTGCACTCATCAATAGAGCTGTTGGGATGTTATCTCACCTCCATAAATGCAGTCTGCAACAACCCGTTTCGAAACGCGGGGTACCTGTTTCGGAACGGATTAAAATAGAAAGAGCCGTTAGGGTGCATTTAAGAGCCCGTTTCGAAACGCCTTAGGGCCGTTTCGAAACATTTTTGCCACTGTCAAGGGTCGTTTCGAAACAGTCTTAGCCCGTTTCGAAACACCCTAACGGTTTTCAGAAAATCAGTTAAGAACAATTTTAACGGTCATATTTTCAATTTGAACTGAAGAACTGTTTCGAAACGCTAGGCCTCGTTTCGAAACAGTTTTGCTACTGTCAAGGGTCGTTTCGAAACAGACTTAGCCCGTTTCGAAACACCCTATATATCTTTGTAAAATAGGTCAATTAATATGACAACCGTTATGTTTTTCAAATTGAAATTGAAGAACTGTTTCGAAACGTATGATACCGTTTCGAAATGGGTTCAAGTGTTCTAAAGCCGTTTCGATACGCGTTTCGAAACAGGGGTTGACAGTGATGAAAATGTTTCGAAATACCTTAGGCCGTTTCGAAACAGGGACTTGAAAATCACTGTATTGGCTTTAAAAACTTTGTTTTTAACTTTGGCATAATCTTGAAATTATATAGGGATGTTTTGAGGACTTAAAATTTGTTTTGACATTTTCAATTTAGTCCATAGGTTTGTAGTTATATCAAAATTAAAATATTTGTTTCACAAAAATGAAGTTTTGAAAGTTTGGGGGTTAAATTAGAAATTATTATTTTTAATTAACGGAGGTTAACGGTCCAGTGACCAAAACAGAAACAGTTTCGAACGTAAGTGACCAGAATAGTCTTTTTTGAATTCGAGTGACCAAAATAGAACAAACCCAAAATAAAAGTGACTACGAGTGAAGATTACCCAAAATTATTTGACTAAAACTAATAAAGATTTAAATTACTATTGTACAAAAAAAATGGGACACACAAACCCATCCGTCAAATTTTCCATGAAAGTTGACATGACATGTAGAAGATGTCATGTACTCATGTAACACTAAATAGTGTCGTGTCTAGAAATTGAAAAAATGTAGTGAAAAGGAATTCTCATTATTTGTTATTATGTGTTAGGATCCGTTTATACAGTGTAACACTAAATAGTGTCATGTATAGTATGATATGTGAAGATTATCACTTGAAAAAAAGTAAGGAGTTAATCTCAGGCATTTATTTTACCCATCAAACGATCCACAAAACATATAAAACTGAGTTTTACATTTTGAGTAAGTGAATCTTATCCCTTTTATAAGTTTATCTATATTTTATTTTTTTAAGATATATATTGGTCATGTTTGGTAAAGAGAGATTTAGGCAAAAATTAGAGGTTTGACTGGTCAAATCCGCTAATATTGTTGTTTGGTAAACATCGGATTGAAAGAGCGGATTGGAGTGAACCCGCTAATTTTGAAAAAGCTCATAATAGGAGCTTTTTGAGATTAGAGGTTTGATATTAGAGTTGTAAAGACTCTTTTACCCTTACTAGTTACCAAAAATATCAAAATAACCTAAATTAAATATTTTCTCACCCTAATTATAAGCTAATTCAAGCTGAATTTAGTGACAAATTCCCTAGTGTCAGGACTCAAGCTGAACTTAGGCAAATCCAAGCTGCTGGGCATCAATTTAAGAGAGGATATCGTTAACACTTGGGCCAGTTGGCTTCATTGCAAAAGTGACAAATCCCCTAGTATGTATCTGGGTCTTCCACTTGGATAACATAGAAATTCTGTTACGATCTGGAATCTGGTTGTGGAGGTAGTGAAATCCAAGCTCTCGGGTTGGAAATCAAAGCTTTTGTCTTTCGGAGGTTGAGTCAGACTAATAAAGTCTGTGCTAGCCAATGTCCCTGTGTATTATATGTCCATTTTTCCATTGCTAGCCTCGATTAGCAAGAAGTTGGCCAAGAATATTGCAAAATTCCTCTGGGGTTCACTGGATCACAAAACTATCCATTGGGTTAGTTGGAACAGTCTATGTTTGCCGAAGGAGGAGGGCGGAACTGGGATAATTGATTTCAAAATCAGAAGCGAAGCATTGAGATGTAAATGATTGTGGCGTTTTGGGACATAATGCGATAGTTTATGGAGGAGAATTGTGGCTGCACTTTATGGTCCCGAAAAAAATGCATTGCTGCCAAGTAACATTCATGCGAACAGGATGTCTTGGATCTGAAAAATGTCATAAAGTTCAGCATTGGTAGCAATTCCAAGTTTCAGAATAACATCAGGTTTTGCTTGGGTGACGGCAGATTCATCCAATTTTGGTCAGATGATTGGTTAGGAGTGGGTGCTCTCAAAGTTACCTTTCCTAGGATATTTGCGCTGGCAATAAAGAAAGATGGTTCAATCGCAGAATTTGAAGATGTGGTAAATGGCAGGTGGAATTGGAATTTTGAATTCTGAAGGAGAATGTTTGATTGGGAGGTCGATCAGTGGAGAAGGTTCATGGAAACGATTTTAGTTTGTAAGCCGTTGTCGAAAATTAGAGATAGTGTTAGATAGGCTGCATCGTCAGATGAGATATTTTTCTTCAAGTTCGTTCCGGTCTGTGTACCTGAGGAAACGCGAAGTTATACAACCGTGGTGGAAATTGGTGTGGTGCAATTTAGCTCCTCCTAGTGTTAAACTGTTTGTCTGGAAGCTAGTTCTAGAGAGAATTCCAGACTGGTCAAAAGGAGATGTATAGTTGTGGAGGAAGCCTATTGTCCCATCTGCGGTGTTAAGGAGGAGACTGTGTCACACTTGTTTTGCCATTTCAAGGGCATATGATTTATCTGGAGTCGATGGTGGAAAGTTTGGGAGATTAGTGTGCCAATTCCATCCAACTTAAAAGCGTTGATACTACAGTGGACCTTTATGCCAAGGGAATTGGTAAATAATCAAATTTAGTCTCTTAGTTTTTTCAGCATGGTGTGGTCGATATGGAGGCATAGAAATGACATTGTATTTAAGAAGGTGAAGTTCGACGAGAATTTGGTATATGATTCGATGCTGATACAACTTTGTTGGTGGGGTAAAGGTAAATGGCCAGATTCATGATGGTCTATCTCGGATGTTCTATCCTTCCCCAAGTGCTTGAGCTTCTGCAAACTGGGGAAGGAAGCACATCCTCCCGGGTGTTGGAGGCCCCCGGATTAGGGCTTCGTCAAGTTTAATACTGATGGTGCAGCGAAAGGGGGTTTTGGACCAACGGAGATTGGGGGCGTTTTGTCTGACAATCAATCGAAGTCCCTTATTACGTTCTCCATGTCTATAAGTTGCGCGAATGCTATAACTGCAGAATTCAGAGCTGTTTTGGAAGCCCTAGAGCAGTTTAGACAGTCAAGGTGGCACAAACAAGAGAAGTTAATTGTTGAGAGTGATTGTGCATCGGTTATCGAGTGGTTGCGATTTCCAAACATATCACCTTCAGAATTTAGGCCTCTGGTTCAATTGTGTCTTGCCTCCCTTGAGGACAATGTGTGTGAGTTTCAAGAAATTTCAAGAGAAGGTAATATGAGTGTCGATAAGCTAGCTAAAAGTGGTATAAATCGAAAATCTGATTTGCTGGTTGTCTCTGAGGGCGAGGTCTAAAAAGCAGCAGTGGTGATAATGGACGTTGATGGGAGCCATTCGAATACGAGTATTACCGGAGTTTGACATAGATGCTCGGGGTTTCTGGGATCTCCGCGTCTTGGACGGTCGTTATAGTTTTAAAATGGCCAAGAGTATATGTATTTGTTCTCCTGTAATTTTATGTCGCACTCTTTTTCCTCCACCTAGGTTTAGGGAGGTTTTTTAACGAGGCGCGTAAAGATTACCGAAATCTAATAAACTCCTATTTTCAAAAAAAATTATAAGCTAATTCTATTTATTTTTTATTATCGCACATTTATATGTATATTTAAATTTATTAATTAATTAAATTATATAAATAATAAATTAATATATAAATAATTTGAATATGTTTAGAAAAGTTATATTAAAAATAATTTTATAGATCTAATTAATAATAATTAGATACAAAATATTGATAACTAATAAACTATTCAAACAAGTATTGAATATAATCATGTCCTTATATGTCATTTTGCTTGTTTAAATAATCTAACAGCTATCAGCTATCAGTTAATTTTACCAAACACTTTTATACAATCAGCTAATACAATCTGCTAGTCAAATCAGCTAATGCAATCAGCTATCAGCTAATATAATCCGCTATCCGCTATCAGTTATCCGCTAATTTCCAAACAAGCTCATTGCTTCATGTTAATTTCTTACATATAAATTATTGGGATAATACTACGGTAAATAGGGGTGGGAATTGTCGGGTACCCGGGTTTCGGGTACCCGGTTCATCCGGGTACCTCAAATAAAGGCCCGTGTCCCGGCCCGCCTTTTCCAGGTACCCGAGATTCGGGTACCCGACACACCCGGGTACCCGTCTAATCGGGTACCGGGTACCCGCCAGTTTTTTTTTAATTCGAATGATTTAAATATACCTAAAAAAGGAAAATTCGAATTATATAATCCAACATAAAGTTTAATATTCTAAATATCAAACCCAAATAACATTAGAGTCAATAATTCTAATAAAAAACACAAACAACGTTAAAATCCATAATCTTAAACAAGTTTCAAACACACAAATATAAGTCTCTAACAAGTTTCAAACATACAAATATTTATATAAGTCTCTAACAAGTTTCAAACACACAAATATAAGTCTCTAACAAGTTTCAAACACACAAATATAAGTGTCTAACAAGTTTCAAACACACAAATACCATATTACCATAATCTTAAACAAGATCCTTCGAATATAAGTCTCTAACAAGTTTCAAACACATAAGTTTCAAACACACAAACACACAAATATAAGTCTCTAACAAGCTTCTTGGATCCTTCGAAATGCTTTCCAAGATCCTGTAAAATAGCACAAAAGAATGAATTTTCAAAAAAGAAAAATGATATATATTCAAAGAGATCAAAATCCAACATGTTGCAAAAACATCATATCAAGTCTACTACATCACATAATTTAACTCTAAGTCTCTAACATATGATTTATTCTTATCAAAACTCAAAAAAGTTCAAATAATATACTATAGAATTTATTGCTTACCAAAGTCTAGGACACTTCGAGTGTGGTCTCTGAAACTTCAGTTGTCTCATCAATGAAAATTGTTGGTTGCTCCAATGTCAAATCTTCCATCTCTGCATAACAAATTTTATGTATACAATAAGTCAATAACAATGTCAAAAGAGTTCAAACATAAATATTTAAAATCTAAACTTGAAATTGAAGACAAACCTATTTCTATATTCTCCAATAATTGCAAGTTCTCCTCTATTACAATAGGGTCATGAGAAGAACGAATCCAATCTTGAGTGCAAATAAGAGCTTCCACCAATCTAGGAGTCAAAGACGTGCGAAATGAATCAAGAACACGTCCTCTAGTGCTAAAAGCGGACTCCGAAGCAACAGTAGAAACTGGAATTGCAAGAACATCACGTGCCAATCTCATAAGAATTGGATAGTTGTTTTTTTGCATAGACCACCAAACCAAGATATCAAAATCATCACTCTCAGGAACACATTTATCGCCCAAATATCTGTCTAGCTCAGTCATTGTTTCAAAAGTATCAGCAGATTCAATCTCAGTCACATAGTCCTTTCTCAAATTTGTTCCTTTTAACTTCCTTATTCCTCCCTCACCATCTTGACCACTAGAAGTAGGATTTGCAGAGCAATGTGTCTTTTGTGTTGAAGAAGGTTGCATAGAAGCATAAAAATCAAACAACGATGTCAAAACATCTTTAATCCGTTGACACAAGACATAAGAATTGCTAGGATCATAAGAACGACGAACGATCCACTCAACATATCTTAACTTATGCCTAGGGTCAAGAACTAAAGCAATGAACATCATGACATTCAAATTATTAACATTCGCCCAATATTTATCAAACTTCAACTTCATTTGGCGTGCCATGCTCCTAAACCCATCACTCGATTGCAAGTCATCAACATAACGATTAATTGTATACCCAATATCATATATTTGTTCGACAAAGGTATTACCAGTCACATACCTTGATCCAGAGAAGCTCAATGTAGTATCATAAAATATCTCAAGGAAAGGCAAGAATGAAGAAACCTTATCCCAATCTTCATCATCAGGAGCACCACCAACCTTCCTAAGCTCCTTTGTGTAAGGAAGGTACTTAGTCTTCAAATTTCTGAATGCTTTCTTAAACACTAAAGCACTTTTGAGCATGGAATAGGTGGAATTCCACCTTGTTTCAACATCCAAGCAAACAAGAGCTTTGCTATCTATATTCTCCTCTTTGACACAAGATTGAAACTTTTGAAGTCTTGCAGGAGAGGACCTCACGTACTTCATAGCAGCACGAACCCTCGTAACAGAAGAATCAACATCTTTCAGCCCATCTTTAACAACCAAATTCAGAATATGTGCAGCACATCTCATATGCAAAAATTCACCATTCAACACACTTCCATCCCACAAGTTCAGAATCTGCTTCAAATACTTGATTGCTAGATCATTAGAACTAGCATTATCAACTATCATCGTTAAGATCTTTTTAAGATCCCACTCTTGCAAGCACTTTTCAACTGCCCTACCAATAAGCTCTCTAGAATGACCGGCAATTGGGCAAAAGTTGATAATCTTCTTATGCAACTTCCAAGCATCATCTATAAAGTGGGCAGTAAGGCACATATACGACAAGTTCTGAGCAGATGTCCATGTGTCTGTCGTAAGACATACCCTAGAGGATAAATTACTGAAGAAGTTCTTCAACGTTCTCCTTTTTTCAATAAAAAGAGCATAGCAGTCTTTTGTAATAGTACCACGTGAAGGAGGAACAAAGTCAGGAATAGCAACTTTGCAAAACATGCGAAAGCCTTCACGTTCAACAAAACTAAATGGCAACTCATCCATAATCACCATTTTAGCGAGTGCTCGTCTAATCTGCTCTTGATCAAAACGCTAAAGTTTAGGAACACTAATTGTTTCTATTGTTCCATCTGTGTTGCACTTTGTCTTGGACTCAAAATCTAGGATTGTTTGTGTTTTGTCCAAGTTGAAAGGAGCTTTCTTGCATCGATTCGTGTGACGCTTCATGGCATTGGTTCCATTGGCAGTTGAACAAGATATCTTTGCAACGCAATAAATGCATTCAGCTCGGTCTTTATCACCATCAATTGCTTTAAAATGATCCCAAGCAGCAGAAGTTTTTTTCCTTTTACGTCCTTTAGTTGGTGAAGCTTCAACAGGCTTCTTTCCCTTCCTTTTCTTGGTTTCAATTCTACTTGTTGGAGTCTCCTCATTCTTTTCATGTTCTTTAGGTGACTCAGTTGAGGAAGATAGAGTCACATCAACATTTTCTCCAGTCATCGACATATCTGAAAAGGAGAAGATAAAATTCAACATTTGTGTTCTCTTAACTTTCTAGTTCACAAAACAATATAAATTCAAGAAAACAAATAAACAAGAGGCAACCATATCCAAATGAAGCTGTCAAGTGTCAACCATGGAAAATCTATTACAAGGGAAAATCTAGAATATGCACAAGATCACACGGTTCAATTCAGCTTATACAGTTCCATTTGTGAAAATTACAATAACTAAGGAAGTAAGCATTCATTAAGCATTCATTTAATCAAAATGTTCAAGGATGGACAAGGGAGCAAGAATTCATTTAATTAAAATAAAGATCAGTAACTCCTAATTTCTGTGTAAGAAGGAAGTATTATGTTGGCCGATACAGAACTTAAATAAGAAATCCTTGAAATGTAGACCATCCAATGTCTAACATACAATTGATAGGAACATTAGCAATGAAGATAAGGAGATATAGCATAATTAATTTATGTAACTTAGGAACATTAGCATTGAAATGTCTCAAGCACTTGTTCACTTTCATTGACCGGTAAAGCTCGAAAAAACTGTTACTTTTTCTTTGCTTTATAACTCTGAAAACTCAATGCCATTGTTTACATTACTTGGTTGTACCAAAAACCACATTTTTATCATCGCTTACCTTTCCAACCCAATGCTCTGTCTTCCCTTTGACATTTTCTTTCTGGGGCTAAAGGCTTACTACCACAAAGTATTCTTCTTTTTACTTAATAATCTATGATAATAAGAACTAAGAAGCCGTAGGAAATTAAAAATACAGCAAAGGGTGTATCTCCTATGGTTAGAATGATAGGAGTATTGTTTAAGTGAAATAAGTATTACATTGTCCTTTTGAGTTCCATGTCTAATCAAGTTATGTACAGAATTTAATCTTGTTTATTTATTCATATCTGGAACATGCATTCAGTTCATTTCCAGGTTCAACTTCCAAGTTTATAACACCTAAAGAATGCAACTTAAATTATTATGAGAAATTAGAAGAGAATATGAGAAGGATGAATTTATGTACTCTCAACTTCCATGACTTGCATAAACTTAAGCGGAGTGAATTCATGGTTATTGTTTCTTCTTATTTTAGTGAACATTAGCAATGTAGATTCATCCAATATCTAACACATTCCAGTAACATACAATTGCTAATGTTCCTAAGTTACATAAATTAATTAGGCTATATCTTGCAATTCTGCAATTATTCACATAAAGATTATAGGCAATGAACCATATATACAGTTTTTTCCTGAAGATCATCCAATAATCTAAGTTAAATTACAGTAACATACTAACAAACAAATAAGCATACAAACAAATTAGTGAAATTACAGTAACATACAAACAAATTACAGTAACATACAAACAAAACTGCCTCATTTTCTTGATTAAAATAAGCATACAAACAAAATAACAAATTACAGTAACATACTAAGTTAATACTAACATTGAACTCAGTAATCAGCAATTCAGCATTCAATTCATTAAGCAACTGAAACTCAGCATAAAACAGGACTGACCGTGACCGGTGGCGGCGGTGGGCGAACGACTGACCGGTGGCGGTGGGCGAACGACGGACCGGGCGGCGGCAGGCTTCTGCTCGACTGCAAACCAGTGGAGAACGATGGACCAGGGCTACTGCTCGACTGATGCAGTGCTGCTGCTGACTTGCTGATGCTGACTGCTGAGTGCTGAAGCCGACGGCGACGAGTCGACGATAAGGTGGAGGTGGAGGACCGCCGGGGAGTGGGGGGATTTGGTCGGATTAGGGATTTGAGGAGATTTGGGGGAAAATTCAAAAGGGGGCAGAGACTCGTGAAGTGAATCACTGAATCGTGATTTGGATAGTTTTAATTTTATTTTTTAATTAAAAATAATAAAATAAAATATATATTATAATTATAATTAATATATATATATATATATATATATATATATATATATATATATATAATCGGGTCACCGGGTACCCGACTGGGACCATTTTTTCGGCCCAGTCCCGACCCGAGTACCCGGGATAAAAACCGGGCCGGGTACCCGACCCGAAAAAAAATTTCTTAGGGTATTACCCGTCTAATTTAATTCGGGTCATCGGGTATTTGGGCCGGGTCAATCGGGTCGGGTAATGTCTCCCACCCCTAACGGTAAATGTCATGTACTGCAACATACCACTATTCATATGTACAACTATGTATTATTAACTGTTTTAATTAGTTTTAAAATCCTAGAAACTGAAAGTGTTATTATCTTATTTTAGAATAAAATCTTAAAAAATAATTTTTATATTACTTTTTTGTATTTTATTTTATTTTTTACTTCAAAAAATAATTAAATTTCTATTACTATAATAATTCCTACATTCACTTTAATTTAAGGGTAAAGTTTATAAATGATCACTAAACTTTGATCAATTATTTAATCTGGTAATCAAACTTCCAATTGCTTCAATGTTACCATTAAACTTTTAGTTTTGTTTCAATTTGGTCATTGCCCGTTAACAACCAATAAGAGAGTGATGTGGCTGTTAAAATATTTTGTATAATAACACATTTAGTCTTCAACGTTTACACATTCAAATAATTTAGTCTTAATTCGAAAGAAATATTGATAAATATGAATAAAGTGAGATGAGGACATATTGTATTTATTGTAGAATTATCCCCAAACAAATAAATAGTTTGAGATGGGGACATATTGCATTAATTCGAAAGATATATATAGCATTTATTGTATAATTATCCATTAAATAGTTTGTGTGTGATTGGTGTGATTTAATATTTGGTAAATTAATGCCAAAGTTGAAATTTAGCGATTTTGTGGGTCTGATTAAATATGAGATTTAAAGCAGGGAAGTCACGTGGCTTTTCGGATTAATTTATGCAAGGAACTAGTCGGCAACATATAATTATACATTATAGTTGTTTTTAGCATAACGGTACTATAAGTCCTTCAATTTTTTTTAAAAAACATTTAAGTTTTTATTTTTTTTCATCCAATTAAATTTTTATGCTTTAGTTTTTAAAAATGTATATTATTTTCTTCGAATTAGAACTAAATTGTTTAAATGTGTAAACGTGAAAGACTAATTGTTTTATTATACAAAATACTTTAACAATCACATCACTCTTTTAACGGTTGTTAACGGGTCAGTGTCCAAATTGAAACAATACTATAAGTTTAAAGGTAATATTGAAGTAATTGAAAGTTTGGTTACCAAATTGAATAATTGATCAAAGTTTAGTGACCATTTATGAACTTTACCCTTAAATTAAAGTGAATGTAGGAATTATTATAGTAATAAAAGTTTAATTTTTTTGAATTAAAAAATAAAAATATGAAAAAGTAATATAAAAATTATTTTTTAAGATTTTATTCTAGAAGGGGATAATAACACTTTCGGTCTCTAAAATTTTAAAATTAATTAAAACAGTTAATAGTATATTACGGTATATATGAATAATGGTACATTGCGATACATGACATTTACTTTAAAAACATCCTAAATTATTGATACATTTAACAATATTATTTACTTTGACTAATTTTTCAATTTATACAAGATATTGATTGTATTAAATGTTAACAAATTAAAATAAAAGGAATGAATTCTTAATTTTCATAAAGTAGATGGATAAAATTTATAATTAGTTCACATATTTCAAAAGATAACTTAGCACGTAAATCAACATTCTATTAAGATTTAAGGTTTATTCTACTTTAATCTTTCATTTCTATAATATATACAAGACTGTATATATAACTTTTAAAATATTTATACGTCAACAATTTTTAGAGTAAATATAAATTTCTCCTCCCTAAAAATTGTTAAAAAATATTGATATTATACTATAGAGTAAAAAAATACTTATACTATCATTAAAAGAAAATACTTTAATACGTATGTTTACACAAATTTATTAATTTTATGATTTGTGGATTTAATTTAAGTTTCAAGAGTTTATGAGTATATATTATAATATCTAAAATTTAAAATTTATGGTTAGAATTTAAGTTTCACATTTTAGGAATTTGAATTTTTATAGTTTAAATGTGAAAGATTGCATAATCTTTTAACACAACTTGTATATCAGAATATATCACATTATTAAATACTCGACTAAGTTCATAGTTCATTTGTATACAAACCTTTTACTATTTTATCTATAATCATTTAATATTTTATGCAATACATAGATTATCTAGACCCATATGTGTAACCCCTCATCTCGGTCCGGACGCTTAACCGATCCGAGTGGGCTACACGGGGATAACCGAGGCGAAACCCGTTAAGGCTTCACTTCGGTTACCGACCCAAGAAAAAACTTTTCATATTATTATCTTATCTAGATGCAATGATATACCCTATGTGATAAAGGCAACAACGGAAGACAACAAGCGAGGCGAAACAACCAACACGTATTTAAAACAGCCCATTTTCATCTTAAACAGGAGGCTGTAGTGGAACACCCATAGGGTGTTTCGATACGCCTTGACTAGGTCAACTGGCCAAAGTCAACCTGGTGAGACCGTTTCGAAACAGGGGTGGCCCGTATCGAAACGACCTCAACGGTCAACTTCTCATGGTCAACGATACGAAGATCGTTCCGAAACACTAAAGCCCATTTCGATACGTTAACTTCTCGTCAAATTCTCAGATTTCCAGTAGCAAAAATGTATCGAAACGGCCTCCTAGCGTACCGAAACGCCTGGCCCGAAACAAAAGGACCGTATCGAAACGGGACCAACCGTTTCGAAACGCCCTTTGTCTGCAGATTTGGTTTTAGCTGGTTTTAAGGCACAAGGCTGCCTTAAACACAACCTAAAGCCTCAAGCATCCAACAACACAACTCTATATGCATAGCATCCTAAGCAACAAGCTAAGCACTCAACCAACATACAAACCATACATTCATGGATGATCCAACAACATATCAAACATAAGGTTCATACATGACAATTAAGATAACATGCTTCAACAAGGCATACACTTAGGCATTCAAGGTAGGCAATTCAAACATGGTTTACAATCCAAACATGGCATCCAAAAGCCAAAACAACATAAGCATTAAGGAGTCTAACATGCTCCTAAACAACTAACACCAACATACTTCAAAAGCATCAAAGCAACAAATACATATCCCATTGCTTGACTATTACATCCTTTAACTAAAATGTCCATACTTGATAGCTAAGATAGCACCACAAGGCACACTTGGAGGCCCTCTCCTTGCACAAGCTACCCACGAACTACGGATCTGCATTGTCGAACAAAAGAGAGCGTAAGCATAAAGCTTAGTGAGGGTAAGCTCATAAAACAAACCTTGAACAATGCAGGGTCCAAGCACGAGCACGACCAAGGTAGAATGCATGATCTTACCTCCGATCCACGAGAGCCAAAATACACATGATGCATGAACATATATTCAATATTATGCCATGCTCAACAAGCCATAACCACATCATATGTAAACACATATAATATTCCATAATGGCAACACATATAATCTCATATTGATACACATATCAACTCATATTGGCACCTAGCTATGACTCGAATACGCGGATAACACGTTGGAACTCTCATCCAACACAACTATTACCTTACGGTGGGATTACACTCATCACCGTTCACGCGGAGGGGATTCCACTCATCCTCACGCCCCGTCGATAGGATTACACTCATCACCGACTAACATATATATAAGAAGGTTTTCCGGGTGAACTCGTACTCCATCTTGATGACTACCATCACCAAGACCACGCGCGCATTTGACTCATGTGTGCACACTAACATCCTAATGATTGATCATTTGTACCCAAGCATACTAGTGCCAATATTAAACACAATCCACAACATCATTTCATATCCACTTCAGTGTTTAGCACGTACTCACCATGATTTACATCATGCACAATCCACATGCATATAACAAATGCATCAATTCATGCCTCATCATAAATGTATAACACCATATACATAGCCAACATAATCACAAATAAGCATGAGGCATAAACACATTCAAAGATCAACCATACTCTCTAACTATAGCTTGAGATTAGACTACCAATCTAATCCCAACTCTAGGTGGGTCTACCAATCCCAACCTAGTCCACATGCTTGAACCAACACTTTAAAATCATTTAAAAGCATTTAACCACTCACCTTCACTTCCAAGCTCAACAACCAAGCAACCAAGACCTTCAAGCTTCCGAATTCACTCCCGATGCTTCACCAACACAATTCCTTGTCTCTAAACAATCAAACAACTCTATTAATCACCAAAACAACCACAAACCCCTGTTGTAACTTATAACACCAATTAAGCATCAAATCAAGCCAAGAACACCCACAAAACTTCTCATTTTCGAGCAGCCCTCTATACCCACTGAAATCTTCCATTCCAAACAACTAAACAATCATTAAACACACCCAAAGCAATTCTCATATACCATACTATCATAACCAAACATTTTTCCACTTAAAAAAGCCCTTAACCCAACTCTAAAACCTCTCTAAAACCCCAACAAAACTCATTTTCGAAAATCTTTATAAAACACCTCAAAATTCACATATGTTGGACCTTATGGTTCATAAACAACATATCTATTAACAATAAATCAAAAGCTTTGTTAAAATCTCATAAAGTAGCAACCTTTAACATTTTCCATGGAAAACTAAATTTCTAAAACAATGATGAAAATGAAATCTAATGGTACTTTTGAAGAGAGGAAGATGAGAGTAAAATGGGGATATAATTACCTTTCAAAACTGACCAAAAATGAAGAAGAAGGGAGATGGAATAATAACTTGGAGAGTAGAAGCTCTCTTTGTCGTTGGAATGAAAATGTGAAGAAGGAAGAAGATAAGCACGTGTCTATTTTAACAAAAGGGGTTTTAATTTTGAAAGTTCACTAATTTACGGTTTTGCCATTAATGAGATGGCAATCTCATTAATTCTAAGATTCGAGAAAATTTGAGTTTCAAATCAATTTGGTCCAACACAAAATATTTGTTTGAAAATGTGAAACCCAAAATAATATTTTATTATTTTAATTATAAAAACGAAACTCAAAATATTAAAATATTATTTTATTATTATTTTCACCTGACCCTTAAACCCGAGTGTTACAATATACATCTACAATTCGAATAATATTAAGTGTCTAAACATACTCGATCTGTCACTAGTCCTCATCTATAATCATTTATCAATTTAATTGTTTCAAATGTATTTTCTATGTAAAATGTTTCGTTCACTTGTATCATGAGGGTAAAAAAAATAATCTTCTGTGTGAATTATTAAAAAAAACTCTTATTTTTTTGAACAAGAAAATAAAAAGTCTTATTCAACACGTGTTATAATTTGAAAAATATTACTCCCTCCGTCCCATTAATTTTGTCCCTTATTGACTTTTTAAAAGTCAACATTTTTAAACTTTGACCATGATTATTTTAAATATTTTAAACAATTACATTTTATAAAATATATATTTTAAAACTACTTGATTAAAAGTTTATAAAATATATTTTTTATATTTTTTTCAATAATAAATTTTATATAATAATAGGTCAAAGTTCAAAAAATTTGACCCAAAAAAATCAAAAATGGACAAAATTAATGGGACGAAACTCTTATACATTGAATTCAAACTATAGAATGTAGTGCATATATTAAGGTAAAGTATGCAAATAGTCACCAGACTATCTCAAATACAAAATGGTCATTAAAATTTTAAAATTTATATTATGGACATTAAATTTTAGTTTTTGTTACAAAAGGGTCACTGAGCCATTAACTGTCGTTAAGTGAATTACGTAACAATTACGAAGATTTGAGTAATAGCACATTTAATCATCCATATTTACATATTCAATTAATTTAGTCTTAATTTAACCCTCATTATTGATGTTTACACTGATTGAATGAGTAAATATTGAAGATTAAATGTGTTGTTATACAAATTCTACAAAAAATGACATATAGAGACATACAGAAAACTGTCGGTAAAACACAAAAAATCCATCGGTTAAGGTCTTAAACCCTTTACCGACGGAAAAAAGATATATTCCGAAAGATAAAACGCCGTCAGTAATACGCTAGTCGGTATACCTCTATAGCGACGGACAAAACCGTTGGTATAGGTGAGGACTACCCCGACAAATTAGTGTATCTATTCCGACAGTTACAATCTGTCACTATAGGGTTTACTTTTACTGATGGACACAATCTGTCGGTATAGATAGTATATATATATAACGACAGGTTTTACTAATGGTATGGTCGTCGCTATAGGAATTATTTTTACCGACAATTTTATCCGTCGATATAGGTTTGATTGACATTTATTTTTTATTTTTATTTTAAATACTAATACTATTATAACAAAAATAATTTCATTTTTCAGAGTGAAAAATATACAGTTTAATCTTCAAATAGAAAAGTATGTAATACATAATCATTAAAACTAGTATGAGTCTATTACAAGAACAAGAACTGTGTAAGCAAATATTTGTGTTTCTTAATAACGTAGATAATAAAAGCTAAAAATAATTCAAAAATCCCCCTCTATTGCGTCCTTGGATCTTTTACATATGTATTCTGTTGATTTGTTGAAGGCAATGATCGACTGATATAATTAATTGCCGCAGAAGCACTGCTAGCATCAGAAGGTGCCTATTAAAAGCAATGAAAAACACAACTTTCAGGAAATAATTCCATACAATAAGCAAGAAAGCATAGTTGAAATATATTTAGTGATAACTATTAATATGTATCTATCAGAATGCAAAAATATAATTAAAGAGATCATAATGTACATTTCAAAAAAAAAAATCAGAATGTAACAATATGGTTAATGGTCAAATAATGATACATGCTCATATTCTCGAACAAGAAAACATCAATTTATACGTGATATAAAATCAAATAAGAAAATACCTCTTAGACAAATCAACTTCTTCATTGCAATCAACTTTGCCAAAAGAATACGACCATCAGTTTCTGGATCATATCTGTAAAAAGCAAGGGTGCAAAATTTATTCCAAGTAAAGAAACTACTTCTAAATTTGTTCCATGGAAGAGAAATAATGTATTCTCATACCTCTCTTTTATTATCTTGGTAGTTTTATCCCAAAACGATTTCTAAAAGCCAAAAAAACATGGTGAGACTACTATAAGTGACGAAACCACTCGAAGCACTCAATGGTAGAAAAGATCAAATATAGTTAGTCATAACTCATACCAGAGCATAGCATGCCATTACTATTAGTTTAACCTACGATTTCAAACTCATTGGAAGCAAGGGTTTAATTCATTCAAAATGCTATTTTATTTTTTTAGAATAATGAAATAAATATGTTTGTTTAAAGGTAGACAATGGCCCCACAAAATAAGTCCTACCAAAGAAAATACCACATTATAAAACGTATTAAAAGTTATTAAAATGCTCACTTATCCTTAAAGAAAAAAAAGAGGGGTAACTAAATATAGTTATATAAATGAAGAATATAAAGTCATAAAAGGGATTACAAGAATTAGAAGATTTGGCAACTATACCAGTATAATAAGTTATGCTTGAGGACCATTTTACACAGTTAAAGAGCTAAACAAACAATGTTTCAGCATTTTAAAGAAAAAGATCATGCATGCTAAAGTAGATTACCAGACGAGTACTCCACTAGCACCAAAGAGCATAAAAATTAACATATGGTAAGGAATGACAAATAAATCTTAAGACTTTAACAGAAAAGTCCGCTTACCATTTTAAATAAAAATACCATAGCGAGTGCTGCTATAATGGACAAGCCTACACTAGATAACGACGCCTCTGTCAAATTTTTAGGAATTTTCCTGTATAGACGCAAAAGAAGAAAACAAAGCAGCTTTAGAAAAATAGATTATCATTATAAAATTTACTTAAACAAAGTATATCAGCAGATGTTGATAAACCAGATATTGTACACATGTGCTTAAACCTCAATAGAAAAATGAAAAACAAATATATTAAAAAACAAAAATTTCAGCTCATTCATTTTAGCGAACAAACAAGAGTTTCTCAAAAACTATTCAAACGAATACATTTCATTATCCAACGCTAAACAGTAACAATGTGTTTCTGGTTTTCCTGTAAATAAACAAACACAATTCAATCCAAATATAACAAATTGAGAATAGTTTAGCGTTTTCATGTAAAATGATCAGATCAGATCCATTCTTTTGTGTCAATCACCAGAAAATTATATAAAAAAGTGTGATGAACATAAAAGAGAAATGAGAGATCTGAACCTGTAGAAATCGACGAATTTGATCTTGTTCGAAAAAAATCATGGCTACATATATTAATAAAATTTAAATCTTTTTAAAGAAAAATGTACGAATAATCAAGAATAAAAGGAATGAGAATTTAAATCAGAAGAGAACACGTTTAGAAAGCAATATAGTTTGACTTAATAATCAAACAACTTTTAAGGTTGTTTACTGCCAACCAACGCATTATAAGGAATGCGTTTAAGTTTAGGGGAAAATAGAAAAGGAAGCAAAATTAATAAAGAACTCTCGCAGATAAAGTATACCTGGAAACGAACAGAAAGGACTGCTACCGTCGGGGGCTAATCCAAGATGGGCGACCGAAGCCACCACTGTCGACGAGCGTGCAAGAGAGAAGAGTTCAACATTTATTCTAATTTAGGGATTTCAACTTTTGGGAAAATTCTATACCGTAGAAGCAATTAAAACGCGTGAAAAAATGTTAACCCCCTATACTAACACCACAAATAATCTTCCGTATAAATTACACCTATACCGACACATTAAAAAAATATCGGTATATAGTATACCTATACCGACGGTCACAAATAATCGTCGGTCTAAACTACACCTATACCGACACACCAAAAAGCATCGACATATGGCTCACCATACCGATGGTCACAAATAATCGTCAGTAGAAACTACACCTATATCGACACACCAAAAAAATTATTAGTATATGGTTTACCTATATCGACGTTTATCTTTCTTCCGTCGGTATAAATGTTGTCTATACTGACATATACTACATTCGTCGGTATAAATCAGACCCTTTACCGACAGGTTTATTTTTCGTCGGTATATATCATTTATACCGACAACTATTGTCCGTCGGTATATGTACATTTTTTTGTAGTGAAATTTTTGTAACTGTAATGTCACCCAGTAACAACAGTTAACGACTCAATGATCATTTTATAAAAAAAACTAAAGTTTAATGGCTATTACGTAACTTTTAAAAGTTTGGTGACCATTTTGTATTTTTTAGGGATAGTTTAGTGATCATTTATGTACTTTATCTTATATATTAAATACAGAAGGGGACAGTTAGGACTTAGGTGAGCATTAATCATTATTGCTGCCCAGACATGGACACTGGTTAATAAAAGGTGGCCTCTCCCGGTTCAGGCATGCAATTCAACGTAAAATCACTTCTTCTTCAAAGCTATAATCGAAGAGAAAATCTTGGTGTGATCACAATGGCATCATCGGCACCGGCGGCTCTTACCGGCAAGCTCGAGAACGACGTGGAGATCGAAGCTTGTCCCGAGAAGTTCCTCCACATGTTTACCCACAGGCCGCACCATGTGCACCACACCAGCTCCGATAAAGTACAAGGGTGCGACCTGCATGAAGGTGAATTCGGGACTGCCGGTTCCATTATCTGCTGGCGATACGTGCATGGTATATGACTTTTAACCCTAATCATACACAAGTTCCATTTCTTTCCCTTTTCTGTGTATTTTACCCATTCAAAAATAACTAGGGTTTCCTTTTAAATTAATATACATATACAATTAACAATTTTCCACAAGATTAACAATATATGTTGGCAGGGGTGGATCTTAGAGTGATAGTTTTGGGGGGCTTAATCAAAAAATGTAGAACTTTAATCAAAATTTTCAAAATTTTAAGGATTTAATGAGCTTGACTTATGATCCGCCTTTGTAGGTTGGTAGTTGGTAGTTGGTACGAGTAATAAAAAAATCGATAATTCTTAAATAATACCCCAGGTTATAGAGATGACAACGAGTATGTAAACCTGCTTTAGAATCCAATTTTTTATTTTTATTTTTGTTCTTACTAAATCCAAGTATTAATATCAAAATAAGAATTTTATGAAGTTACCTTCGGATATCTAAATCCTCAAAAATGTATTTAAGTATAAAAAACATATTAAAAAAAACAAAATCTCACCTCTTGTTGTCCCAATAGTAAAGGATGATGTAATTCATTCAGGTGACTCGGGTTCGAGCATCAATTCTACACGGTGTGTGTGCAGTGTGCCTTATTAAAAAAATACTAAAAAAGTTGAACATATGCTACCCTTATATCAAAATGAATAATTAATTTGAATTTATGAAACTATTATTCACGAGAGTGGATTTGGATAATGAATATTTGAATATGTACATGTCATTTGCAAAAGAAAAACTGCTTTAGATAATAAATATTCGAGGGTTAAATTCTTATTTAACTAATATTTTAACTAAAAATGACTTAAATACTTAATACATCTTGTTCCTCGATCCGGTGTTTGATACTAGTTTCGTTCCTGATCATTTTAAAAAACAAAACTAGCTAGGAGAGCTTGACCTGTTTATGGTCTAACCCGACTTGACTCCGAATATTATAATAAAAACCTTGGGTTAGTTGGTTGTTTATTTATGTGTATGTGTATATACATGTAGATGGAAAAGCTAAAACAGCAAAGGAGCTGGTTGAAGCAATAGACCCTGAGAAAAAGTCGATAACCCTACGAGTGCTGGAAGGGGACGTGATGGAAGAATACAAGAGCTTCTTGGTAAAAATTCAGGCATCCCCGAAGAGCGACGGCAAAGGCAGTGTCGTGCACTGGACCCTCGAGTACGAGAGGCTGCACGACGGCATCGGCCATCCCGAGACTCTGCTTCCCTTCTTCGCCGATCTTACCCGAGACATCGATGCTCACCTCGTCAAAGAAAATTGATCAACCGGGAAGATATATAATGCTATATAACTATTATGGATATGAAATGGGAATCCCATGTTGAACCGTGTGGTACTACTATTGTACTATAAGTTGGCATCTTCCTACTATGTATGGTTTGGAAATAAGATTATTAAAATAAGAGTTTTAATGGGAAAATAAGGAATATTATATTGCAATGTAAATTGCATTATCTTTTTAAAGAGATTATTCGTATTTAAATTTTAGAGAGAATATTGTTCAGAGTAACAATATAAAAGAGATTGGGGATAAGAAAAAGTTCTACTTAATTCCATATATAAAACTATTTTTTTACTCAACTCGAATCATAATTTTGTAAACTCGATTTGATTAAAAAATTTAAATAAACTTTGAGTTAAAAAATAGACTTGAATAACTAATTTTTTTTTATAATTAGTTTATCGTTTTTCAAGCTTGAGTTGAGTCCCTCAACTCTACCCGGATAGCATATGAAAAAAAAACATATATATATATATATATATATATGTATTTCGTATATAATTATAGAAATTCGTTTAAATTTGAACCAATTAGTAAGTATTTATAATTAAATTTAAACAAAAATTTGAACAACTTGACTTGGCCCAATTAAAATTTTATAAATTTGACTCGAATTGAAAAAAAAAACAAGTAAAATTTTATAAAGTTTAGTTTCTTTATTAAATAGTGATATTACATTCTCATAAAGAGATTCGAATCCAAACAAAATAAGACAATATGAATATCCTTAGCCACTAGTAGGGGTGTTAAAAATATCTGACATGGTTGACCCGACCCATCGATCCGACGACCCGAACCTTAAAACACCAAGTAATTCTTTTAAAAAATTACATGACCGGGCCGAGTACCCGACTTAGGACTTTTTACGGGTAGTTAGGTTGGGTCTGGGCGGATTTTTTTTTAATAATTACCCAACCTGGTACTTCTAATGTATTTATTTTTTTAGTTTTAAATTATATTTTTATTGTAGGTTCCTTAATATTTGTTTACCTAAAACTAAATTTATATCTCTAAATCTTTTCTATGTTTGTATTATGTACTTTTAAGTTTTAATTTTTTTTAAATATTTGTATTAATTTGTTAATACAAGATTCGAAAGAAAAAAACGGGATTAATATTTTCAATGTCTTTTTGGTGATAAACTTTAATATATACATATATATATATTTCTATCTTAAAACTAACTTCAAATCACTAATTTTTGTATTCGGTTTATGTATTATGAACTTTTTAAATTTTATGTGTTTACTATGTGATTTTTTAAAATTTTTAAATTTAAAAACAAATAAATAAACAATGTGAAATGGGTACCCGAATAGAGGGTATCGAACTAAAGCGGGCTAGAACATAGGCCGACATATGTAATACCCAAAAAAAATCAGGTACCCGACAATAAACATCCCTAACTACTAAGGCACTAACTAGGCCAACTATCAAATCTCAAACGTTAGTTTCTTTTTAAAAGATATAAGAAGATATTTTTTTTTATAATTACGTGGAGATTTGTGGAGCATAAGTGTGTTGTTGCGTGCATATCAAGGCATCTGATTTAGGCATCTATTGGGATATAAGTGGAGCCTTAGCTGTACATTGTTCAAACAATTTATAGTGATTTCCTACTCGCCTTGCAGCTGGTTGTGGAAATTAAGATGTGTAAAAAGTAAAAACGGTGGATTTAACGTACTAAGAGTCTAAGAGATGAAACAAAATCAAATATTAGAGGATCAGATTATTTAATTAAAAAAATTGATAAAATTTGATATACAAGGCCGTGTAAATTCTAGTTTACATAAATTCGTCAAATTTAGAGTTTAAGATATAAAGTTTAGAAGTTAAGATTTGTAGTTAGATAGTAAGTTTAGTATTTAGGTGTTTACCGTTAGAGATTTAGATTCTAGATTATATAGTTTTAATATGAAGGGATGTGTAAATATCTTTTAAACATATTGTATATCGGAATATATAACATTTTTTTTGGATAAAAGCCACTAAATTTTTATTTAATCCATAGAAAAAACACAATTATAATGCATCCAAGAAAAAGAAAATTTGGATTAAACAACCCAAAAAATCCTTCCATCCCAAAAACAAAGAAAAATGAAAATTTATATGGAGATAAGCATACCAACAAAATTTAGCAGCCTCTTGAATCTCATTGTCTCTGTCCAAATGAGATGCATAAAGAAAGAAGAAAGAGTGGTGCGCGATCTAAACTGTCAAGCAAAAAGTACCGCTACCCAGGACTGATTTCATCGTCAAACAACCATCAACCGAGTGGGATAACTTTTCAAGTGACCACCGACAAAAAATAAATCAGAAACTAGTGTCGATTAAATCTCTGTGCGAACAACAATAGATCGCTAGGGTATGCTGAAACATGCCATAAAGACATATGAATCAAATCACAAAACAAAAACAAAGACATGTCATAAGGATAGAGAAAAAAAACGTGTCACAATGACAGAGAAAGAAATTCTTATTAAAATAAAAAACAAGAAAACTAATAGTTCCGGTGGTCGACAACCAATACTAAAATTAATTGCCGACCACCGATCAAAGAGATTGATCAAAGTAAAAAGCAGCTAGGGTTGAAGAAATTTTGGCAGTGGAGAGTGGCTAGGGTTAATATAACACTTTTAGAAATACAAGATCTATAAAATATTTTGTAACCCCCTAGACCCGCCTATGCGTTACTACGGATCCTAGGAAGTCACATTAGGGTCACAGGAGCGACCCACAGTGAAAAATACACATGAAAACATTTTTCTTTCCCAAAACACTTATTAAACTGTAAAGTCAACTTCTGTTTAAAATACAATTAAGGAAAATCATTTAAACACATAACAAAAATTCCAGAAAGTATTTTACAGACACTGACATGAAACAATACATGACATACATGCCCACTAACTATACAGTACCGTACTCCAGAGGCAACGCCGAGAGAATTCCGAACATTGATGTCAAACATTATACCATGCTATAATCTTTTAACATGCGATGGTAAAAACAACGTGAGCTTCGAAAAGCTCAGTAATACAGAACTACCAGAAGATGCTATAAGCTCATGCAGATATATGGTAGGCATAACATTTTCATGATGTTTCAAGCAGTGACAGTCCTCTATTCTTTTATGTTATTTCAGGGTAACGTTATACTTGAGATTAATGGTACTTGTTCTTTATTCAATCATCGAGTAACAGACGAGAATTTTACAAGCTGATAGATTACGAAGATGGAAACAACAAGTTTAATGTCTAGTGTGTTCCAATAGGTGCATATCAAACATGCATAAATGCATACCAATCATATCATGAGAACACAATATTTATCCATGCAAATGTCTAAGTGCATGCAAGGGTTCACTAGTAACTACCCTTCAACCTTACACCAATATGCAGTCCCTCAGAACTGCATCCATAAGGACTTACCCTAGGCCCGATGGGCATAGGTGCCACCTAATGGGATGCCTTAGGTCCATAAGGACTTACCCTAGGCCCGATGGGCATATGTGCCACTCAAGGGGAGACCTTGAGTCCATAAGGACTTACCCTAGGCCCGATGGGCATAGGTGCCACTCAAGGGGAGACCTTGAGTCCATAAAGATTTACCAACTTGATCAGGGCTGTACCAACAGAGACTTCATAACATAACCCAACAATATACCCCAAATAGAATCAGTGTTCAGATTCCAGACATGGGTAACAGAATATATGTGACATATATATTTTATTCATAACATCAGAAACGGAAGAATTCATGCTTTTGACAGATAAATGAGCATACTATTGACCATAGCAGACATTTCAGCATTCATCATGCAAACAGATTGTACCATCATAGGTCAAACAATCACATAACAAGTATACAGATTGAGCAAACATACATCAAGTAGGCAGAGAATGTCATCAAACATAATATTATTCATGATCAAATCATTATACAATCCATTCAACAGAATATAACACACATGGAACACACTAGGTGGGACAGATCATATCTTGGAGATACTTGGCATTTACGGAACGAGACATATTAAACTTTTGACGATTTGAACGGATTTCTGAAACATGACCCCTATTAAAAGGGGTTCATACTAATAGTTTAGCCCAGATATTCAGGAGGGGATACATCAGGATCTTGAGAGTTTAGGCAAATCATGAGTGATTTAGCCATTTAAGCCTACTAGGGGCATTATGGTCATTTCGACGTTCATGGACATTCTGGTAATTATACCAACATTGAATAAGCAATGGTTCACAGAACTCGGGTATCCTATTTGCTCATTAGTTTTCTAACCGGACATTCAAGAATTTCTAAATTAAAGTCTTTTAAGTTATCAGATATTTTCAGTGATGTTCCGATTATTTAGGCTATCATGGCCTTTTAGTTATTTAACTGTCATGACAAATTTTATACTATGGCACAATCATATCAGAACGAAAATTATAATTCTAAGGGGCTCTAACAATTTATTATATCTCCAGAATTTGTTTAATGCGGCGTAACCCAACTTGACAATACTTACCAACGTTCAGATATGAGTAATTAGCGTGCATCAGAACTTAACACTGACTGTATTGTATGTCTGAACAGTCGTCCTCATACTTTACTATACGGTTTAACTTTGAGTAATCGAACATACAATCTATGCGGATCTTCCTACCTTACATCGATATGATGAGTGATGGGCATACAAGTGTCGTATTTCTTAACATTTAAGGGAGCCTTAGCTATTTAAGTCTTATTAACAAATCCAAAATTTCGTCAAATACATAGTTACCGATTAACTCAAGAGGGTATTTCGGTTATTTTAGATTGAGATAAATCTTCCATTTCTTTATGAATTACCATTTGGTACCTCCATCATTCACGTACTCAAACGAGATTAAGGCGTCCTAACTCTCCAGCTCTTTACAAACGATTCATTCATTACAGAACTTTAGGGTATATCGTCATTCAAATTAATCAGACATTTCAATGCTCGAGGGCATTACCGTCTTTTTGGTCATTACGATCATTCTCATTTAATTCATGCATTACTATCATAAGGATCGACTTAGGATTTCAACAATATTTCCATAAAATTCTCATTCATGTATTATACAGAGTTTGAGGGATTATCCAAGTTTGTATCACACGTATTGCATAATGATGCCGAAGTCTTTCCATTAAAACAAACATCTTGGGTAGTGTAAATTGCATAATCAGAACGAATGTAGATTTTAGGTCATTGCTTTTATCAGAGGGGTAGTTTAGTCATACTTATGCTCCAAGGGTATTTTCGTAATTTCATATCCAACATCTCATACTCCGCATTCTGAACATTGGTTCTCAAACACCATTGATAGAGTTTCAGATTTAACTGTATTATTATTATCAGCACTTTCGACACTCCTGATCTATTAATATTCTCATCCGAGTATTTTACTCTTACTGACTCCCATACTTATTTTCCGTATCGAATTCGGCTTAAGCAAGTTCACAAAACACTCATTATAAGCATGCATGCTTTAACCAGATATCAACATGTACATAAAGCATACAAGGGGTAGTAATGTATTACCTTAACTCCGAGCTATATGTGTCGATTCATGAAACCCCATTCAATTGCAATCGAACTCGAATTCGATGTCCAACAACAATTCGTATTCAAGGAGCTAAGAGTACCTTCAATCACACAATATTCCATTTTAGTCCTTATTCATAGAGCTCTTAACTGAAACATTAACTATATAAACAAGTTCGGGCTCAAGGTCAGATTCGGGGGCTTTCGGATCAGAATTTTGCAAAACGGGCTTCAAAACGGACTCAAGACGTCGAAAAATATAAAATAAGAGTTTTTGGAAAATTTGACTTTTTGGTCAACGGTCAAAGTCAACGCTGACGTCAGCGATCAAGTCAACGCTGACGTCACAGGTCAACTGGTTTGACTCATTGAGTCAACTCGGGTGAGCTGACTCACTGAGTCAACTCGGGCGAGCTGACTCACTGAGTCGACTCGGACAACCGGGTCGGGTTGGACGGGTCGAACAGTTCAGTCCGGTTCACTCACCCAAATATTCCGGTCACCGGACGGTCGTCGGAGTGGTCACTAGAAGCCCCAAAAACCTCGTTTTCGCCAGAAAAAAACAGAGAAAAAATCATTGTTAGATCAACCCAAACCATACGTGGCGAAATAAAGCTGGAATCGAGCCGGAATTTACCTCAAAAATCCAAATCTCGCCGGAAATTTGCGCTACTCCGATGAGGGGCAAAGCGGAGGTAACTCACATGGGTTTTGTAGATCGGGACGCGAGGAACTCGACTGTGCCCACGGTGAGGCGAGCTGACGTCGTGAACGGCCGGAAATGAGGAAAACGATGGCGGCCGAAACCTTTAAGTTTCTAGATCCGTTTTCTACCGCAAACGGCCAGCCGACGTCGCGCGTGATTGACGAAAAATGGTTCAGGGGCTGACGGGGCTCACACCGACGGTGGCGGTGGAGTGCACGGAGCGGGGATGAGGTTTTTGGCGGTGGCCGAAGTGATGAGACGGGTGGGTGAAAGAGTTTCAAGAATTTTCAAAAAAAGGGGAGGATATTTTGGGGTAGCTGAACCATCTCCTATAATTAATGTTCTCAGATCATAATTTTAACGCAGTATAAAAATAAAAGGAAATGTTGGGTGATTTACAAACAAGAGCTATTTAGCTCAATTGGTAGGGTAACCAACTGCACAACCAAGAGGTTGTGGGTTCAAAACTTTACACTCTCAACTCCAAGCTATTTTCACACTCAACTCGTTTTAGCTCCTTCCTTCTTTTTTTTAGAAACTTGGGGTGTTACATATTTAACCTAATTTTTTTTGACAAATCTTAAATCTAATCCTAATCCTACCTAGAGGGGAGGGGAAGGGGAGTATTCACTATTCATAGCGGATCTCAAACCTACCTATGAGAATATGAGAAAACAAAAATAAGCAATTTGGCCAAATGTGCTTGCTCAAACTTTTGGATATGAATAATATTTTATTTGCCTAATATTCAAACTTATATGGCTTTAATCACTTTCTTTGTATTCAAAAACTAATTATGTGTATCACTATGTACAATTAATCATTTTAATTATTTTTGAAATCATGGGGACCGAAAGTATTATTATTATTTTTAGAATAAAGTCTAAAAAACAATTTTTATATTATTTTTTGATATTTTTCTTTTTGTGTAAAGTACACAAGTGGTGACTAAACTTTGGTAAATTATTCAATTTGGTGACTAAACTTTCAATTGATTCAATGTTACCATTAAACTTTTAGTTTTTATCCAAATCGGTCACTGACCCTTTAACGACCGTAAAAAGGGTAACGTGACGGTTAAAATATTTTGTATAATAACACATTTAGTTCTCCACATTTGCACATTAAAACAATTTTGTCTTAATTTAAAAAAATAATAAATTTAACCTTATTATTGACACATTATTTTAATTAAAAATAATTTAACCCTAAAACTAAAAACTATAAACCCTCAAACTATAATTTAATTTATTTAACTACATATGATATGTATTAAGCTTAATATGAATCAAGCTTTCTAATTGAACTTAAAGTTTCACCTAGCTATAAAAACGAGATTGTGAGAAAATTATTGATAGCTCAAAAGTTTTAAGGTGTACTTGTTTTTTCGTATTTTGATCAATAATATGATGATTTTGTAATCACCTTGATAGTGCGGATCTTTTTGCCCCTTACTCTGCAGGATTGAAAGTGGATGCAAGAGAACTCTTAATTGATGCAAGTAGAAATGCCCTGGAATTATATGGATAGCAACTCTCACCGGATGAAGATATTTTAATTCTGTATAGTTCTTATGGTTAGTAATTAGAACAGTGAGTGAAGAAACAGACTGTGGTTTATCCATAAATTTTTTCTTTCACCTTATGTTATTTATTTGTTAAAAGAATTTATTTTCTTTTAAAACATACTCTAAGTAGCGTACGGTTCGCCGAGTATTTTTTTTTTGAAAGGTTAGAAAGGGCCTCGTTAATTCCGTTTCATCTCCAAAACAATGAAACGTTGTCGTTTGATTTCTTTACAATATTAAATAGACCAGAGCAGTGGCAACATCAGCAAAAGACGATGATCATGTGGAGGGATGAAATCACCGGCGGGGTGCTTGATCAAACGGTACGGGTTGAACAATCAAATTTGGATAGTAAATTAGAGAGTAGATTTCAGCCGTTGGATTGGGAAGGGACAGGAGATCAAGTGTTGTTCGATCGTTTGCACGTCGTTGAAATCAGTGGACTGTCAAGATCATCCAACCCTTTATCCACCGTAAATATTAGTCATTTCTTTTCTTTTTTTATGTTGTTTTGTGAATTTATTATATTTTTTGAAGGTTTTTGTGTATGAATCAATCTTGGATCGAAGGTCAAAATTATAATTATAATTATTTTCATTTTTATTTTTTATAATTGTATTAATAATATTATATTTAACGTTTAAACTTTAATTCTTTTCTTAGAAATATCACTTTTATGCAAATGAAACCTTGATAAAAACGTTTATTATACAAATGAACATCTATATTTAAAAATAATTTTAAAATTAGTATCTAAATTTGAATAAGATTCTTTGGTTGATCTATAGTGTTGATATGACATTTAGCAACTTATTAGATTATGATATATAACATTTAATGATTACATCATTTTACTTAATTAATTTCGTGTCTATAATTTAATTTAATGTTGAGATATCAAATTAACATAGGTACTAAATTAAAAAAAAACCATTCAAATACTAATTGAAGATAAAATATGTTCAGATACTAATTTAAAAAAGTTGTGCTGAATGGTTGTATTTAATAAGGTTTTGTCTAACCTGGTAATGCTACATCTATTTACTGGGTAGGTTACTTAGTTGACGTGGTACATGATTTGTTAATTATTAAATGTAATATAATATATATTTTAATAAATAATAAATGCAGTGCAATTAATACTACTTTTAAATTTTATCAATAAACAATTTTAAAAATTATAACTACAATACAATTAATATATTTTTATCCCATAAAGAATTTTTATAACTATAAACGTAATATAATAAATATTTTTATTTTTAATGAAATATTTTATTTTTTAATATAATAAGAAGATAAATTAAGCTAACTAAAAAATATTTTTACTCCTCATATTTTTACCCCATAAAAAATATTTTGCTTCAAATAAGAGCTCTTGAAGAAATATAATATTCTGAAATTAAGATGAAATAGTTGACTGTTGTTCTTTTAGAACAAAAAAACCAATAGTTCATGTATTCTAATTTTGATAGTTTCGATCCATGTATTTTACAGACAAAATTGCTCGAACCCAAGTCCCTTAAGATAGTATAATATAATGTCTTTTTCCACTAACACCACTCGTTTTAATTTTTAAAATTTCAATTCACTCATAATACCAATATATGAAACATTTTAATTTAATAGATTTCATAATTATTGTGTAATAAAAATAAAAATTAGATTTTATTAAATGTAAATAGGGCATAATGTTAAAAAGAAAACTTAATTAATTAAAGTTATGTGGCAATAATCCGTGAATGGGGCAATGAATAGGATAGAAAGTGAGGGTAGACAAATTCTTTTTGTTAGAGGTGAGCAAAACTCAACTCGACTCGAAATTTTTTCAAATAAAGCTTGAGTTGTAAAACGAAATTCGAATAACTCCAAATTTTTAATAATTAGTTGATTGGTTTTTATATGATTAGAGCCTTCCAAGCATATTCACCAATATGCAAAGCTTAAGGTAAAACATGCATTTTCCAAAATATGCATCATCAACATTTCCATAACATTTCAATCCATTATATTGGCTTACAAGTGATTAACAACATTCTCATTTTACAAAAAGACATATCAGATACATGGATTATCAAGGGTTGCCCCAAAACCTTCCTTCACTCTACCGGCATCTCAAGGCTCACACACGGGAGCAACCCTCCACCGTTGTGACACCCGTGGTGGAGTATTCGGTACAATTACAACCCCTTAACACCACTCATCGGTCGGTAGATATATAGCCCACTAACGAGAGACAAGACACATACAAGGTTCACACCTGGGAGCTACCCTTTACTGTTGCAACCTCAAACATTCCTCATTCGTTAGGGAACTTGGATGGAGTTTTCGGTACAATCATAAACCCTCAACATCCAAGGAAACTTTTTTATAGTGCACTCAATCCTATAGCCGACTAACTATATCTGATATCATTTACAAAATACTTTATACATCATCACTTGCCAATATAATCCACATTTCATGCATACCTCACTATTTTTCCAAAGCACTCATGATAAGCCATAACTCAAGCATTAAACCATGCTTCAAAACTCATGCATCAACACAAGCGTACAAGGATCACATACCTAGTGCATCCTTAAACCATATGGCATCATCAACCACATTCTATATACTCAAAACATGCCTAAAAACAATAGGTAAACGCAATTAAAAACAAGTGCAACCAAAGGCTCATAATAGCAGAAACCTAGAGAGAAATTCACTTTACTTACTTCCGAACATAGTAAAGCGTTTCAAGCTTACACTAAGATCCCAAAACCTCTTTTATGAAGTTTCAAAACTAGAAATCTCATTTCCACTCACCGACTTGCAAAACCACACTTGCCGACGCAACACTCAACCATCTGAAGCCTTCAAAACCACTTCGTTCAATTCCGGAACACTATCCCCTGTTTTCAACACATTAAAAACAAAGATTCAATGCATCATAATGCAATCAAACACCAGCATTCAAAAGAAAACTCACTGCCCTGCTCTAAAGCATCAAATAAAGAGTAAAATATCTTTAGAATTTCATTAAATAACCTTGATTAGAGGGTTAGCACAAAATTTACCTCCAACCCTTGCTTCTCTTCTAATTTGGCAAGTTTAGCTTTCAAGAATCTTGAAGGAATTTGAGAGAAATCACAAAGGAGAAGTTGAAAACCAAGAGAGGAAATGAAAGTGAAAGAAATCTGGAAAATGAAAGAATTGAGAGAGTGTTTGGCTGGTGGAAAATAAGGAAAATGAAAATGACGTCAAATTCTCTTAACCAAAATAACTACCTTTTAATTAAATCATTAAAAGCCATTTTAATTATTTAATAAACCATTTAAAACACATGCCAAATTAGAGAAAAGGCTTAATTGCCAATTAGCTCCCTAAAGATTATAAGATTTTAACTCCTTTTGAAAAACACTCTTTTCCTATAGTTTTAAAACTTTATATTTTGGTCCCTACCAGAAATGTACACTTCCCAAAACTTGTTTTGAAAAATTGATTTAACCAACCTCTTAAATGTAATTTTAGAGGATTTTTAGAAAATTTTACCACATTTTTATCCCATCCCGAACCTTGATTTCTATTAACCACCTTTTATCGATTCAAACAACTGATTATCGGTTCCACACGCCTAACCCGACACGCAAAACACCTAAGCCCAAAACCCGGACGATACAACTCTCCCCCACTTAGGAAATTTCATCCCCAAAATTTGACCTGTAGGAAAAAGATGCGGAAACTGCTTCAACATGTCTGCCTTGCTTTCCCACTTGGCCTTCTTAACTCCTCGGTGTCGCCACAACACCTTCACAAGCTCAATCGTCTTACCACAAAGAACGTTGCTACTCGAATCAAGAATCCCCACTGGTTCCTCATCATAGGATAAATTCGGATTCAACTGGCATCACATGAGATGGATCCGATCTATACCTCCGCAACATAGAAACATGAAACACATCATGGATCTTCTCCAACTCAGGAGGCAACCTCAAACGATAAGCCACATGACCAACTCGTTCCAAAACCTCATAAGGTCCAATAAACCTCAGACTAAGCTTACCTTTACGTCCGAACCTCATCATCTTCTTCCAAGGCAATACATTTAAGAACACGCGATCTCCAATCGTAAACTCAATTTCCCTACGCATTAAATCCGCGTAAGACTTCTGACGATCTAAAGCAACCTTCAATTGTTCACATATGAGTTTCACTTTCTCGGTTGTTCCCTTATGCATATCTGGAAAGGAAACCAACTTTTGCCCCGCTTCAGCCCAACAAAGAGGCGTTCTACACTTTCTCCCATACAAGGCCTCATACAGTGCCATTTGTATACTCGCCTGAAAACTATTATTATAGGAAAACTCAACCAAAGGCAGCTTTTTTTCCTAAGAACCTTGGAAATCAATCACACAACATCGCAACATGTCCTCCAGCACCTAGAAAACTCGCTCCGACTATCTATCCGTCTGAGGATGATACGAAGTGCTGAAATTCAAGCGTATACCCAACGCTTGGTGTAAACATTCCAAAAACCTCATTATAAACCTCAGATCTCTATCCGACACTATGGACTTAGGCACACCTTACAAACGCACAATCTCAGCAACATACAAATTCACTAACTTATCCAACGTATACGTGGTATGCACAACCAAGAAATGTGTACAATTTGTAAGACGATCCACAATCACCCATACAAAGTTCTTCTTAGATGGTGTCAAAGGCAGACCAGACACAAAATCCATCATAATCTTTTCCCATTTTCACTCCGGTATCCTCAAAGGCTGTAACAGGATAGAAGGAAACTGATGCTCATCCTTCACTCGTTGGCAAACCATACACATGCTTACAAAATCAGCAACATCCTTTTTCAACCCCACCAATAGTACTCATCCTTCAAACCAATATACATCTTAGTACTACTAGGATGCATAGCAAAAGGACTGCTATGAGCTTCAGTCAAAATAGTGCGTCACAACTCAACATCATCCGACACATCTATTTGACTTTTGAAACATAGAACTCCATCATCATTGAAACAGAAGTCTGTTGCATTACCATCAGGTACATCCTGAACATGAGGCACCAACGAATCATCAAGCTATAGCTTCTCTTTGATTAGCTGAATTAAGGAAGGTCTCACCTGCAACTCGGATATCAACCCACCATCACGCGATAAACTCAACCGAGCAAACATCGCTCTCAGCTCAACAACTACCTTCATAATCAAAGAATCAACCACAACATTGGCCTTTTCAAGATGATACTCAATTGTCATATCATAATCCTTAAGCAACTCCAACCACCTTCGTTGCCTAAGATTCAACTCCCTTTGAGACATGAGTTACTTTAAACTCTTATGGTCGGTGTAAACCACACACCTTTCACCATAAAGGTAGTGTCTCCAAATCTTCAAAGCAAACACCACCACAACAAGCTCTAGATCATGAGTAGGATAGTTGCACTCATGCACCTTCAATTGTCTATTCGCATAAGCCACAACCAATCCACCTTGCATTAACATGCAACCCAAAAAAACATATGATGCATCACTATAAACTACAAACTCCTTACCCGATTCTGGTTGAATAAAGACATGAGCTTGCATCAAAGCTTCCTTCAACTTCTCAAAAGCTTGTTGCCTAACATCTGTCCATTCAAAGCGAACATTCTTTTGCAACAACTTGGTTAAAGGAGCAGCAATCTTAGAAAAACCCTCAAAAAACCTTCGATAATAACCAGCCAATCCAAGGAAACTACGCACATCTGTTATCAATTTAGGCGTTTTCTAACTCATCACCGCCTCGATCTTGTGCGTATCAACCCGAATACCCTCGACTGACACCACATATCCAAGAAAAACCACCTCCCTGAGCTAAAACTCACACTTGCTCAACTTGGCGTAAAGCTGATTCTCCAACAGTACTTGCAACAAAATCCTCAAATGCCTATCATGATCCTCCTCGGTACGCGAATACACGAGAATATCATCGATAAACACTACCACGAACTTATCTAGGAACTCATGGAACACTCAATTCATCATATCCATGAATGCAGCCGGTGCATTTGTCAACCCAAATGACATCTCCAAGAACTCGTAATGGCCATACCTAGTCCGAAAAACTATTTTAGGCACATCCACGTCCTTAACATTTAGCTGATAATACCCAAATCTCAAATCAATCTTCGAAAACACTAAAGCACCACGAAACTAGTCAAACAAATCATTAATCCTCAGCAAAGGGTACTTGTTCTTAATGATCAACTTGTTTAGTTGCCGATAATCTATGTACATACGCATCGTACCATCCTTCTTCTTCACAAACAAGACCGGCGCACCCTAAGGTGAAACACTTGGCCATATGAACCCTCGATCAAGCAACTCCTGAAGTTGCATCTTCAACTCCTTCAACTCTTTAGGTGCCATGCGATAAGGAGCAATAGACACGAGAGTCGTATTTTCATACAACTCAATACAAAACTCAACTTCTCGGTTTGGTGGAAAACCAGGAAACTCCTCCGGAAAAACACTTGGAAACTCACATATTGTTCGTATGTCTTGCACCCGTACTTTCTTCGTTCCAGGGTTCATCACATACGCTAAGAAAGCTTCGCAACCCATCTCCATCATCCAACTCACCTCAAGAGCCTAAATTGCATTAGACAATAACTTCAAGTTCTCGCCTACGATTACTACTTCGTAATCATCCGCAAGTTTCAAGGTAACTCGCTTAACATCAAAATCAACCACAACTCGATGCTCAACCAACCATTCCATTCCAAGAATCACATCAAAACCATAAAAAGGTAGTTCCATCAAATCAACTGAAAACACATGGCCTTGAACAGATAAAGGGCATCTCCTATACAGTTTTCTTGTAACAACAGTTTCACCAAAAGAGCTTGTTACTTGAATCCCTACGTCTAGCATCTCAACAGGAATATCAAGCAAATGCTCACTCAAGATGTATGAATGCATAGATCCAGAATCAATTAATGCTAACAAAGGCAAGAATTGCAAGGAAAAAGTACTTGCAATCACGTCGGTGTCGTTACGTCCCTTGCGATGTGCATACACCCTCGTAGGACCACCTCCCTCTAGTTAAACCGCAACGACATGAGCCACACCTCTTTGCCCATCCTCCATTCTCTGGAAGTTACCACGACTGTGCCCACGGTCTCTGCGGTGCAATAACTAGTGCACGACCCTGACCACCTCCCGCTAACAAGGGACACTCGCGTATGAGGTGATCATTAGATCCACAATTCCAATAAGAATTAGCCCCAGCCACAGAAGCCTGCACCTCACGAGCCACGCAAGTACAATCTCGTCTCAAGTGCTCACGCGAACCGCATGACCAACATGTATTCTTCTCAAACCTCGCCCTGTTGCCCTAAGCTAGTGCACCTCGCCCAAAGTTACCTCGCCTCAGGCTGATACCTACTGTCACGATTCCTCTTGTTCTGCCCAGCACTAGGGCCAACATCTGCAGCTCTCTTGCCCAAGCTAGAACCACCCACACACGAGGTCAAACCCAAGCTTTGTTTTATTTCCTTGGCCAGTGTCACCAGTACATCGAAATCTGTGTAAACAGACGCGAGCATGAACGTCTTCACGTCATGTACCAAACCAAATCGGAAGCAATCACAACGATTCCTATCACTCGGAACCAACTCCGGAGCGTACTGGCTCAGACGTACGAACTGGACCTCGTACTCAGCTATTGTCATGTTCCCTTGCACCAGGGACATGAACTACGGGTTCTTATCATCCAAGTATCTGTTTCCAAGATACTTTCTTTTAAAGAAAGACTGAAAGAAATCCCAATCCACCTCGTCTGGCTCCATGGCCGCAGTCACAGTCGTTCACCATGCATACGCATCACCATGCAACAACGACACTACACAACCCAGCTTCCGTGCATCATTGCACCTCATCTGATCCAAGATCTGGATCGTACTGGCCATCGAAGATTTGGATGCCTCAGGAGACAAACCATGATATTCTACGCCTCCCAAACTTCTCAAGCACTCCAACGGCAAACCTAATTTCCCATCAGAGACACTTGTACATGCACTCCAGCAACAACAACTTAGAATGCTCTCGTCATCTCCTGTACCAAAGGCGTCAAATCTACCAACACCGGACTAGCCTATCCGTGTTGCGCTTGCTCCTCAACCCTGGGAGGTGGTGGCGGTAGAGAAGGTAAATTCACACCAGGCATAACCTCGTTCTCCTGATTACGTTGCCCATCAACAGCTGCAACTGACCCAGAACGTAACTCTCTCCTTGGTCTCATTGTGCTATTAACATTAACGCATAAATATAAAACAAAACAAAAGATCAGACCAGCTTCTAACAAGGATCCAAGACTTCAAATCCAATTTAAAACATTTCACTAAGTAATAAGGTAATGAATGGGCATTCCAACCCCCCAACATAACATAAAGCATACAACATACATGTCACAACCATCATGCATCACAAGCACTAAAATTCAGCCCAATCTATCATCATATACAACAACTCACATTCATATTACAATCAACATACATAGCATCACCATCACATACTCAACATTAACATGCTTGAGACATTCACCAGACAAAACAAACATCACCAAAACACACATTCACATCAGAATCACTTACCAACAACTTACCATCACCTCATCCTTTCGTAACCTGGCTCTGATACAACCAAATGTAACACCCTCAACCCAGCCTAGCCGATATACCGAACTAAACGGGTCACATAGGGAATATTAAAGTAAACTGTGACAGTTTACTTCAATAAACGACCCTAATTTTTTCTTCTTTTTATCTTGTCTAGATGCAAGTTAGGTTCCTATGTGTTCAACAAGCAGTGGATCAAATAACAACACGAATGCTCATCGATTAATACCAAAACCAGCTTTAGAGACCACATTGCAAACTTATCACATGACAAGGGTATTTTACCGAATTCGGATTGCCAACCTTCAATTAAGTTCATTACATGCATCTCTATCGAAACTCGGCTCAAATTAACCAATAGAACTCATTTAATTGCGTACATGACAAACTAGGAACAAAACGCAAAAAACAAAACTTCAAAATATTCCAATAACTGTCACAACAACCAGCTGTTTTGGAACAACAAGCCCTGTATCGGAACGGGTGTATCGAAACAGAGTCACCTGTTTCGAAATGTGGGCTTGTACTGAAACCACCCTAGACCCGTTTCAGAACAGGGGTTCACAGTTTCAAAATGTACCGAAATGGACCTCCTCGTTTCGAAACCCCAAGGAATTTTCAAACACTCGTTTCGAAACAAGCAAGGGAGTTTTAAAACACTTGGGCCTGTAATGTATAATTTGGTGGTTTAACTCAAATTTAATCATTCGAAACTAGTCCAACATATACATAAGCATGTTTGCAACTCATATGCACTTCAACAATCAAGAATACATGGCAAAGACATCATCAAAGCATCACTATCAATATCAAAGAAAACTAAAGACATGCTTCCTAAGAAAACAAGCACCAAAAGGTCAATTCTCAAATCCAAACATAAACCAACACTTAAAGGCCATTAACATACTCAAATATGCATACCAAACTTGTAATAAACCAGAAAATACCAAAGCAACCAACATTCTTAGCATTGGACACCCCCATTGCCTTTATTACACTAGTTTAAAACCACGACATAAATTTAAAGAAGTCTCTTGGAAATCCCTTGAAGTTGTTGCCTCCAAACACGTAATTATCTGCATTTATGAGCAAAAGAGAGCATAATCATACAAGCTTAGTGAGGAATGCTCAAAAGCAAAAATACCATCAATGCAACAAAACCATTTTCACTTTTTGGAAAACGATCATGCCCTCTTTGAAAATCCATGCACTTAATCATTAAAATCAACATGCTAAACATCATGCAACATGTATCACATACCTTACATCAATTAAACCATTGCTACTTAAAAGTCAAGCCTTCCAAGCATATTCACCAATATGCAAAGCTTAAGGTAAAACATGCATTTTCCAAAATATGCATCATCAAAATTTCCATAACATTTCAATCCATTATATTAGCTTACAAGTGATTAACAACATTCTCATTTCACAAAAGGCATATCAGATACATAGATTACCAAGGGTTTCCCCAAACCCTTCATACACTCTACCGATAACTCAAGGCTCACACACGGGAGTAACCCTCCACCGTTGTGACACCCGTGGTGGAGTATTCGGTACAATTACAACACCTCAACACCACTCATTGGTAGATGTATAGCCCACTAACGAGATACGAGATACGAGATACATACAAGGTTCTTACCAAGGAGCTACCCTCTACCGTTGCAACCTTAAACATTCCTCAATCGTTAGGGTACTTGGATGGAGTTTTCGATACAATCACAACCCATCAACATCCAAGGCGACTTGTTTATAGTGCGCTCAATCCTATAGCCGGCTAAATATATCCGATTTCATTTACAAAACACTTTATACATTATCACTTGCCAATATAGTCCACATTTCATGCATACCTCATTGTTTTTCCAAAGCACTCATGATAAGCCATAACTCAAGCACTAAACCATGCTTCAAAACTCATGCATCAACACAAGCGTACAAGGATCACTTACCTAGTGCATCCTTAAACCATATGGCATCATCAACCACATTCTATATACTCAAAACATGCTTAAAAACTGTAGGTAAACGCAATTAAAAGCAAGTGCAACCAAAGGCTTATAATAGCACAAACCGAGAGAGAAGATCACTTTACTTACTTCTAAACTTAGTAAAGTGTTTCAAGCTTACACTAAGTTCCCAAAACCTATTTTATGAAGTTTCAAAACTAGAAATCTCATTTCCACTCACCGACTTGCAAAACCACACTTGCCGACGGAACACTTAACCATTCGAAGCCTCCAAAACCACTTCGTCCGATTCCGGAACTCTATCCCGTATTTTCAACACATTAAAAACAAAGATACAATGCATCATAATGCTTCCAAAGACCAGCACTCAACATAAAACCCGCTGCCCTACTCTAAAGCTTCAAATTACCCATCCAAAATAACCGAAAACTCAATGTTTGATCTCTAAACTCAGCCCATCCATCAACCAACACAACCAACACATTTTAACCATAAATCAACATCCAAAACAACCTAAAACCATCCTTATGCCTCCAGTAACTCAAATCTTACATAACACCCCAAAAACCAACCATAAACACCTTAAAAACCAAAGATCTCAAGAATTTTGGGTTTAACATGATTAAGACTCTATTTCAACATTATAAACCTTTCAAAACCCAATTAGAAACCATCTCAAACAAATCAAATGAAAACAACTCCGAAAATCTCCTTAAATCATCTTTTTCAATAAGATCTTATCATTTTATAAAAACCACAATGAAACTTCAATAAAAAACATAAATAAAGAGTCAAATATCTTTGGAATTTCATTAAAGAACCTTGATTAGAGGGTTAGCATGAAATTTACCTCCAATCTTTGCTTCTCTTCTAATTTGGCAAATTAGCTTTCAAGAATCTTGAAGGAATTTGAGAGAAATCACAAAGGAGAAGTTGAAAACCAAGAGAGGAAATGAAAGTGAAAGAAATCTGGAAAATGAAAGAATTGAGAGAGTGTTTGGCTGGTGGAAAATAAGGAAAATGAAAATGACGTCAAATTCTCTTAACCAAAATAACTACCTTTTAATTAAATCATTAAAAGCCATTTTAATAATTTAATAAACCATTTAAAACACATGCCAAATTAGAGAAAAGGCTTAATTGCCAATTAGCTCCCTGAAAATTCTAATATTTTGACTCTTTTTGAAAAACACTCTTTTTCCACAGTTTTAAAACTTTACATTTTGGTCCATACCCAAAATGTACATTTACCAAAACTTGTTTTGCAAAATTGATTTAACCAACCTCTTAAATGTAATTTTAGAGGATTGTTAGAAAATTTTACCACATTTTTATCCCATCCCGAACCTTGATTTCTTGGAACCACCTTTTAATGATTTGAACAACCGATTACTGGTTCAACCCACCTAACCCGACACGCAAAACACCTAGGCCCAAAAATCGAGGTGTTACATTAATAACAGAGGAAAATAGGAAATTATTCATGAATGCCTAATAATGCAACTATAATATGCTTAAGTCTAACAATAATTATAAGAAAAAGGGTGGAAAATATAGTACTTTTATACACTTAACATTTGCCCCGGACACCATCTCTCATATTCTTAGTGTTAAGGTTTTAACTGGCCTATGCATGTCTGATCTTGCCACATGGAAATGGAATCCCTCTGTAACGCCCCGATTTTGGGCCTAGAGGCTTTATGAATGGTTTAGGGGTCCGTCAGACTGAGACTAGAGATTCAGGTTGGTTTAAGATGAGTTTAGGGAAAACCTAGTTCGGAAGGTGATAAAAATATGGAAAAATTATCTAAAAATCCTTTTTAAACATGTATAAGGGTTTGGTGAAATCAATTTCAGAAAATGGTAGTTGGAATGTGGACATTTTGATTTAGTGACCAAAATGTCAATTTTAAAAATTGTTTTTAGTGACTATTTTGTAAAAGGAAAAAGAATTTGAATATTTAAAGAGCTAACTGCCCAAAGTCGAATATCAGGCTTTTATCCCTTAATTGGCCTATTTTAAATGATTTCTAACTAATAAAAGAGGTTGGAGGAATTAATTGGTGGTTAAATCATTAAAACAAATTTAACGTAACTTCTTTTCTCTCAAAAGCTTTCTCTCAAATTCTCTCCAGCCAAGCACTCCTTTCCTCTTCAAAATCTTAAGGTAAACTCTTGATTTCTTTAATCTTTTGTTATCAAATGATTTCTTACTGTTTCCCTATCTAAACCTTATTGTTTTAATCTTGTTTTTACATGGAAATCTATCCAATTGAGGTGAAAAGTATCCATTAGAGGCAAGCTACATTTGTCTCCTATAATTTAAGGTTCTTTATTGAAATTCCCAAGATCTTGGTCCTTTATTAATGTTGTCTAATGAGTTTTGATGTTTTAATTGAGGAAATTTGGTTCAATTGATGAATTTATGTAAATTTCGTAATGGATCTATTTTTGCTGGGTTTAAGGTTGATTTTAATCATGATTTGGAAGTTTAATAATGTTAAGATAAAGGTTTAAGCATGGTAATCCCGAAACTATGTGAATCTCTAGATGTTTAGGTTGCTAGAATTGGGGTTTTGTGGTGTTGTAGTGGTTTTGTGAATGTTGGAGTAATAAGGTTGATAATATGATGATTTTGGATGTTAATCAATGATAATTGATGATTGAAAGTGTTAGAATTTTGCTGGGTAAGGTTTTAGAGGTTAATTGGTGTTGTTTTCGGTTGTTTTGGATAGGCGAATTGGTAGTTTTGGCAAGGCAATGTGGTGGAATTGCTTGCTGGGGTTTTGAATACATTGAGATGAATTAATCCTCTATTATTGTGTGTTTAAAATAAGGGAGAACATATCGAAAGCAACCGGTGAAGCTTTGGGAGCTTCAGACGCTTAGTTTTATGTCGACAAAGAGAGGTTTCGCGTGTCGGTGAGTGAGAACATGGATTTCAGCTTTGAAATGTTTTAAAGGTGGTTTTGGGAACTTAGAATTAAGCTTGAAACGCATGTCTAAGTTCTGAAGCAAGTATAAGAAGTTTCTCTCTCAATTGTGCTATTATGAAATGTTTGATGCACTTGGTTTTGATTTCATGTTACCTACTGTTAAAGCATGTTTAAAGTATGTGATATACTATTTTTCATGATGTGATGTTGAAGGATGCACATGGTAAGTGATCTTTGTAAGTATATGTTTTATACTTGTGGTTTAAAGCATGGTTTGATGCTTTGGAAAATGATTTAATATTAATGCTTTGAAAACAATGAGGTATATGGTTAAATGTGAATTATATTTTCAAGTGATGGTATGGAAATGGTTTTGATAATGTTATCATTTATAGTTAGCCAGCTATAGGATTGAGTGCACTATAAACAAGTCGCCTTGGATGTCGAGGGGTTTATACGATGTACCGAATACTCCATTCAAGTACCCTAATGATAGAGGAATATGTGTGGTGTCGAATCTCTTGTTAATGGGGTTATAAATCTACCGATGAGTGGTGTCGAGGGGTTTATACGGTGTTCCGAATACTCCACTATGAGTGTCACAACGGTGGAGGGTAGCTCCCGTATATGAACCTTGAGATGCTGGTGAGAATGTATGAAGTGTTGAGATAACCCTTGTGAATACGTGTATCCGATGTTGTGTTTTGAGAATGGAACTTGGTTAATGATCACTTGTGAGCCAATATAATTGTTGATGGATTATGATTTATATAATGGATTTATGAATGTTTACTCTTTAAGCTTTGCATATGGTATGTTATGCATGAGAATGCTTAAATCGAGGTTAGCAATGTGAGCTGTTGTGGTTTAATGAAACTAGATGCATGTGGTTTAATAAGATGGTTTTCAATTATTTAAGTGCATGGTTTCTAAAGGGGCATAATGTTTCAAATGACGATTTGAAGTAATTGAAATGAGATTTCTATGTGTTTTATGAAAATGGTTTTAAAAGCATTGACGATGTTTTGTTTTTGAGCACTCCTCACTATTCCTTGTGTGCTTATGCTCTCTTTGTCCATCTATGTAGAGAATTAAGGCTTGGAAGGCAGCGAGGGGTAAAGGATCAAGCAAGACTCCGTTAACCGAAAGTGTGTTTTAGCATAGACTATGAGTAATAAGGGTAATGGGGGATCCGATGTGTTTTTGGGAGATGTGTGTAAACTTCTTGTTTGAGCAAGTTTCTATTGCTGCTTTGGTCTTGTAAATTGTCTTTAATGTTTTGGTTTATGCTTGTTATGTGTAACGCCCCGGTTTTGGGCTTAGGAGTTTTGGGCGTTGACCGGTTTGGTCAAAGTGCTGTTCGAATCTAAAAAGGTGAAATTAGGAAAGCCTAGTTTGGGTTGCATTAAAAATATGGAAAAATGTTCTAAAATCATCTTTTAATATAATTAAGTGAACTGTGAAATCAATTTTGGAAAATGAGTTTTGGAAGGGTGACATTTTGGCTAGTGACCAAAATGTAATTTTTGAAAGTTTGGTGACTGTTTTATAAAGGGTTGAAACTTTGAATCTTTAAGGAGCTATTATTCCAAAAGTAGTTTCTCCAGATTTTTCTAAGATATTTTAAGGATTTATTCTGATTTTAAAACATATCAAAAGTGGAGGGAAAGCCATTTTGGCCATTTTGATAACTAACTTCCTATTTTCCTTTCTCTCATTTTCTCTCAACCCAAACACTTTCTTTCCAGAGAATTGTTTCTGATTTTCTCACCTAAATCCCTCCTTTCAACTCTCTTTTGATTCCTAATCAACATATCTACAAAACCTCATCATTTCCTACTTGATTCATCAAGGTTTTTGATTCCAAAAATAGGAGAAACTCAAGTTTAGAGGTAAGAACGTCCTTCTCCTCTAAACTATCAGTTCTTTACTGAAATTCCTAAGTTTTCAATCCTTAATTGATGTTTTATTAAAGGCTTTTGAGTTGTGAATTGGATCTTAGCTTATAATGCAAGATTTGGTGATTTTTGATGATTTTCGTTTGATCTGTTAAATCTGTGATTTGTGATGTGTTTTGATGTTATTTGGACTCTAAATTGATAAGGAATTGAGTTATGATTAATGCAATCCCGGATAGGTTGAGTTTCCTAAGTTTAGCTTGTGATTCTTGATTGTTTTTGAGGTGATCTTGTGGATCTGATGTTGCTGGAGGTATAAGGATGTTAATAGGTTCTTTTTAGATGTTAAATGATGTTAATAGATGTTTGGTTTTGTTGGTTAATGGCTGGGCTTTGTTGAGAAGTTGTTTGGATGCATTTTCGGTTGTGTTTGGTGGCCGAAAATGGAGTGTGGATGAGAGCAGCGAGTTTAGGTGCTTCCATTGAAGCAATTAATGCATGATGATGCATTAATCCTCTGCTTTGATGTGTTAAAACAGGGGAGGCATCTTTGGATCCAAGAGTTGTTGATCCGGAAGCTTGATTTGGTGCTTCGGCAAGAGGCGAAGTGGAATCGGTGAGTGAAATTGGGTTTTCGGCTTTGAAACTAATGTCTTGAAAGCTTAGTTTAAGTCTAAACAACTTTGCTAAGCTCAAGTGTAAGTTTTCGGAAATACTCTCTAGTGGTGGCCATGATTTGATTGTTGTGCAATGTGGTTTATTGCATGTTTTAAACTCTGTTTTGAAAGCATGATTTAGCATGGTTAATGCTGTTTTTGTAAGCCATATGTTGAAGGAAGCTCAAGGTAAGAGTTCCTTGTTTTTGAACATTGATTAAATGTGGTTTGATGCTTTTAAATGCATGATGAATATGGCTTGGCTTAATGCTTTAAAACAGTGGATAAATTGTTGATAATGATGTATATTGGCAAGTGATGTTTTGAAAAGGTTAAGGTCACTAAGGTGGTTAAAAGTCCTTGAGTGAGCCTTGTTTACTTAAGAACATCAAGGTGGTTAAAAGTCCTTGGATGAAACTTGATGTGGACACAAAGGTGGTTAAAAGTCCTTGTGTGATCCTTTCCATGGTGGTTAAAAGTCCATGGGGCCATGGTGTTTAAAAGTCCATGGGGCCAAGGTGTTTAAAAGTCCTTGGGGCCAAGGTGTTTAAAAGTCCTTGGGGTGAAAGTTGATGAACTTGTTTTTAAAGAAATGGAACTTATCACTTGTGGCCAATATGACATGTTATGATATGAAGCATGAGATGCTTGCTTAAGTATGCTTTTGAGCATGTGTAAATGATGATTGAAGCATGATTTATAAAGTGTTTTATAAATGCATTATTGAATTGTTTTATTGAGCATTCCTCACTAAGCTTTTGCTTACGCTCTCTTTCGTTTTCTTAAATCAATAATGCAGAACATTAAAGTACTTTGAGGGCAGCAAGGAAGGCAAGCATTCAAGTGGAAGTTAAGCTCAAAGTATGGAGGTTTTATTAAGTACATTTTAGCTTCTGGTAATTTGGCAATGGGGGACCTATGTGTATGTTTTGGGAGAGGTTTTGAACTCCCTAAGTATGTTGAATGTTGTTGAGAATGTTGGTTTTTGAGTTTGGCCTTTACATGCTTGAAATGGAAGTTTATGCTTGAATGGTTTGCTTGTGTAGGAAGCATGCCTATAGATTTGGGGCTTTTCATATATGATGTTATTTTGTTGAATTGTTGATGCATGTATGTCTCATATATGTTGAATTGCATGTTGGTAAAGTTTGGTGGTAATTGGAGCATGATTGGATGTTTAATTGCATGTTTAAGTATGCTTTTTGGGGCAATCTGTGCAGGGCGTTTCGGAACAGTGCCTGCCATTTCGGAACGGGTGCCTTAAACAAGCCCAGGCGTCCGAAACGGGAGAGACCGTTCCGAAACGGTTTGGCTACTGCCAGCCCGTGTTCCGGTACGCGTTGCGGAACGGCCCGTGTTTCGAAACGGGCTCTGCCTGTTCCGGAACGGGTGACCGTTGTGGGCTGACATTGGCAGTTAAATGTTTTGAATTGTTTGCGTTTTAGTCCTGAACCTTGTTTGTGCAATTGTATGAGTTCGGGAAGTCCTTTTGAGCTGAAATTTCACAGAGAAGCATGAAATCTGACTAATTTCAAGTTGGTAACTTTAATTTGGGTTAAGTCCATCTATCTATCAGAAATTACAATTTGGTCCCTAAAGTTGTAATTTGTTCAATTGGGTCCCTGTTTGATCTCTGATGCTTGTGATCTTTGAATATGTTGTTGAGTGATCACAATTAGGGTTAATGTGCATCTAGACAAGATTAAAAAGAAAAAAAGGGTCGTTAATCAAGGTTGACTTTCGGGTTGACTTTGGTTTTCCCCGTGTGACTTTCTTAATTCGGGTCAACCGTCTAGGCCGGGTTAAGGGGGTTACATTATGGTTTTTGATATCTTGCTTGACTTGTTATCTAGGTTGCACGCCTATAGTATCCCTTGATGCAAGTTAGCATGTATGGATATGGATTTTGATGATTTCAATTGATGATCAATCCTTAGATTCGTTGTGTATGTATTAGAAGCATGTTTAAGTGGATTGCTTAACTTGATTGCATGTTAAACCAGCCAAAATGTGTATCTCAGGCCCATGAGTATCGGTACGCGACTAACTGTATCAGTATGGTAAGGCCATTTCAGGCATGGCGTATCGGTACAGTGAGAACTATATCGATACGGTCTTAGTGTATTTGGCTGGGAGTATCGGTACGATTTTGAGCTGTAACCCCTTTAGCCCGGTCTAGACGATCAAACCGAACCAAGGTGATTACACAGGGAAAACCAAAGCCAACTCGATAAACCCCTTCAAGCCCGTATCGAAACACTCCCCAACCGTACCGAAACCCCTGTGTAGAAAAGCACACATTTGGCTTATGCGTATCGATACACATACCAGAACTGTCCCAAAATCAGCCCCAAAATCGTATCAAACTTCAACAAATCATCATCAAATCATATAGGCATGTTTATGGCATCCTCCCAATCATACAAGCATGCAATCCCAAGCACATGGTAACATTTGGCTGATTAACACATGCATAGCAAGGCATATAATGAAGCATGCTTATACCACAAATCAAAAGCATACCAAAAGGTAAGATAAAGCATCAAAACCAAAATAAAGGCCTTTTACAAACCAAATAAGCCTCATATAACATGCATCAACTTCAGGGAGTCCAAAAATACATCTCCCAAACAAACCATTAATCCCCATTGCCATATATCATTACTAAAGTAAAAGTATGTAACCCCTTAACCCGGGCTAGACGGTTGACCCGAATTAAGAAGTTTACACGGGGAAAACCAAAGTCAATCCGAAAGTCAACCTTGATTAACGACCTTTTTTTTCTTTTTAATCTTATCTAAATACATATTAACCCTAATCAAACACTCAAGGAAAGCATACTCGAAAACCACAGCAATCGGAAAACGAACAAGGACTCAATTGCACAACATACAAATTTAGGGACCAAAATGTAAATTCTAGAAATTAGAAGGACTTAACCAACTTTAAGGTTACCAATATGAAATTAGTCATGTTTCATGCTTCTCTGCCAAATTTCAACTCAAACGGACATCACAAACTCAACAAATTGCATATACAAACATTGGGACCAAAACGCAAGGATTTCAAAACATAAAACCGTCAATTTCAGTGCCCAACGGTCGGGTGTTCCGAAACGGGGATGATCCGTTCCGAAACGGGGATGATCCGTTCCGAAACGCGGGATCGTTCCGAAACAGGTTTCGGAACAGGGCTTGGCAGTGGCAAAACCGTTCCGGAACGGCTCTACCCGTTTCGAAACGCCAAGGCCATTTCAGGCCCTCTGTTCCGAAACGGTAGCACCTGTTCCGAAACGTACTGCCCAGAATTGCAGATTTTTGCTGGTTTAATTCACTTTCAACCAATCAAACACATTCCAATGCCCCTCAAATCATACCAGCAAGTCATTCAACACTCAATGAACATATTAGCATCAACCAATCTCAAACATAGCATCAAATGAGGAAAAACCCAATTCTATAGGCATGCATCCTATATAGAATACCATGCAATCACCAAAACTCCAAAACCAAATACCAAAGGCCATTTACATGTTCTAACATCATCAAAGGTATAAAACCAACTTAGGGAGTCCAAAACATCTCCCAAAAACACAATTTGAGTTCCCATTGCCAAATGCCAAAATCTAAACAAGTTATGAAAATTGTCACCATACATGAGCTTAAGCTTCCACTTAGATTCTTGACCACCTTGCTGCCCCTTTAAGCACTTCAATGCTCTGCATTATTGGTTTAAGAAAGAGAGAGCGTAAGCACATAGCTTAGTGAGGAATGCTCAATTAAAACATCACAATAATGCATTTGTAAAAACACCTTTTTAAGGCCTTTAGTTTCAAAACAACATTTATCAACAATTATGTTTACAAACCAAGCATTTCATGCTTCAATCCATCATCATGTCATATTGGCTTACAAGTGATAATCCATATCATTTTTCAACTCAAAACACAATCGACAATCGGATACGCGGATTACAAGCGTTGTCCCATACCCTTCATACACACTACCAATATCAAGGTGGAGCATGGTACAATCACAACCCCTCAACACCCGTGATGGAGACTATGGTACAATCACAACCCCTCCACATCACTCATTGGTAGTTGTATAACATCACTAACGAGATCACGGGACATACAACACAAGATCCACACATGGACTTTTAACCACCATTGTGATCTTACAATACACAAGGTCCACACATGGACTTTTAACCACCATTGTGACCTTAACACAAGACCCACCCATGGACTTTTAACCACCATGGTGTTCTTAACCATCTCGTTAGTGTACTTGGATGGAGTTTACGGTACAATCACAACCTCTCATTATCCAAGGCGACTTTATTCACGGTGCACCCAGTCCTATAGCCGACTAACTATATCCGATTCAAGTACCTTTAAAACAACACATCACTTGCCAATATACATCATTTAACATCATTAATCCACTGTTTTAAAGCATTTAACAAAACCATTAAATCCACATGCATCACTATGCATTGAAATCACATTTATCAATGTAAAACCAAGGATCTCTTACCTTGAGCATCCTCAACACATGGCTTATAAAACCAGCAATAAACATGCTAAAATATGCTTTCAAAAACAGAATTTAAACATGCAAACAAATCACTTTGCATTCAACCAACTCATGGCTCATCAACAAGAGAGTTTTTTCGAAAACTTACACTTGAGCTTAGCTAAGTTGTTTAGACTTTAACTAAGCTCCCAAACCTTCAAAACATTGGTTTCAAAGCTGAAAACCAAACTTCACTCACCGATTCCGTTTTGCAAGCTTGCCGAAACACCAATCAAGCTTCCGGATCAACACCACAAGGATCCGAAGATGTCTCCCCTGTTTTAAACACATCAAAGCAGAAGATTAATGCATCATCATGCATTAATATCTTCAACCAAAACACCTAAACTCGCTGCTCTCATCAACACTCACATTTCGGCTACCAAACACAACCGAAATCACATCCAAACACCTCTACAACATTACCCAGCCAAGATCCATCAACTCCAATCATAATTATACCTCAAATAACATCCAAAAAGGATTTAATCACGTCCTTATACCTCCAGCTATAGCAGAACATCAAGATCACCTCAAAAACCATCACTAACACAAGCAAAAACTTAGGAAAATCAACATATTCGGGATTGCATTGATTAAACCTCAATTTCACACCAATTATACATCCAATTTACATCAAAAAGACATCTCAAAACAGTGCCCAATCATTTCATATGAATTTCATCAAAAGTAAACCAAATCTTGCATTTTAAAGCCAAGATCAAGAACACAACCATAAAACCTTTAATAAAACTCAAATCAAGGATTGAGAACTTGGGAATTTTAGTAAAGAACTGAGTATTTAGAGGAGAAGGGCGTTCATACCTCTAAATGTGAGTTTCTCCTTGTTTGGAACCAAGATTCTTGAAAATTCAATAAGCAAATGCTAAGGTTTTGATGTAGAAATGATTAGAGACCAATTGAAGATTGAAATATCATTTTTAGATGTCAAAATCAGAGGGAAAAAGGCTGGAGAAAAGTTTTTGGGCTGAGAGAAAAGTTGAGAGAAAAGAAATGGAAAATTTTGAGAAAAGTTAGTTATGACAACAAAATATCTAATTCCCTCCTTTTTCCTTTCATTAAAAACCATTAATTAAATGTTTAATATTAAGAAAAATCTGGAGAAACTCTTCTTGGGTAAATTAGCTCCTTAAAGATTCAAAGTTTCAATCCTTTTAAAACAGTCACCAACTTTTCAAAAATTACATTTTAGTCACTAACTTGAAATGTCACATTTCAAAGCCTCATTTTGTAAAATTGATTTCACCACCCTCTTATATATAATAAAAGAGAATTTTAAGATATTTTTCCATGTTTTTAATGCATCCCGAACTAGGCTTTCCTAAAATCACCTTTTTATATTCGAACCGCAATCCGACCGATCCGGTCCAAACCCAAAACTTCTAAGCCCAAAATTGGGGTGTTACAAAGTATAACACCATACTTGAGCTTATCTAATCCTTGGATCCTCTTAAGTCTCCTTGCTGCCCAGAATGTCTCAGTTATCTGCATTGTTGGTAAAAGAGAGCGTAAGCACGATAGCTAAGTGAGGCATGCTCTAAAAACACCAGCACAATAATGCAAGACTTTTAAACTCTATTTTGAAAACCATTTTTAAACCATGCTCTTTCTATCTCATGCTTGAAAACCATTTCAAAGCAAAACATCATTTGAAAATCACATGTACCATCTATCTATCTATCTCATGCATTCAACCAATGCAAACCTCATGGCAGAGTCACGCACATGCTTGATATTCAAAAGCATTCAATAAATCTGAAAATCTCATATGCATTTGTCATAGAATAAAATCATTTCAACATTGGTACATGTGAATTAAATTCATTCTCATATATTGGCATTTCATATTCTATCTCTACTCGGATTTGCGGATAGCTTTACTCGAGGTCAAGTCCTACCCCGGTGGGATCTCGCCACCGGACTCTCATGGCGGTGTCTATCTTCGCCACAAAGCTTGGGTGTTTCACCAAGACCTACCCCGATGGTATCTCGCCATCGGACTCTCACTTTGGATCGGGGTGGCACTACCCCCATTGCCCGACTCCAAAGAGCACGTACAAATTTTTAGTTTATAGTAAACTTTACATCCTATTGGTTGACCAATTATATCCGGTAATCTTCTCATCGTTTATGCCAATATATTACATTAAAATCATCATCTCACCTACTGTTTTGATGCAACATTTCTAAAGTCAACCTCATCCCATTCCAAAAGCACAATTCATGCATATCATTTAATCAAAATCTCAAAATTCTTTGCAAAGTCATTCTATCTCATGGGATCATTTTGAAACATCATTCCATGTCATAAATCATACATAAAACAGTAGGAATTTGTCTATCTCAAATCAAGAGCATGTTAAAAGAATTTAGGGGCATCAACCACTTTTCGAGAGCAAATCTAAACATACTTACTTCCAGACTTATGATGGTGTTTCAAACCAATCCTAAATCCCCAAACCTTGTTTCCTTGTCCCTCAAGGACTTCTAAAACCATTTGCAATCACCGATAACGTTTAACTTGCTTGCCAAAACGATTTCTAGGCTTCCAACTCTTCCGGATCAACACCAAATGCGTCCGATGATGTCTCCCCTGTTCATTACACATAAGAGCAGAGGATTAATGCATCATCATGCATTAAAATCACCAGCCACTCACTCTAACTCGCTGCTCTACTCAAAACTAGCATTTTGACTATTCGAAATAACATAAATTACCTCCACACTTTCTCAAATCAAAGCCTAGCCAAGATCTATCAATTCTAACCCTTTCTAAACTTCAATCAACATAAAAAATAACCATAAACACAACCTTATACCTCCAGCAATAACAAATTACCATAAACACCTCAAAAACCACAAATCTAGAATCTTAAACTTAGGAACCCAAACCTATTCGGGATTTATTTGTTAAAACCTCATTAGCAGCATTAAATATCATTCAAAATATATTAGGAATCAACCTTAAAACAAAGCTTAACATGGAAATACGAAAATCACCATGATCTCATCAAGAATCTTGAATTTAGCAACTATTTCTTGTTTATAACATTAAAAACAACGTAAAAAATATTAACAAAGGATTGATAACTTGGGAATTTCAGTAAAGAACTGATCATTAGAGAAGATGGACGAAATTTACTTCTAATGGTTGATCTCTCTTCAATTTGGCCAAGTTTTTGTGATTAACCAACTAATCGAACCAGAAAATCAGTGGAAACAGATCGAAAAGGTAGAAAAGAAAAGATAGAATGAGAGAAGAAAGAGGAATAGAGATAAGACTCGTTTCATTCATCAATGAGCTGGTTATAGGGCAAAACCACCCTTTAACGCTAACGGTCACAAAGGCCCGCGAAACGACATCGTTTCTTACTCATTACAGCTGGCTCAGTACGCAACGTTTCATTTAAAACAGAAACAACGAAAATTTAAAAGAAACTTAAAAGGGTAACGATAACCATCCCTTACAATACTCCCCCCTTTACAAAATCCTTGACCTCAAGGATTGAAACTTGGAAATTGTTGCGGAAGCTTGTACAAATTTTCCCAAGTGGCGTCCTCTGGAAAGGAATTTGTCCATTCAACTAGGACTTCAGTGACAACCCTGTTTCCCTTTTTGACCATTCGCCTCTCCAAGACTTTTACTAGTTCCTTTGCAATAGCCCCATCCACTCCAATTACAGGTAATTCAGATTGCACAAGATCAGCCCCTATATGTTTCTTCAGTTGTGAGGCATGGAACACAAGGTGAACCCTTGATCCTGCTGGCAGATTCAATCTATATGCTACCTTTCCCACCTTGCCATTAACCTGATAAGGGCCAAACCATTTCGGAGCCAGCTTGTGGCACACTCTTCTTTGCACAGAGTGTTGTCTGTATGGCTGCAGCTTCAAATACACCAAATCTCCCAAGTTCAATTCACACTCAGTTCTTTGTTTGTCTGCATGTTGTTTCATTCTCTCCTGGGCTCTTTTGAGATAAAACTTCCTCATTTGCACATCTGCTTCTCTCTGTTGCAGGCTTCGATCCACTTGAGCAACTGGTGAGTCCCCAACTAGGTAAGGTAAGTGCAGACTAGGTTCTTGACCATATAAAGCCATATGTGGAGTGGTTTTAATTGTTGAGTGATAGGAGGTGTTGTACCACCACTCTACAAGATACAACCATGAGCTCCATTCCATTGGTCTCTCCCCTGTCATGCATCTAAGGTAGGTCTCCAAACTCTGATTTACTCTTTCAGTTTGACCATCTGTTTCCGGATGGTAAGCTGTAGATGGAGTAATCACTACTCCTAACTTTTGAAACAATTCTCTCCAAAAGATGCTCATGAAGACTTTGTCTCTGTCACACACAATTGTTTCGGGTAGGCCATGTAGCTTAAAAACATGCTCCATAAAGACTTGAGCAACATCCAATGCTGTATAAGGGTGAGCCATAGCGAGGAAATGCCCATATTTGGTTAATCTGTCCACAACCACATAGATTACTTCCTTACCTTGAGATTTAGGAAGACCCTCTATAAAATCTATGTTGATGCCTACCCAAGCTTTCTCAGGGATTGGTAGAGGTTGCAATAAGCCTCTAGGGTGTTGGAGATCATGTTTATTTTGTTGGCACACCTCACACCCCCTTACAAATTTTTTCATGTCTTTTCTCAACCCTTTCCAATATACTACTGCAGTAGCTCTCTTAGTAGAAGCATGAACCCTAGAATGCCCTCCCATAGGACTGCAATGAAAAAAAATTAGAATCTCAGTCCTCAATCCTTCTTCTTTGCCAACCACCAGCTTACCCTTTCTTCTTAATCTCTGACCATCCCAAGAATACTTACCCTACAATCTATTTCCCTGTTCCAATTCAATTATCATCTTCTGCAGATTTTCATCATTCTTCCAAGACTCAACAATTTTTTTCAGGGTGTCAGTAGTGGATGAACTCACTGTGAGAGGGGCACATTCTGCAAACAATGGATTCCTAGACAGCACATCCACTACTTTGTTGTGAATCCCCTTTCTATAGCACACTTCATAATCGAACCCCATCATCTTTACCACCCACTTTTGTTGAGAAGGGGTAATGACCTGCTGGTTGGTCAAAAACCTCAGACTTTGGTGGTCAGTCTTGATCCTGAAGTGTCTTCCCAAGAGATAAGCAGACCACTTCTTCACTACTAGTAGTACTGCAAGCATCTCCTTGTCATAGATAGATAAGTCCTGATGCCTAATTCCCAAACCCTTGCTGAAAAACGCCAATGGTCGTCCTTTTTGTACTAATACAGCACCCACCCCCAAGGCAGATGCATCAGCCTCCACTGTAAACTCCTCATTGAAGTCAGGTAGAGCTAGAACTGGAGCACTGTGGACAGATTTCCTCAAGGATTCAAAAGCATCTTGTTGCTCTTCTCCCCATTTCCAAGCACCTTTCTTCAATTGATCAGTAAGAGGTTTGGCCATGGTACCATAACCTTTGATGAACCTCATATAGTACCCCGAGAGCCCCAAAAATCCCCTTAACTCCTTGATAGATGTAGGGGTAGGCCAATTGGCGATGCAGTGTACCTTGTCTTGTTCCATTGAAATATGGCCATTACAGATCACATATCCTAAATACTCCACTTGTTCAGCCCCAAAACAACACTTGCTTTGCTTGACAAACAAGGTATGGCTCCTCAGTAGTTCCAACACTTCTTTCAGATTCCTCATGTGCTCTTCCCACCCTTTTGAATACACCAATATGTCATCCAGGAACACCAACACATATTTCCTCAGCAAATGCTTAAAAATTCTGTTCATCAAGCTTTGAAATGTTGCTAGGGCATTGGTGAGGCCAAATGGCATAACCAAGAACTCATAGTGCCCCTCGTGAGTCTTGATTGCAGTTTTGGCAATGTCAGGCTCCCACATTCTGATCTGATGATAGCCAGATTTGAGATCCAACTTAGAAAAAAATTTAGCCTCCCCTAATTCATCTAATAACTCTTCAATAATAGGCATTGGGAACTTGTCCTAAACTCTGAGCTGGTTGAGTCTTCTGTAATCCACACACATTCTCCAGCTCCCATCCTTTTTCTTCACCATCACCACAGGAGAGGCAAAAGAGCTATTGCTATCCCTAATCACCCCAGTGTCCAACAACTCCTTGGTCATCTTCTCTATAGCATCTTTCTGATATACAGGGTACCTGTAGGGAGGGATTTTCACCACAACTTGTTCATCCAACAAGGGGATCTTATGCTCTTGTCCCCTGATGGGTGGTAACCCCTTGGGATCTCTGAACACATCCTCAAACATTCCCAACAACTACTGCAGGTCCTCAGAAACCTTCTCCTTTCCCAAATGCATGTCAAATTGAGAGTTCATCACCAAGCAAGTTGTGCAAGGTCCAGCTATTGATTTCAACAATTTCAGGCAAGTCTTGGCCTCCATGTCACTCACAGGCCTTGGATGCAACCCCACCAATCTCTTAGTCACCCCATGTTGTTCAAAGTCCATGGTTAGTGTCTCGAAATTCCATTGAATTTGGCCTAGAGTAGCAAGCCACTGAACCCCAAGTACCACATAACAAGTTTTCAGAGGCAACACAAAAAAGTCAGTGATAAATTTGTAACTCGCTGTGCTCCATTGCACTTCCTTACACCATCCCACTGTTTCCAACTCCCCACCATCAGCCACAATCACTCTTACAGAATTTCTTTGCTCTAGAGCTAATCCACATTTCTTGGCCACTTGATAATTGAGGAAGTTTTGAGTACTTCCTGAGTCCACCTGTGCCACAAAGTCTAACCCTCCCACTGTAATCTTAATCCTCATGGTTGCACATCCAAACATTCCCCACATTGCTTGCAGAGACAATACATGTTTATCACCCCTTCCCATCCTTGCAGGTTCTGTATTTTCTTCCTCACAGTCTAGAAACACCTCCCCTTCTCCTTCATCCTCCACTCCTTCAAAAGTTATCTGGTATAGTTGAGATTTCCCAGCACATTTATGACCAGGGGTGTACTTAGTAGAGCACCAGAAACATAGTCCTTTCCTTCTCCTATCCTCAATTTCTGCCGAAGACAAAGTTTTTCCCACACTCTTCGAACCAAAAACACTGGGAGCCCTCGATGAAGAAGGTTGACTGGATAGTGGTGAGACACTACGTGAACTGTGGGAAGTGCTGGGTGCACTAAAAGAGGTACGAGGCATGAGGTTGGATGGCTTGGTAGGGGTAGGTAAAACATGGAGGGCCATGTTTCGAGGAAAGGTGACTTGGTTATTCTTTTTCGGACCGGGGAAGAAAATAGCTTCCAAGTGTTTCGCCATATTATACGCATCAATCAAAGTAGCAGGTTGTAGCAATTTAAGGAACTGGGAAATTTCTAATGTAACGCCCCGGTTTTGGGCTCAGAAGTTTTGGGCGTTGACCGGTTCGGTCAAAGTGCTGATCGAATATATAAGGGTGAATTTAGGAAAGCCTAGTTCGGGTTGCATTAAAAATATGGAAAAATGTTCTAAAATCATCTTTTAATATATTTAAGTGAACTGTGAAATCAATTTTGGAAAATGAGGTTCGGAAGGTTGACATTTTGGCTAGTGACCAAAATGTAATTTTTGAAAGTTGCGTGACTGTTTTATAAAGGATTGAAACTTTGAATCTTTAAGGAGCTATTATTCCAAAAAGAGTTTCTCCAGATTTTTCTAAGATATTTTAAGGCTTTATTCTGATTTTAAAGTTTATGAAATGTGGAGGGAAATTATTTTACCATTTCATAACTAACTTTTCATTTTCTCTCAATTTTCCTTTTCTCTCTTTTTCTCTCTACCCAAACACATTTCTCCAGATTTTCTTCTCTGATTTTGTCAATCTAAATCACTTATTTCAACTCTCTTTTGATTCCTAATCATCTCATCAACAAAACCTCTCAATTTGCAAGTTGTTTCATCAAGCTTTTTAGCTCTAAAAAGGAGAAACTCAAGTTTGGAGGTAAGAACGTCCTTCTCCTCTAAACTATCAGTTCTTTACTGAAATTCCTAAGTTCTCAATCCTTGATTTGTGTTTTGTTAATGGCTTTTCAATTGAAATCTTGATTTTGGCTTAAAATGCAAGATTTGGTGATTTTTGGTGAAATTTTCGTGTGATATGTTTGGGCAGTGTTTTGAAGTGTCAAAATGATGTTAAATGAATGCTAAATTGATTAGAAGTTGAGGTTTAATTAATGCAATCCCGGATAGGTTGAATTTCCTAAGTTTTGCTTGAGTTTTTGGTTGTTTTTGGAGTGTTTTTGGTGATCTGTTATACCTGGAGGTATAAGGACGTGTTTGTGATCATTTTGGATGTTAATTGATGTTTAAAAATGGTTAGAAGTGATGGATCTTGGCTGGGTTAAGTTTTGGAAGTGTTTGGAGGTGATTTCGGTTGTGTTTGGTAGCCGAATTGTTGGATTTGGGATGAGCAGCGAGTTGAGTCTTGTTGCTGGTGTTCTTAATGCATAATGATTCATTAATGCTCTCTTTTTGTGTGCTTGAAACAGGGGAGTTTGATCCGTGAGCTTTAGAGGTGTTGCGAAAGGTTTCAGATGCTTGGAAGGCTTGTTGGCTAGCCTTGTTTTGTGTATCGGTGAGTGAAGTTTGGTTTTCAGCTTTTAAACCAAGGTTTGAAGGTTTTGGGAGCTTAGTTTAAGTCTAAACAACTTTGCTAAGCTCAAGAGTAAGTGAATGGATTTTTCGCTCTTGAATTGTGTTGTGAAATTGGCTTTTAAGCAATTGTGGTTGATGATTAAAATGCATGTGTTTTGCATGGTTTAAATCTGTTTTGAAAGCATATTTTAGCATGGTTTAATTCTGGTTTTGAAAGCCTTATGTGAAGGATGTGCAAGGTAAGAGATCCTTGGTTTTGTACATGGAAATTGTGATTTTGATGCATAGTGTTGCATGTTGATCAATGGCTTTGTGTGATGCTTTAAAATAGTGAATTGATGATGGTAAATGATACTTTTTGCATATTGGTTATGCATGTGAATCATTGGACTAATGTGGTAATGGTTTTTGCATATTGGTTATGCATGTGAATCATTGGACTAATGTGGTAAGATGGTTATATTGGCAAGTGATGTAAGTGGTTCTTGGTTCGTTGATCGGATATAGTTAGCCGGCTATAGGATTGGGTGCACCGTGAATTAAGTCGCCTTGGTGGTAGAGTGGTCAAGAGTGGACCGGTAAACTCCCTTCAAGTATCCTAACGAGATGGTTAAGGTCATAATGGAGGTTGATGCCCATTCGAGGACCTTGGTTGAGCAAAGGTTATATGGTGTTTAAAAGTCCATATATGGGAACCTTGTGCTTGTTAAGATCACAATGGCGGTGTAAGTCCATGTGTGGATCTTGTGTAGGGTGTCCCGGATCTCGTTAGTGATGTTATACAACTACCAATCGGTGATGCAAAGGTTGTATGGTGTTTAAAAGTCCATACATGGGAACCTTGTGCATGTTGAGGTTGTATGGTGTTTAAAAGTCCATACATGGGAACCTCGGGAAAAGCTAAGGTTGTATGGTATTTGAAAGTGCATACATAGGAACCTTAGGATGTTGAGGTCAAATGGTGTTTAAAAGTCCATTTGGGGACCTTGGATTGGTAGGGTGTATGGAGCGTAGGGACAACGCTTGTGATCCGCGTATTCGATCGGGTGTTGAGTTGAAAAGTGGATGTGGTTGATCACTTGGAAGCCAATGTAATGTTCTTGATTATTAAAGAAGCATGAAATGCTTGAAATGATGCATAATTGCATGAGAAGCATGAGATGCTTGAAAAGATGCATGGTTGCATGAAAAGTGTATAATGCTTGTGAATGCATGTTTACTTGTTAAGTTGAACAAGTGTTGATTATCATTTGGTAGATGATGCTTGTGAGCATGAAATCTCTTTAATGCATTGGAGTCTTGTAGGACTTGTTTTGAAAGGCATGTGATGATGATGTTGTGGTTCATATATTACCTTGGTTTAATGCATGTGTTGGATTGCTTGAGTAAATGGTTTTAAAGGGATTCTTGCTTGGAATGTTTTCATGTATAGGAAAGGTATGTTGTGAAATGGAAGTGTTTCCAAGGTTTTGATTTAACTTTGCATATGGTGATTATGCATGGAATGGTTAAATGGTTGAAATTGTAATTTGTGCTTTGAAAAGGTTTTCTTAGCTTGCTAAGCTAAGGGTTAGTTTTCATGTATGTGCAATGCACGGTTTAAGCATGTTGTTGAAAAGGGTTTTCAAACATGGTTTTGGTTTGTCAAATCGGGTTTGTTTTAAAAGTGATTTAATGACCCGCTGTATTGATGGTGTTTTGGTTTTGAGCATTCCTCACTAAGCATTATGTGCTTACGCTCGTTTTTGTCCATCAATGCAGATTCTTGAAGTTTGGACAGCAAGGAGCAAGGGATTCAAGGTGGACTCCAATTGAGATGTATGTCTCGGTGAATAGCTATAGTTATCAAAGGCAATGGGGGTAGAATCTCTCGGGTTAATGTGTATGTGTTCGTATATGTTCGGACAAGGATGTTTTAATGTTGTTGTTAATGTTGCTGAATCATGATTTGGCTTTAATGAGATTGTTTTGGAAAGGTTGTGCTTAAATGGTTGCTTGTGTAGGAAGCATGCCTTTAGAGTTTGGGCTTTTCATATATGATGTTATTTTGATGAATTGTTGATGCAAGTATGTCTCATTTATGTTGAATTGCATGTTGGTAAAGTTTGGTGGCTTTTGGGGCATGATTGGATGGTCAATTGTGTGTTTGAGTGAGCAAAATGCTGCAATCTGGGCAGGGCGTTTCGGAACAGTTGACACCGTTTCGGAACGGGTGCCCTGCATAAACCCAGGCGTCCGAAACGGGTGCCACCGTTCCGGAACGGTTTGGCTACTGCCAGTCCCCCGTTGCGGTACGCGTTGCGGAACGGCCCCGTGTTTCAAAACGGGCTCTGCCTGTTTCGGAACGGGTGACCGTTGGGGGCTGACATGGGCGGTTAAATGTTTCAGAATGTTTGCATTTTGGTCCTGAAACTTGTTTGTGCAATTGTATGAGTTTGGGATGTCCGTTTGAGCTGAAATTTGGCAGAGAAGCATGAAACCTGATTAATTTTAAGTTGGTAACTTAAAATCTGGTTAAGTCCTTAAAGTTTTCAGAATTTACAATTTGGTCCCTAAAGTTGTAAATTGTTCAATTGGGTCCCTGTTTGTGATCTTTGAGTATGCTGTTTGCATGATCACATCTAAGGTTAATGTGCATCTAGACAAGATTAAAAAGAAAAAAAAGGGTCGTTAATCAAGGTTGACTTTCGGGTTGACTTTGGTTTTCCCCATGTGACTTTCTTAATTCGGGTCAACCGTCTGGGCCGGGTTAAGGGGGTTACATCTAACCTGGGGTGATTTTTGAAGACACTGAGCCCATACTCGTCTGGTAGCTGGACTTGATTTAACAGTTGCACAAACTCTTCAAAAAATTGGTCCACAGAATCTGTTTGCCTCAGGGCCACTAGCTCTGCGAACGGGTCCTCAAATCCTTCTGGTGCAAAGCGTTCCTGTAATAGCTTCAAGTATTGGTTCCAGCTTAACTATTGTAGGTTACGGTTATTTTTGGTGATGAACTGATGCCACTGCAGGGCCCTTCCTTCCAGATGAAGCATGACTAAACGAATCTTGCACTCATCAGGGACCCTCTCCGCTTCAAAGAATTGTTCCAGCTTCATCAACCATCCCTTGAAATCGGCACCATCGAACTTAGGACAAAGCAACCGATACGCAAAATTCTGCACCATTGGAGCACCTTCCCTCCGCGTATTTCCTCTAAACCCAAGAGAGTCCTTGCCCACTCCCCTATTGGCTCGTCCTCCTCCACTAAAATGGTGTCCCCTAACGGTTGTTGTTCGGAGGTATTCGCTGATTTGGTACTTGGGTGGGGACCCAAAATACCCCTATCCGCCTCTGCAGTTTCCGGAGCTTGGGTAGCTGTCGATTCAGGAGTGACTAATTTCCCCAACGCAATCCCTATCAATTTCTGAAGTTCGGACAAGATAGAGGTGCGCATCTTGGACATCCGTTCCTCCATTTTCGAATCCAATCGAACAATATCTTCCTTTACTGTGGAAATATCTGATTGCAGCCTGGTCGTCTCTTGCTGCCACTAGGGTTCTTCCGACAATGAATCTGTCAAACCAGTGTCGGTCTGTTGCGCGTTGAGTGTGATTTGGGCCGCCTGACCTCGAGTACGAACGCCGTCAACCATCTCCCCGTCGATCAAACAAAAGCTCTGATACCTTTGTGATTAACCAACTAATCGAACCAGAAAATCAGTGGAAACAGATCGGAAAGGTAGAGAAGAAAAGATAGAATGAGAGAAGAAAGAGGAATAGGGATAAGACTCGTTTCATTCATCAATGAGCTGGTTACAGGGCAAAACAACCCTTTAACCCTAACGGTCACAAAGGGCTGCGAAACGACATCATTTCTTACTCATTACAGCTGGCTCAATACACATCGTTTCATTTAAAACAGAAACAACAGAAATTTAAAAAAACTTAAAAGGGTAACGGTAACCATCCCTTACAATTTTCTTGAAAATCCAAAGCAAGAATCAAAAAGATTTGATGAAACAAAGGTAGGAAATCCTTTGGAAGATTAAATCCTAGCAATCAAGATGAAAATCAGATGAGAGAAAAGTGCTTGGCTGATTGGAAGTTTAGAGAAAAAGGAAAAGAGAAAACTATCGTGAAATTAGTTATGAAAAGTCAGTTTTGATTTCCTTTTTAATTCCCTTTTATTTCTTTAATAAAATAATTATTAAAAGATCCCAAATTAAAGAGAAATCTGATGAAAACAATGGTAAAATTAGCTCCTTAAAGATTCAAAGTTTCAATCCTTTACAAAACAGTCACTAGTCAACTTTTGCAAAAATTGCATTTTGGTCACTATACCAAAAATGTAATATTTCCAAATCTCATTTTGTAAAATTGTTTCTACCACAATCATTTATATAATAAATGAGGATTTTTAGGTATTTTCCCATATTTTTAAAACATCCCAAACTAGGTGTTCCCTAAACCAACCTCAAGGGTTCGAAACGTTTCCGACCGGCCCGATTCAACATCTAAAACATCTAGGCCCAAAACCAGGGCGTTACAACTCTCCCCCACTGAAGAAATTTTGTCCTTGAAATTTACGTGGTGGAAAAAGGTAAGAAAATTGCTTCTTTATGTCATCATTCCTTTCTCACGTGGCTTCCTCAACGCCACGATGTCTCCACAAGACTTTGACCAACTCGATGGTCTTACCCTGGAGAACCTTGCTATCCGTATCCAGATTCTCAACGGGCTTCTCATCATATGTTACGTCTAGATTCAGCTCAACCTCTTCTACATGCATAACATGCGACAGATCTGATCTATACCTCTGAAGCATGGATACATGGAACACATTATGTGTCTTTTCTAGCTATGAAGGCAGTCTCAACTTGTAAGCAACATGACCCACACGTTCTATCACCTCATATGGTTCAATGAACCTCAGACTCAATTTTCCCTTCCAGCCAAATCTCATTACCTTCTACCAAGGTGAGACTTTCAAAAACACACATTCGCCAACCGCAAACTCTATCTCCTTACGCTTCAAATCCACATAAGACTTTTGCCGGTCCAATGCTGCCTTCAAACGCTAACAAATGAGCTTCACCTTCCCGATGGTTCCTTTCAACAAAGCTAGCATCGAAATCAACTTTTTTCCCGTTTCAGCCCAACAAAGGGGAGTTCTACACTTTCTCCCGTATAAAGCCTCGTACGACGCCATTTGAATGCTTTCCTGGTAACTATTATTATAAGCAAACTCAACCAAAGGCAATTGCTTCTCCCAATATCCTTGAAACTCAATAACGTAACACCTCAACATATCCTCAAGCACTTGGATAACTCACTCTGACTGTCCATCCGTCTACGGATGATAAGAAGTATTGAAATTCAACCGCGTACCCAAGGCCTGATGCAAACATACCCAAAACCTCAACGTGAACCTCGGATCTCTATCCAATACTATAGATTTCGGCACACCGTGCAAACGCACAATCTCAGCAATATAAAACTCAACTAGCTTATCCAAGGTATACGTAGTATGCACGGGCAAGAAATGTGCACACTTCGTAAGACGATCCACAATCACCCAAACCGAATTCTTTTTTGATGGCGACAAAGGCAAACCAGACACGAAGTCCATGGTTATCCTCTCCCACTTCCATTA